>JAJHZJ010000299.1:0-1200000 GCA_023548195.1 Bettongia penicillata ogilbyi
AGAGGAGAGGAAAGAAGAGGGGAGGGAGGGCAAGCTGAGTTGTCTAACTGGAACTGGCCAGTTAGGTCCTCATTGGGGCAGCTCAGACTACTCACACATGTTGTGGTTTGTGTCTCCTTCTCGAAGAGGAACCATGACATCAGAAGGATGATACCATAACTTGCAACTGAATTGAATTTGAGGGAAGGAGGGCTGTGCAAAGTCACCAGCCTCACTTTCTTCTCCAGTCATCTGGCTCTTAATAGCTCAGTCCCTCATTCCCTCCACCCCCCAAATCTGCTACCAAGGCCTCTCAATTTTACCTTTACAACGTGTTTCCAACATACCCCTTCTCTCCTTTGATTCTGCCACCACTATGGTGCAGGCCCTGTGTCCTCCCTGAACTCTTCAATATCTGAACTATCGCAATCACTTTCTGGTTGGTCTGTCTGTCTCAAATCTCACTGCACTACAGTTCACCCTCCATTCAGCTATCAAAGTGATTTTCCTAAATTGTAGTTTTGACCATATCACCTCCCTACTCAATAAACTGTGCTTGTTTGCTATTACCCTGAGGAGCAAATGTAAAATCTTCTGCTGTTCAAAGCCCTTTATAACCTATTCCCACTTTTCCCTCACCCTTGACTACCATGTACTCTTTGATCCAGTGACACTGCCCTTCGTGCTATTTCATGAGCACTCTTTCTATTGCCTGACTCTGGGCATTTTCACTGGCTGTGCTTCACGCATGAAGTCCTCTTCCTCTTGACTTCCCTGGTATCCTTCAAGTAGTCCCAGCTAAAATCCCATCTTCTACAGGAAGTTTTTCTCAATTCCTCTTAATTCTAGTGCTTTTCTCATGCTGATTATTTCCTATTTATCCTGTATATATCTTTTTGGTATGCAGTTGGTTTGTGTCATCTCTCCTCTTAGACAGTGAACTCCTTGAGAACAGGGACTGTCTTTTGTCTTTCTTTTTATGGCATATAGTAGGAGCTCAATAAATGATTACTGACTGATTGAGTATAAGATCAACTCCATCCCAACAAAATCAAGTATTCTTTACGTATGTGTCCCTCCCCATGAGTGTCTACTCTTCCTTTTGTAAATGGACTCCTAGTTTATGGGGGAAATGATTTGTTGCTTCTTTTCTTTTTTAACTAGATCATTTTATGAAAAGATTTTCCTTTGAATTAATTATGTTCTGTATTGACTATTAAAGAAAACATGGGATAATGGGAGGGACTTATGAGCTATATGGCTTAAGGGATAACATTGAAGCTGGGGTTGCTCTTCTAGGGACCTACTCTGTAAACTTGGGGTGCAACAAGCCTCTACATTTTTTTATTCTTTGCTCTTGACATTCATTCTTCTTTCACTGTTAGATTTCAATGACTCCATTGATTTCTTTCAAGTCTGGGGTAAATCAGACCATAATTATACTCATGGATGATTTTTATTCCCTATGCTGATTCTAAGAGAAATTATAATTTTTCTTTTATATGAATAACCAATTATTGAATTATGACTAAGATTTTCCCCCCTTTCTATTTCCTCATTTAGAAATCAACCGCTGTAGGCTAGTTAGACAGCCTTCCCAACTGGAAAAACTTAGGTCTGATTAAAACGTAAAGAAATTCTAGTTAGGTGAATTGGTGGATTCTAGCCCATTATGTTTTAGTCAGACAGGGCTTAGTCAAAGTGGATTCCCCCTCCTGTCTAGATTGCTCTAGACTGGAATGGTATAGGAAAAAATAAGTCTCTTTGTCCAAGACTGAGTGATCAAAATCATGTCCCCAGACCCTCATTAGAATAAACTCACTTCTTATTATAATATTCATTCTCTCATTACTTGTTAACCAATCAGAGTTGATTTCCATTCTCAGAAATACTCATCCTTCCAAGGGCATATAATCATTGAATGGGTTCCATGAGAGGTCTTTGGTTTAGCAGATATGGCCAAATAAGCATTCTTTACTTCCTAGATGAAACACCAATGAGATATCCATAGCAGCTGCTATGAGTATGCATATGTATTTCCAGGGTAGGTTCATAAAATATAATAAACTCTCTTCCTCAAAGGCAAAACCGAAAATATTTATTTAGAACTTCACTATTTGAATACCAAGAGTAAGATTTAGCAAAGTGCTGATCACCAATCCAAGGGGTGCCAATATCCTAAGCATTCTTTCTGTTAGGCCACCTCACAAACAAGTTCCCCTAGGCAAAATTCCTCCCTCCATCTACTGTCGATTGTTTCTGTGACTCAGGTTCCATGTGACTCAGGTTGTATCACAGCTGTGAGCTGGGCCAGAGCTCAAAGCAGATCATATAGATGGGGAAGATCTTCCTATTTCATTAACATTACACTAGCATAATTACTAAAATGATTAGCTACTCAGAAAATATGTCTCAAACTTTTTATACGTCACAACTCTACCTTGGATGACCCAAGGTCGATTTCAATACAAATTATTCTTAATAGGCTCTTTAGTCCCAATAGGATCTCAAGCCTCCTGTTTATTATCATCTTCATTACTTTTTACAATCATTTCCAGGGCCTCTGGTGGCCAAACAGACTGTGATCTTGATCACTGCATCCACACATCTATGTACTTCTTAATTATTAATCTTTCCTTGACTTTACATCTTTATGAGTGTTTCTAAAATGCTGATAGACTGCCTTTTGGATCTATGGATTATCTCTCTTGTGATTTATGCAGCTAAGTACTTTTTTTTTTTTTTACTTTTGTGGTACCTAAGTTCTTCTTGTTAGACATCAATAGGCCTTATTAGTATATCACTACAGGGTTTTAAAACTACAACAAACTCAAATCTAATAACAGTTAAATTAAAACAGCTAGATGCAAGTTATACATATCCAAATACATTGCATAAGTTCTACACAGGTTTATTGTGAGTGCTATGCTTTGTAAATCTTCAAGTTCTCTTTAAATAAATGTCTTAAATTCCAACAATTTCTGATATAGATGCATTTGATATTAGAAGTAATATAAACTACCACCAGATGTCAGCATAACCTCAGTGAAATAAGATTTCAGCCTTCAAGGGTGGAGAACCTTTTTTTAAAGGGGCAATCTTGTGCAGGTTTGGAGCATGTCAGGAACCACCAAGACAGTGATATCTGTATCTAAAAGTTCATCCTCTGCTGGATAAATAACCACTGTAATTGCAAAGCAGAGTGGAAAGAAGGAAATTCAGAATAATTGTAATAACACATTAATATAACACTCATCTGTGTAGGGAGCTCCAGGTGAGGTTACTGCCTTTATCAATGTATACCAGTGACTATTTTTCCATCTATAGTCTTAGAGTTAACTAGGGCACTAAAAGGTTAAGTAAACTGTCCAGGGTCACAAAAGCAAGAAGTGGGACACAAACCCAGGTCTGAGACTGGCTTTCCATCCACACTGCCTCTTTAATAAGCTAAGACCAGAAAAAGAAAAAGGATTGATTTGAATTGGAACTGAGGACATAACTAGAATAATACATTTATTAGTTTATTTGATCCTTACAATCAAATAATAATAACTTTTTAAAGCACCTATCATGTCCCAGACACTGTTCACTGCTGTGGATATAAAAACAAGAAAATGAAACAGTCCTTGCTCCCAAGGAGTTTACATTCACTACCAAATAGCTATGTTAGGTAAGAGTAAAGGGGGACTGCAAGAGTTAGACAAGGGTTAAGTTTCCACAGATGTGCGCTGATAATCATCTAATACAAATTTTGGACTTTAATAAGGGCCAGAGCTTGAATTAATCAATCAGAAGAAGAACCTGGACCTAACAGTCCCTTTGTTCTCTGAAGTAAACTCAGAGAATACGTCTTCCTATGTCAACAAGGCCAGATGGGGCTGACTTAGCATTCCTTATGAGACCCTGGACCTGAGACACTCATTATCTTGAATAGCGAAACTTTTTTTTTAAATCTTGTCATCATGTACTATGTTATAACATGTTAATGATAGAGAAAACACAGATATTCCAAGTAGTAATTTCAATCGACACTTTGTTAACTGTCTTATCTTATTGTATTTAGAATACATCTAACTAAGAAATTTCTTTCTCATGGTATAGTTAATCACTCACGGAGACCATAAATCTCAAGGACACAGACAACCTCGAATTGTCCTAAAACAGATTTAAGCCTAGTCATTCTTGTGTTAGTCAGTCAGAAGTTTTTCTGGCTCCATGATCATGTAACCACTAGCTTTAAGGGAATAAACAATATGTATTTAGTCTGTTTGCCTTTTTAATCAAACTTTCAGGTCCACAGGACTCAATGACCTTGATACAAAGAAACCATAGCCTTGCAGGTGCCTGCAGCCAATCAAATTGAAGTTAGTAGGTTTGCCTGGACTGCAAAATCAAGATATAGGCCAATCTGGCTCAAACCAGTCAGGGCTAACTAGGTAACTAGGATAAAATGTAACTACTTGTGCTTAATAAACTTCATTAATACTAACTGACACAACTTTAAGGTGGAGACTGCCACCATTTTATAACATGGGACATATGACAAAGGGGAGGAACATGCTTACACATATTAAGGGTGGAACATGGGAGGGGAGAATACGGAAGTTTGTAAGCTGGAAGAAGCCAGATCAATCTGGTGTCTGAAGGGAGGAAACACACTGAGCTTAAAAGCCTTCTTGCTTCTGTACTCAGTGCTCTCTCCTCTCGAAGAGGATCAAAGCCCGCTTCCTACCAGGAGTGTCTACCCTCTGAACTTTCTCAATAAAGATTACCTTGATACTGAAATTCAGTGTCAGGCATATTTCTAACAGAGACTGACTGAGAGGGGCCTAGTTCTATGATTTTATACTGCCTTCTCTGCCACATGGATACTTAAAGAGCCTGCTTCTGAAAACTTGTGATGATATACAGTGGAGGGATCCTATCCATGATTCAGAGCATTGGCAGGTGTTCTGTAACAGTCAAGTCTTCCTTTACTATGTGGTAAAGAAAAGCATTTTAATCGACTGCTGAGACTGAAAGGAAAGTGCAAACAGCAGAGGAACTTAGTCTCTTTCTCCTCCCTAGTGGTAATTAAGGAAGAAATGTTATAAATCTCTGAGGACAAAGATGGGATCAGCATTGCTGTTCTTGGTCATATTTTCCCATCTAGGCAACCATGCTTCCACTGTGAGGCTTTTTTGATGTGAGGTGGAATATTAGAGTTAGAACTGACTAATTTATGTTCTTGTCATCTTAAAAAGGTTGGCAGAGCCTTCAAAGGTCCCTAAATTATTCAGCTTTGGGTTATTGCTGCAAGAGGGGCACTGAAGACCAATCTGCTTGACTCAATTCACCACGTCTTGCAAGTAAGGGAGCAATTTGAGCATTATGGATGAACAGATGTGAATTTGGAGGAAGGAAATATGCATAGTGTAGAGAAAGAACAACACTATTCTAGAAATGTTATATATGACTAAGAATCTTCATTTTGGTTTTGATGTGCTGACGAGATCCCTCAAAACCCTCTAATGGTTTAGCTTCCCAACCTGAGGCATTTCCTCTCTTTTGTAATATCCCTGTCACCACCAGATTTGGGAAGTGCTGTGAGTTCTCATTTCCTTTATAAATAGGGGAACCTAACAATTCATTTGTTAGCGAAGCTTTACTTTACTACCACAATATGATGCTAATTGGCTGTGTACTATAAGAAAGTCTGTATATTAACCAAATCTGTACATTAAAAAGGAGTGAACAGTTTCTCTTGGTGTTAATAAATTCTTTGCCTTCCAGTTTGGCTATTTTCTTTATTAGACCACCTGTCTAATGGACCCATAAGTACGGGAGAATCTCCCTAAACTGTTCAAGAACTGGAGATTAGAAATTCTCCAACAATTTGCTATCAAGAGTGGGATGATTGGGACTCCTCAAAAAGTTTCTGAATTCACCATCAGCCAGGACAATTAGAGTATATATAAAGTAAGATTTTGTTAGCCTCATGTAATGAAGTTAAATTAAAAGAGAAACTAGGGAAACTTTGCAGCAAGTTTCTCTAATATAGTGCTAATTTCCATAATATATAAGGAACTGATTAAAATTTATAAGAATAAGAGCCATTTCCCAACTAAGCATGCTTAGTTCATTAATATTAACTGACTGGAGACTGCCACCATTTCTGAACATGGGACATATGACAAAATAGGGGAACATGTTTACACATATTAAGTAGGGAACATGGGACGAGAGCATAAGGAAGTTTGTAACCCGGAAGAAGCTAGACCAGTCTGGTGTCTGAAGGGAGGAACTACATTGAGCTTAAAAAAGCCTTCCTGCTTCTGTACTCAGTGCTGAATAATTCAGGGACCTTTGAAGGCTCTAACTTAATTAACTAATGGTCTAACGATATGAATGGGCAGTTTTCAAGTGAAGAAATCCAGGACATCTATAGCTATATGAAAAAATGCAGCAAATTACTGGCAAATTAAAGCAATTCTGAGATTCTATCTCACATCCATCAAAGTTGCAAAAACAATATAAAGGAAAAATAATAAGGTAACAGCCATAGTAATGCACTTGGTGGACCTATGAATAGATACAACCATTCTTGAAAATAATTTAGGATCATACATAAAAAGTTACTAAATAGTGCATGCCCATTGACTCAAGTACAACACTGTTATGTGCATATGTAAAAGAGATCAAAGAAGGAAGAAAAAGTCTTTTATGCACAAAAATATTTATTTCTAGCAGCTCTTTTTGTGGTGACAAAAGCTCAAAACTAATGAATACAATTGCGCTGCAAGAAATAAGGACAAAGATAATATCAAAGAGATGTGGAAAGATGTGAATGAACTGATATAGACTGAAACAGAACCAGAAAAACAATTTATACTACAACATCAATATTATATACTTTTAAAACCTTTTGTAAACTGGTGAAGCAGAACCAAGAAAAAAATGTACAATAACAACATTGTAAAGGCAAATAACTTTGAAAGCTGTAAGAATTATGATCAGTACAATGATCATCTTTGATTCTGAAGGATCAATGATGAAATATATCATCTGTCTTCTAATACAGAAGTTATAGATTTAGGGTAAAAAATGAGACATGCACTACATATACATAATATGTTTCTATATAAACAATGAAGGAATTTTTTTCTTGAGTCTTTGTTACAGTGAATTTGTTTTCCTTTTCTCTCCTTTTTTTTTCAATTGTGTGGGGATGGGAGAGAGAAATCGATATATCTTATTTGCTCTTTAAAAAATAGAGATGGAGGAAGTCTTTGTATTGTACAGTGAATGTGTAAAACAGAATTACCAAGTTATGTATGCTTTTTAGGGCTGATGGTATAGTAATAAAATTTATACTTTTCAATGCATCCAATCAAATTTAATTGATTGTTCAATAATCAATCTTTAAAGAAACCTTTAACCTGATTCCTTAAGGTCCCTGTAAGTATGTCTTAAATTGGTATTCAGGACAAATTTTTTTCTCTTTGCCTAGCCAGAAGCTGTGTGTTTCCCACAGAGGTGGCATTCTGGCACTTTCTAGATCAATCAGCACTTCTCTGAAGCAAATATGGAATGTTCCAATTTCCCAAGTTAGGGAATTACACAAGTCTATCCTAGTTGTTACTCAGGACAAGGTTGATAGCTAGGGCCTCTTGTAAGTTTTTGTATTTCTGGCCAAGGGTCTTTATAAATTATATCTACATTCTTTGTGGCGATCAATCACCTAAGCTTGTGATGAAATAAATCAGTCATTAAGCATTTATTAAGCACCTACTATGTACCAGGCACTGCACCAAGCACTGGGATTACAGAGAAAAGCAAAAGAGAGAATGTGCCCTTGAGGAGCTCTCAATTTAATGAGGGAGACAGCAAACAAAGAAACATCCTGTATAAAGTATATACAAGATAAATAGGAAATAGTAAATAGAAGGAAGGCATTAAAATTGGGAAAGGCTTCCTATAGAAGGAGTAATTTTAGCTGAGACTTGAAGGATGCCAGAGAAGCCAGAAGGAGGAAATGAAGAGTGGGGGGGGACAATATTCCAGGCATGGAAGGTGGCCAGAAAAAAATGCCCAAAGCAGATAAATTGAACGTCTTGTTCAGGGAACAGCAAGGAGTCCAGTAGAGTACTGAGAGAAGAGGAGGAAGAGAATTTTTGTAAAAAGGCTGGAAAGGTGGGGCTAGTTATGAAGAGCTTTGAATGCAAAATATTGTTTTTGCTTTTCATTTGATTTTGGGGTTTAAGTATGGAGTTGGCATAGTTTGTGGCCTGAATGACTGAGAGTGTGTTTTGAGATAGTGGTACTCTGGACAATAATAGAGAAGTTGGGAAGGGTGAAGTATTTAGAGAGAAAGATAGTGAGTTCAATTTTGGAAATCTGAATTTAAGATGTCTATAAAGACAGATCAAGCTATGTAACAGGCAGTTGGGAATATAAATCTAGTGGTCAATAGAAATTAGGGTTGTGATGTGGTGCTTATAGAAACCCCAATTCTAAAATCACATTTCTCTCTAGCCTCAAAAGTCTCTTAGGCAGTCTCCCTCCAGCTCAAGGACAGCTTGCCCCTCCCTTCCTGCCACAGTGGCCAGCTGCATCTATAGAATTTCTCACTTAGAGTCAGCTTCCTACTGACTGAACTGGCTGTGCCCTGGGTCATAACCACATTTACTACTCACTGACCAGTCATACCTATCCTATACTTAGATGTAGGTGTACCCCCTTTCCATTTATCTTCTCTAACAAGACACTGATGAGAACAGCCTGATTTGCCTTGGTCAGCCCTGACTGTTGGTTGACTTAGGGATGATTCAGGTCCAAACCTACACTTCCATGTAACCCCCCAGCCTCCTTCAGGTATTCTCGATGAATTTGGGGTACAGTAGACATCAAAAGTGCATGTTCCTTTAATAATTAAGCACTCCCCAATTCCACCCCAAAACACCTAGTTAGCATGCTTGGCACATGTCCTACCGCGGTATAATCTATATAAACTTTATGACTCCTTTAAATTGTAGGTTCCTCAAGAGCTCTTGCCCCCTGAAAAGTGTAATAAAAAACCTTTCTGCCCACTTGACTTAGGACTGCTTGAGCCCGGTGAATTTTTTCCAGACTAGGTGCCCAGGGATCTCCAGTGGTCCCGGCACCTTTCCTGACCCTCATCCATTGGACAGGTAGATTGGAGAACCATCCCTTTAGGACCCTGCCCCAGAAGAGAAGCTGGAACTCTGTGCTGTCCGTGCTAAAGCTGGACCCCAGAAGACCAGTCAAGCTCCCCCCAGCGGAGCAGTCCGTCAGCACTCAGAGCCAAGTCTTCTTTGTGCACGTGCCCTGGGAGTCCCCGCTACACTTACAGATCTCGAACCTGTTTGTTCTTCCTATAGGTAAAGAAGTACACCGGTGGATTTTTTAGCAACTCCGTTGTAACCTGCCCCTTCCTTTCTCCTGTTATAAGGTCTCAATATTATAACATCACGGATTTTGATCTGGAGGTAATTTTAGGGATACGGGCCCATGCCCTGAATTCATGTTACAATGCAACTTAAAGAAAAAAGATTTTTTTCATTGACTTCCTTCAGTTTGAGAAGCGCTGTGAAAATAAATGAGGGTCCTGATAATTATCCCTTTATTTATCTGAATTATCCCTCTCAATTTACTGTTCTGCAAGATGTAGGACACTACGCTATCTCATAGGTTTGTTTTGAGGAAAGTACTCTGTTAACGGCAAAGCGCTATTACAGTTCCTGGAAGTTCTTTGAAATAGAATTATGATGTTGTCCCTTTAAGAAGGAAAAAGCGAGAGTACGGCAGTCCGGAAGCGGAAGTGGCCAAGGCGGAGGGATTGCCCGGCATGGGGGAAGAAAGATCCCGGCCTTTGGTGTGGAGTCGGGTTTTGTGAGTAAGGTAAGGAGAGAAGAAATGCCGAGCTTGCAGACCGCTTTAGACAAAACCATACAACAAATTAACTTTACTCTGAGGAAAGAAACGGGGAAAGAAATGTGAGGATAGAACCGGCAGATTGAGCTCCCCCCGCCCCCGGCCCATTTGATCCCTTCCCGGCCTCCCCTTCCCCTTCCCTGAGTTAGTCAGGTCCTGCGGAGAGCCGGGAAAGGGAAGAGGAAGGGACGTTTCTTTTTCTGGCCACGGCACCCCACGTGCCGGTCCACCTGGTGTTAAACCTAAGCACCAGGTTAGGCTTCCGCAGAGGCCGTGTACGTGTTTGTAAGCGCCGGACGTTGTTTGAGGGTGCCAGCACCCAGGACGCGTCCCCACCTGTGCGGCGGACCAGGTACTTAGGGGAGTCGTCCCAGTGATACCGACCGCCGCACATGGTGAGGGTGACTGCAGGGAAGCCCGCCCGGCAGTCAAGCCAGCGCTTCGTACGTGATTACTGTGGTGATGGCTTCCAGCACCGCCACGGATGAGACACTGGGTGAAAGGCTGGAGATTCGGGGAACAGGGACGAGACAACATCCACGTAAATACGTACGAACGAGCTACACACGGGACAGGTGGAAGTAGACCTGACTCAGGTTCCTCCCCGGCGCCCTTGCGCCCACCCGTTTATAAAAGTATTTCCCCAGACTTGATAATAGCCCGCAGTCACATCCCCTGAACAGTTCGGACTAGCTGAATAACTTCAGTTTTTCCCAGGTTAGTTATCCTTTGGCAGTAGAATCTGTCTGCAGGTACATATTTTAGGCTAGTGTCATTCTGCTCCCTAAATTGCAAATCCAGTACAAAAGCACTACTCCCCTGCGTTGCAGAACAGTACAAGGAAAATCTCTCAATCTCCTAAATCATTAACTCCAGCAAGTAACAAGGAAAAGGGTGGGTAGGGTGTTACTGGTATCACAGAGGTCATACACCAGTTGTCAGCACTGAAAATAAAATACCAAAGAGCTCACAGAGCTTATAGGCAAAGAGCCTTCTTTATTCCTTAGGAGGAGGGGAACTAGACACGCATGGCAGGGTCTCCTGTGGTAGTGAGGCTAAGGCTTGATTCACATAGTTGTGGCTGGACAAAGAATCAAGGAGTGAGGTGTAGCAATAGTGATGAGGTACGACAGCAACAATGAGGCTAGCAATGCCTAGTGACAAGGCTATTCAGAGCGGGGTTTCACTACTCGGAAGTGGTTCCTGCTGGTGTGGCCTGAGATGAGGAACAGTCAGGTCTGTGATTTAGCTGCAACAAAATTTATCCAGAGGGTGAGTGCAAAGGACTGTTCTGCCAAGCTCAGGGCACAATTTACTACTGGGCTTTATATCTGGAAAAGTGTCTCCTAATAGTAAAAACAAGAATGAGAAAAAGAAGGGTAGTCTTGGGGTGGGGACCCTGATCTGAGCCATCAGGATTATATTTGTTCATCAGGCTAATAAAAAACCAGTTGTCTATTTCACTGACACATTGAATTGAATTGAAATTATGCCCCAGGGGGAAACATATGTCCATAAATGGGCACATACAAGATACATACAGAGTTTATGAAAGATAACCTTAGAGACAAGGCACTACCAAATTGAGGGTGGAATAGAGCTCCTGCAGAAGGCTGCAGTTCAGCTCAATCTTGAAGAAAACCAGTGATTCTAAGAGGTTTAGGTGAGGAGGGAGAACTCTGGAGGCATGAGTGAGAAAGTATGGAGTATAATGTATGAGGAACAATGTGAATAGTATGGATGGGCCTTGGAGTATGTGGAGGAGAGTAATGTATAAGAAGACTGGCAAAGATATGAGGAACTTTAATTGCCACATAGGAGTTTTTATATGATTCGAGAAATAGTGAAGTAGCCCCTGGCATTTATTGAGTAGGGGGAAGAGAGCCATCTGGTCCAACCCCTTCATTTTATAGTTGAGGAAACTGAAACCCAAAGGAAGTTGAGTGATTTGCTCAGCCACAGAGGCAGGATTTGAACTCAGGCTCTCTGACTCCAAAGCAAAGAAAGAAAGGTGGGCTTGGAAAGATAGATAATTAGTGCAATTTTAGACGTGGTTGAGATACTTATGGGAGCTGTGTGGAAATAGTTGGTGTCAGCTCTGAAAAACATGACCATGGAGGTTATGTAACTGCTATTAACTCTGGAAATACTAAAGAGCTCACAACCACAGTTAATTCTGAAAAATAAAAAACACAACAAAATAAAACCAAAGAGCTAACAGTGGTCATAAGCAAAAAACTATTTATTCTGGTAGAGAAGGGAAACTAGATACGTGTGTGGATACCTTCTCTGATGCTGAGGAGACTGGCTTTAGTGTGGACAAATAGCAGTAGCTATGGTGGAGTCCTAATAGAGCTGCCCCTAACCCCAATAGCCTAACTTCATTACAGGCTGACTGTACCTACCTAGCCCTGCCCTGCAAATGTCCTAATTTTTTCATACATGCCTCACTGCTCTCGAACAACAGGTGAGTCCTTGAAACTCATATACTTCTCACAGAAACAGCAGGCGTGGGAATACAGCCATTGCCTCTACCCAACCGTGACATTCAGATCATTTCCACAGAAACGTGTGTTCCTGTAGCCAATCACAATCCATCTAGCCTAAGACAGGACCACAATACCAAACTCTATATGACCAGACAGGACCACAATAGCTAGCCAGTTGGAGGGCAGCAGGCCAAAATGGTTAACCACCAAACCACAGATGGGACCCCTCCTCCATTATCTAATCCCTTAACAAACTCCTCCTGCCTTTTTAATATTAATCATATTCCTATGTTCTATGTAAATTTCTATTATGTAATTGCATCTTTACCCTATAAAATCCATCTTGTTTTCTCTAAAGTTACTGATTCCTCTTGGAACTTAGCCTGCTTCATGAAAGGCGTCAGTCTCAATAAATTCCTACACTTGGATTAGAGATGGTCTGACTCTGAATTCTTTGAGAGAGTTCTACCACAACACATCATGAAACCTCAACAGTTTTTGGTGTCCCTGGGTTTAAACCTCAACACCTGAATAGTGACTGTGCAGTGAGCTATAACCCTGACAATGAGGGGTAAAAGCATCAGTGAGACAAGTTTGATTCACACCAAGAATTCACGACCAGAACATGGGTACTATAGGTGCTTCCTGGGCTTAGGGACCACTTGGAGTTGATGTGAAGCAATTTTGGGATTTTGCAGAAGGTGAGTGCAAAGGATCTTTGTTATGCCAAACTCAGGGCTCAGCTTGCTTGTTGGGCCTTATCTCTGGAAAACACTCTCCTAATAGTAAAAAGAGAGGAGTGGTCCTGGCATGTGGATCCTACACTGATAATCCTGGACTAGGGCTCAGGAGATAGACTTGGGCAAGGGTGGGGAACCTGGGGCCTCCAGGCCACATGTGGCCTTCTAGGTCCTTGTTTGTAGCCTATTGACTGAGTGCAGGTTTTTCAGAACAAATCTTTTTATTAAGGGGCTTTGTTCTGTGAAGTTTGGATTCAGTCAAAGGGCAGTATTTGAGGACCTGGAGGATCACATGTTACCTCAAGGCCATAGGTTCCCCACCCCTGGACTAGGGCTGCCATGAGTTTAACTAATACCTCTATATAGATGACTCACAGATCTATATGTCCAGTCCCTATCTCTGCCTTGAGTTTCAGTGCCATATCTCTCTTGGATATTTTAGCCCAGATGTCCCAGAGATATCTCAAACTCAACATTTGTAAACAAATTCCTTTTCCTCAAAACCCTCTGCTTTTTCAAACTTCCTTATTTCTGCTGAAGGTACCACCATCTTTCCAGTCTCCCAGATTCATAATTATACTTATGCAATGTGAGTCAAATAATCCACAACTTCATCCACTATCTTCACGTAGATTTTGATGGAGATAGTCCAGGAACTTTAACCCAAGACCCTTGGGAATTGCCGTAACATATCCCCTCTCCCCCACCCAAACCTCCAACCTTGCTTCCACTAGCAGCAAGTACTGATTGACTGCCATCAACCAGCAGGTTATAAACACAAGGGCCTCCTGAAAGTGTAGCAGGAGATCCTTCCATACCTCCTACTTTCAGTCCAGCTTCATAGCTTCAAGTACACTCATAGTTTTCTGTTCTAATTTGTAAGTAGAAATGCTTATTTTTATTTGGCACTTTTTAAGATTAGAAATTTTTGAAGAGGACTAAACCAAAACATTCCTAATAGTGGCTCAACCTTGAAATCTTCCAGTTCTTGTAGGACCCAGGGATGTTTATCTGAGTCAAGAGACTTGAATTCATCAAGGACAGCTAGGTGTTCTCTTACTGTTTCCTTTCTATCTTGTGTCTTAATCTCTGGTTTGTAACTTTGTTCTGCCACCTTTCAATATAAAGATTATTCTGTGTTGCAGAGAAAACAGAAGTAAATAAAAATTCATCTGTTCTATGTTCTCTATATTATTAGCCATTACTGTGCCATCTACTCCAAGCAAAAATCTCTTTATCCTGTTTTTTTTTCATTTAAATTTATTTAAGTTTTCAACTTTCATTTCAACATTCATTTCCACAAAATTTTGGGTTCCAAATTTTCACATCATTACTCCCCTCTCCCACCCCAAAACGTCAAGCATTCTAATTACCCCTATCACCAATCTGTCCTCCCTTCTAACATCCCTCCCTTCCCTTATCGCCATCTTCTCTTTTTGTCCTGTAGGGCAAGATAATTTTCTATACCCCATTACCTGTATTTCTTATTTCTTAGTTGCAAGAACAATACTCAACAGTTGTTCCTAAAACTTTGAGTTCCAACTTCTCCCCATCTCTCCCTCCCCACCCATTCCCTTTGGGAAGGCAAGCAATTCAGTATAGACCATATCTGTGAAGTTTTGCGTATGACTTCCATAACAGTCCTGTTGTGAAAGACTAACTATATTTCCCTCCATCCTATCCTGCCCCCTATTTCTTCTATTCTCTCTTTTGATCCTATCCCTCCCCAGGAGTGTTGACTTCTAATTGCTCCCTCCTCCCACTGTCCTCCCTTCCATCATCCCCCACCCTGCTTATCCCCTTCTCCCCCACTTTCCTGTATTGTAAGATAGGTTTTCATACCAAAATGAGTGTGCATTTTATTCCTTCCTTTAGTTGAATGTGATGAGAGTAAGCTTCATGTTTTTTTCTCACCTCCCTCCTTTTTCCCTCCACTGAAAAGTCTTTTACTTGCCGCTGAGAGATAATTTACCCCATTCCATTTCTCCCTTTCTCCTCCCAATATATTTCTCTCTCACCGCTTAATTTCATTTTTTAAGATATGATCCCATTGTATTCATTTCACCCTGTTCTCTCTCTCTCTCTCTCTCTCTCTCTCTCTCTCTCTCTCTCTCTCTCTCTCTGTGTGTGTGTGTGTGTGTTTGTGTGTGTAATCCTGCCAACTACCCAGATATTGAAAAAAGTTTCAAGAATTACAAATATTGTCTTTCCATGTAGGAATGTAAATAGTTCAACTTTAGTAAGTCCCTTATGGTTTCCCTTTTCATGCTTCTCTTGATTCTTGTGTTTGAAAGTCAAATTTTCTTTTCAGCTCTGGTCTTTTCATCAAGTATGCTTGAAAGTCCTCTATTTCATTGAAAGACCATTTTTTCCCTGAAGTTTTGCTGGGTAGGTGATTCTTGATTTTAGTCCTAGTTCCTTTGATTTCTGGAATATCCTATTCTAGGCCCTTCTATCCCTTAATGTAGAACCTGCTAGATCTTGTGTTATCTTGATTGTATTTCCACAATACTTGAATTATTTCTTTCTAGCTGCTTGCAGTATTTTCTCCTTGACCTGGGAACTCTGAAATTTGGCCACAATATTCTTAAGAGTTTCTCTTTTCGGGTCTCTTTCAGGAGGTGATCCAAGGTGGATTCTTTCAATATTTATTTTGCCCCCTGGTTCTAGAATATCAGGACAGTTTTCCTTGATAATTTCATGAAAGATGATGTCTAGGCTCTTTTTATGATCATGGCTTTCAGGTGGTCCCATAATTTTTAAATTGTCTCACCTGGATCTATTTTCCAGGTCAGTTGTTTTTCCAATGAGATATTTCACATTCTCTTCCATTTTTTCATCCTTTTGGTTTTGTTTGGTGATTTCTTGGTTTCTCAGAAAGTCATTAGCCTCTATCTGTTCCATTCTAACTTTTAAAGAACTATTTTCGTCAGTGAGCTTTTGAATCTCCTTTTCCATTTGACTAATTCTGCTTTTTAAAGCATTCTTCTCCTCATTGACTTTTTGAACCTCTTTTGCCAATTGAGTTAGCCTGTTTTTAAAGGTGTTGTTTTCTTCAGCATTTTTTGGGTCTCCTTTAGCAAGCTGTTGACCCCCCTTTCATGCTTTTCTTGCATCTCTCTCATTTCTCTTCCCAGTTTTTCTTCCACCTCTCTTAATTGATTTTCAAAATCCTTTTTGAGCTCTTCCATGGCCTGAGATCATTGAATATTTATTTTGGATATTTGGGATACAGGAGCCTTGACTTTTATGTCTTTCCCTGATGGTAAGTATTGTTCTTCCTCATCTGAAAGGATGGGAGAAGATATCTGTTCACCAAGAAAGTAACCTTCTGTAGTCTTATTTTTTTTCCTTTTTCAGCATTTTCCCAACTAGCTACTTGACTTTTGGGTCCTTTGTCAAGAGTAGGGTATATTCTGGGGATCTGTAAGATCTCAGTTCCTCCAAGGTGGCACAATCAAGCATGTACACTAGTCTGGGTGCAGGAAGGGATTTTTGTGCCCAGAATCTTAGCAGAGTTTCCTCTCCACAGCCACCTGGCCTATAGTTCCACCAGCTCCCTCAGGGCCTCTACATAGGGCTGAGGTAATATTCAGCTCCTCAGTGTCCCTAGGGGTTTTATGATCCAAGAATGGATGCAGGCTGCTGTAGGGGCTGTGGGAACTGCTCCACCTGCCCAATGTGGCCTCTGTGGCCGACTGCTGCCGGAGACCGAAGCTATGGGAAGGCCCTTCTCCATTCCTGGCCAGCTGAAAAAACTCTGTCACTGACCTTTGGTGTCTGTGGGTTGAGGGATGTGGGAATCGCTGCTTCTGGGACTGGGGATTCTGCGACTGGAGATTCTGCCCCTGAGGGCTGTTTTCGAGCTGCACTGTGTGGTCAAGTCTGGGCTGGGCTCCAGTCAGCGTCAGGTGCAGCAGACATTTTCTGTGGGCCTTTCAGGTCACCCTGGGCTGGAAATCTCCTCCACTCTGTTGTTCTCCACTTCTACTGCTCCAAAATTTGTGGAGAGTACCTCTCTACAGGTATTTTATAGGCTGTGTGAGGATAGCCTGCTTTTGTGTGTCTTTCTACTCCACTATCTTGGCTTTGCCTCCCCATCCTGCTTTTTCTTTCAGTATAGGTAAAAACAAACAAAAACCCTTTCTGTTATCCTTAATTAGCTTTCTTCATTAGTCTTAGCTCATTCTGAACTTGAGCAGTCCTGGCGTGGTTTTTCCTATATAGTGCCATGTTTTTATATTCATCTTCTGTTACCTGGCTATGTTTCTACCTTTTACATAATTCTTTTTAAAAATCTAAGTTGTCAAAAAAAAAAAATCTAAGTTGTTACAGGAATTCCATATGCATCTACATTGGTCTCTTCAGACAAATTTTTTTTTCCTTTTCATTGGACTATATTCCCTTTGCATCTTCAGAATTTTATTCTTTAACATCTTCAATTTCTGTTCTGCTTTCCCTGAAGCATTTTACTCCATGATATCCTATTTCTGGGATATGGACCATCTTTAAACCATGCCACTTGTACTCTAACTGTCCTTATTCCCCTCTGACCATTTGTAATAGGTGAACTTTCACCATATCTAGCTCAGAACTAGACCTCTACTTCACTTCTTGGCCATTTTCAAACCTGCCACTTTCCCCTTTTCCCCAACACTCCAGGACCTCTTTAAATATTATCCTTCTTTATTAGAAAATAGGCTTCATGAGGACAGGCACTGTAGTGCTTTCTGGAATTTGTATTCTCAACTCTTTACACAGTGCTTGGCTCATAATAAGCACTTAATAAATGATTTTTCTTTTTTTTTAAATGGACATACAAAACAAATTTTCATATTATCCACGTTCCCAGGGAAAAAAAGAAAAAAGAAGTAGAAAATACGTTTCATTCTGCACTGTGAATCCTTCAGTTCTCTTTCTGGAGGCAAATAGCATGTTTCATCATGAGTCTTTTGGAATCCTTGCTGGTCATTATGTTGGTCAGTTAACTCTTATCTTTCATAGCTAATTATCTTTGTAGTACCGCTGTTGTGATATAAATTATTCTAGTTTTGCTCACTTTACTTTGCATTGGTTCACACAGTTCTTCCCAGGATTTCTGAAACCATCCCCTTAATCATTTCTTACAGCACAGTAGTATTCCATCACATTCATATACCTTAACATGTTCAGTCATTCCCTAACTGAGCATCCTTTCAGTTTCCAAATTCTTTGCCACCACAGAAAGAGCTGCTATAAATATTTTGTACATATGGGCACTTTTCCTCTTTCTTTAAATCTCCTTGAGGTATAGACCTAGTAGCAGATTGTTGGATCAAAGGGTATGTGCACTTTAGTAGCTTTTTGGGCATAGTTTCAGATTACTTTCTAGAATGCTTGGACTGGTTCACAATTGCATTAACAGCACATTAGTGTACCTGCTTTTCCTACCTTCATTTTTTATCTTGTCTAATCTAATGGGTGTGAAGTAGCACCTCAAAGTTGTTTTCCTTGTCCTTTTTCTAATTATTGGTGATTTAGAGCATTTTTCCTGTGGCTGTTGATAGCTTTGATTTTTTTTTTCTGAAAACTGCTTACCTTTTTCACCATTTATCATTTGGGGAAAACAAATAATTTTTCATTTATTCATCTTAACTGTTTTTCCTCTGCAGCCTTTGAAAATCTGCTTTCCCCAGATGTGTTCATTGTATAATGAACACATGCTGTGCTCATTGTATAATCATGATGTGAATTGCATTAGTGGCAGGAATTGTCCCTGAACTTACTAATAGCAAGGAACTGGTTGCTGGGGTGGACATTACGGCAAACGGGGGAAAGAACCACTCTATCCTAGAGTTTATGATTGTTAGGATCCCTGGGGAAGAGCCTACCTTGTCCCCTACCTTGTCCTCGACCTGGTCTTTGTGCAATGGCGTGTGTCGTACCAAGACGTGATTTCCCTCTCATAGAACACACTGAGGCAGCAGCATAGCAGGATACAGACTTTATTCTTGTTACATCTTGCCCATCCAGCCAGACCCTTAAGTTCCCCTGAATATTTATATTCTCCCAGGGGCTGTCCCTGGTAGAAATCTGCTCAGCAACAAGTCCTCACCTATCAGAGTACATACGTAAATTGTAATCTTTGTTCTAGTTCCCTGTTCTCCGTTACATCCTGGTTGGGCCTCTTTCTTGCGAACATAAGGAAGTTATGTTCTGTTCGCACATGGTTATCAGCATGGTAAAGTACAAGACATTATGTGCTGTTTGCTCATGCTTCAAGATAGAAAAGGTTATTGTGAGTTTTAGGTCAAGCTGACCTAGCTATTTCCTAACAATGATAGACTATGAGAAGAAATTTGAGCATTGTGGGGCCTCAAGTCCGTTAGAAAATGAGGGTGATAGAGGAGACAGTCTGCTGGAGAAAATGGGACAAAATGGGAACATTTGTACATGTAGAGGAGTTTGTGTTGGCAAGGAGAAGGGCCATTTCTCTTCTTAGAAGCTGAATAAAGAAAAGGCCTCTGTAACCAAGGTCCATTAAGAAGAAGTCGGTCAGACATGGGATCTGTACTCAAGCCAGAGCCTTATTCTAGATTTACATCTAAAAAGACTTAGGAAATTGGTCTTTTTTTTAATCTTTAAAAAAAAATTATTTATTATTCAGTTCTCAACATTTACTTCCACAAGAATTTGAATTCAAAATTTTCACCCCATCTCTCCTCACCCCCACCCCAGGACAGTATGCACCCCATCCACTCCTTCCTCCAGTCTATCCTCCCTTCTCTTACCCACCCTTCTTCCATCCCCCTTCCCCTCTATTTTCCTGTAGGGCAAAATAGATTCTATACTCTATTGCCTATGTATCTTAATTTCCAGTTGCATGCTAAAACACTTTTTAACACTCATTATTAAAGCCTTGAGTTCCATATTCTCTCCCTCTCTCCCTCCCTCTCCTTATTGAGAAAACAAGCAATTCAATATAGGTCATACATGTGTAACAATGCAAAGCACTTTCATAATAGTTATGTTGTAAAAGACTAACCATATTTCCCTGTCCTATCCTGCCCTCCATTTATTCCATTCTCTCCCTTGACCTGTCCTCCCACAATAGTGTTTGCTTCTAATTATCTTTTTCCCCAATTTGCTGTCCCTTCTATTATCTTCCCTCTCCCATCTCCTTCCTCCTTGCCTTCCTGCAGGGTAAAATGGATTTCCATATCCAATTGATTATGTGTTATTCCCTCCTTAAGCCAAATCCCATGAGAGTAAGACTCACTTATTTCATCTCCCCCATCTTCCCCTCCATTGTAAAAGTTCTTTCTTCCCTCTTTTATATGAGATGATTTGTTACTTTCTACCTTTCCCTTTCTCTTACTCCTAGTACATTCCATTCAACAGTAAATTTTATTTCTTTTTAGGTATTCTCCCTTCATATTCAGCTCACCTTGTGCCCTCTGTATATATATATATATATATATATATATATATATATATGTATATGTATGTATGTATGTGTGTGTACATACACATATACATCTGTACATATACATATATATATAATATATACATACATACCCATGCATACCTACATATATATTCCCTCTATCTCCCCTAATACTGAAAAAGGTCTCATGAAGTCTCATATTTTACAAGTAATATCTTTCCATATAGAAATGTAAACAGTTCAGTTTTAATGAGTTCCTTAAAGCTTCTCTTTCCTGTTTACTGTCTCATGTTGAGATTCTTGTATGTGAAAATCAAGTTTTCTGTTTAGCTCTGGTCCTACTAAGAAGGACTCTATCAAGAATCTTACAGACCCCCTCTATGATTGTCACAGGATAATCTATTTCTTTTACCTTTATAGAGATGGACAATGGAGGCATCCTTGAACTCCTGGGAGATAACCTCCTCTTGCCATATAACCTGAAAAATTTCAGTCAGCTTTTATATGAGCAGTGGTCCTCCTATCTTGAAAATCTCTGTTGGAATAGAATCAGCATCAGGTGCTTTGCCACATGAAAGGAGCTAATGGCACTCAAAACTTCTTCTTCAGTTGGAAGTTCAGCTAAGGAAGGATTGACTTCAACCTGCGGTAAACAATCAGTGGCCTCAGCATTGATTGATGATGGTCTGTTGAGAACACCATGACAGTGTTCAGCCCACTCTCTAGGATCATGTCCTTATTACTAATCAATGTGGCTCTGTCAGCACTGAGTGGTTGTGATGCGCTTTAGGTTTTTGGTCCATAAATATCTTTCAGGGCATCATAAAAGTGCCTTGGATTGTTACTATCAGCATAAAACTGAATTTCATCTACCTTCTTACTGAGCCAGGAATCCTGCATCTCTCTAAGCTTTGCTTGTACTTTGCTTTTGATGGAATTGAATGCTGCCTTCTTAGAGGTGCATGAACTATCCTGCTGGTAAATTCTGTGGAGTTCTCGTTTTTCATTTAGCAGCTTCTGAATTTCCCTATCATTTTCATCAAACCAATCTTGGTGCTCATGAGTGTTCTGATCCAGATGAGCAGATGCAGTGCTATACCCCAAATCTCTGAGAGCTGCCCACTCCTTTTCTGCTCCACCATTGCCAACTGTGTGATGGCTCAACTTTCCCTCCAAGTTAGCAACAAACTGTTCACACTCAGAGAAGAGCTCTAATTTGTTGACATTAATTCTTCTGGCAGTCATTTTGCCTTGGAGATGCCACTTTTGAAGAATGAGAATATTTAGCTTGAAAAGGATAAGCCTATGATCAGTCTAGTACTCTGCAGCACACATTGCCTTTGTCACCCTCACATCTTGTCTGTCTCTTCTCCTTACAATCATATAGTCTTTTAGATGCTAATGTTTGCTGTGAGGGTGTATCCATGAAGTTTTATTGTGTTTAGGTAAACAGAAAACTGTTTGTGATGAGGTCATGCATTGTACAAGTCTTCAGCAGTAAATGACCATTACTGTTGCTGTTTCTAAATCCATTCCTCCCTAGGACTCCTTGCCAAGTCTGGTAGTCTGAACCTATGCTAGCATTGAAGTCACCCAGAATTATAAGCTTGTCCTCTTTTGGCACGTTGACAATTAAGGTCTGCAGGTGTAAAATTTTTCTTTGACTTCATCAGGGTTTGTCATGGTGGGAACATAGGCGTTGATGGTGGTGGCATGGTGTTTTCCTGTGAATGGCAATCGCATTGACATGAGCCTGTCATTCACTTCTTTTGGCAGGCATACCAGCTTGCTGATTAGATTAGTTTTGATTGCAAAACCCACGCCAGCTTCACAGTACTCCCCTTCACTGTGCCCACTCCAGAAAAAGGTATATCCAGCTCCAAATTCAGTAAGCTGGCCTTCATTTGCCAACCTTATTTCACTCACAGCTGCTATTTGGATGCGATACATGTTGAGTTCTCTTGCAACAAGAGCAGTTCTTCTTTCAGGTCTACTGGATTTTGTGTTGTCTATTAGTGTGCTCACATTCAATGGCCGATGGTGAGTGGAATCATCTTTGCAGATGTTTTCATACATTTTGTACATTTTTTGTGTTTTGACCACATAGTAGGATTACGTGCCTGCTTCGGTAATCAGGCCAGAGTTGGGTAAGCAGACAGTGTTTTCTAGCCCCCTTCCTTATACCAGGAGATGAGCAGCGCAATTCGTAAAAGGTCCCACTTCAGCTTCCAGTGAGAAACGACCCTATAGTCTGGGCTGCCTGTGTGCAGGGTTGTGACTACAGCTCCCAGTGTATCCACACCTACTGCTTCATCACTTGCCTGTCGCCACAGGACTTAGAGTCATAATAGTGAAATGGTATGGGTGATGTCTTTTGATTTATGCATAAATTGGATTTAAGTGAGGCAGAGTTGCACTCTGTCCTACAGAGTCATTGTAGCCCAATGGCAGGACAGAGTCAAGATGGCTGATGACTCGATGCAGTGGATGACCTTGGAGTCTTCAGTGTCTAACCAAGCTCTAAGCGCTCCACATCGCCTGGTTCATCTGCCTTCATGGCCGTTGGAACAAATTGTTGTCATTCACCCATTCCACCAGAGGAAGTCTTCACATGCTTAGGGTAGACACCCCCCTAACTCACCAATGGGTCTGAGAACCCTTGGTTACCCTCCACCTGGTTTGGCCCATCTGCTGAAACAGTTTTCTTGGGTGTGGCCACTCATGTTGCAGCTTCTTGAAGCAACAGGCGAGAGTTAGGTGGAACAGGTGGACACCAAAGGTGGAAAGAGCCCTGAAAAGGGCTCGGCAGCCATCACACCAGAGGTACTGGTCTTCCCTGAACACACCCTACACCCCTATATGAATGTAATGGGATACTATTGTACCATAAGAATTGATGAAGGGGATGGTTTCAGAAAAACCTGGGAAGGCTTCCATGAGCTGATGCAAAGTGAAGTGAGCAGAACTAGAAGAACATTGTACACAGTAGTGGCAATATCGTAATGATAATCAACTGCGAAAGACAGCTATTCCACAATGATCCAAGACATTTCTGAAGGACTCATTCAGTTCCAGAGAGAGAACTAATGGTGAAGATTGAAACATTTTTTAACTTTAGTTTTCTTCCTTTTTTTCTTACAACATGGATAAAGTGGAAATATATTTTGTATGACTTCATATGTATAATATGTATCATATTTCTTGCCTTTTCAATGAGTAGGGAAAGGAATGGAGATAACAGAATTTAAAACTGAAAATAAAAGTTAAAAAATTGGAAAAAAACTCAAGGTCTATTCCATTAAAGGTCCATTTTTCCTTCTGTAGGTTTATGCCCAGCTTTACAAGGTAAATTATCCTTTTGTGTTTTGGAATATTGTATTTCAAGATTTCCTTTATAGTAAAAGCTGTCAGGTCTTTTATGATCCTGTTTTTCATTGATATGTCAATGTCATCTTTTTATTTATTTTAAAATAAAACATTTATTTTTTCTCAATTAAATATAAAAAGTTTTTAACATCCATTTAAAAAATTCTGAGTTCTATATTCTCTTCCTCCAAGCAGTTTGATATAGATTATACATATTCAGTCATGCAAAACATATTTCCATGTTCAGTGTCTTCAGCTGTTTGTAGTATTTTTACTTTGACATTGAAGTTGAAAATTTTGGCTAGGATATTCCTAGGACTTTTCATTTTTGTATTTCTTTGAGAAAATGATCGGTGAATTTTTTGTATCTCCACATTGACCCCTTTCTAACAGATCTGGACAGTTTCATTTGTGATTTAATAAAATGTAATGTTCGACCATTTTTTAAAAATACACTTTTCAGGAATCTAATGATTTTCAAGTGACTTTTTCTTGACCTGTTTTATAGGTCATTCTTTTTTTCTATTTTTCAGTCCTTTAGTTTTATTTCTAATATTTCATGTCATCTCATGGAATCGCTGATTTTCATTTATTTTTGATTTTTGATTGATTTTTATTTTCATGGAATACATTACTTGACTAAAATTTACCTCTTTCTGTTCAAAGCTATTTATTTTCATCGTTCTTTCCTTTAGACTTTAGACCACTTTTTTATTTTAAAAATTTATTTTATTTTTAGATATTTATAATCTTTGTAGGAAAAAAAAATATATATATATATATATATATATATATATATATATATATATTTTCCCTTTGAGTCCCTGCTTCTACCCTGAATTTTAAAAAATCTCTATTATAGTTTTTTATAGTGGTCTATATTTTCTTTTCTGCCTATGCATCTTTCTAGTTTAGATCCTGAATTGGAGCTTTTGGGTGGGATGATCAGCCCTACTTGGTCTTTACCTCAGTCACCAGGCTTCCTGTGCTTTGAGGCTCAGAGCAAATGCATCTCCAGGGCCCTCTCTGGCCTTTAGGGTAGAGTGCTAAACTCTTGGTGGAGTTATGAATTGAGCCAACTGTTTTGAAGAACAATTTAGAACTGTGTCCAAAGGGCTGTAAGATGCTGCATACACTTTGATTCAGCAATATCCCTCCTAGATCTGTAACCCAAAGAGATTTTTTAAAAAGGGAGGAAGAACCTATTTGTACAAAAATATTTATAGCAGCTTTTTTTGTGGTGTCCAAGAATTGAAAATTGAGGAGATACCTATCAGTTGGGGAATGACTAAACAAGTTGTGCTATATGATTTTGATGATATATTGTAATGGGATGCTTTCAGAAAAACCTGGAAAGACTAACATGAACTGATGCAAAATAAGAGAGAAGGAGAACATTGTACAGAGTAACAGCAATATTGTGTGATGATCAGCTGTGAATGCCTTAGCTGTTCTCATTAATGCAATGATTTGAGAGAGTTCTGAAGGATATATGATGAAAAAATACTGTCTACCTCTGGAGAAAGAACTGATGGAGTCTGAATGAAGACTGAAACATATTTTTTCTATTTTCTTTTTCTTGTTTCTTGGGGGGATGGTGGTGGTACTTGATGGCAGTGGTGGTCTTTGTTTTCTTTTACAACATGACTTATATGGAAATACATTTTGCTCTTGATTGCACATGTATAACCTATAGTAGAATCTTTGCTTTCTCATTGAGGGGGAAGGATGAGAATTTGGAACTCAGAATTTTAAAAAACAAATGTTAAAAACTGTTTTTACATGTAATTAGGCAAAAAAATATATTAAAAAAAAAGAATAGAATGCTAAAGATATGGGCCTGGGCTGTCCTGTTGTGAGAACTGCTGCTCCCAGTGGCTTCCAGAGCCCTTGGTGTGAGTTTCTAACCACTCTGGGGACTTTTCAGGACAGCCTTCCATTCTTACTACCTCTGAATATATAGCCTTATCTGAGAGGTCTCTGACTATTCTGTGAGGCCTTTCTCCTGTTTGCCTGAGTGCAGATGTTGGCTTTGTTGGTGTTTCCCTTATTTAATACCTATGGACTTCTGGCTGAGTTTGGGGAAGTACTGAAGTAGATAGTCATTTACTGTAGTTTTTCATTGGATTTCTTAAGCATTCTCTGTTTTTATTGTTTTTTTACTTTGTTTTTGTGTATTTCTGAATGTTTTGAGGTGATTGAGGGGGAACTGGGTTTAGACACAATCTCTCATTCACTTATCCTGCTTGCCACCTTAATTCTCTTTATATACTTTATCTTAGTTGATGCCTACAATGGCCTTGTGGAGCAGATATATTTAAGTATTATTATTTTTAAAATTTTACAGTTGGAGAAACTGAAGCTCAGGATGTTATGTAGCTTGTCCAGGTTCATATAGGTAGGGAATGCAGAGCTGGAACTCAAATCTAGCTATTGGCATCCAATTTAGGGCATCCAATTTAGTTTTCACTATACTACTTTTCTTCTCTAATCTTCCAGAATTAATTTTTTAAAAAATTATATTTTAGAATATTAAACTTCCTTGAGTAAAGGGACAACTGCACATTTAAGTGGGCTTTTTTTTTGAGTGGGAGGATGGGGACTGGAGTATTTGAATAATAAAATGATAAAAAATTTCATAATAATGAACAGAGGGTCTATGAATCAACTTTTCCTAAATAAGTAATATCATGTACTTTAACCCTATCCTTATTGAATAATATTATCTTATTTATCTTTTTAAAAAATTATTTTTTATATTTTATTTTATTTCTTATAATAAATATATTTATCTTATAATCCTTGAACTGTAAAGAAGTAAGTAACTTCTTTAACTTCCACTTTTAGAGATAATCATAATTCCAATTGAGGCTAAGTAGTGAGCAAGACATAGGGCCAAATGTGGCTATGCTGTCATGCTATATTATAAGTCGGTAACCCTTTATTAATATTTGAAATATCTTTTAGGAAAAAAGAGCTGATGGCATTGTGTAGAGGATGCATGTTATTTCCACTGCCTTTCAACAGCTTTGTTGGTATTTTTCTGAAGACTTTGAAAAACAGCAGTTATACCTCTTTTCCTCGGAGACACTCTCTTGGGCCCAGAAACTTCTTGGGCCCAGAAGTCCAAACCTTCCTGGAGTTGAACACTGAAGTGACCAACAGTGGAAACCTTACCCCAGAAATCCAGCTGCGGCTTTTGACACCTCAGTGCAGATTCTGGTGGGAAAGAGCTGACTTATGGCCCTACAGTGATCCCTACTGGGCAATCTATTGGCCAGGAGGCCAAGCTCTATCCAGGTATTTAAGTACATAGAACTTGGCACAAAGTCTCATTGTAAATTTGCTACAGAGAGATCGTAATTGTCAGTGATTTCCCATTAAATTTCAGTTCACATTTCTTAACCATTGTTGTCACCTTAGGCAAGTCATTTTACCTTTCCCACTGCAGTATGTGAAGACTATCTGATGTGAGGGCTTTCCAAGCTCTTTTCAGGGCTGCTTATTCAGCTTTGGTGTCCACTTGTCACCCAGTTCTCACCTGTGACTCCAAGAAGCTTTAGCTTACACAGCAACCACATTCCAGTAAAACTGCTTTGGCAGGCTGAGAGTAACTGACAGGTCTTACACCTGTCAGTTAGTTAGGGGGAGGTCTATTCCAAGCTTGTGAAGACTTCCCATAGCATAATGGGTAGATAAAAACAGTTTCTTTAAGCAGCCATGTCCAGCAAGGATTGCAACATACACAGGAGGGCCTGCTTAGATCTACTTTTCTAAAAGGAAAGCAACTTTTGAGGGGTCAGCAATTTATATTAATCAAGCACATATATCATTCACTTAGTTCATGGAGAAAAGTCAGCACCCTGAACTTCAGGGAAAATACAAACAGAAATTACAAGCAGAAATTACAAACAGACAGACCAGGAGACAGGGCTTCTACCTGTCTGACCATTGGCAATACATACATCCCAGATCAACAGACAGATCCAACTGTCTGACCATACATACATAGTTACCAGAGAAAGAAGCAACAATATCTGAGTTTTCAAAGCTAGGGGGCTCCTTAATGACTGTCCAGAATCTTCTCTGGCCAAACAAACACTTCCAGTGAGTAAGCCCCAAAGTAAAACCTCACCACAGAGTACTTACACACTTTTCAGAGCCAGTGGGCACAACTCTCTGACCCAGTGCCTCAGTAGAAATTAACAAAAGGTATTGAGGCCTGTTAATGAGTGGGGAAGATCTTTAGCTCTTCCCCCCACTCACCATTAACCTTGCATTAACATTACACCATGAGGGCAGATGAAGCAGGCACTGACTGTGGAGTGCTTAGAACTTGGTCAGATACCAAAGACGCCAAGGTCATCTACTGCATCCCAGGCCATCAACAGTCATCTTGACTTTTGTCTTGCCACTGGACTTTGATGACTCTGGAAGAGAATGAGGCTGATGACTTTGTGTAACTACCTCATTTAAATTCAGTTGGCACATAAGTCAAGACATACCCTGTGTTTTATTGGTCCTCTTCCAAAACAAAGAACAACATTAGCCAAAAGTTGGCCATGAAGTTTTTTTTCTTCCTTCCTTCCTTCCTTCCTTCCTTCCTCTTTCTTTCTCTCTTTCTTTCTCTCCTTCCTTCCTTCCTTCCTTCCTTCCTTCCTTCCTTCCTTTCTTCCTTCCTTCCTTCCTCCCTCCCTCCCTCCCTCCCTTCCTTCCTTCCTTCCTTCCTTCCTTCCTTCCCTCCTTCTTTCCCTCCTTCCCTTCCTTCTTTCCTTTCTTTTCTTGCTTTCTCTTTCTTTGTTAATTTTTAAATTTTAAACTTAAATACAGAATAAGAAAAGAAAAAAAAGCACTGCCATATGCACGCAGAAAATGAGACAGGATTCAAAATATTCAGCAATAAATTTCCATGTCAAAAAAGCCTATATAATAAATACTACATTTTCTGTTGAGAGCTGTCCATTTTTTCTTTGCTTCTTGTAAGTTTTCTTTTGTTCTCTGCTGGTCACTTCTTACTTTGTTCTTTTTTCTTCCATCTGTCCCCCAGAAGGCTACAATTAAGTGCGGATACACACACATATAAACATATATACAACATATATAATACATATAGACATATACACACAAAGATAGTCATATACCTATATATGTATATATATATATACACACACTTACACATATCTATATTTAGATATCAACAATCATAGTCATGTATAGACATTTACATTCATATGCATCTATGTAAGACCATATTCTACTTATTCTGTTTCTCTGATGGTAGATAACCTCTTCCTTTGTAAGCCCAGTTTTTTTTTCCATATTTTTCCAAGTCCATCAACTTATCATTTCCTGCACCACAGCAATATTCTCACCTTTTCCTGTCCAGGTGTTTTAAATAGTTCAAAACAACATCGATAAATATGGTGGACCCAGTGTAGTTTACCTATTTTTCTCTTTTGATTAAATCTACTTTAGCCTTAATTTTGTCCAAGATCATGATCATCACCTCTGCTCCTTTTTCCCTAACAAATTCTACTCCTGATCTTTATTTTATGTTTGTGCGTATCTTTTATTTCCTATCCTTCCTGACTCCTGTGCTTTACTTCTACTCACTACTTTGCCCCCTCCTATTACTTAACCTACTCCACCTCCAAGGATTCCTCCTTTATCTTCCCATTTCCAATAATCTAAACATTCTTCTACGCTCCCCTTTAACCTGTTCCCTACTCTCCCCTCTAAAGATCCCTCCCTTATCCTTCCCCCCTCCCTATCCCCTTAGTGTTTTCTTTCTTTCTGAATTTAGAAGACTTTTATACTCTTATATATACATATGTTTCTATATCTATCAGTTGATCTATCTGTCTGTCTATCTATCTATCTATCTATCTATCTATCTATCTATCTATCTATCTATTATTCCCTCTGAGGGGGATGATCTGAATTACACAGATCATTGTATACAGAAATGGCAGTGTTGTTACAGTGATCAACTGTGAAAGACGTAGCTGCTATGATCAATACAGTGGTCCAAGACAATTCCAAAGGAACTATGATGAAAAATGCTACCATTGTCTAGAGAGAATTGTTGAACTCATTCAGTGCACACTGAAGTATAACTTTTTTTACTTTATTTTTCTTACTTTTTTTTTTTGCTGCATAGGCAATATGGAAATATGTTTGCATGATTTCTCATATATAACTTATATCACTTTGTTTTCCTTCTCAGTGAGTGAGGGAGGGGCTGATGGAAGGGAAAGAATTTGGAATTCAAATCTTTTTTTTTTAATACTAAAAATAAGTAATTTTTTTAAAAATTAATTTTTTAAAAATTACAAAGCATATACTAAATTTCATTTCTTTCAACAACAGCAACAAAAGACTTTTCAGCAGAACTCACTGAACCCCAAGTCAGATCAGTAAAGAACACTTCACTTGCATCTTAGCTCCATTTCTTTCCCAACCAGCTAAGCAAGGTTTAACAGCTTTATTCTAGTTGGGCTCCAGTCTTCCAAGGCCAGATCATTCTATATCCTGCCAAATTTTTGATCTCCTTGTTCAGTTCTTCTGCCTCATGACCATTCTACCTTCACATCCCGTCTTTAAGTTGTTTGTCTTTTTTATGTAGGTACCTCTTGGATAATCCTGACATTGTCAGGGGAAGATCTCTACTAGATCTTGGGTGTGGATGTGGAGCAACAGCCATTGCTGCTAAAATGAGTGGGGCCCTGAGGATACTGGCTAACGACATTGACCCCAGTAAGGCACATACATGCATTGTTTTAGCTTACTTGTATTGTTTTTTGTGTTTGTATGCAATTTTAGGAAAAATGGAGTTGCTAAGTTGCTAAATTAAATATCTGTACATAGTTAGCTATCCATTAGACTTAAAAATGTGCCATAAAGACTTAAGGAAAGACAACATTTTTTCTTAGAGGAGCTGAGTTTTCAAATAAAGGTGAAGGTCATCTTGATCAAGCAACCTAAAGACAGAACACATTTTGGCACGAACCTCTGAAACCTTCAAATAAGTGGCAAAATAAGAGTCTAAAAGCTTGTTGTAAAGCAGCAAAACTTTTATTTTTTAAAAACTTTGTTTTAAAGAATCCAAGTTTATTTTTATTCAACAGAGTGTTGTTGTTTTTGAAAAAACATAATAATGTAGGGAAGGTGTTGTGCTAGGTGCTAGACCAGCACAGCACCATGACAGCCTTAGTAGAGGGGCCCTTGCAGAATACCTCACTCTGTGACATCTAGTTCAGCTCTGTTAGAACTGCAGTCAGTAAGTCAATAATCATTTATTAGCCACCTAGTATTTGCTAGGTATTGTGCTAAGTATTGGGAATGGGACCAGGCCCTGGTTGGGATTTATATAAAGAGACAGAAAAAGGCCAAAGTCATGTTATAGGCCATAAGGAGATTCTGATATAGAACCCAGGTATTTGGCAGAAGGTAGATCCGAGTTGTAACCATCTTTCTCAGGATAATGTGGATAGCTACATCCAAAGTACTGAGGATAAAGGAAAAAGCAGGTCTTATAGAAATCAGTTATATGCTAACAAACTAATAGCTAAATGAAATGGATGGATATTTACAAAAATATAAAATACCCAGGTTAACAATATAAAAAATAGGGGATTTAAATTAACCCGATCAATGAAAAAGAAATTAAACTAGCCATAAAAGAATTCACAAAGGGTGGAAAAAAAGTCTCAATACCAGGTGATATTACAGGTGACTTCTATCAAGCAATAAAATAACAATAAATTTCAATAGTATACTGTTTGTAAAAATAGAAAAAGAATGGTTCTACAAAATTAATTCTATGATATACTTATCATAGAATACATCTGATTTTGATACCTAAACTTGGGAGAAACAAAGCAGAAAAGTAAAAGTATAGATCAATACTCCTAATGTATTTCAGTGCAAAAATAAATGTCTGAATATTATCTATGTCTATATAGATGTCTATATATATAAATGTCTAAATATTATCAGTGAGGCTACAGAAACCTATAAAGATTACTAAGATTAGGTTGAATTTAAACCATGAATGTGAGGTTTAGTTCAATATTAGGAAAATGTTAGCCATAAATACTATACTAATAACAAAAAGAAATTTCATGGTTGTATCACTATATAAAGAAAAGGTTTTTGACAAAATACAACTGTGCATTAATCAATATTTATTAAGCTGTCACTATTAAATAAGTAGGCACTATATTAAAGCACTGGGATACAAAAAGAGGTAAAAGACAGTCTCTGCTCTGAAGGAACTTAAAATCTAATGAGGAAAACAGCATGCAAACAAATATGTACAAAGCAAAATATATTAGGATTAGTATTATGTTAAAAACACTAGAAATCATAGGAATAAATAATGTGGCAAGCATATCAATCTAAAACTAAGCAGAAGGCTTAAGGGGAGGTGGATGTGGCTGTGGAGTTGTGGAGAACAAGAGGAGGTTGAGTAGAGTTGTCAAGGTACTAAAAAATTATATTTTTTTGTGAACAGCTGCCTAATACCTAACCCTAAGGGTAACTTCTTTGTGTTTCAAGTATACCTGATCTCCCTCCTGGAAGAGAAGGTCAAAAGACTCAGAGTACTTCTTCACACTCTAAACATTAAACTGAACCTAATAAGAAGGAATTCAATAGGGATAAATATAAAGTCTTACCCTTGGGTACAGAAATTTGGCTTCAGAGTACAGGATGGAGAAGGCATAATTATGTAGACTGCAGTTGTTTTGAAAAAGATCTGGGGGTTTTGGTAATAGCTCAGTATAAGTCAGCAGTAAGATACTGCAGTCAAAAGAGCTAATGCAACCTTGAGCTGTATTAAGAGAGGGAGATGATGGCCTCCCTTTACTCTGCCCTTGTCATATCTCATCTGGAATATTATGTTCAGATCTAGGAACCATAGTTTAATAAGAACAGTGATAGGAGAGTAGCCAAGGGAGGGCAACAGGATGCTAAGTGGTCCATGTCGTGGAGTGATTGATTGGAAGAACTGGGCATATTTAGCCTGAAGAAGATAATACAAATGTTATGGGAGTACAAAATAATTGACTTTAAGGCTATGAAGGGCTATCATGAGAAGGAAGAATTAGGCTTTTTTCTCTTTGCTCCCAGAGAGCAGAAACAGAAACAATGGGTATGAAGTTTCAAAGAGGGAAATTAGGCTGAAGGGCCAGGAAAAACTATCAGTCAGAACTGTACAGAAGTTGAATGGACTGTGTTAAAAGGTGATCGGTTCCCCTGTGAAGGTCTTGGAGCAGAGGCTGGTTGACCACTTGTCAGATATGTTATAGTGGAGATTCCTTTTGTCTTCTAGTTGAACTGAAGGCCACTAAGCCCCCTTAATCACAAGTTCTGAGTTGTCTTCCATATACTCATGTTTCCAGCTCTCCTGGATTGGAACTTTGTGCTAGGGTTGGGCTCCACTCTCTCACTCTTGGATTGGTTGAAGTCCAGATGCCATTGCCCCTGCCTTGCCATAGTTTAGGATGTTATATTTGAAAAATGGGAAAGTGAACTGGATCCAGAGCTGGAACTAGGGCCCACTCTTTGCCTCACTTTCTGGTGTCTGCCTTTATCTTCTTCTTTTTTTTTTTTTTTACTTTTGAAAGCAGTCATGCATTTATTACATACTTAAAAGGAAAAACAAGTTTTATATAGTGGACATTGATTGCTTCACTTAAAATGTTTATTATCCTAATCTACTTTGTATATAGAAACGCTTAATGCTTAATTAATGGTGTTTGTTGAGTTCAAAATTTTTTTTTATTTATTTAACTTTTTACATACATTTTCACAAAATTTTGGGTTCCAAATTTTCTCCCCTTTTATCCCCTCCCCCCACCCCAATACCCCAAACAATCTAATTTTCCCTATCTCCAATCTGCCCTCTCTTCTGTTATCTCTCCCTTCTCTTGTCTCCATCTTCTCTTTTCTCCTGTAGGGCCAGATGACTTTCTATTCCTCATTAACTGTATGTCTTCTTTCCTAGTAGCAACAACAATACTAAACAGTTGTTCCTAAAACTTTGAGTTCCAAATTCTCCCCATCCCTCCCTCCCCACCCATTCCCTTTGGGAAGGCAGGCAATTCAATATAGGCCATATCTGTGTAGTTTTGTAAATGACTTCCCTGATAGTCGTGTTGTGTAAGACTAACTGAATTATCCTCCATCCTACCCTGCCCCTCATTGTTTCTCTTCTGTCTTTTGATCCTGTCCCTCCCCAAGTGTTGACTTCAAATTGCTCCCTCCTCCCTTTGCCCTCCCTTCCATCATCCCCCCCCCTTGCTTATCTCCTTCTCCCCCACTTTCCTATACTGTAAGATAGGTTTTCATACCAAAATGAGTGTGCATTTTATTCCTTCCTTTAGTCAAATGTGATGAGGGTAAACTTCTTGTTTTTTATTTTTTTTTCCTCAGCTCTTCTCTTTTTCCCTCCACTAAAAAGTCTCCTACTTGCCTCTTAAATGGCATATAATTACCCCATTCCATTTCACCCTCTTTCCTCCCACTACATTTCTCTCTCACCATTTACCTTAATTTCTTTTCAGCTATGGTCCCATCCTATTCAATTCACTCTGTGCTCTCTGTCTCTCTGTGTGTGTGCATGTGTGTATGTGTGTGCGCGCGTGCATGCGTGTACATGTGTGTGTGTGGTCCCACCAACTACCCAGATACTGAAAAGTTTTAAGAGTTACCAATATTGTCTTTCCATGTAGGAATGTAAACAGTTCACTTCTGGTAAGTCCCTTAAGACTTCTCTTTGCTGTTTACTTTTTCATGCTTCTTCTCATTCTTGTATTTGAAAGTCATATTTTCTTTTCAGCTCTGGTCTTTTCATCAAGAATGCTTGAAAGTCTTCTGTTTCGTTGAAAGACCATATTTTCCCCTGAAGTATTATACTCAGTTTAGCTGGGTAGGTGATTCTTGGTTTGAGTCCTAGTTCCTTTGACTTCTGGAATATCCTATTCCATGCCCTTCGATCCCTTAATGTAGAAGCTGCTAGATCTTGAGTTATCCTGATTGTATTTCCACAATAGTGGAATTGTTTCTTTCTAGCTGCTTGCAAGATTTTTTCCTTGAGCTGGGAGTTCTGGAATTTGGCCACAATGTTCCTAGGAGTTTCTCTTTTTGGATCTCTTTCAGGTGGTGATCGATGGATTCTATCAATACTTATTTTGCCCTCTGGTTCTAGAATGTCAGGGCAGTTTTCCTTGATAATTTCATGGAAGATGATGTCTAGGCTCTTTTTTTGATCATGGCTTTCAGGTAGTCCCAAAATTTTTAAATTGTCTCTCCTGGATCTATTTTCCAGGTCAGTTGTTTTTCCCAGGAGATATTTCACATTCTCTTCCATTTTTTCATTCTTTTGGTTTTGTTTGGTGATTTCTTGGTTTCTCAGAAAGTCATTAGACTCCATCTGTTCCATTCTAATTTTGAGAGAACTCTTTTCTTCAGTGAGCTTTTGAACCTCTTTTTCCAGTTGGCTAATTTTGCTTTTGAAAGCATTCTTCTCCTCATTGGCTTTTTGAAGCTCTTTTGCCAATTGAGTGAGCCTATTTTTCAAGGTGTTATTTTCTTCAGCATTTTTTTGGGTCTCCTTTAGCAAGGTATTGACCCGTTTTTCATACTTTTCTTGCATCTCTCATTTCTCTTCCCAGTTTTTCCTCCACCTGTCTAACTTGCTTTTCAAAATCCTTTTTGAGCTCTTCGAAGGCCTGAGCCCACCTGACATCCCCCTGGGATGTCTGGGGAACCGAGGCCCTGCCCTCCACGTCTTTCCCTGATGGCAAGAATATGTCCTCGTCGTCAGATCCGATAGTTGGCATCATTTGCATCTGTTCGAAAAAACTCTCTATAGTCTTATTTTTCTTCCCTTTTCTAGGCATTTTCCCAGCCAGTTACTTGACTTCTGAGATTCCTGTCCACCCCCGCCTAGATCCGCCCAGCTAGTGCTTGGAGTTTGAGATTCAAATGGGCTTTCCGTGCCGCAGCTGCTAATCCACAAGAGCTTTAGTTCTGGTGCTGGGGTGGGGGCAGGGCCGCCTCCCAGGCTCAGCTCCCTCAGGGGCTTTATGCAGAGACCTTCAGTAACGAAGATCCTGCCTGCTGCTGGGAGAGTCCCGGGCCGCCGTGGCTGGCCATGCCGGTGCTGCCTCTGCCGCCACCCCCGCCTCTGCCTCTGCTGCCGCCGTTTCCTCCCGAGGGGGCCCGAGTCATGGAGACACTCCGCTCCCCCTCTCGTCCAGCCCAGCGTCTCTCTCACTGACTAGCTTCTGTGGGCGGAGGGACTTTCCTGGCCATCAGAGCTTCCGTCCCTGAAGCCTGCTTGGATCAGCTTCTCTGGGGCCGAGGCCAGGGCATCGCTGGGGTGGGGTCCGCTTTCCGGGGCGCGACGGACCCTGGGGACAGCTCTTCAGGGCTCTCTGGAACAGAAATCTCTTCCACTCGGTTTCTGCACACCTTTCAGTAATCCAGAACTTATGGGGATCTCTTTTTACATTAATTCTATGGGCTGTGGGTCCGGAGCTCGTAAACGTGCATCTTTCTACTCCGCCATCTTGGCTCCGCCCCCCTGCCTTTATCTTCTTATGGCTCAGTGAAGGCATGGCCTTGTTTCCTTCTTTCAGTCAGTCATCAGCTGGAGGTTGATGGTGTTTCTTGTTGTCATCTTGCAACAGGTCCCAGTAGGATATCGGAGACTTCAGGCCTTCACAATGGTCATCTGTGTCTCCCATAGGTAGCGACTCACTAGGAACTGTTTTTATTCTCCTGCTATTGTTGGAAGCCTATATCTTTTGCCTTTTGGAATATCCTTTCTAAGATTTCTTCTAGTTTATGTAAAAGCTGGCAGGTTTTGTGTGATCCTGACTATGTTTCATTGCCATTTTAATTCCTTTCTGGATGCTTACAGTATTTTTTCTCTGACATACCAGCTTTGGATTTTGGCTAGGACATTCCTGGGGCTTTTTCTTTTTGGGATTCTTTTCAGGAGGTGATCAATAGATTCAATCTTTATTTTGCTCTGTTTCTAATAGATCTGGCAGTTTTTATTTTGAAATACATTGTTCAGATCTTTTTAAAATCATGATTTTTAGGGAGTCTAGTAATTCTTAAATTATCTTTCCTTGAGCTGATTTCAAGGTCAGTTGTTTTCCATGTCAGATACCATACACTTTCTTTGATAGATTTATTTTTTATTTTTAGTGCAGTTTATATCACATAAAACTATTCCAACTTTTGGGCTGGTGATACTTCTTTTAAAGCATTTACAATATAGATCACAAATTTTTTTTTTTTTAACATTAACCGAGACACAAATAATAACTATGTATGCTAACTTCACAAGCCCTTGACCTAATTATCTCTCCACTGTTACTAAGAATTTAAAGGATCCTAGCTAATTGTTGTTGGCCTAAAGTCCTAAGCCTAATAGCTTAATTTTAGACTTAACCTCAGATGTTCCCCTACCAACACTATAATTTTTAATAGGTCTGGTATTAAGCTTGTATTAAGATTGGTATTGTCAACTTGCATTCAGTCAGGTTTAAAGTCTGCCAGGTGTCAGTGGGGAAACTGAGTCAGGAGAATCCTACCTCAGCCCAGTCTGAATAGCTGCTCTCCCATCCTTCCCATGAGATCACCTTTTACAGTTCATACTAGCATTTTACAAGCTTACTGGCATCATGGATTGGAGGCTTAGACCACTTTTCTTGCTATCCATACCTGGAGTTAGACTCAGAAGTTAATAATCCCATAGAATCTTAAAATAGCAAGTTTCAATAACCAGGTTCCAGATACAACCATAATTTCATGTTGGCTAAGGAACATCTTTTGAGGCAAGTGGCTTACATACCTTTCTATACATGTTCTAGTTCCTGATTAAGTAACAATCATAAAATCAAATTTACCATTAAAACCTTAACTTTTCCATCAATGCCAAATTTTACCCAAGATTACCTGCTTCTAGGAAACTTACACTAAAATTCTTTTCCCAAAATTAAAGATGTCTCTGATTTAGTTTCAGTAATTCAGTCAATTATTTTAATACTAATTGCTTTTACATTACTTTGTAACATGTCCAATTTTTCTCCCCATCTCTCCCCTTTCCCCCACCCCCAATACCTTGCATTCTGATTACCCCTTCCTTCAGTGTACCCTCCCTTCTATCACACCCCACCCTTCCCTTATCCCCATCTTCTCTCTTGTAGGGCAAGATAAATTTCTGTACCCCATTACCTGTGTTTCTTATTTCCCAGTTATATGAAATAATTCTCAACATTCATTTCTAATACTTTGAATTCCAGCCTCTCTCCCTCCCTCCCTCCTTCCCTCCCTATCTCCCTCCCTATCCCCACTGAGAAGGCAAGCAATTCGATACAGACTAAATATGTGTCATTTTGCAAAAGACTTCCATAATAATCATGTTGTGCAATACTAACTATATTGCACTCTATCCTACCCTATTCCCCCTTATTTTTTTATTCCTTCATTTGACCTTGTCCCCTCCCAAAAGTGTTTATTTTGTTACTCCCTTCTCCCATTTGCCCTCCCTTCTATCATTCCCCTCACCCCACTTGTCTCCTCCTCCCCTAATTTCCTGTGGTGTAAGATAGATTTTCATATCAAATTTAATGAGCAAGTTATTCCCTCCTTCAGCCACATACGGAGAGTAGCTTCATTTTTCCCCTCTCCCCTTCTCCTTTTTCTCCTCCATTGAACAAGATTTTTCTTATCTCTTTTATGAGTTATAGCCTGCCCCATTACCTTTCTCCCTTTCTCCTCCCAATATTTTCCTCCCTCGCCCCTTAATTTTTATTTTATTTTTTTTATGGATATCATCTCTTCTGATTCAACTCAACCTGTACTCTGTGTGTGTGTGTATACAATCCTTCCACCTACCCAAATACTGAGAAAAGTCTCAAGAGTTACAAATATTATCTTTCCATGCAGGAATGTAAACAGTTCAGCATTAGAAAGGCTTTTATGATTTCTCTTTCCTGTTTACCTTTTCATGCTTCTCTTGATTCTTGTGTTTGAAAGTCACATTTTCTCTTCAGTTTTGGTCTTTTCATCATGAATGCTTGAAAGTCCTCTGTATCATTGAATGACCATTTATTCCCTTGAAGTATTATACTTAGTTTTGCTGGGTAGGTGATTCTTGGTTTTAATCCCAGTTCCTTTGACTTCTGGAATATCCTGTTCCAAGCCCTTCAATCCCTTAAGGTTGAAGCTGCCAGATCCTGTGTTATCCTGATTGTATTTCCACAATACTCAAATTGTTTCTTTCTGGCTGCTTGCAGTATTTTCTCTTTGACCTGGGAACTCTGAAATTTGGCCACAATATTTCTAGGCGTTTCTCTTTTCAGGTCTCTTTCAGGAGGTGATCCATGATGGATTCTTTCAATATTTATTTTGCCCTCTGATTCTAGAATATCTGGACAGTTTTCCTTGATAATTTCATGGAAGAAAATGTCTAGGTTTTTTTGATCATGACTTTCAGGTAGTCCCATAATTTTTAAATTATCTCTCCTGGATCTAGTTTTCAGGTCAATTGTTTTTCCAATGAGATGTTTCACATTATCTTCTCTTTTTTCAAACCTTTGGTCTTGTTTTTTAATTGCTTGGTTTATTTCATAGTCATTAGCTTCCCTGAACTCAATTCTGTCTTTTAAAGAACTATTTTGTTCAGTGAGCTTTTGAACCTTCTTTTCCATTTGGCTAATTCTGCTTTTTAAAGCCTCCTTCTCCTCATCGGTTTTTTTGGACCTCTTTTTCCATTTGAGTTAGCCTCTTTTTAAAGGTGTTATTTTCCTCAGCATTTTTTTGATTCTCCTTTAGCAAGCTGCTAACTCGCTTTTCAAGCTCTTCTATTGCCTGAACCCATTTTATCTTCACTTTGGAGGCACTGGAGGCAGAGGCCTTGACGTCTTGTTCTTCCTCATCTGAAAGGATGGGAGAAGACACCTGTTCACCAGGAAGGTAACCTTCCATGGTCTTATTTTTTTTTTTCCCTTTTGGGGGCATTTTCCCAGCCAGTTACTTGACTTTTGAATCCTTTGTCAAGAGGAGGGTCCTATTATCCCTCCTCTCTCCAGTACCATGTTCAAGGCTGAGATTCCACTCAGCTGCTTGATTCCCTGGGGCTTTGAATGGGGGTGGGGCTGTTACTGAGGGCTGAAGTTTAGATCAGCTGTTCCCTACCACCAGAGGCTTTAAGCTGAGCTGACTGGACAATGGACCCAGGCTGCTTCCTGGCCACAGTAGCTGCTTGCAGCCTGCTGCTGCTGCCACCATCACCGCCTGGGACTATTGCTGGAGTAACCCCATTCCCCTCTCACCCTGCTGGGAAACCCTCCCACACTGACCTTTGGAGCTGTCTTTGTGGCTTGTGGGTTGAGGGATCTGGGACCCTCCCTGCTGGGAACTCTGCCCCAGAGGTCTGTTCAGTTCCTGTTCCTCCCAGGGCCACGTGGCCAGGGCTGGGCTCCACTCCACTCAGCATCCTGGGAGATAGACCTTTTCTCTTGGCCTTCCAGGTTACTTTTGGCTCTTTCACTCTGTTGTTCTGTGGCTTCTGCTGCTCTAGCATTTGTTGAGAGTCGTTTTTTACAGGTATTTTGTGGGCTGTGGGGGAAGCCCTAGAGTATATGTGTCTTTCTACTCTGCCATCTTGGCTCTGTCCCCCACTTTCTTTGATTTAAAAAGAATCTTTTGATTTGGTTCTTATATTTCTTACTGCCCCATGGAATCAATGACTTCTAGCCTTCAGAGAGTTCTTACTTGAGTAAAGCCTGCCACTTTCTAAGGAGGACCAGAAAAACAATATATCCAATTATTACAGCATTGTAACTGGAATAAACCTGAATGTTGTCAAAGTATAAAGTACAAGTGTGGCCCCAAAGATGAGATATAAGATGACATATTCCTTCCTCCTTTGCAGAGCTTGGGGTCTATGAATTTGGAACATTGCAATAATAACAGATTTTTTTCAATGTGTCAATTTTAATTAATTTTCTCCTTTTCCCTCTTTTAAAAAAATTGTTATTAAATATAGCTTTCTGGGAGAAGGATAAAGGGGGATAGCTAAATAGCCAATGTAAAAATTAAGGTAGTATCAGTAAGAAACTATTTTTTAAAATGATTTACCACTTTCTGTTCTGATATTCTTTTTCTTGCTTCATTTCTTGAAGATATTCATGTTGTTGGTGTGGAAAATCATTTTTTTATCCTTTGAATCACTGTTTACAATTATCATGAAGTTATTCTCTCCTTCTGAGTTAGAATTTTCAGGATATCAGGAACTATAATAATTATTGATAGTATTCATTTTCTTCTTTTTAATTGTTTCTCTAGTCTCAGTTACTGAATTGGATCTTTTTGCCCTGGCTGGGCTCTCTTTTTCTGCTGTAATTGGGAGTAGGAGTTGACCCTGCTTGGTCTTCACATAAGTCACTTTGATGACCTCCAATTCCACAGGTTAAATCCCCTTTGGATTTTTGAAGTTGAGAGTGCTAGATCTTCATGGATGTATGGCATTTCAATCTAGTATTGTGGGAACACTGGAGCCTTGGTTTGGGATATCTTGGTGTGGCAGCCACACATCCTCAGTCATTTTGAAGGTCCCTGATTTTCCAACTACTTTGTTTCCAACTACTAGTTTCCAACTACTGTGGGACTTTACTGGAGGATCCCTTTACTCTTACTAATTCAGTACATAGAGTCTTGTAGGTAGCAAGTACCTCTAACCCATATCTGGTCATGATGAGAAGCTGCCATATTGTGTAGTTAAGCTAAACAATTTGCTGTTCATCTCCATTCTTACTGCCGAGGGGCTTCTCGGTGGATTTTTGTGTAGTTCTGGGGTGAGAAGTTACTAGTTAACTTCTGTTGTGGTTTTATGGTTTGTTGTGTGCCTCAAAGAATTCAGTCAGACCACCTCTAATCCAAGTATAGGCATTTATTGGGAATGATGCCTCCAACAGAGTGAGTTCCAAGAAGAATCAGCAACTTAGCAAGATAAGACAGACAATTTTATAATGTAATGATGCTGATTACCCAACAGAAATTATAATATTAAAAAGGCAGAAGGGGGTTGATAAGGGATCAGGGGTGATAAAAGGATTTCTTTTGTAAAAATTGGACTCAGTCAAAAGGCTACACCCAAGGACCTATATAGTCCATATGTTGCTACAGGTTACCCAACCCTGGTAGGTAATGGGGAGGGCTTTGTTAAGGGATTAGGTAATGGTGGAGGGGAACTCCATTAAGGTAGAATTGCTCATGTGATTATCCACAATGCATACAGAAAGACCTATACCTACTTCATGGAACAACAGGCATGTCCAGATTTAACCGTACAATCTAGCTTTAACCACACTACAGCTCCCCAAACTCAATCACAGGCATCACTGAATAGCAGACCCACTGCCCCTAGCTAGCCACACACATGAATGTTACCTTCATATACCCTACTTCTCTGTCAGTTAGCAATTTGTGAATCATGTTTTGAAAACAGGTTACTTTAAAGATCTGTATACCAGTAGGTACAGAAAAAACTGAAGCTGCTGAAATTTTACTTGGGTGACTTGAGTCTCTGGTTTTACTTTTTCCTCTCCCTTATGTATAAGCTCAGGTCTCTTCTGCTCTACTAAAATTTCCAGAACCTAGAAATTCAGAATTTATACCTATTCTTCTTCTCTTCTCCATGTCATGTCTTACTACTCCCCTTCTTGTTTCATACACAGAGACATACACACATCATAGTGATCATAGCTTGTTCACACAGAAGCGTCTGTGCCCACAATTTAATAAAATGAGAGGAAATAGTCTACAATGGTGTAGGGCTTAATTATTATGCAGAGGTTTAGCTTCATTAAATATAGAAATGCCCCTGAAGAGGAAAGATAGTAGTAATTAACCATTCATATTGGAATTATCACTGAGCAAGTTATGAAGTATGTTCAATTAAGCATTGTAAATATGCCAGAAAAAGGATCTGTTGGCAACCTCTCAACCTTTTTACCTATAAAAACTACTTGGAACCAAAAGGGAAAGACAATTTAAGTAGGTTGTTGGAATGTTCAAATGACTTGGCTACTCCTAAGTAGAATAATGTGAGGAAGAATTAAAATTGCATGGTACTTAGCAACTGACTGTATGTTTTTTCTTAGTTGCAGGTGTGGCTACTTTGTTGAACTGCAAATTAAATAAACTGGACCCCCTTCCCATTTTAACTAAAAACATCTTGGACTCAGAGCCGGATAAGTGGGAACTCATAGTCCTAGGAGATATGTTTTATGATGAAGACCTTTCAGATAGACTTCTTCAGTGGTTGAGGAAATCCATTTGGACTCATGGAACAAAAGTGCTGATTGGTGATCCGGGGAGACCACAATTCTGTGGACACAACCTTCAGAATCACTTACAGAAGGTAGTAACATATTCACTTCCAGAGCTCACTAAGGAAGGAAACAATAGTCTGACAACAAGCACTGTCTGGAATTTACAATTCTGAGTTCTCAGTTTACTTTCCAAAGGGCTACACACACACACACACACACACACACACACATTCATTGACTGTTACCTTCCGTATACACTACTTCTCTATCAGTAAGCCATTTATGAATCATGTTTTGAAGAGAGGTAACTTTAAAGATCTGTGAGGAATATTTTTCTTTTGTTATATACTTTGATTAACATCCATGGCAATTATATAATAGTTCTGTTTCCTGATTGTTAATATCATTTTGAAATGAAAAATTATACTCATAAATTGGAGTCTGCAGAGTTAATAAATCATTTTATTGGCATTTTTCATTTTTATATTACCTACATTTCCTAATGTTTCCCCTTATTCTCTTCCAGAGAAAGGAAAAAAGAAAAAAAAAACCCAGCTCTCCTTTCTCACCTTACCCTTGTAGACTCCTTCCATCTCTCTGCATAACTCTGTACAGTCTGGTTTCTGACCTTATTCAACTGAAGGTGTTCTCTCCTAAGTTGCTAATGATCTCTTAAGTGTAAATCTAATGGCCTTTTCTCAATCTTCATCCTTCCTAACAGGAAAGCTGCTTCTTGCTGCCTTTGACACTATCAAATCACCCTTTTGTCCTTGATGCTTTCTTTTCTCTGGGTTTTAGTGACACTGCTCACTCCACTCTTTAGTCTCCTTTCCCAAATCTGCATTGAGGTCTGCAATTGAAAGGGATTTTGGACTGTGCAATACTTTCACTCTGGGTTCAGATCTTAAGATAAAATGGCACACATTCAAACAAGCTTACTAGGCAACTAAGTTTATAGTTAGTGAAAGTTAGCAAATGTATACGTACAATCTAATAAACAATAGTTAAGACAGAATAGAAAAAGAGAAGAAATACATCACTAGCCAAGATTGAGCTCCATCACTTTGGCGATGGAGGAGGCTGAAAGGGGTGAAGTAGTTGGCAAAGGTCCTGACAGGGTAAATCGACTTGACAGAAGCAGGCATCCCTGCATCTGAAGCAAAGACCTCCAAAGATCTTTCTCCCACCCAGACCCTTTATACATGTAGCTTCAGGGAAAAGATGACCATTAGAACAGAGAGATCAAAGAAGGAACCTTGGCCAAAGTTCCAGTTCTCTGCTTTGATGAAGGTGCCCAAGGACTGGCTAAATCCTTGAACACAGACACTTCCTTGCTTAAGGAGTTTTATGACTCTTAAGATAAGGGTCTTTTCACTCTGCTACTGATTCATTAATTCTTCCAACATTTATGTGCTGCTTCTTTTGGCACTCCCCGTTACACATATCAACTTTAAGTTACGTTCCTTACGTCAGGTCATCTGGCGGTCATGCAAGGGGCTAGGGAGAATCTCCTCAGTTTCCCCACAAGGTCACACTTGATAACTATGTATAGTCTACATAGTTCCATCCTGAGCCCTTTTCTCTTCTTCCTCTATAGTAGTTTATTTGGTAACTTTATCATCTGCCATGGATTCAGTTATCTCTACGTCAATGATTCTCAAATCTAACCTCTCTGTTGACCTCTAGTGTTGTATTTCCAATTGCCCACTAGACATCTTGAACTGGATGTCTTGTAGGCATCTTCAGTTCAACATATCAAAAGCTGAAGTCATTATCTTTCCTGTTGGGTTGAAATGAATCCATGTGAGACAGTCCCAGAAATAATGAAGAATTTATTGAAAAGAGGAAATTAAGAGCTTCCAGAGCATATACATATAGGTAGTCTGCTATTGAGACTACAAAAGGGCATAGAATTCTCACCTCATATACGAAAATAAGCTTGAAATGGATATGTGATTTAGTCATAAAGGATAATATAACAAATTAATAGAACATGACAGAAATCACATCTATGAAAAGGAGTTTATGACCAAACAAGAAATAGAAAAAGGTTCATGGGGAAAATAATTTTAATCAGAGAAAACTGAACAGGTTTTGCACAAAAAATATCAATGTAGCCAAAATTGGAAGAAAAACAGGAAACTGACAAAAAAATCTTTGCAGCAAGTTTCTCTAGTAAAGGTCAGGTTTCTCAAATACTTATATGGAACTAAGACCAAGAGCCATTCCCCAACTGAAAAATTGTCAAAGCATATGAACAGGTAGTTTTCAGAGGAAGAAATCAAAGCTATCAATAGTCATATGAAAAAGTGCTGTAAGTGACTAATAAATGGAGAAAAATAAATTAAAGCAATTCTCAGGTGCCACTTCACACCCATCATATTGGCTAAGAAGGCAGAAAAGGAAAATGACAAAAGCTAGAAGGAATGTGGAAATATAGGCATATTAATGTACTGTTGGTGGAGCTATAAATTAGTCCAGCCATTCTGGAAGTAATTTGGAACTGTGTCCCCAAAGTTATTAAACTGTATACACTCCTTGACCCACCAATACTGTGTGTACCCCAAAGAGATACAAGGAAAAAGACCTATATCTTTAAAAAAAAATAGCTCTTTTCATGGTGGCAAAGAATTAGAAACTGAGGGGATGCCTATCAACTGAGGAATGGCCAAAGAAGTTGTTATATGAACTTGAAGGAATATTATTGAGATATAAGAAATGATGAAGGGGTTGGTTTTAAAATGACCTGGGAAGACTGGTATGAACTGATACAAAATCAAGTGAGAACTATATCAATTTACACATTAACAAAAGTATTATGAAGATTACCAATTGTGAAAGACTTAGTAACTGATCAACACAGTGACTCATCAGAGTTCCAAAAGTCTCATTCTATCTACTTCCAGATACTCATGGATTCAGAGTGCAGTTTGAAACATATTTTTTTTTCTATTTCAATTTCTTTTTTATTTTTCAGAATATGGCTAATGTGGAACTTTGTTTTCCAGGATTTCATATTTTTAATGGGTTCTGCATTTTTGGCCTTCTCATGGTCGAGGGAAGGTTTGGGGGGAGGAAGAGAATCAGAAACTGAAAATGAAATGAAAAATGAATTTCAAAAAGAGATGAGAAAACCACAGTGGCACTCTTTGTATACGTTAACAGAGTAGTAGTTTCTATAGGTATCTAAAAATGATTCAAATATAATGCAACTATTTCTCAGAACTTTAATACAACTATTTTTTTGGAAATTATTTCAATACAATTATTATTCAGAGTTATCAATGCATTATTTTTGATTAGTAAATTTATCATGACTTAAGTGCATTGATAAGGTTGGAATAACATTGACAGAGCTATCTGTTTAGGTTTCATTGCAGTATGTGGTCCAGTATGAGGTCAAGGCTGTCATCTAGTTCTGAGTGTTTGCCAAAGAAAGTCACTGAGAAACCTCCTAGGCAATGAATCCGGTAATGTGGCCAGTTTGATAATAAAAGGACTGGAAAGTGGAAAACCAAACTGGCAGTACAAACAAGAGGAGTCAAAAGTCAGAGGTGTAGGTTTTGTTTATGAGAGTTTAAAATGTAATGCAGATATTGCAACATAAAGAGCTCAAATAGTCATAGTAAAATGTAATAGTATTGCTGATGAGAATGGAGTATGACTGTGAAAAGAATCACCTGAATTGGCATATTTTAAAAATATGGTAATTTTTGGTGTTTCTGGTAGTAGAAAAAGAGGCACTGTTGAGTAAGGGTCAGTAATTCTTCATAGTGCTTTCCCTGCCCAAAAAAGATCTGATTTTGTGAACTGTAAGGTACTTAATCTTCCACCCTAATTCTATAATCCTATCAGTAAAGTATAAAACAATTTTTGAATGAAAAAATGATCATTAATTTTCCTGGAAAATTAGATTACAAAGCTGTAGGGCTCAGACAACTTTAGGGGAAAAAATTATAAAATTAAACCCAAATATCTTGCATGTTCCTTTCAAAAGTATACAGTATCTTGTGAATGATTTTAATTGCTTAGAAGTGGTAACGCAAATTACCTAACAATAAAATGCTGTATATTTGCTGTATATTTGACATTAAATTTTATTGTGTTTAACTTTCAGAACACTATGAAGCTAAGGAAAAAAAACCTACCCATTTTAAACATTTGTACAAGGATATTATTTTTGTAATGGTCACATATGCACAATGTCAACAAATAGGATTTATAAAGTAAACAGTGGTGAATATATAATGCTGAATATACATCCTCTCCACTAAAACAGGTATTACAACTTTGTACCATACACTTCCAACTCTCTCCACTCAACCTCTCCCCCAGCCCTGACACACAATCTTTTATAATATTTTTATAGTTAAGTGAAACAGGAAAGGTCTTGACATATTACAAAATTTTATGTTTAAAGAATAGAATTCCATAAAGCCTCTTTCTTAAGGAAAAATGCTTATCTAAACATGCATACATACAGAGTCCCACTTTCAGGTCGTTAGGATAAATTAGTTCATAATGCCTTTTCAATCCCTGAATAACTAAGAAAAGATTTGTGATCACATATGATCTACATACTTCAATTTAAAGAGACGTAAGGTTTATATTTTATTAGCTGGAAACTGTAGATTTTCAGTATATAACTATAATGACATTTCTTATTTATAGCTGAATATTATTTGTTGGTGGTAAGGCTTACCTTTTTCTCTGGAAAGAAAAAGGTCTCTTTCTGAATATGAGGTGGCCCAAAATAAATTTCTAAGTAAAAGGGAATCACTTCAAACAGGAAATACTTTAAATCTTTAAGTTTTAGTTCTGTAGTTAAAACAGTGAATTCAGTTCACTTTCCTCAGTAGCTTAGTTTAATGAGTTCACTTCTGATCTGTATTAATGGAGGAAAAAAAAATAAAACAGGCAAAAGATAACTTATCATCAAGAGCCATAATTCTAGAAACTTGGATTGTAGCATTGATAATACTGAAAAATAAGTCTAACCTAAAGTTCAAATTTCCTCCTAAATCGTGGCATCATTGAGTTTTTCTTTTCCTTCCTAGGGTTGTTGTTTTTGGTAAATTAGGTTTAGAAGACAAAATAGCAATTCATCTGTTGAATAATGCTCAAATTCTTGTAGGATTAAGTATGCTAGAATGGAAGGTCCATCACCACTGTCCCAGAATCTTCTCCTTACACACTTTTACCTTTCCTATACTCCAGACAGTTGCTTCTACTGCTATAAACAGCTGCATCAATTTGTTTTCTGAGATAATCTTACAGAGCTTCTCTACCTTATTCCTTCTCAAATAAGGGTCTAGAACAGCTCTCAATAAGTAGGACACAAAATAAATAAGGTATTGTCTACTTTCTAGAAAAGTAAACATGAAGCAGATCAGAAATCTCTGAGGTATTAGTTCATTCAGTCTTTCAGAGCTGAACTGTAATAATTTTATTTCAAGTATCTCCATTTTTTAAAAAACATTTTCATCAGCTCTAAGAAAATGAACAACACTTTGAGGAAGAAAGCCAAGACAGACTGAATACATCAGGTCATAGGGGAGAGAGAACCAAACTGATAGCACACTTCTCTACTGAAGGACAGGGAATGTGATATCATGAATCGTGTAGTTACTACTAAAATGTTTGTTTCCTGTTTGGCTGAAGAACCAGTCCAAAAGAAAATTTTAAGGGACTGTTATCAGAGTTGCCAAAGCAAGTGGACTCTTACCATTAGAAAGGTGAGAATTAGGAAAGATTTAATTAATTAAATTGGTTTAATTTAGGTAAGAAAGGGAAGCAGCAGGGAAAATCTCTCATTTTAAATCTATACATATTTCACATAGGGTTTTAATGTGTAAAAAAATACAAAATCCCAAAGTATGAGAAAGGCCATAGTCACAATAGCAATGACATTTAAAAAACAGTGACTCCCTAGAGAAAAACAGAAATGGCAACAATTTGCATTTTGGAGGAGTTTTACCATCAAAGCAAAAATTTAGCATGTTCACAGATATAACTAGTCATTTTGAGACTGATAGTTTAAAAAAAGACAATAAATCAATATGGCATGCTTAAATAAAAATGGAAAGTCAGTCTCCAGGAAATTTCCAGTCATTTCCAGGAAAAATGGCAAAAATCATTGTAGTTTTAATGAGGATCAATAAACAGTCCATGTCACTTGTTTGATTTTGTTTGGGCCCACTAACTGCTCCAAGACTTCTCGGGAATGATCTATAAAAGAAAATCACAATGAATAACTTACAGTAAATGAAGATACATTTAGAAGGTAAAGAGTCTATTTCATGGCAATGATCTGATATTCTTCTTTGGCATGACTATTTTTATACAGTCTTTTTAAACTAAATAAGATAGTCAAAGACAAAACCAAAATAATTGCTGAACATTAAACGGTAGTGGTATTTTTTGTAATTTTACTTCTTTCTTCAAAACAGTAAATAGAACAAGAATCCTGCAAAATTTAACTTAAAGAGTCCTATGGAAGTCAAATGAGAAACATAAGTCTAAGTTCTAGCTTTCTTGTTCAAATGATTAGGGCACTGTACAAATGAAAGCAGTGTTTTTTGGTTCATGCAGCTTAACTCTGCTTCAGAACCACAAAATATGTTGCTAATCCTGGCCAGTTGTCTCATAAATGTTTTAAGGTACAGATGGAACCAAGTGAGAAAAAATGACACTTGGAAAAATTCAGAGCTGTCCTATAGTCACCAGTTCATCCAGAACAGCAAAATATTGTAACTAACTCAGTTAAAATGAAAAAAAAAATCAACTCTCTTTTTCATATTCATAACAATGAAGTGCTACTAGAAACTGCAAAAGTTCAAATGACGTGTTAAATTTAATTTTCCACTGAAATATTTTGCATGAAGGAGGAAAAAATAAAACTGATTACATTATCCTTGCTTGAATTGATCATTTGTATTTTTGGCTACTGAACTTAATTTTATATCAGGTTGAAATTTAGGTAAATAGTTTACTCTCAACTAATTAACCTTTAACATCCAAATCAGAACAGTAAGGATATGAAAAGTCACCACTAAAATTCGTCAGGCATGAATTATCTCACTGTATTAAAGGAATGTATAATACCCAACTTCCACTAAAGTCCTACTTTGAGGCCTCATCATAGTGTGGAGGTGAAAAAAAAGAAAAACTATGCTAGTGGAATGTATATTCTAGCAGGTTCCGGCAGGTTATGGTTCATATCTGTCTGTCAAAAAAGGACTTTTTTAGATAAAATGGAAAGGTACAATACCAGACGAGTTTTGGGGTGATTAACTTTTTGCTTACTACCAATCCAAAAATCATCTAAGACTTAAGAATTGGGAGATGAGATGGAGCAAGGGGCACTGTGTGAACCTTATAAGAATTGACTCAAAGAGGGAATAACATACTCATTTGGGTATAGAAATCTATCTTACCATAATGGAAAGTAAGAAAGGAAGGAAATAAGAGGGGATGGTTGAGGCTGATAGAAGGGAGGGTATATTGGGGGAGGTCAGAAGTAAAACACTTTTGAGAATGGACAGGGTGAAAGGAGAGAATACAGTAAGTGAGAAAAATAGGATGGAGAGAAATACATAGTAATCGTAATGGTGAAAAAAATTTTACAGCAAATTTCTTTGATAAAGACCTCATTTCTCAAATATGTAAAGAACCAAGTCAAATTTGCAGAAATAACAGCCATTCCTCAACTGATAAGTAGTTAAAGGATATGAACAGGCAGTTTTCAGATGAAGAAATCAAAGTTATCTATGGTCATAAAAAATACTCTATATTAATACTGATTAGAGAAATGCAAATTAAAACAATTCTGAGCAACACACCACACCTGTCAGATTGGCTAATATGACAGAAAAAGGAAAATAAATGTTGGAGGGGATACGGGAAAATTGAGAAACTACTGTACTGAAGGTGAAATATGCGGGATTCAACCATTCTGTAGAGCAATTTGGAACAATGCCAAAAGGGCTATAAAATCATGTGTACCCACTGATCCAGTAAGACCGCTACTAGTTTCATATCCCAATAAAGATCAAAAACAAAAACGAAAAGGACCTGATGCGTTGTGAAATGAGCAAAACTAATAGAATATTGTACATAATAAAAGCAATATTATATGATGATCAACAGTGAATAACTTAGCTATTCTCAGCACAAGAATGATCCAGCAATTCTGAAGGACTTATGGAAAATGTGTTTTCCTTCACAACAGAATGGAAATATGTTTTGCGTGACTACACATGTATAATCTGCATCAAATTGCTTGCCTTCTCATTGAGAGGAGAGGGGAGGGAAGGACAGATACAATTTGAAACTCAAAAATTCTAAAAATTAATGTTTCGGATGACTGAACCACTGGCAGCAGTGAGGGAGTGAGTGAGTGAGTGAGTGAGTAAGTGAGCAGCAGTCAGTCTACAGACACCAAAGGTAATTTAGAAGATTAGCAGGAAAGGTGTGTCACACCTGGGTGAGAATAGAGCACAGTCTAGCACAGGACACACCAGCACAGCCTCAGCCACAGCAAACCAGGAGGAAGCCTTCGGAGCAACTGAATCCTCATCAGCAGAGGTTGATTCTAGAGCTCTTAGACCATAGAAAGTAAAGAGCTCAAACAACTGGTCAGAAGGAGATTACAGGAGTCTTTTTGTTAGCACAGAGGCAGGATTCTGTTACTTTACCCATACTCAGATCTAGGTCACAGTCCTGAATGGCAGTCCCAAGGCAAAGAGAAGCACTCATATAGCAGAGCTTGTGACAACAGTGGAGGGGGGGAATCTCCTCACAGTTCCAGGGCAGAAAAGAATATTTGTGGTCACTCACCAGAGAACAGGACAATAGAGTAGTAAACACACCTCTCCTTAGATCATATTACCTTGGAAGAAATGAAAACTTACAGGTCCCTAGAAATATCTCTGAAAACATTTGAACCAAACCCCTGAGACTTGGGACAGTACACCCCCCACCATGGAAGCAGAGCCTTACTTTAACAAAGAGTTAAAAAGCCAATTAACAGTCTGGAAAAATGGGCAAACAACAGAAAAACATTCTGACCATAGAAAGTTACTATGGTGACAAGGAAAAGCAAAACACACGCTCAGAAGAAGATAACAAAGTCAAAACTCTTACATTCAAAGCCTCCAAGAAAAAAGTGAATTGGTCTCAAGCAATCAAGATCTCAAAAGGGATTTTGAAAATCAAGAGTGGAAGAGAAAACTTGGAAAGAGAAATGAAAGTGATGCAAAAAAAATCATGAAAAACAAGTCAACAACTTGGTAAAGGAGACACAAAAAATACTGAAGAAAATAATAAATTTAAATGTTTTGTTGCCTGGGTCAAAAGGTAAAAGACATCCAAAAACCCAATGAGAAGGAGAATGCCTTAAGAAGCAGAATTGGCCAAATGGAAAAGGAGGCCTGCTGAATTATTTTCCAATGAAGAAAATAATTGCTGAAAAATCATAATGTAGAAAATGGAAGCTGATGACTTTATGAGAAATCAGGAAACAATAAAAACAAAACCAAAAGAAGGAAAAAATAGAAGTCACTGTAAAATATCTCAGTGGAAAAAAAATAACTTACCTGGAAAATAGATCCAGGAGAAATAATTTAAAAATTACTGGATTTCTGAAAAGTCATGATCAAATGAAGAGCCTACACATGATTTTTCAAGAAATTATCAAGGAAAACTGCCCTAATATTCTAGAACCAGAGGGTAAAATAGAAATTGAAATAACCCACTGATAACCTTCTGAAAGAGGTTCCAAAATGGAAACTGCCAGAAATATTATAGACAAATTTCAAAGTTCCCAGATCAAGGAGAAAATATTGCAAGTAGCCAGAAAGAAACAAGTCAAGTATTGCGGAGCCACAGTCAGGATAACATAAGATTCAGCAGTTTCTACACTAAAGGATCAGAAGGCCTGGAATATGATTATTCCTGAGGGCAAAGGAACTAGGATTACAACCAAGAATCACCTACCCAGAAAAACTGAGTATAATCCTTCAGGGGAAAAATGAATCTTCAATGAGATATAAGACTTTCAAGCATTCCTGATGAAAAGACCAGAACTGAATAGCAAATTTGACTTTCAGATACAAAACCCAAGAGAAAAATGAAAAGGTAAAGAGGAAAAAGAAATCATAAGGGACTTTAAAAAGCTAAACTGTTTATATTTCTACATGGTAAGATGATATTTGTAACTCATAAGACTTTTCTCATTATTATTAGGGTGGCTAAAAGGAGTATATATGGACATAGGGCACAGGTATGAATTGAACATAATGTGTTATAAATATGTATAATATCTGAAAAATAAAATTAAGCAATGAGAGAGGAATGTACTGGGAGAAAGAGAAAGGAAGAGGTAGAATGGGGTAAATTATCTCATATAAAAGAGGCAAGAAAAAGGTTTCACAGTGGAGGGGAAGAAAAGAGAGGTAAGGAGGAGTGAGCGAACCTTATTCATCAGAATTGACTCAAGAAAGGGTAACATATGCACTCAATTGGGTATAGAAATCTATCTTACCCTATAGAAAATTAGGAGGGGAAAGAGATAAAAGGCAGAGGGTGGTGGTAGATGGGAAGGTAGACTGGGAAAGGGGGTTGTTAGGAGCAAAACACTTTTGGGGAGGGATAGGGAGAAAGAAGACAGAGAATAAAATAAATGGGGGTGGGAACAGGATAGAGGAAAATACAATTAGGAATAGTAACTGTGAAAAAATTTTTGAAACAAGTTTTACTGTTAAAGGCCTTATTTATCAAACATATAGAGAACTGAATCAAATTTATGAAAATGAGTCATTCCCCAATGGATAAATGATCAAAAGTTATGATCAGTTTTCAGATGAAGTAATCAAAACTATCGATAGCCATATGAAGAAATAGTCTAACTCACTACTGATTGGAGAAAAGCAAATTAAAACAACTCTGAGGTACTACATCATACCTATTAGATTAGCTAATAGGACAGAAAAGGTAAATGGCAAATGTTGGAGGGGATGTGGGAAAAATGAGACATTAATGCACTGTTGGTGGAATATGAATTGATTCAACCATTCTACAGAGCAATTTGGAACTATGCCCAAAGGGCTATAAAACCATGCATACTCTTTGACCAAGCAATGCAACTACTAGGTCTATTGCCCAAAAGAGATACAAAAACTAAAAGAAAAAGGCCTATTTGTACAAAAATATTTATAGCAGCTCTTTTCTGGGGGTAAAGAATTAGAAATTGAGGGGCTGACCATCAAATGAGGAATGGCTGAACAAGCTGTGCTATGTGATTATGATGGAATACTATTATACTATAAGAAATGATGAGCAAGATGCACTCAGAAAAACCTGGAAAGACTTGTATGGGTTAATGCAAAGAGAAATGTACTGTGTACAAAGTAACAGCAATATTGTAAGATGATCAGTCGTGAAGGACTTAGCTATTCTCAGCAATGCAGCAATACAAGACAACTCTGAAGGACTTATGATGAAAAATCCTCTCTTAAATTACAGATTTGTTGATCCTTTTCCTTTAGGTTTCTCAAAAGTGCTATCTAAATGGTAGGTACTTAATAAATGCTTGTTGAATTAAATGACCATTTCATTTTTACAAAAAGATTCTGTCTGATGAATTCTCTGGCTCTGGATTTTTTGATGAATGTATCACCCTAAGACCAGACCTAATAAAACCAAAGACAGTCTCTACAGTTGTTTTTGCTCTGTTATCCTAATTGTAAACAATTAACATTTCTCTAAGTTTTTCTTGGTCTCTTGTGTGGATCAGACTCTTCATTTCTATAGAGTTATAAAAATACTTTCTCCTAACCTTCAGGATCATATCTATAACTGCCTATTAGACATCTCAAACTTGATATTCTGTAGGCATCTTAAAATCAATATGTCCAAAACTGAACTTATTATCTTTCCCCCAGAACCCTCACCACTTTTGAATTTCCCTATTACTGTCGGTGGCATTCATCCAGACTTCCTACTGTCATGATTGAAATTAGTAAGAGAAACTGAGTTAAAGGGTACCTACCATAATCAATTTTATTAACAATGGGTAGCAATTTTGCCAATAAAGTGAGTTCAAGACCACTTTAATTAGTACAAGGACCTCATTGTGAGTGTACAGAGCATTTTTGTAGCCATAAATGAGGAACGTTAGAAAGGGAAAAAAAAACAGTAAATGAGGAACACTGATCACAAATTGAGGAAAATGATGGACATTTACACTTTCTAATTTGGGGTATTACAAAATTTCCACCACTGTCATCATAGAAATCTAGTGTAATTAGGGAACTGACATTTGTGAATATGGACTTTTAAAAGGGTAATAACACTCAAATTGTGGGCACTACTATAAATTGGTACTAAAGTTGTGGTTGTGGTTCTACGGTTTCCCCATTCTCAAAAAGGACCATGACATCAGGAAGATGATGCCATGACTTGCAATTGAATTAGATTTGAATGAGAGAGGGCTGTACAAAGGCACCAGCCTCACTGTCTCCTTCAGAGCTTTCTAGATCCAGTGGCAAGATATAAATCAGGACAACTAGAGATGGCCCAGGATGCAGTGGGAGACCTTGGCCTTTTTAAGTTACGGTCTTTTTGAGTTCTCACTCTGACTGAGGCAATGCTCATTCAGTGATTAGGACTGTTTAAGAAGTGAGCCAAGACATGGTCTGATTGTAAAGTAGCTATGGTTTTGAAATGACCACACTGATTCCGTGTCTTTTTTCAATTGACTCTGTTTATAGTTAATTGACTTTGTCCTGTAACTGCCCAAGTCATGGTTCCTTGTCTCTAAATGTAGTTCACAATCCAGCTGACTTTTAATGAGTTAAGTTTAGAAATCCAGTTCTTTTGTCAATCACCGTTCTAGTCTTGGGACAAGGATGTCTGGTTTGTTATCCAAAGAAGTATGTTCCACTATCTCTAATAGTGCAGGTGGACTCAAACAATGAATATTTCTTAGTCACAGGAAGGAAGGAGGGTGTTGTTGATAGCCCCTTATTCTCAATTTCTAACCAATTACATTGCCGTCATGCCTTAGTTCTATACAATTTTGTTGATTTTGCAATTCATGAGGTCAAGCTCTTTCTTGTTCCCCACCTACAAAGTCCTGTTCTTTATTTGATATTCCCCAAAACTATAAAAGATAGCTGTCCCCCTCATATGGTATCTTAGCTATGCTGAGGAACTTGAGATTCTATTTATTGGTAAATCCATTCTATATTAATAAATGATCATGCTTGGAACTTTGTACACCTCAGTTTACTTTAATTTTAACTCTTAAGAATTTGTAATCTATAGTAAGGCTTTTAATAGAAATGGGTAACTTATCTTGTCATTTGAGCCCTGTAAGAGCAAAAATAACAAGTTGGCTTGTCAGAGAAGCTAACTGGAGTCAATACCCTGTCAGCTTGTAGAGGGTCTTACATATACTTCTTCAACTTACTAAGATCTATAAGAGCAAAACAATATGTGTGATTAAGAGTAAATAACAGATTGATAATTGATTAATATTTCATATTACCAAGGTATTATTCCTGACCCTTCACTCTCTCACCACTCCTATAGCCAAATCTATTGTTAAGGCCTGTTCATTTTACTTTTGCAATATTTCTTGAACATGTTCCTTTTCTTCTTTGATACTGCCACGCCTCTGGAACAGGCCCTCATCTCCTCATGATTCAACTATTATAATAGCCTTCCGATTAGTCTGCCGGCTACAACTCTCCTCCCTCTCCAGTCCATCTTCCATTCAGTCACTAAAGTAACTTTTCTAGAGCAAAGGTTACAATCACATCAACCTTCTAAACTCAGTAAATTCTAGTGCCTTCCTGTCACTTCCAGAATTAAATATAAAATCCTCTGGCATCAAAAGCTCTTCCTTACCCTAAAGTCTACCTCCTCCATACCTTTCTACAACTTTTTACAACTTGTTAACACCACCACCACCTCACCACACATATGCTCAGAAATCTAGTGACACTGACCTCCTTGCTGTTCTAGTAACAAGACATTCCATCTTCCAACTCTGGGCATTTTCACTGGCTGTCTTTCATTCATGGAATGCTTCCCCTCATGTTTACCTCCTGGACTTTGGCTTCAAATCCCAGCTAAAACTCCCCCTTCAAAAAGAAGCCTCTCCCAATTATCCCTTAATTCTAGTACTCTCTGTTGACTATTTCCTATTTATCTTGTATATACTTTGATTATCCATAGTTATTTGCAAGTTTTCTCCCCTATAATATTGTGAGCTCCTTGAGAACAGGGATTACCCTTCTTTGTAATCCCAGCACTTAGCATGGTACCTAACACCTAGCACAGGGGTGGGGAACCTGTGGCCTTGAGACCACATGTGGCTTTCTAGGTCAGTGGATGTGACCTTTTGACCTGAGTCCAAGTTTTACAAAACAAATCCTTTTAATAAGGGGATTTGTTCTCTGAAGTTTGGACTCAGTCAAAGGGCTGCATTAGTCTAGCAGGTGCTTAATAAATGTTTAATAACTGATACTTATTTGTTCCAAATAATCCAAAGCCAGCAATTAGGGCTTTGATAGGACAATGAACTGGACAGACTACCCATGATACTAAATTGTATTGATGGTGAAACTTTAATATTATAGAATTTAACTTTCAAAATAAAGGCACCGTTATCTTGAATCAACTTAATTTTAATATATAACATATATCATGCAGCCAACTAATATTCCCTGTGGTCTCAGATGCCCAAGTTTTTGTTTTTAATTTTCTAACACTATATTCAGGTATGAGAATCTAAATTCTTCCTGAGTAGATGGATAAAACAAAGTTAATCCAAAGACTCTATAGAACAGATCTGAAATAGCTAGAATGGTCAAATTGTACCTAAACAGGCAGTTAAATATGGTAACTGAGGTTCTGTCCATGACTAAACTCCAAGGTCATATTACAGTGGTAAATGACCTGTTTTCAAACACCATTTATTCCAACCTATTTCACTATTTTATATCAAACAAATGAATGGAGGATGGACTAGAGTGGTAAAAGACTTGGGGCAGGCAGACTAATGCTACCTATAAACTTGATAAAAATTTATTACAAAACTTGAAAAATGGAAATTAATCATTCCTGAAAGTCAACACAAAGAAGCATTCATACAACAGTAAACTAACCTGTTATCAGAGGGCAATTATGAAAAAGTAAAACATGTATCTGAGGGCAGCAAGTAAGAACAGCTTCCACAGCACCATCAGTCAGATTTGCACAATGCCCCATATGAATCTCCTGTAAGGAATAAAAACATTAGGAACAATGACAAAATTAATAAAATGAAGTAGAATCCAGTATGGTAATCTGTGGGGGGGAAATTCCTTAATAAAAGCTAAGGTATGGTAGCACTTTTTTGGTTTTACTTCTTTTTTAATTTAATACAAGTCAAGATTATAAGCAAACATAAATACAGCACAATTATTTGTCTGCCTCTGTGTCTACATACAGACCAATGAACTTAATTAAATATGTAGTCAGTAATGTGTTTACATTCATTATTGACTTCATTCAAAAAATGTTTTTAAAACCATACAAATTTATAATCTAATTATATACTTTTTCATTGCCAGTAATTCATACATAAATAGATATTGGGCACAAAGAAGATAATATACTCATGTATGTATAACCTTTTTAAATGAAAAAAGATGACAAAATGATTAAGATATTTTCAATTATTCATAACTAGATGTGCCATAAAGGGCATATTTGTACATCTTCAGTATGATACAAATTAAACTACCAAAAAATAATTTTATTGAACTAGAAAAAAAACCCTGAAATTCATCCTAAGGAGAAAAAAGAATCTCAATGGAAAAATAAAAAAAAAAAAAGTGGGAAAGAAGGGAACCTAGCAGCACTAGGTTTCAAATTATATTTGTTGTTATTCAGTTATTTCAGTCGTGGTTTGACTCTTCATGACCCTATTTGGGGTCTTCTTGGCAAAAGTCATTTCCTTCTCCAACTCATTTCACAGAAGAGGAAACTGAGTCAAACAAGGGCACACCACTAGCAAGTGTCTGAGGCTGGATTTGAATTCAGGTCTTCTAGACTCTAGGCTCACCCCTCTATCTACTGCACCACCTAGCTGCCCCTCAAGCTATATTACACGACAGAAATCATCAAAACAATTAGATACCCATTAAAAACAGAGAGGTTAATTAGTGGGGGAGATGAAGTACACAACATTTATAAGCAAATGAATACAGCATTATAGCTTTCAATAAACTGAAAAGCTCTAGCTACTGAAGTAAGGACTTACTATTGGGAAAAAATTCTGAGAAAACCTGGAAAACAGTCTGGCAGAAATTAAAAATAAATGAATCTCTCATGCCACATGCACAGATACATGAATGGATACACAGATACATGACAAACATAAAAAGTGATAAAACTGAATTAGAGGATAAAAGAAGAAATTTCCTTTCAGACTTATGGATAAGGGAAGAGTTATGATCAAACAAAAGATAGAAAGGAATATAGAAGATAAAATGGACAACTTTGTTTACATAAAATTTAAAAGCTTTTACACAAATAAAATTAATAATTAAAATTATATTATTCAGTATCATACCAACATAAAATTATTTTATACAGCTAGAAAAAATAATAAAATTCATCTGGAAGAACAAAAGGTCAAGGATATCAAGGGAATCAATAAAAAAAAAAAACTGTGAAACAAGGTGATCTTGCAATACCACATCTCAAACTGTACTATAAAGCAGTATTTATTAAAATAATCTAGTACTGGCTAAGAAATACAGTGGTAGATCGGTGGAACAGATTAGGTACATATTACATTATAGCAAATGACCCTAATAAAGATCCAAGTTTTTGGGACAAAAACTCATTCTTTGACAAAAACTCTGGGGGAAACTGGAAAAAAGTATGGCAAAACTACAGGTATAGACAAATATCTAATACCACATACCACATAAGGTCAAAATAGGTACACTATTTACACAAAAAAGGGTAATACCATAAGCAAATTTGGAGAGAATGAAATAGTTTATCAGATTTATAGATAAGGAAAGAATTTAGTACCAAAGAAAAAATATAGGGAGAATTACAAAATATAAACTAGACAATTTTGTCTATATAAAATTTAAAAGTTTTTGCACAAACAAACCCAATGCAACCAAAATTAAAAGGAAAGCAGGAGTGGGGAGAGGGAGGGAATTTGTAACAAGTATCTCTGATAAAGTTTGGGGGTGTATGTTTGTCCTTCACTGCCGAAGAAGCCCATGTCATCAGAGAAATTATGACATGACTTGCACTTGACTTTGTTCTGAGTGAGGGAGGGCTGTGCAGGTCACAAGCTTCACTTCTCCTCCAGTGTCACTTCTGAATCCAGTGACCAGATATTCATCAAGATGACTGGAGATGACCCAGGATAAGGCAGTTGAGGTTGTAACTTGCCCAAGGTCACACAGATAGCAAGTGTCAAGTGTCTGAGGTGAGATTTGAACTCAGGTCCTCCTGACTCCTGCACTGGTACTCTATCCACTGCACCACCTAGCTACCCCTCTCTGATAAAGTGCCTATTTCTCAAATATATGGAGAAGTTTGTCAAATTTATAAAAATACAAGTCATTCCCCAGTTGAGAAATGGTCAAAGGATATGAACAGGCAGTTCTCAAAGAAATCAAAGCTGTCTATAGTCATATAAAAAAATGCTAAAATCAATTTCGACCACAGGAGTGTTAATTTAACAATTCTGAGGGGAAGCTATGTGATGCAGTAGATAGAGCACCAGTCCTGGAATTAGGAGGACCTGAGTTCTAATATATCCTCAGACATTTGACAGTAGCTGTGTGACCCTGAGCAAGTCATTTAACACTGATTGACTCACCCCTTCCCCCAAAACCCCAAACTCCGAGGTACCACTTCACACCTATCAGATTGGCTAATATGACAAAAAAGGGAAATAACAAATATTGGAGGGGATATGGGAAAACTGAGACACTAATACAATGTTGGAGTTGTGAACTGACCTAACCATTTTGGAGAGCTATTTGGAACTATACCTGAAGGGCTATAAAATTGTGAATATCCTTCAATCCAGCAATACCACTTCAAAGTCCATATCCCAAAGAAATGAAAAAGAAGTGGGGGATTGGGGGGAAGGACCTATTTGTACAAAAATATTTATAGTATCTTTTTTTGTGCTGGCAAAAAATTGGAAATTGAAAATCAAATGGGGAATGACTAAACAAACTGTAGTATATGATTACAATGATTTTGTAACTGTGCTACAAGAAGTGACAAGCAGGATGATATCAGAAAAACTGGGAAAGATTTACACGAACTGAGGCAAGGTGAAGTGAACATAACTAAGAGAATGTTACAAATTGTACACAGTAACAGAAATATTGCATGATGAAGAACTGTGAATGACTTAGCTATTCTCAGCAATACAATGATCCAAGACAATCCCAAAGAACAAATGATGTATACTATCTGCCTCAAGACAAAGAACTGATATTGTCTAAATACAGACTGAAGTATGCTATCTTTCACTTTGTCTCATTCTTTCTTTTATTCAACTCTTCTTATACAAAATGATTACTTTAGAAAGGTTTTACATGACTACATATGTATAACATATTTGATTGCTTACCATCTCAGGGAGGGGAAGAGGAAGGAGGGGTAGAATTTAGAATTCAAAGCTTTAGAAATATTTTAAAATTGTTTTAACATGCAATTGTGGAAAAATAAAATATGTTAAAATTTTAAAAACTTAGATGAGAAACAGGCATCTGGGGGAAAAATGTTAGTAGTAAGTTCTTTTGACAAATCTATACAAGATATAAATTTCTAAGAACAAGGGATATTTCCTTGTAAATACTTAAAGGATATGAACATGTAGCTAAGAAATCCAAGTTATAGAGAACATATGAAAAAAGCCTCCAAGTCACTAATTCTTGGAGAAATAAAAATTAAGTTAATCTGAGATTCCATTTCATAATCATCAGACTGACAAAGATGACAAAGAATGAAAATGACCATTATGTCGGGGGATGTAGGAAAATAGAAATACTAATGTACTGTTGATGGAGCTGTGACTTGGTCCAGTCATTGTGGAGAGCAATCTGGAAAACATGCCAAAAAATTCAATAAACTGTACATAACCTTTGACCCACTGATACTACTACTAGTGCTACACACCAAAGATAGTAGAGAGGAAAAGGACTCATATGCACAAACATATTTAGAGCAACTCTTTCTATAGTGGCAAAAAACTGGAAAGGTATTCATAGAATAGAAAATAGCTAAACAAATTATGGCAGATAAATATAATGGAAGTATTTTATACCCTAAGGCAAGTCAAAAGGAAGAGTTGCAGAAAATTGAAGGAAGTCAAATGAACCGAACAGAGTGAAATGACCAGAACCAGGAGAGTAATTTATACAATAACAAGATTATGGAGAAAAAAACAACTTTGAAAGGTCTAAGACCTCTGATTAAAGCAATGACCAGCAAGAACTGCAAAGGTTTGAGGAGAAAGCGTGATACTCAGCTACTGACAAGGAAGTGACTTGACTAAAGATGCAAAACAAGGAATATATGTTAAGGCACAACCAATATGAGAATTTGTTTTGCTTGATTATGCCTACTTTATACAATTTTTCCTTCTTTTTTTCCAATAGCAGTAGAAAGTAGGAAGGCAATGGGGGAACAGAGATAGGGGAAGGAAGGAAAAAAGAAAGCAAGTAAGGAAAGACAGCAGAAAGGAGGGAAGTATAAAGGAAGGAAAAAGACATGAGAATGAAGGGAAAGAAGAGGGTCAACTAAAGAGTTTTTTAATGCATGGAAAAGAACAAAGGAAGACAAGAAAGAATCAGACAAGACAGTTTTGAAAGTTTGATGTTGAATTTATATACATATTTTTAAAAGGAAGCTGGACGATAGAGATTAGCATTTTTATGGACAATCCTCTTTTTTCATTTTACTATGTATATGTAAGCACCCATTTTATTTGGTGTTAAATTATTTTTGCTAGCTTTATCCTCTTTTGTCATTTTTCCTTTTTTCTTTATTTACTTAGTATTTTATTTTTCCCCAGTTAAATGTAAAAACAATTTTTACCTTTCTTTTTTAAAACTTTGAGTTTCAGGGCAGAGCCAAGATGATGGAGTAAAAGCAGAGATTCCCCAAGCTCTCCCCTAAAGCCCTCCAAATATCTGTAAAAAAGGATTGTAAACAAATTCTAGAGCAACAAAACCCACAAAATGATAAAATAAATTCCCAGGACAAGAAAACCTGCGAAGTCAACAAGAAGGGTCAATCACAACAGGCAGGGAGCAGAGCACAGTCCAGCACAGATTGGCCAGAGCAGGCCTCAGGGGACTGAATCATTGGCAGGTGTGGCAATTTCCAGACTCTTCAACCAACAAATGCCAAAAAAGTAAGAAGGAAAACTCTGTGGGACCTAGGTAAAAGAGGAGCATGACAACTGACCTGGTCTGGTCCCAGTGCCAGGGTGGTGGGGGTGGTGCCATGCAGCAGAGATTGCTTCCAGAGCTCTGGGCCCACAGATGGTGGGGGAATTGAGCAACTTACACAAAATACCTGAAGCCTGGGACAGTATACCTCCCACCCCACTGGAAGCAGAGTCTTAACTTGACAAAGAGATAGAAATCAAGTATTAGACGAGGAAGATGAGTACACATCATACCAGAACTCAGACTATAGAATATTACTTTGGTGACAAAAAAGATCAAAACATACAACTAGAAGAAGACAAAGTCAAAGCACCTACATCAAAAACCTCCAAGAAAAATATGAATTAGTCGTAGGCCATGAAAGAGCTCAAAAAGGATTTTGAAAATCAAATAAGACAGGCAGAGGAAAAACTGGGAAGAGAAATGAGAGTGATGCAAGAAAATCATGAAAAATGAATTGACAGCTTGCTAAAGGACACCCAAAAAATACAGAAGAAAATAACCTTAAAAACAGACTAACCCAAGTGGCAAAAGAGGTTCAAAAAGCCAATGAGAAGAAGAATGCCTTAAAAAGCAGAATTGGCCAAATGGAAAAGGAGATCCAAAAGCTCACTGGCGGAAATAATTCCTTACAAATTAGAATGGAGCAAATGGAAGCTAATGACTTTACGAGAAAGCAAGAAATTATAAAACAGAACCAAAAGAATAGAAAAAAAAATAGTTAATGTGAAACATCTAACTGGAAAAACCACTGATCTGGAAAACAGATCCAGGAGAGATAATTAAAAATTACTGTACTACCAAAAATACATGATCAAAAAAGGAGCCTAGATATCATCTTTCAGGAAATTATTAAGGAAAACTACCTTGATATTATAGAACCAGAGGGTAAAATAGAAATTGAAAGAATCTACCCATCACTTCTGGAAAGAGATCCCAAAATGAAAACTCCTCAGAATATTATAGCCAAATTCTAGAATTCCCAGGTCAAGGAGAAAATATTGCAAGCAGGCAGAAAGAAACAATTTGAGTATTGTTGAAATACAATCAGGATAGCACAAGATCTAGCAGCCTCTACATTAAAGGATCAAATGGCTTAGAATATGATAGCCCAAAGGTCAAAGGAGTTAGGATTAAAAATAAGAATCACCTACCCATTAAAACTGAGTATAATCCTGCAGGGGAAAAAAATGGATATTCACTGAAATAGAGGTCTTTCAAGAATTCTTGATGAAAAGACCAGGGATGAATAGAAAATTTGACTTTCAAATACACGAATCAAGAGAAACATGAAAAGGTAAGCAGGAAAAAGAAATCATAAGAGATTTATTGAAGTTGAACCGTTTACATTCCCACAGGGAAAAAAGATATTTGCAACTCATAAGACCTTTCTCAGAATTAGGGTAGTTGGAGGAAATACGACAGATAGATAGATAGATAGATAGATAGATAGATAGATAGATAGATAGATAAGATAGAAGGGAGGGAGGGAGAGAGGGAGAGAGAGAGACGGATTGCACAGAGTAAGTTAAATATGAAGGGATGATATCTAAAAAATAAAATTAAGGGGTGAGAGAGGACTATTTAGGGGAAAAGGATAAAGGGAAGATGTAGAACAGGGTAAATTATCTCACATAAAAGCGTCTAGAAAAAGGTTTCACAATGGAGGGGAAACGGGGGGTGATGAGAAGGAATGAGTAAACCTTACTTTCATTGGATTTGGCTTAAGGAGGGAATAACATACACACTCAGTTGGGCATCTTACCCAACAGGAAAGGGGGAAAGAGATAAGAGGCGGGGGCATGATGGAAGGGAAGGCAGACTGGGGGAGGAGGTAGTCAGAAGCAAACACATTTTAAGAGAGATAGGGTGAAAGGAGAAAATGAAATAATGGGGGGCGGGATAGGATGGAGGAAAATATAGTCTTTCACAACATAACTATTATGGGTTTTGCATAACTACCTATGTAAACCTATATTGAATTGCTTGCCTTCTCAATGAGGATGAGTGGGGAGAGAATTTGGAACTCAAAATTTTAAAAACATGTTAAAAAAATTGTTTTTACATGCTACTGAAAAAGAAGATATATGGGCAGTGGGGTATAGAAATCTTTATCACCCTTCAAGAAAGTAAAGGGGAAGTGGATAAGAGAGGGGGGATGATAAAAGAGAATGCAGACTAGGGGAAGAGGTAATCAGAAGGCATGCCATCTCGGGGTAGGGAAGAGGGAAGAAAATTTGGAACTCAAAATCTTGTGAAAATGCATGTATAAACTAAAAAAAAAAAAAAAATTATTCTGAGCTTAAGAAATAAAACAAAGATTTCCAAAAAAAGATTATTATACATAAAACTGAAAAAATTGGTCATTTATCAATTGGAGAACGGCTCTTATTTTTATTAATTTGACTCAGTTCTCTATATACTTGAGAAATAAATTTGAGAAATTTATCAGAGAAACTTGCTTCAAAAATTTTTTTAACAGTTACTAATTCCTAACTGTATTTCCCTCCATCCTATTCCCACCCCTGCATTTATTCTATTCTCTTTCCTTTCACCCTGTCCCTCTTCAAAAGTGTTTTGTTTCTAACCCTCCCCCACACCTGCCTTACCTTCTATCATACCCACCCCTCTTTTCCTATCCCATTTTCCTCCTACTTTCCTGTCCAGGGTAAGATAGATTTTTAGACCCAATTGAGTGTGTATGTTATCCCTTTTTTGAGCTAATTCTGATAAAAGTTCGATTACTTCCCTTCACTTCTCCCCCTCTTCCCCTCCACTATGAAAACTTTTTCTTGCCTCTTTTATGTGAGATAATTTACCCCATTTTACCTCTTCCTTTCTCTTTCTCCCAGTACATTCCTCTCACCCCTTAATTTTATTTTTTATATATCATACCTTCATATTCAACTCGCACTTAGGCTTTATGTCTATATATACTCCTTTTAGCAACCCTAATAATGACAAAGGGCCTATGAGTTACAAATATCTTACCATGTAGAAATGTAAACAGTTTAACCTTATTAAGTCCCTTATTATTTCCTTTCCCTGTTTACCTTTTTATGCTTGAGTTTTGTATGTGGTCAAATTTTCTATTCAGTTCTGGTCTTTTCATCAAGAATGCTTGAAAGTCCTCTGTCTCACTGAATGTCCATTTTCCCAACCCTGAAGAATTACACTCAATTTTGCTGGGTACATGATTCTTGGTTGTAATCCTAGTTTCTTTGCCTTCCAGAATATCATATTCCAAGCCTTCTGATCCTTTGATATAGAAGCTGCTGAATCTTGTGTTATCCTGACTGTGTCTCCACAATACTTGAATTGTCTCTAGCTACTTGTAATATTTTCTTCTTGACTTGGAAAGTCTGGAATTTGACCATAATATTCCTGACAGTTTTCATTTTGAGATCTTTCAGTAAGTGATCAGTAGATTATTTGAATTTCTATTTTACCCTGTCTTTCTAGAGTATTATTAGGCAGTTTGCTTTTTTTTTTTGTCTTTGCTCCCTTTCAGTCTTTTCTGCTGGCTTATCCTCTATATCATGCTTCCTATCTGTGGATGTTTCCTAAGATCTTGTCTTAGATGTTCTTCTCTGTACGCTCTTGGTTACCTCATCAGTTTCCATGGTTTTAACTATCATCTCTATTCAGATTATTTCCAGATGTATATATTCAGTCATCTCTTTCCTGAACTTAACTCCCATATAACATGTTGCCTTTTGGATACTTCAAGGTCAATGTCCCAAAGACATCTTAACACAAAATATCTAAAACTGAATTCATTATCTTTTCCCCCAGAACTAACTTATTTCTGCTGAAGGTATCATCATCATCTACTGTCTCAGGTTGTAATCTTCACATTATCCTAGACTCCTTACTTTCTGGTCTCCTACACAGCCAATCAATTGTCAGATATTGCAATTTATATCTTCACATATGACAGATTGGTCAGAACAAATTCAAAATCTAAAAAAAGGTTGGTTTTTTTTTTAAGAAAGAATTTTGTTAAGTCATTAGAGGGGTGCAAGTAAACCCAAAGAGACAGAAGTACAAAGCACCAAGCACTATCAATTTATTAGTAAAGCATGAATTTGCAAATAAAGAGAGTCAATGGTTTCTTCAGTGAGCCCAAAGACCTCGAGGAGGAAAAACATTTTGCAGAAGATATTTTAACTGAAATTTCACCTTAGACAAGTGTCTGTTTGGCTTTTAAAGTTCTTCATTACCAAGTTCCTTCTCACATAGTAATCCAGTGATGCTGACCTCCTTGTTTTACTTACACAAGACAATTCATGACCCCAACAGTGCATTTTCACTGCATCCCCCCACACTTGCAATTCCCTCCCTGTTAAGTATCTGTCTCCTAGCTTCTTTGACTTCTTTCAAGTTTCAATTAATTATGAGTTGAATCTTTAGGAAAATGGAGTTCAGTAAGAGGAATTTGTGCTTGGACCTATGCATTTTGATCAATGACTTGGATAAAGGCATTGATGGCATGCTTATCAAATTTACAGATTTCACAAAGCTGGAAGGGAATATATTGGATGACAGAGAAAGGATCTAAAAAGATCTTGATAGGAACATCTAATCTGATGAGATTCAAATGGGGATAAATGTAAATTCTTGCCATTAATTACCCTTGAAAACAAATTCCTAAGTACAAAATGGGACATGTGATTAGTCAGCAGTTTGTCTGAGAAATATCCAGGGTTCTAGTGGACTAAAAAAAATCAAAATGCATTAGAAATGTGGTGTGGCAGCCAAAAAAGCTAAGGCAATCTTGGACTACACTGAGAGGCATAGATTATTACAGCAATAAAGAGGAGACAGTCTTCACTGTACCATAATCCCATCAGATTCTCATCTCTATAATATCATGCTTGATTCTGACCACCAGTTTCAGAATGACAATGGTAAATTGAAATATGTCTAGAGACGGGCAGCCAAAATAGTGCAGGGCCATGATTCTAGGTCACATAAAGTTAGTTGGAAGGAATTATGAATGGTTAGCCTAGAAAAAATTATGGAAGACATGACAGACATCTTCAAGTATTTGAAGGGCCATCATAGGAGAGACAGATTTTGTTCTGTTTGGTTCTAGTTTTTTTCCAAAGGTTTTTTCAATTTCATGACTTTGGATAAATCTAATTTCTGCTGAAGTGATTTCCAGGTTTCCTAATAGTTCCTGTCAAGTTAGTAGTTCCTTACCAAGGAGTTTATATTCTTGGATTTATGGAAAACTGAATTGTTGAGGCTCATTGTTTCTGATTGGTCCTTAACAGTAGCTGAATGGATCAATGGATAGAAAGCTGAAGGTGAAGTCAAGAAGATGAGTTCAAATCTGGCCTCAGATACTTAGTAGCTATTTTGTTCTGGGCAAGTTACTTAACTTGTCTGTTTTAGTTTCTTCATTTATAAAATGGGGATAATATAACCTACATTACAAAGGTTGTGTCAGGTAGTATTTCTAAAGCACTTTGTAAGCCTTAAAGCAATATACAAATACTAGCTATTATTTTTTGTTATTCTTATGTCTGTTCTTTATTTCTTCAAGGAGTATTTAATCATTTTATCTATATAACTTGTGAGTGCACTTTGGTAGACAAGATTTCATACATTTTATAGTTTTTTGGAATGAGACTTTCTGTTCTTTCCTGGTAGATTTTACTATTGCTACATACAAATGCTACTGGTTATTGCAAGTTTGTTTTATATTCTGCTATTTTATTGATGCTATTGTCATAATTAGTTTCTTTGATGATTCTCTAGGATTTTCTTAGTAAACTATTACATCATAATCATAGTAATTTTGGCAAACCACATTAGTAAACAACTATCTCATAATCATAATAATTTATCTATTCTTAACTATATTTTGTAGCCTTTCTAGAACTGTCAAATAACATCAGGGGAAAGTGGTCATCCTTAATTTACTCTTATATTTATTGGAAAAGCTTTGACTATTTCCTCATTGCCTATAATGGTAATTTTGCTTTTATATATATCGTATTTTAAAATGTCCTTCTATGCCTATACTTTGGATAAATGAATGTGGTACTTTGGACAGAACTTTCTTTTTTTTTGCACCTATTAATATAAACGTGATTTGGGAAGCTTTTGATTTTATTGATTGTGTTATTTTCCTAATGTTAAACCATCCTTAAACCTCTAATATAAATACAACTTGATCATGGTGAATAATTTTGCATCTATACCTAGTTTGTTTGCCATGATTTAAAATTGTTTAAAAATTTATATTTACTTATAATGTTTGTGTTTTCTTTGTCTCCCTTTTTTAGGTATTGGGACTATATTCTTTTCATCACAAGCAAAGGTTTTTATCCCTTTTTTTCCCCTTTTTTTCTCCCAATACAAATTAAAAAAACCTTTTTTGTTCTGCTTAGCTTCCCTTGACAGTTCAGTTCATTCTAATCTTTAGAATTCCTTACACTTTTTTCTAGAACTGTGCCACACTTTTATTTCATCTCTGCTGCCTGGTTTTGTTTCCATCTTTTGCATGTTTCCTTTTTTTAATTAAATTAAATTCTTTTAATTCACAAAAATGTACCTTCCCTCCCTTCCTAACTGAAAAAGAAAGATAAATGAAACAAGTTAAAAACTTGAGTAGTCAAGCACTCATTCCTATATTGACTATGTCGGGAAAAAAAGGTCTCAATCTATATTCTGAATCATTTACCTCTTTAACAGGAGACACAAAGCATGTTTCATCATGAGTCCTCTGGGACTATGGTTGGTCATGATATTGATTAGAGTTCCTAAGTCTTTCAAAGCTGTTAGTGTTATAATATTTTTGTTATTATATAAAATGGTCTCTTGGTTCTACTCATTTCATTTTGCATCAGTTTATATAAGTCTCCCTAGGTTTCTTTGAAATATTCCCTTCTTCTTCATCATCTCTTGCAGGGCAGTAGTATCGCATCTCATTTATGTTAACTTAGTTAACAACTCCCCAGTTGATGGGCACCCCCTCAGTTTTCAATTCTTTGCTACTGCTAAAGGAGCTGTTATAAATATTTTTGTAAATCCTTAGAGTTTCTTTTGTTTATGACTATTCTCTCCCTTAAACTACTCTTCCTTTTTTTCCCCTCTTTCTTTCTCTTGTTTCCCTGCTTACTGAAAGGTATTTCTGTACCTTTGCATATGTGTACGTGCGTGTGTGCACGCACTTGTGTGTACTCTTCCTTTTCATGAGTTCAGGTGACAGGTAGGTTCCACTGTCACCCACTCTACCCACTCCTTTCTCCTTGTCTCTCCTTTCTCATACGAATTATCTGAAGTGATATAACCTTCTTCTCCTACTCCCTGTACTCCCCATATGTTGTTCTTCACTTCTCTTTCCATTATTCTTTTAAGATTGTCAAAATATAACAGAACCACTCTCAGGTTTTCTAATTAGATTCTTTCTATGACCCTTGATAATGATAGGATTCTGAGAGGAAATATATATTATCTCCTCATGTTGGAATGTAAAGAGTTTATCCTTGTTTAGTTCCTTATCATTATTCATTCATGTTTACCTTTTAATGTTTCTCTTGACTCATGTCAATATTTCAAAGTTTTTATGCAACTCTGGTCTTTCTTCCAGAATGTTTGAAAGTCTTCTATTTCATTAAATATTCATTTCCCCCATAGGATTATACTCAATTTTGCTGAGTAACATATTCTTGGTTGTGTTTGCCTTCTGGAATATTTTATTTCAAGCTTGCTGCTCAATTAAAGTGGTGTCTGCTCAATCCTGTGCAATCCACACTGTGACTCCTTGGCTTTGAATTCTTTCTGGCTGTTTTTAGTATTTTTGCTTTAAGTAGGACACTCTAGGTTTTGACTATACTGTTCCTGGAAGTTTTTATTTTTGGAGTTTCAGGATGTGACTGGTAGATTCTTTCTATTTCTATTTTGCTCTCTGTATCTAGGAGATATGGGCAGTTTTATTTTATGAAAGCATAAAAAGAAACATCTTGGCTCTTTCTTTTGCTTGTGGTTTTCAGGTAGTCTAATGATTCTTAAATGATCTCTCTTCCATCTGTTTTCCAGGTCAATTATTTTTTACACCATGCCTTACATTTTCTTTTTTTAAAAAAAGTCTTTTGACTTTGTTTTAATATTTATTGTTGTCTCACTGAGTCATTTGTTTCAATTTGGCCTATTCTAATTCTCAAGGAATTTGTTGCTTAGACAAGGCTTTGTATGTTCTGCACTAAACTGTTATTTTCTTTTCTAATACTTAACTCCATAATTTTTATTTCTTTTCCATTTTTTTAATTTATAAAAATTTATAAATTTTTTTTAACTCCTAAAAAATTCTTGTTTCATTTCTTCCACGATTTCTAATTGAACGGTGGGTCCAAGTTGTACTTTTCTTTGAGATTTTTCTTATGGATGATTTGGAGTCATTCTCTTCTTCAGTTTATGTCGTGTCACTTGTCACTATAATTTCTATTTGTGGTAGCATTTTTATTTCATTTGTTCATTCTTTCCAGTCTACTTCCTGTAGGACCAGGCTCTACAAACTTGTGGAGGAAATGTCTGGGCTGCTGCTGGTGTTTTCTTGGGGTATTGAGTATTGTGTCAGACCAGGATCTCAGGGACAACTCAGGCTTTCAACCTAAAAGCTTTCAGTGGTCTGATTCAAGGTAAAGTCTGACTACTGATCCCTTGATTTGAGTTCTTCAAGTTTCTGATCTGTATCTGAGTATGAGCAACATGGTTGTGGGATTGTCCCATTTGGAGTTCCAGTAAATGGCTACTGGACTCAGTCATTATCACTAGTTTCTTTTAAAATTCAGCTCAAGTACCACTTGCATAAAAGCCCTTCCTATGTTCTCATTCCGCCAGCTACTAGTATTCTACCTCCAAAAATAACTTGGCATTCATTTTGTATGTACTCTGTATATATTTCTGTGTATACATGATGTCTCCCTTATTAAAATATTAGGTCTTAGAAAGCAGCCACATGGACCTTTGTCCATGTATCCTTTGGGCTTAGCAGAGTACCTAAGACACAGCAGATGCTTAATAAATGCTGACTGATTGGCTAATTAATCCTGTGAAGTTAGGTGGCCCACATCTATGAAATGGCATAGCAACATCAAAAAGTTAAGTACTTCCTCAACTTTTCACTGTATTTTGAAGAGGTCCTTCTTCTTAAAAGGAAATCAAATTAATGAAACAACAAAACTCTATGGTTTAGAAGAACAGGATTCCTGACTCTACCTGTTTGGTTGCTGAGGTAGTTTTCCAGATCTAGGCATTTAAACCATATGGTTGTATTTAATGATGTATAAATTCAGAGTTCTTTTTTTTTTTAAGCAAAAAAAAAATCTGACTTAAGAATAATTTTCTATCATTTTAGGAAGCAGTTACGACATCAATTAGTAAAGCTAAAACCTGAATTCTACCTATTTTCAATATCTTGCTAACTGGCTTTTGCTAAGTAGCTATCAGTAGAAAGAAAGTCAAGGAAACAAATAGTCATCATTGATAACATAACACCAATAAACTGGAATAAGTCCTCAAGAATTACACTTGATATTTACCACTTCCCACACACTCCAGTCTCTTCGTAGTCAGACTCCCTCAGCCCTGAATGATAAGTTTCATTGATCATAACTTCCGCTGGCTATAAATTGGACCTTCTCTTCCATAGTTCATTCCAACAGTAATTGGAAATTCTATAAATTCATTCTGCTCATGGAGGACAGAAGTAGGTTAAGTGAGGAAGTATTCATAGTTGATAAGTGGATGAACTGTCAAATTTTTTATATTTGACTAGTAAGACATTTAGCTAATAATCAACTTTAAAAAATTATTTTTCAAGTAACAATTCACATACATTTTGCTGTTGACATTTTTTATCATCATAAATTTTTAAAAAAATTACCTCTAATTTCTTAGCACATAGTCCACTAACAAGTGAAACCACACCACTGTCAGTTACCTAGACAGATTGAAAGAGAATTGTATTACAAATAGGGAAGACAGAAATATAATGAGAGATATCTTTTCTTAAAAAAGGAAAGAAGGTAAAAGGGAACAAGCATTTATATAGCACCTACTATATGCATTAAGCACTTTACTAAATATTTATTTTGACTGCACAACAACCCTGACAGGTAGGTGCTATTACTATCCCTATTTTACAGTTGAAGAAACTGAGGCAAACATAGAGTAAAGGACTTGGACATAATACAGCTAAGTGTCTAAGTTCATATTTGAACTAATTTATTATGGCTACTAAGCTCAATACTCCATCTATGGTCTTACTTAAGCTGTCCAGATATCATTTAGGAAAGTTTTACTTCACTTTATTGAGAAAGCATATCATTTGCATACATCCTCATTGTTTAAATTTACTTTAGAGGCTAAACTACACACACATTTACTTTTAAAGCTTAAAACTAGAGAAAAGTTAGAAACGAAAGAATAATTTATAAATCTTATAAATTGGGACAAATAGTATAAAATATATCCATGTAAAACATACTATGTATTTATATTAAACAGATATTATAATTTACCTGAGTACCAGAAAAGTCAATACTCTGTAAAAATGGACAGTTCTCTCCAAGGGCTTGAAGAGACACATCAGTAATACCTGAGCAGCCACCTAAGTCAACTACTTTCAGTAACCGACAATTGAGGGCAAGAGCAAGGACACCTTCATCTGTGAGATTACTGCATCTTTTCAAAGAGGCTTCAGAAAGGAATGAACAAGATGAGGCAATAGCTTTTATTCCTAATGGGAAAAAAGTATATAAGATGTGACTATAAAATATGACTGATTTTTAAAAACCCAAACACTAAAATTTAGATCTCCAAATAAATGTTGTCCCTTTCAATGAAGTTACCTTAAGAGGCTATCCATTTCTTCCAAGGATAATGCCACAATTAAGACTATTTTTTAAAACAATCTTTCTTTGGGGATTATCTGCAGAGACTGAAGCATACTTTTGAATATCTTCAATATTCAAATGAAGTGACAAATTTTCATTTTTTTAAAACAGTGGATATGATTTTTTGAATAGCCAAAACTCATTCAGAGCGAAGTTTGGTGAATAAGGTGGTTGATCATAGTGGGTAACATTTTCTGGTTAAAAAAAATTAAGAGTGATATCATAAAGTCACTGGACTGATTTTCTTTGAAAGTTACTCTAAGAAGGTAATTTTAAAAGGTTTTTGGTTTTTTTTTTAGCACTGGAATATACAGCCTTCCAAGGTGACAAGTATGAATGGAACAACAGTAAATTAGATTTTTAAGTTCTGATAGGTTTCATTAAAAAAACCAAAAAACCAAACCTTTTTTTTAGTACTTTACAATCCTATTTCTTTTTTTTATTAAATTATTTCATTTGTTTTCAGGGTTTTACAATCACTTTCATATATCTTAAATTTTTTCCTCTCCTTTTCCCATCCCTTCCCATCCCCTCCCTGAGATGGCGTACAATATTATATAGGTTCTACACAAACATTCCTATTAAATACATTTTCACCTTAGTCATGTTGCACAGAAGAATTAAAATGAATGGGAGAAACTATAAAACAAAACAAAACAGAACAAAACATAATACAAAAGAAAATGGTCTGCTTTTATCTGCAATTCAGTTCTATAGTTCTTTCTCTGGATGTGGAAGCCATTTTGCCTCAAGAGTCCACTGGGAATTTTTTAGGTCCTTGCATTGCAGTGAAGGACTAAGTCTACCAGAAAAATTCCTTGCACACTGTGGTTGCTGTTGTGTACAAAGTTCTCCTGGTTCTGCTCCTTTCACTCAGCATCAGTTCATATAAGTCTTTCCAGGCCTCTCTGAGGTCTTCCTGCTCATCATTTCTTATAGCACAATAGTATATTACATTACATTCATATACCATAGTTTGCTCAGCCATTCCCCAATTGATGGGCATCTCCTTGTTTTCCAGTTTTGGGCCTCTACAAAGAGAGCTGCCATAAATATTTTTGTACATGTGGGACCCTTTCCCGTTTCTATAATCTCTTTGGGATAGAGTCCCAGAAGCAATATAGCTGGGTCAAAGGGTATGCCCATCTTTGTAGCCCTTCGGACATAGTTCCAAATTGCTCTCCAGAATGGTCAGATTAGCTCACAGCTCTACCAACAATGAAATAGTGTTCTAACTCTCCCACATCTTTTCCAGTGTTTGTCATCTTCCTGTTTTGTCACATTAGCCAATCTGATAAATGTGATGTGGCACCTCAGAGCTGTTTTGATTTGCATCTCTCTGATCAATAGTGATTTAGAGCATTTTTTTCACATGACTGGAGATAGTTTTAATTTCTTTCTCTGAAAATTGCCTCTTCATATCCTTGACCATTTATCAGTTGGGGAATGACTTGTATTGCAATCTTATTTTTTATAACATAAAAGAGTTCAGTTCAATTCAAGTATTTATCAAGGGTCTGTTGTGTGAGGCATTATGCTAGGTGCTAGCAATATTGTATTTGATGTTAAGAAATGAGGAAAATGGAAGATTTCATAAAGATGTGGAAAGGCATATAAACTGATGCAGAGTGAAGTGAGAACACCAGAAGAACAATTCACACTATAACATCAATATTATAAAAATAAACAATTTTGAGGACTTTTAGAAAACTATATGATCAATACAATGACCGTGATTTCAGAGGGCCAATGATGATATGTATAGACCCCCTTCCCAAACCATTTTGCATCCCCCAAGATCTGATAAAGGTGTAAACCCTGGGTTGCCAATCAGGAGAGACATTTTGGCCCACTCTGAGCTTAATGTGCTTTGTATGCTCTGGCATAACAGACATGCGTTGCTTTGTTCTCTGGGTGATCTCAAAATGCCCCTTCCTGTGTCAACAACTACAGGGCCAAATAAGGTTGACCAGGAGCATTCTTCTGCTTATGACCACTAAGGACAGGGCACCTGATACAGGACCCTGTCTTGAATAGTGGGACTTTTCTTATCTTGGTATTTTATGGACATGTGCTATGTAGGGGAAACATGGATATCCTGGGACTGTAATTTCAATTGACACTTTGGCACTTCTCTTATTGTATTTGCAACCTATCCAATTAAGAAAATTCCTTTCTCATACTATGGTTAAATGCATATGGAGACTATACTTTTGAGTGACACAGACATCCTAAGTCAGGATTACTCTAAGAATATAAAAGGTCTTCCTCAATTTGCTTATTTCTGAGTTTGAATTATCTGGCTCCCATGTATACATGAATTCTGCTAGTTTAAGAGAATAAACAACATATAAATGTATCTCACCTAGCTTGTTTGCCTCTTTTAGCCAAACTTCCAGGTCAATACATGTTATCCATTACAAAGAAGTGAGAGATTTTAGGTGGAGAATGAGACATAATTTTGTAGATAGTCACTGAATTTGTTTTCCATGACTATGAATATTTATTACAAGAAATTTGTTTTTCTTTTTTCCCAGTGGAGTGGGCAGTGGGGAGGAGAGAATAGATATCTCTTACTTTTTTTTTGAAACTGAAATTGGTGGGGAGAGCTACAGATGTGAAATACTGCACATGCTTTCAGATGCTATCACTGTAGTGTATGCTGGAGACAGATAACTGAAAGCTGACCGTTAAATTTTCCATGTGAATACTGACCCTTTGGAGATCATTAAATGACACAAATCAGGATTTAATTTATTGTTTTTTGACTGTTCAGACTTACGTGGTTGAGAAAATGTTTAAACTTAATAGTGTGTCAGTACAATTATGGTTCAGAGAGCCAGTTGTTAAACATTTACCCACTATATTATTAGTTTTCCTTACCTATTTTACAAGAGACCTTTTCCAACATGGGAGTCAACGTTTGAAATATAAAAGCAAAATATAATGACCAAACTTTACTTTTAAAAAATAAAGTATATTTCAAATTCAGTTTCAACATTGCTCTATTTTGCACAATGCAGAAAGTACTGGCTCGAGAGTAAAAAAAAAACGAACCTAGGTTTAAATTTTGTTGCTGACATTTACTACCTATACATGATTTTAAACAAACCATTTAACCTCTTTGGGCTTTGGTTTCTTCATCTGTAAAAGGGGGATGGAGAGCTGGATTGGATGGCTTCTGAAGTATTTTCCAGCCAGAGATCTATGGTCCTACAATTCTACGAGTGTCACTTTGTTATAAAAATTCTTAATGATAACTATAATTGTCTACCTAGGCTATTCAAAATTTAACTTTGACTTAAGTGTCTGAAAAATACAGACCTGCTTAAATTCAAATTAAAAGTCTTTTATAAAAAACAGTTTATTTATTTACTTTGTCTGACCTTTACAGACTTTCCCTTGCACTCACTGCCACACTCAGTTCTGGGGCCCAATATCCCTCTGTCCTGTTATTTCTCTCTGATCCAATTCTAAATGTTGTCTAATATTTGAAACCACCATATTCCACCTCGCTCCTCATGGTGCTATTCCTCCTCTAACACGGAATGGTCCCATATCTTCTCGCAGTGTCATTATGCACCATCAAGGTGAGCAATATGGAGGGAACAGGTCTTGGAGTCTGGTTGATCTGAGGAACTGAATATACATGGTGTCACTGATGTATTATTATGTCATAATCTGACCTCCACAAGAAAAAGAGTATATTGAGTAGGCCTGAGCATGTCAGCAATGGACAAACATTTCTAAAATGTATGTCACAAAATTGATGACAAAAAGAGAATGAAATTTTTAGCAGTGAACAATTCTTCTTGCTTTTACATCTTTACTCATTTTATTTATCTGGATGTGGAAAGACCATAAATATCCATGAACGACCACAGAGCTATCCATAAATAGATAGCTTCACTTTATTAGTGCCTTTAAAATGTAAAGTAGTAGGTCAGAATCACAGAATCTCAGAATTAGAAGGTACTTCTGGGGCCATTTATCCTACCTGTAGCTAACCTATTCTATAATATAACGAGTCTGAGATCGTAGAGCCTTTGCATAAGTTATGTAGATGTACCCATACCCTCCTAAAGCAGTCCATTTTTCAAGAGCTCTAATAGTTGGTAAATTTTTCCTTACATAAAACCTAAATCTTCCTCTCTGCAACTGCTACCTACTGCTTTTAGATCAGTCCTCTGGATCCACAGGAAAAAGTCTAACCATTTTGGAGATAACTATTGCATCCTCACAAGTCTCTTCTTTGGTTCCTCTGTTTCAAAAATTCTGATTATGTACTCTAGGACCATGATTATTTTTATTATTAAATTTAATTTCTCTTTCTTCATCATCTTCAGTTTTACTTTAAACTGGGGCTCTTAATCTGGGGTCCATGAACTTATTTAAAAAATAAACTTGATAATTATTTTAATACAACTGGTTTCCTTTGTAATCCTATTTATCTTATTGTATTTATCTTATGTATGTATCCATGACAAAAAAAAGATTAATTGCTTCTCTAAATAGATTCTTCTTTCTTCTCTCCACAAAAGGTGTTTTACTAGTTCTCCTTGGCCCGCTGCAGATCATACATTCAGTGTATAGTCCAAGCAGTTGATGGACACGAGTCTCTCTGACAATTTGGCCAGTAATATTTATATGTTAGATTAGACAAAGAGGGGGAAAAATAGCCACTTATCACAATACAGTTAGTTATACAAAGAAAAAAGCTATGCTTGTTAAGGAGAATATTTATCAATAGTTACAGGAGGTACAAAGGAATGTATCTTTGTTAGTACAGGTCAATTGTAGTAAATCAAAGGGGACCATGTATCACTTGTGAGACAAGATAAGGGAAAGCAGATGTCCTTGGGCTGTTGAAGTCCTTATTTTATAATGGGCTTCTGTGGTAATTAGGGGAGGAAAGGAAAACTAGCTATTGTAAGCTAGTCACAAAGTTCATGCAGAGTTCATGCATAGCAAAACTGGTGAACACAGAACAAAATGGAATAATTATGTCGACTCTTAACAGACTACACTCAGATCTTCAAAAAAAATTGACTTTTAACAATGGGAAAGAAAATAAATCAACAGTCACAATCAATTTAACAGGGTTTAAAAACATACCTTCTGAAGTTACAGAAATTCTGGTTTTTTTTAAGGCACTTATATTTAATTTCTTCAGTTTCCTGCAGTTACAAAGCTGTAATAACGCAATATCTGAAATATCACAGCTTCGGAGGTCTAGAGAATCCACTTCAGGGTGCAAAATCTATGTTAAAAAATGTAATTTTTCATTAGAATAGATTTTGTTTATAAATTTATAAACTTAAGTTTGAAGATATTTCCCTCAGTTTCATACAACAATTATATATATACAGATGCATAATTTTACAAGAATTACAAAAAAACTTATTTCTCTGCTCTCTAATCTTGCTAATCAATGTTACATATGATTTCTTATAAAATTCCATTTGTAACATCTATAGACAGGATCCCTTAATGTGAGTCCAAGGACCATAAAAAAAAATTATACTGCACAATCCCTCAACCCATATCTTCATATAGACAAAATCACCTTTAAATTAACATTAATCTGAAGATAAAAATTTTAAGGTGAAAAGCCACAAAAAGAAAAACTGACAGAATGAATGAAGATTTAGAAGAGGGAGGTTTTGAAACCTTTTGCTTTGTGGTATAGGGGCTACACGAAAGATAGTCTTTTAGAGCAGAAAGAGTGTTTGGCTTGAATCTCATCTGACAATAGATTTGAACACAGCCCTTACCCTGTTTCTTCACCTGTAAAATAATAATGATAGCTATAGTAACTCAAAGAATTGCTAAACAGTTCAAATAGGCATACAGAGCATTTTGCAAACTTTAAAGTGCTACATAATTGTTAGCTATTATTACTGTAGATATAAAAGCTTTGGCTTTTTTTGGCTACCAGGTAGCCAAAGTTATATCTTCTCCCTCTCCCCTGCCCAAGCTACCTTCCTATATATAATAGTATTAACAAGAAAAGAAATCAAGCAACCCAGGATCACCCCAATTCTAGCAATTCTTATAGAAATCATGTCTAATATTAATTTCCAAGCCTATTCCACACTGTTTCCAACACCTCCAGTGCCTCCCTACTGTTAAATTGGGACTGTGTTCCTGGGTTATTCAGATCTTATAGGTGAGTTTTTGCCTTATCATGCTATTTCCCAGGCCTTCACACCAATTCCTGGATTGCCCTGAAATATGCCATGGCACTGTAGGGGTACTCTGTCTTCTTACCCCTCTTCCAGCTCACGTTTATGTGTTGTTTTCGTACAGTAGAATATAAGTTCCTTAGAGTCAAGGATGGTCTTGATTTTGTATCCTTAATACACAGTTCTTGGCACACAGTAAACAATCAATACTTTATCTACTAACTACAAAGCAGGAAGACCAGTGACTAGATTCTAGAAAGCAATCAATCTACTACCATCAAAGCAATAGAGACTGAAACATACTGTCACCACGATGGTAAAGTATAGAGAATGGATGGGTAAGATTTGGAGTAAGAATGAAGACATTATTTTTAAGCCCAACAAATTTACTCTTACATACTTACAGCTGTTGCTAACAAAAATGCAAGTCTCTTGGAAAGGATAGATATGTCTAAATTTAACGAATCAATGCAGTCTCTCAAGTTTACTCAGTGCTAACGTTATTTAGTCACTCAACAAGCATTTATAAGGTACTTATTATATGCTTGTCACTGTGCTAGACAGTGGAAATTTAAAAAGTCAAAGTCCCTGTCCACAAGCAGCTTATATTCTTACTATAATTCTGCTACAGCAAAAACTTGAAAACCAAGGAAGATAGAAATTTCTCCATGTAATGCTTGGTTTTATTTAAAATTAGGGAAGCACTGAATATTTATAACAGGTAAAACTCAGAAAGTATAAATATATAATTTTCTCATGATAACTCACACAAATCATTTTAAGATTTGCAAGTACTTTCTTCACAATGACCCTATAAAATAGGGTCTTTACAGACTAGGAAATTGAGGTTCTGAGAGGTTAAAAGACTTGTCCAACATCACACAACTAAAAAATATTTAAGATGGGACTGAAACTCAGGTCTCTTGAGTCTAAGTCTATTATTCTATCCTGCTTCTCCATCCAACAACATGAACTATATTTTGGTTACTAAAGTATCCATCTATTTCCATTTATCAATTAAGATTTAGGTGAGATGCTGTATTTCCATCGTGAAGCCTCTGCTGATCCTCTGAAATGTTGGCACTTTCCCTTTTGAATTAGCCCTTGCATAAAGTGTGCATGTTACATCCTCTCCAACAGAATGTTAAGACCCTTGATGGCAGAGACTTGCATTTTTGTTTTTGAATCCCCTGTGCATAGCCCAGTGTCTTGCATGGAGGAGCTTAATAAAATGTCTTTTACATAAAAAATTCTGCCTCAAGGATGCCTTTCCTAACCCTTCTTAATTCTAGTACCTTCCTTCTTTCGGTTACTTCCTATTTATCTTGCATGTGTAGCTTGTTTATACATATTTGTTTCTTGTTCCTCCTATCAGACTATGACCTCCTTGAGGGCAGGGCCTGTCTTTTGGCTCATTTTGTATCCCCACCACTTACTTAGCACAGTGTTTGGCACACAGTAGACACTTAATGTTTTCTGATTGATTAAAAAATTCACTGAATCTGTTCTCTTTGTTAAGAGTTAGCTTGGTTCTTTTTTAAAAAAAAAAAAAAGAAAGAAAAGAAAGAAAGCATGAGCTAGAATGTGAAAAAAAATAAGTTCAGATTCCATAAAAAGTACTGAAAAGATAGAAAGGGTGTTTCTATTTGTGGAAATTGTATTTTTTTTCAGGTTCTTAAACATAAAGAACAATAACAAAGATTAATAAAGCAGTTCACCAGGATAATACAGAAGTAAATAATGAGTTCCATAGATATTTCAGCACAATTTTTATAAGAGAAAATATTTAAAACCCCCTTGACATTTTAAGGAACATCTCCCCTTCCCCCACCTACTACATAAGGGTTGTTTTGTTTCTTTATTTCTCGTAAGAAATCATTATATTCTTGACCTTTTTGTGATATTTTTACTTTCATAGGCTTTTGACTTTTGTAGGCATAATTTTCAAAGATCAATATGAGGCTGAAAAGAGAAGTGACTGTTTCCATTCCATCAAGATCAATACTTAATTTCCCATGTCTTCTATGTCTCTTTCCAGGGAGATAAGTCATATTTTATATAGATTTAAAAGTAGAAAAGGGAGTAATTTCTGAAGTCAAGAATAAGATAAGGCAAAAATATGTCTGTTAAATATTTAAATACTGATACTCTTTTAAGAACTATTAAAACTAGTAATTACAGAATCTGATTTCAGCAGGATTGATAAAATAGATTATTAAATAAATGTGAAAACTATATATTCATTCTTATGTACTGTAATGTTAATGTAAGGTTAATGGTGGGTGAGGGGAAGAGTTAAAGATCTTCCTGGCCCATTAATAGGTCTCAATATCTTTTGTTAATTTCTATTGAGGCACCGAGTTAGAGGGTTATGCCTATGGCTCTGAAAAGTGTATATGTACTCTGAGGTGAGGTTTTACTTTGGGGCTTACTCACTGGAAGTGTTTGTTTGGATAGACAAGACTCTGGATAGCTGCTAAGAAATTCCCTGGCTCTGAAAATCCAGATGTTGGTGCTTCTCAGTCTGGTAACCCTGTATGTACGTAATGCTGAGACAGTTGGATCTGTCTGTTGATCTGTGATGTATGTATTACTTATGGTCAGACAGTTGAAAGTCTTGTATATTGGTCTGTTTGAGATTTCTGCTTGTAATTTCTGTCTGCATTTTCTCTGAAGTTCAGGGTGCTAATTTTTTCCCCTGAACTAAGTGAATGATATATGAGTTTGATTAAAGAGGATTGGTGACCCCTCAAAAGTTGTTTTCCTTTTAGAAAAGCAAATCTAAGAATCTGTACAGCAGGCCCTCCTGTGTATGTTGGGGCCCTTGTTGTTACATGCACTCAGGAAAAAAATACTGTCTACAGTATCATTATTGAAAATGTAGTATAAATTAATTTAAAAAAAAAAAGAAAATATAGTATTGCCAGGTTAACATTTTAACAGTTCTGTACATCCATCAGTTTGGTTCCTCCAAACAGAAGCAGCTCCCTTTCATCCTTGCATCATATCAATTCTCTGTTTGCTTTCTGGAACTCAAGTTCTGACCACTGGCTCAGCTATTCCCTAATATCTTCCATCTCTTAATGCCTCTAATTCTCAAGTAGTATATTTATTTACTTAGAAAGAGTACATAGACTAGGTAGATGAAAGATATAGAGCACCTAAGTAGGAAAAGGAAAAGATTCATAAGAATACAAGGTCCTGAAGGAGGTTAGTATTGTGAGGAAGGGAGAGTGGGGAAGAAAAGCTTGGTATTGGTTCAGAAGCAGTGGAGTCTTGATGAACTTGATGAAGTGAAGGAGATGACTAAAAAGTCAAGGAAATGGTTAGGAGTACCTGGCAAATAAAAACATTTTGCTGAGATGAGGGAAAAACTGATATTCTGGTATATTTTTTAAAGTTATTATTCTTCGTATAAACTAATTAAACCTAATACATAATTGGTGTAATTTTGAACAGTTTATATATTCTTACCTCACTAATATTGGAATCTGTTATTCGCCCTTGAAGACTCATTATTTTAATCACCTTATCTTTTATATTAGGAGGCAAAAGTTTAATGTCTGTGACATATCGGGAAATATTCTCCATCAAGCACCAAAGGCATCTGAAATATAAACAGCAGGACAAAATAAATTGCATCATGGTTTCCACCTCTGTTCCAATGTTGTTTAAAAGCTCATTCTCCTTCCATACAGTATATATATATATATATATGTGCGCGTGTGTGTGTATGTATATATATGTATATATACACATATATATGTACACAAATGTTTTTCTGTACTGATATTTTCACCTGAACACATTCTACTTTATTAAATACCCATCAACTATTCATATACTACAATGCTATTGCTGTTTCATCATTTAAGCCATGTCTGACTCTTTGTGATGCCATTTGGGATTTTCTTGGCAAAGATACTGGAGTAATTTGCCATTTCCTTCTCCAACTCATTTTACAGATGAGAAACTGAGGCAAAAAGAGTTAAGTGACTTGCCCAACAAGTGGCTGAGGCTGGAATTTGAACTCATGAAAAGGAACCTTCCTGATTCCAAGCCCAGTGTTCTATCCACTGCACTACCTATCTGCCCTAGCTATTCTTTCTCTAAACACATATTTTCATTATTCAAGTTTATTACACTGTAAGTGTTTAATAAAGGCTTCTTGATTGTTTTACTGACTACTATATTTCTTCTGTCATCTTTCCTACAACTCCCGAGCTGACTAAAGATTTTAATTATGAAAGGGTTATTCTCTAAAAGATTCCATTTAGTTATCCTTTCTATAAGTTTTTAAGATGTATTTCATTTTCAGTATTTCCTTCCATTTATTTATACACCAAAAATGAAAGAAGCTTAGACCAAAAAAGTCATTTAAATAGTATAATCTAAATGGTGAATAGGGCAGCTAGTTGGTTCAGTAGATTGAGCACTGGGCCTGGAGTCAGGAAGATTCATCTTTCTGGGTTCAAATCTGGCCTCAAACACTTTGTAGCTATATGACCCAGGGCAAGTCACTTAGCCCTGCTTACCTCAGTTTCCTCATCTATAAAATGAGCAAAGGAATAAGTTTGGGGTTAGCTTTATAAATAGGTAAGGTGAGAAATGGTCTTCATAGTAGGGTTTTGATGACACCAAAAAGTAATGTAGTGGAAAGAGTACTAGATCTGTAATCAGAGAACCTGGTTTTAAATCTTAGTTCTACTACTTACAACCTTTTCTATTTACTTCTTTTGCTTTCCTCTAAACTATCTGCAGTATGGCTTCTGACCTCATGCATCTAAAATTAGTCTCTTCAAAGTTGCTAATAATCCCTTAATTGCGAAATCTAATAGCGTTTTTTCAATGCTCATCCTTGACCTCTCTACAGCATATGATACTGTTGACTATAATTTCCTCCTGGATTCTTCTCCCTCTCCTTTTTGTAAAACTGTTTTTTCTTTGTTCTTCTGTCTAACTACTTATTCTCAGTCTTTTTTGCTGGTTCATTAAGCATATAATACTCCCTAACTGTGAACATAATGGAACTATATTCAATCTCGTGGTGACCTTATCAGTTCACATGCGTTTAATTATCTACTCAATCAATCAACAAACATTTATTAAGAGTACCAGACACTGTACTAATGTACCAGATGCTGTGCTAATTCCTGGGGAGAAAAAAAGAGGCAAAAAACAATCCTTGCCCTCAAGAAACTTACAGTGGAAGAGAAAAAATGCAAACAAATATATACATAGCAAGCTATATACAGGATAAAAAGGAAATAATTAACAGAAGGAAGTCATTAAAATTAAGAGGGGTTGGGGGAAGGCTTCCGGTAAAAGATAGGATTTTAGTCAGAACTTAAAGGAAGCCAGGGAGAGCCCTGTAGTTGGAGCAAAGGAAAAGAGAGTATTCCAGATATGAGGGACAGCCAGAGAAAATGGCCAGTGCCAACAGATGGAGTGTCTTGTTCTTAGAATAGCCAGGAGGCTAGTATCACTAGATCAAAGAGTATGTGTCTGGGAGTAAGGCATAAGAAGACTAAGAAGGTAGGAGGGGGCCAGATTAAGCAGAGTTTTGAATGCCAAAGAGCACATTTCATATTTGATCCTGGAGGTAACAGGGAACCACTGGAATATTTTGAGTTGAGGTGGGGGTACAAGATCAGACCCGCACTTTGGGAAAATCATCTTAGTGGTTAAATGGATGGATAGGTTGGAGTGGAGAAAAACTTGAGACAGGCAGATCCACAAAGCAGGCTATGACAATATTTCAGAAAAGAGGTGATGTGGGTTGACACTAAAGTATGGCAGTGTCAAAGGAGGTAAGGGATTATATTTGAAAGATTTTATCATGGTAAAATAGGCAGGCCTTAGCAACAGATTAGATATGGGGAGGATGGGATCTCTAAGTTCCCTCAACTTTAAATCCTACAATCTCTCATACGGGCCTGCAATATTCCAGTAGATCTATGAATTTATCAATAAGGATATTCCCTCCAGTAATATAGATCACAACCCATCCTGAATGACTTTCATAAATGTCCTCCCATAAATTCACAATTTTCTGAAATTCTTATCATGATTGGAATTTTTCAAGGACATTTTAATTAGGATAAATAGTTTACTGAGAAACAGTGTGGCCTAGGGGATAGACCACTGTCCCCAGAGTCAGAAAGAACTGAGTCCAAGTCCCATCTCTGATACATACTGGCTGTGTGACCCCAGACAAGTTAAGCACAGGGTAGGCAAGTCAGTCTAGCTAAGGCTTCAGGGCACCCTGAGGGAAAGAGAGGGGACAGCACATGCCAGACTATTCAAACCACCACTACAACTTGGCTACCATCTCCCATCAGATTCTGATAGAGATAGTCTAGGAGCCTGGGGAATAAGAGTGTCTCATCAAACCACCAGACCTGCTTCCTACCCAGCTCCTATGACCATTGTTAAGCGGGAGATCTTTGGTTTGGAGGAAAATTGTGTGAGGAAAACTTCCTCATCACTACTTGATCTACCATGAACTGCTAACCAACTGCCACCAAATGACAAATAAGAATAGGAGTCTTGGAAGTGGCAGTACCACACAAACATTCCTGCTCACAGCAATCATCCAGGAAAGCAACTCCTATAGAGAAAAGGATAGCCCTCCCCATCAATTGTCAACAATCTGGCACCCACGGCACAGGCAAGTCAGCCTGGCTAATGCGGCAAGGGTTCTTGAGAGAGAGGAGCCAGCATGTGCTTGACAAATCAAACCATCATCATTACATCGACTGCTATTTTCCCTCAATACTAATGAATTCATTCCAGGACCCTGAACCCAAGAGCTCTATGAATAGCACTTCTGGGAAGCAACTGCTGTGGAGATGCAACCTAGTAACTGCTCCTTCAGGTGCTACATTCGTATCTAGTAAAGCCCTGGAAAGGCAAGTTCTTGTCAACAAAATCCTGGGCACTAATTCAGTTAAACAATATTGCTGAACAATAGTTTAACATCAGAAACTGATAGGATTTTTCCTGAGGAAATTACTTTAAAGAAGTATTAACACTTGCTGCTATTTCACCCTGCAAATAATGGGACTTTTTCATCTAACTTGCAGCTAGAACCTTTCATGTATAGTATAGACTCCCCCATTAGAATGTGAGTTCCAACTGATCCAACTATTCTGGAAAGAAATTTAAAACTATGCTTAAAGGGCTATAAAACTTTGACCCAGAAATACCACTTCTAGGTTCATACACCAAAGAGATTGAAGAAAAAGGACCTGCATGTACAAAAATATTTATAGCAGCTCTTTTCATGGTGACAAAGAATTGGAAATTAAAGAGATGTGCATCAACTGGGGAATGGCTGAACAAGTTGTGGCATAAAATTATGATGGGATACTATTGTGCTATAAGAAATGATGAACAGGATGGTTTCAGAAAAACCTGAGATGATATGAATTGGTCTCAGGATATGGAAGAACTCAAAAAGGATTTTGAAAATCAAGTAATAGAGGTAGAGAAAAAATTGGGAAGACAAATGAGAAGGAAGCAAGAAAATCATGAAAAAGAAGTCACTAAGGAGACACAAAAAGATATTGAAGAAAATAACACCTTAAAAAATAGAATACACCAAACAGCAAGAGATCCAAAAGACCAATGAGGAAAAGAATGCTTAAAAAGCAGAATTGGTCAAATGCAAAAGGAAGTGCAAAAGGTCACTGAAAAGAATAATTCCTTAAAAAAATTAGAATGGAGCAAATGGAAGCTAATGACTCTACAAGAAACCAAGAAACTTTAAAACAAAATCAAAAAAATGAAAAAATAGAAGACAATGTAAACTATTTCATTAAAAAACCTGAAAAATAAATCCAGGAATGACCATTTAAAAATTACTGGACTTCCTGAAAGCCATGATCAAAAAAATATCCTAGACATCACTTTTAAAGAAGTTATCAAGAAAAACAGCCCTGATATTCTAGAACCAGAAGGTAAAATAGAAATCCAAAGAATCCACTGAGTGCCTCCTGACAGAGATTCCAAAATGAAAACTGCCAGGAATATTATAGCCAAATTCTAGAGTTCCCAGGTCAAGGAGAAAATATTACAAACAGCCAGAAAGAAACAATTCAAGTATGGTGGAGCCACAGTCAGGATAAAACAAGATTTAGAAGCTTCTACATTAAAGGATCAGAAGACTTGGAATATGATATTCTGGAGGGTAAAGGAACTAGGATTACAACCAAGAATCAATTATCCAGCAAAACTGAGTACAGTCCTTCAGGGGAAAAAATGAACATTCAATGAGATAGAGGAATTTCTAGCATTCTTGAGAAAAGACCAGAGCAGAACAGAAAATCTGACTTTCAAATACAAGACTTGAGAGTCTTTCCTCTTTAGGAAAAGCAAAATCATAAGAGACATTAAAGTTAAACTGTTTATATTCCAACATGGAAGGATGATATTTTTAACTCATAAGACCTTCCTTATTATTAGAGTAGTTAGAACGAGTATATATAGACAGAGGGTACAGGTGTGAACTGAATATGAAAGAATGATATCTAAAAAATAAAATTAAAGAGCAAGTGAATTACTGGGATAAAGAGAAAAGGAAAGGTAGAATGGAGCAAATGATCTCACATAAAAGAAGCAAGTTTCTCTGATAAAGGCCTCATTTCTCAAACATATAGAGAACTGAGTCAAATTTATAAAAAGTAAGTCATTCCCCAATTGCTAAATGATATGATATGTGATATGGTCAGTTTTCGGATAAAGTTATCTATACGGCCATATGAAAAAATACTCTCACTACTGACTGAAGAAATGAAAACTTATACAATTCTGAGGTGCTACTTCATACCTATTAGATTAGCTAATAGGACACTGAGGTGCTACCTCATACCTATTAGATTAGCTAATAGGACAGAAAAATTAAATGACAAATGTTGGAGGTAAGGTGGGAAAAATGAAACTTTAATGCTCTATGGATGGAGTTTTGAACTGATTAAACCATTCTGTAGAGCAATTTGAAATTATGCCCAAAGTGCTATAAAACTATGCATACTGTTTGACATAGCAATACCACTACTAGATCTGTATCCCAAAAGAGATAAAAAACTAAAAGGAAAAGGACTTACATGTACAAAAATATTTATAGTAGTTCTTTTCTCCAGGCAAAGAATTAGAAATTGAGGGGCTGCCCATCAATGGGGAAATGGCTAAACAACTTGTGCTATGTGCTTGTGTTGGAATACCATTGTACTATAAGAAATGTTAAGTCGGATGCTCTCAGAAAAACCTGTAAAGACCTGGATGGGTTGATGTAATGTGAAATGTACTGTATATAAAGTAACAGCAATATTGTAAGATGATCAGCTGTAAATGACTTAGCTATTCTCAGCAATGCAACAATACAAGACAACTCTGAAGGACTTATGATGAAAAATGGTATCCATTACCAAAGAAAGAACTAACTAATGGTGACTGAATACAGATTGAAGGGTCCTTTCTTTACTTTATTTTTCTTAATTTTTTTTGTCTATGTTTTCTTTTACAACATGACCACTATGGATATGTTTTGCATGACTACACTTGTATAACCTATATAGAATTGCTTGCCTTCTTAATAAAGAAGGGAAGATGGAGGAAGGGAGAGAATTGGGAACTCAAAAGTTTTAAAAACAAATGTTAAAAACTGCTTTTTACATGTAACTGGGGAAAAATAAAAAATTAAATAAAAATTTAAAAACTGCGCATAAACTTATGCTGAGTGAAGTGAGCAGAACCAGAAAAACATTGTATACAGTAATAGCAACATTTTTTGATGATCAACTTTGATAGATTTAGCTCTTCTCAGCAATACAATATGCTTTAAGACTATTCCAAAAGACTCATGATAGAAAATATTATCTACATCCAGAGAAAGAACTATGGAGTCTGAAAGCTGATCAAAACACACTATTTTCTCTTTTTTGTTATTTTTTGTTTTTCCTTTCTTGTGGCTTTTCCCCTTTGCTCTGATTCTTCTTTCATAACATGACTAATGTGGAAATATGTTTAATATGATTGTACATGTACAGCTTATATCAGATTGCTTGCCATCTTGGGGAGGTGGGTGGGGAAAGAAGGGAGGAAAAAATATTTGGAACTCAAAATAGTTAAAAGTGAATGTTGAAAAAACTAATAAAAACCTATTTTTTAGAAAGAAAAACTTGGGAAGACTTACATTAACTGATGCAAAGAGAAATGATAAAAATCAGGAGAACACTGCACATAACAGTTAGTCATTGTCCTTTGTTCTCAAAGAGGACCAAAATGACATCAGGGTCAAGGTACCACATCAGACCAATGCAAGTTCAGAAGGCTCCATCACACGTCAGGAACAAATGGTCCAATTAAACATTTGGAGTAGAGATGTCTCTAAATTACCCATTTCACAAGTTCTGCTTTGCTCATAGAATACAGTGCCTTCTTTGATGTAGACATACCATGCTAGACAGTCCTATGCCAGTGTCTCCCAAGTCTCACTATCAATTCCAAAGTTCTTCAGAGAGATCTTGAGAGTGTCTTTGTATCACTTCTTCTGACCTCCATGTGAATATTTGCTTTGTGTGAATTTTCTGTAAAATAATCTTTTAGGTAAATATACTTTTGGCATTCAAACAACATGGTCAGTCCATCAGAGTTGTATTCTCTTAGTAGAGTTTGCATGCTTGGCAGTTCAGCTCAAGAAAGGGTCTCAGTATTGCCAGGTGATCATCAGAATCTTTCTAAGATAATTCAAATGGAAGCAATTCCATTTTCTGACATGGCTCTGGTATACTGTCCAGGTTTCAAAGGCATACAGCTATAAGCTCAGCACAACAGCTCTGTAGACCTTCACTTTGGTAGGTAGTCTAATGACTTCTTCTATCACAGTTTTCCTTCACGATCTTCCAAACACTGATCTAGCTCTGGCAACATACACAGTAACTGCAACAGTGTAAGGATGATCAACTGTGAATGAGTTAGCTATTGTAAACAATATAATTATACAAGGTAATTCCAAGGGACTTAGGAGGAAAAATGCTATTCACCTCTAGAGAAAGAACTGATGGGGGTGTGAATGCAGATAGAAGCATACTTTAAAAAAAACTTTCCTTATTATTCTTCGTTATTGCTGATCTGCAATATGGTTAACATTTTTGCATGACTACATATGTATAATCTATATCAAGGAACTGCTTGCCTTCTCAAGGAGTGGGGAGAGAAGGGAGGGAAGAAGGAGAGAATCTAGAACTCAAAATATTTTTTAAAACATGTTAAAAATTTTTGTTTACATGTCATTAATAATAACAATTCAAAAATAATAATAAAAGAGAATTCTGAGAGCAGGAACTATTTGGCTTTTCTAATTGTATGTCCAGTACAGACTTTTGCATATGGTAAGTGCTTAATAAATATTTCATTCATTCAGTTTCTCTATGCATTAGGGAACTTTCTAGGACTATATTTTGGAGAGCAGGTGCCAATCAATCAATTGGTAAAGGGAGTTTCCTTACTGGGAATTCCCTGTAACAGTGAAATTACACATCCAGGGCTTCTCACATGCATATAATTAATTGTATGTAACCCTGAAATTCTATGTTGCTAAGGAAGAGTAACATTAATATAACTCAGTTTTAGACATATACTAGTTATTAACTCATATTAATACTAGTCACCTAAAAGACGACAAAGACATGAGGAAATAGAATTGGTTACTTTGACAACAGAATGGGAGAATCTTTTTGAGATTTGATTGTCTGGGGCACAGTCCTGGTTCTAGAGGGAACTGTTATAAAGAAATATAAGGTACCATAAAAGGCTTATTTATTTCACATTTTTAAGGGCCAGTCCTAAGCAGATATGGAATATGAAAATGCCTTCTTTATTCATATTCTCCTACTTTTTAAATTGTGCTGGTCTGATTATAACACAATAATCCTTGGACTTGAGCTGCATATGTATATGTTGTACATATAAACTATGCATATGAAATATGACTTTAATAATTCTAATTTCTGAAATTAAGATTATATACTAGGGTTATATACTAGGTGCTCTACAATTCTTGTTTTGAGACAGACCTTTTCCTGCTGTACTTCTAAGTTGTCTTGGGCTAGAAAATTGTTTCACCCCACCTTTTTGTTCGTCTGCCACTCCAGAATTTATTTTGAGGTATTATTTTATAGTTGTTGGGAGGCAAATTTGGAGAGTTAAAGCAATTTCCTGCCATATCCTTCTTGGCTCCCAGAAGTCAGGCTCTTGTAACAACCTCCAGATTATATCTATCCAATCTTAACAGTCCTCCTCTTCATTCTATTCTCTGCTATCATGTTTACTGACTGCTACATCAATCAAATAATCTGAAAATATCTTTATCTCAACTCCATTTATCATTATAGGTGGTGCAATGAATTGAGTGCTGGGTCTGGTGTCAGGAAGACTCATCTTCCAGAGTTCAAATCTGGCCTCCGACACTTAGCAGGTATGTGACTCTGGGCAAAGTCACTTAACCTGTTTGGCTCAGTTTCCATTCCGTAAAATGAGCTGGTGAAGAAAATGGCAAACTATTCCAGTATATTTGCCAGGAAAACCCCAAATGGGTCATGAATAGTCAGATGGAACTGAAAAATGACTGAACAACTTCACTTTAGTTACCCACATAGTGATACACTGAATCCTATCATTCTATAGCAACCCCTCAAACTTTTAACTTCCTCTTTATACTATAATCTTACCTTCCACTACATAGCTACCTGATTTTTCTCTTGTGACCTCAAATTCCTTGATTCTACCTTATTCAGGTGGGATATCAGCACTTTCTGGTATGGATTCCAAAATCAGAAAGTTTAGCACTTCCCTTTCCTCATCTCCTTGCTATACCACACTGCCAATCTTAGATTACTACTGTACCCTCTCAACGTCCCCATGCCCCAATTATTCATTTTTCCCACCCTTACTTCTAGTTTGCTGATCACTTCTAGAAAGAGAAAGTCAAGTCCATTTTAGTTAAGAATTTTCCCCTAGGGTTACTGAAGAAACTCTTCTTTGAAATAATGGAATCAACTCATATTTGTTATTTTTAGCACTTTATAAGATTTATCTCTTTATCCCTCACATTTTTGATTAATATTAATACTCTTTAGCACCAAAGGAAGTTATTTTAAGGGAAGTAAACTTCCTGATTATCATTGCTTTTCTGGAAGTCCATTTAGAATTATATTATATGACTTAGCTATTCTCAGCAATGCAATGATCCAAGACAACTGAAGAATTTATGATGAAAACTGCTATCCATTCCCAGAGAAAGAACTAATGGTGTCTGAGTAGACTGAAGGATACTTTTTTTACTTTATTTTTCCTGAGGTTTTTTTTGTCTATGCTTTCTTTCACAACATGATTATTATGAGTGACTACATATGTATAATCTATATCAAACTGCTTGCCTTCTCAATGGTAGAAAAGGGAGGGAATGAGGAAAGAAGAGAATTTGGACCTCAAAGTTTTAAAAATGAGTGTCAAAATAAGTGAAAAGAATTATCATATTATAATTCTCTATAATGTTGGCCAATAAAGATTGAAAAAGCCGAGTAATACAGACATATGTATGTGTGTGTATATGTGTTTGTGTGTGCGTGTGTATGTGTGTGTACTTAGTATGGCAGAAAACTAGTCAACTCTCAACATAACTTTAGATTCCAGCTAGAACATGAGTAAAAATAGTGATAACCACTTTGTTCAAATAAGGAAGTAATTTCAAAAATAGAAGCAAAAAATGTTCATATCTCACTGAGTAGAAGGGAGGTGAGACCTTAAGTAGCATGCCATATTTTTTACTTAATCATCTTCTCAGTGTGTAAATTGTTCCCAAGAAATAAATGATGTACATCTAGAGGCATTATACTAAGATACCACTCCCTTAGTGACCTCTGAAGTATTTTCATTGGTATTCTAACAGCCTCAAAAGTCTGTTACCCTTTTACTGTGTAGTCAGTGCTAAATAGAAGTCTTCCAAAGCCAGGATTCTAATTTAAATATAACCAAATTCTGGTAATATATCACAAAATTATGTATCAATTTTGAGGTTGTTCAATTAGCAAATATGACAAAAACCTTACTTAAAGCAAGACAGCTTATTATAGAATCACAGAATTTTATGAGTTGAAAGCATGGGTGTGATGGAAGCTACCAGTACAGCTCTTGCAAAAGCCAACTGTTACTGGATACAATAATAGCAATAACATATGATGAGCAAGTGTGAATAACCTAACTATTCTCCCGATTACAATGATCCAAAGCAATTCTGATGGATTTATGATGAAAAATGCTATACATCTACGAACTTTTTCTTTTCTTCTGTTTTATTTCATAACATGACTGATGTGGAAATATATTTTGCATGACTGCACATGTATAACCTATATCAAATTGTTTGCCTTTTCAATGAGGAGGGAGAAAATTTGGAATTCAAAAATTTAAAAAAACATGTTAAAAATTATTTTTACATCTAACTGGAGAAAATATTAATTTTTTAAAAGGCCACCTGTTAAACTTTCATTGTGAACATTTATACTTTTGGAAGTAGTAAATACTGCAAACTAGGGTGGGACTTGATTTATTGTTTTGCTGAATGCCTAGACCTAAGTGATGGAAACAAATTAATAATACAGATTAAATTTAAACGTGTCCTGAAAAAAAATTCCCCTTGGCTAGAGTGGCAAAAGATACATCTCTCTCCTTTCTGTTTTTTGTCATTTCTGGTCCCCAGAAAAATCTCCATCTTCAATCTCACATTTCCTCTACACTTTATGCTCCCTACTTTGACAACTAATTGTCTTACTCTATACTATCTGCCTCTTAATTCTATACCCTCACAATCTCAGGTGTTACCAATGAATTTTTCTCTTTTAGTCTGTCCTGGCCAAAGAGCCCTCAACCAAAGATTGATGCAGAAAAAGAATACTGGATTTGAAATCACAGAAATCAAGCTACAATCTTGCTTCAGCTACCTGACATATGAGACTTTGGTCAAGGCACTACTTTGAGCCTCGATTTTTTTCATCTATAACATGAGGTGATCGGACTAGATCAGTAGCTTCCAAATCAAATAGAAAAGGGGGTTATTAATCCATATGTGATTATCCTTGCAGAGGCATATTAATATACTTCAAAAATGTGATATCTATTTTATTTCATTTGCATTTATTTTGCTAAATATTTCTCAATTATATTTTAATTTTGTTCAAGGCACATTCAGGACTGCTAAGGACAGACAGCATGTGACTTGCTGGCCTTTGTGTTGCACAACTCTGGACTAGATGACCCCTTGTTTTTATTCAGTAAGACTATGAGTGGATAGGAAAGCCTTTATTAAGGCTTTAACATAGTGTCAAACACTATGTTAATTGCTTAGGATACTAATAGAAAAATCTAGAACTGCCCCCAAGGAACTCACTCTTATTTTGGAAAAGAACTCATAAAGAAGAGCCCTTAGGACTCAGCAATAGAAATAAATGGTGAGTTGTGAGTCCATCAGCAGGCCATATACAGTACTTTCAGTTCCAGAAGGTATGGATGTAATGAAGACCATAAGGTCTTATGGTTCTTCATCTACCCAAAAAGTTTAGGATCTCTGAGTACTAACTCACCCAAGTGGTATAAGTAGTCACAACATTCTTCCCACTCTACTGTCCCATGGGATCTGGGAAGCAAGAAAATGGGAGAGTGAGGGAAAGGCAAAAGAGAAAGGAGATTCTAGAGAGTCTGCTTGATGATCTGATCTTTTGAGTCAACGTAACTGATATTGTTTTGTAATTGTGAGTGGATAAATACTAAAATTTACATCTAACTATTAGGATTTTACCTTCTAAAGTCAGAAATAATAACAATATAAACAATTAAGAATCAACAAATATTTATTAAGGCATCTACTATGTGAAGAACATTGGGGAAGATAGAAAGTTTAGATAAGAAATAGTCCCTGCTTTTATGGATCTTAGAGTGTTAGAGGCAGGGAGACATCACAAACTCATATAGGTATAACACAATATTATGAAAATAATGTTTTTGTCCATTTTTGAGGATGATTAATGACTTCATTGAGTGATATCTAGAGTCACTCATGAATCACATTTAAGTGAAGGAGAGTTGCACAAAGTCACAAACCTCATCTTCTCTTTCTTCAAAGTCATCAAAGTCTAGTGGCAAAACAAAAGTCAGGATGATTGGCAATAGCCTGGGATGCAATGGATAACCTTGGCATCTTCAAGGTCTGACCAAGTTTTAAGTGCTCCACAATGCCAGATTCAGCCAACTTGATGGTTGCTGGAACAAACTGTTCTTATCTGCCTCTTTTGTTGGGGAAAGTCTTCCCAGGCTTGAGGAAGGCACTGCTCAAACTCACCACAGTTCTGAGGTCTACTAGTAAACTTGTACATGGTTTAGCCCATTTGCTAAGATGATTTGCTGGGGTGCAGTCAATGTGCTTTCTACAGCTTCTTGGAGCTAGAGGTGAGAGCTGGATGAGTTGGGTGGACACCAAAGGTGGATGAGCAGCCCTGAGAAGGACTCAGCAAGTCCTCACACCAGAAGTGTTAATCCTCCTGAACACCCATTAGACAGCAGCAAAGGAACTAGGATTACAAACAGGAATAATCTATCCAGCAAAATTGGATATAATCCTATGGGGGAAGATGGATATTAAGAGAAATAGAGGACCATTAAGCATTTCTGAAGAAAAGATTAGAGTTGAATAAAAAATCTGACTTTCAAATACAATATTCAAGAGAAACATAAAAAAGTTAAAACATGAATGAGAAATCACAAAGGGTTTAATTAGGTTAAATTGGTTACATTCTTATATGAGAAAATGATATATGTAATTCCTAAGAATTTTATCCTTTTGAGGACAGTTAGAAGGAATTTTTATAAACAAGGGCAAGGATGTGAACCAATTATGTTGAAATGATCTCCAATAAAGAGTGGAAGGGTGAGAAAGAGATGCACTGATAGAACAGGAGAAGGGAAAAGAAGAATGGGGAAAATTATCTCACATAAAAGAAGCACAAAAAGAAAGGTCATTAAAGTGGAGGGGAAACTAAAAATGGGAAGTGAGAAGGGGTCAGTGCTTGAATTTTCTTCTCATCTAAGCTGGTTCAAAGAGATAGGAATATATATAAATGCAAAGTTTGGTATGGAAATTCATCTTATTCAACAGAGAAGTAGGAAGGAAAAAGGCCAAGAGAAAGGTGGAGTGCTAGTAAGAGGGAAGGAGAGATTAAGCGAGGCAGTAACCAAAAGCTAAATAGATTTTGAGGAGGTGACGGGTTTTTTTTTAAAGAGGAAATTTTTAAGTAGATTATAATAGGATGGAGGGAAATATACAGTTAGAAATTATAACTGTAAATGTAAATAGGATGAATTCACCCACAAAATGGAATCAGATGACAGAATGGAACAGAAACCAGAATCCAATAATAAGTTTTTTACAAGAGACACACTTGAAAGTGAAAGATACACATGAAGAAAGATACACATGGAGTTAATACAAAAGGCTGGAGTTGAATCTGTTATGTTTCAGCTGAAGTAAAAAAGGCAGGAGTAATAATCACGATCTCAGACACAGTAAAAGCAAGAAGAGGTGATATGATAAAGTGGTCCAATCATTCTGAAGAACAATTTGGGATTATGTCCAAAAGACTAAAACTGTGAATGCTTTTTGACCCAGCAATACCACTATTAGGTCTGTGCTCCCAAAGAGATCAAAGGCAAAGGATACACACATACATACACACACACACACACACACATATACACAAACAAATAACAACTCTTATTGTGATGGCAAAGAATTGGAAACTGAGGACAGCCCATCAACTGGGAAATGGCTGAACAAACTGTGGTATATTCTTGTGCTGTAAGAAATGACAAAGGGGATGATTTCAGAAAAACCTGGGAATACTTACATGAGTTAGTGCAAAGTGAAGTGAACAGAACCAGGAGAACTGCACACAGTAACAGCAATATTGTAATGATAACCAACTGAGAAACACTTAGCTATTATGATTAATACAATAATTCATGATATCTAAAGGACTCATGATAAAAAGTGCTGTCCATCTCTGAAGAGAGAACTAATAAACTCTAAATGTAGATTGAAGCATTTTCCTTCACTTTGTAAAATTTTTAAAAGAAGTCCAAAAAAGAACCCACTAGGAAGTTTCATCATTTACAAAAACATTTCCTTTTTTTTTTTCTGTCTTGTTATTTTCCCAAGTTGGCTAGAATTGAGAATACAAAGAAAAAAATAAATCTATAAACATTAAGTGCCAACCATGTGCTAAGCACTATACTAAGCACAAGGGACACAAAAAGCATCCTATGGCCAGGTTGACTCATTTCATCTCTCATGGTCAGTCAAATTCACAGATTTAAGTTACAGGTTTAGGAGAGCTCAAATTCAAGGAAGGGCTCAACCGATACATAATTAATACATAATAAATTGAATACGCTTTATTAAAATAATGTAAAATCAAACAGGGTATCAATTTCACATTGGGAAAGAGAGTTTAGCAACAGAGTTAGCTTTTACTCTTCAGAATTTATAAAAGGTACCATTTAATAGCCCCTTAAATCAACAGAGGTCAACAAGTACATTTGAGCAAACTATTTCTGAGGGGTTTTTTTTTCCAGTTTGCCAACAGAAGTCCCACTGGACTTGATTCAGAAATAATGTAATAATAATGTTTACTGAACATTATTTACAATGAGCAATGTTTACTGAGCATTGCATTTATGATCAAGGACCATTCCACTCACTCCACTTCTGTCATTACCTGGATATGAGAATAATTATATGCCAAAGGAATAAAGAAGATTTCATAATAAATACTACTCAAATCAGAATTGAGGCTTACTTCAGCTTTATATTTGCTAACTGTTCTAGTTTCTACTTTAGCTTAGAAACAAAACAAAACAAAAATTAGGAAAAGTGGTCAAGTCAACACAGTAATCACAATCAACACACTGACAATCAGGCAGCCTGGTCTCTTGCTGAATTGTCTGTGAAAAATAAGATGAAGAACCACTAGGAGCAGAAGAATTCTAGTCCTACTCAAATATTCACTCAAAAATAGAAGGGACTTTCCCTTGGAAACAAAGTTTTCTCAAGCACCAGAGATAAGACAGATAATATAAACCATAAAAGACTATATCTGTCAAAACCAAAGGGGACCATATGATTGTCTTAATAGATACAGAAAAAGCTTTTGACAAAATACAGTACCCATTCCTATTAAAAACATCAGAGAGCATAGGAATAAATGTAAAATTTATGTAAATTTTCTGTAAAATAATAAGTAGTATCTACCTAAAACAATCAGCAAGCATTATCTGTAGTGAGGATAAGCTAGAAGTCTTCCTAATAAGATCAGGGATGAAGCAAGGATGCCCATTATCACCACTATTATTCAATACTGTACTAAAAGTGTTAGATACAGCAATAAGAGAAGAAAAGGAAACTGAAGGAATTAGAATAGGCAATAAGGAAACAAAACTATCACTCTTCACAAATGACACTTAGAGAACCCTAAAGAATCAACCAAGAAACTATTTGAAATACTTAACAACTTTAGCAAAGTGGCAGAATATAAAATGAACCCACATAAATCATCAGCATTTCTGTATATTACCAATAACATTCAATAGCAAGAGATAGAAAGATAAATTCCATTTAAAATAACTATAAGACAATATAAAAGCCTAATCTGTCTCTGAAGTTTTCTCAATTTAGAGCATATATAGCACAAGATGAAGTCAGTTATGTTTCCCTAAAAATCCATTTTCAATACTACCTTTCCAGCATTCTTGTACATTATATTTCTTCCCCCAATCTTACTCTCTGATCCAGTGACACCGGCATCTTTTCTGCACAAAACCATCTCCCAGCTCCAAGCATTTTTGCTTGCTGCCTCTCATTCCCAGAACACTCTCCCTCATTTCTACTTTCTAGTTTCCCTGAATTCTTTCAAGGTTGGGGAAAGTCCCACCTTCTGAAAAAGGCCTTTCCTGATTCTCCTCCTTTCCCCTTTCCTCTACTGGAATATCTCCAATTTAACCTCTGTGTATCTTGTTTGTACATGATCTCTCCTTCATTAGACTCTGAGCTCCTTAAGAAAGAGGACTAATTTTTGCCTTTATTTGTATCCCCAAGGGCTTAGCTTAGTGTTTGGCACATAGGTTATTAATAAATGTTACCTGACTGACTGACATAAAAGGTTCCTGTTTCAGAAATTCAGAGAAGGTAAAGATCCACTGATGCCAGGACCTTGGCGGCAGAGATCAGACTATGAGATCAGATTTGACCTGGGACTTGAAGGCAGAAGAGATCTTGGGTTAAGTGGTATACTTTATATACAATACAGTGGGTATGTGTTTATTCATTCAATGAGCATGCATTAAATACCTACGGTGTACTAGACACTGTATATACACAGAAAAAAAAAGAATATCACTTCTACTTTTAAAAAACTTAAGTCTGTAGAGAAGAAACAGCATATACACAGATAAGACACAAAACATATACAAAGTAAATTCGAAGGAGTTGAGAAAGAAGGAAATGAACAATTCAGGTAAGGGTGGGAGTGAGCAATCAGAATCTGCCTCTTACAAGAGGCAGATTAAGTCTCCAATCAATGAAAAGTAGTAATTGTGAGGTAAGAAGGGATGTTTTCATTTCAGATACAGGTATTCAGTAAATGCTAGCTTTATAAAGATTTGTCTGAGCTATTCAATTGTATACACCAAATTAAGACATATATTGTTTTCTTAAAAGTCTGATTAAGTCTCCACAAATAACCCCATGTCTAAGAACCTCTGAACACAGGAGCCATAGCATAGCAAGTATTGGCTTTGTAGTGGAAAGATGCTGGCTTCTACTGTTTTGCAACTTAAATCTTGGAGGGGTGTAGGGTGTGTTGAGGGAAGACTAATACCATTGCTGTGAGGGCTGCTGAGTCCTTGTTAGGGCTTCTTTCCATCTCTGGTGTTTACCTGATTCAACCAACTTTCACCTGTGGCTCCAAGAAACTGTAGCATGTTCAGTAGTCATACCCTAGTAAACCATTTTGGGCAGAAGGGCTAAAGCAGGTGGAGGACAACCAACTGGTCTCAAACCCTTCAGTGAATTCAGCAGCTTTCTACCCCAAGCATGTGAAGACATTCCCTCAGCAGAATGGGTGGATGAGAACAATTTGGGTGTCTGAGTAGCCTTTTAAGGACCACAGCGCTCACCCCCTAGTGTGAGGAAGGAGCTAGAAAAGGTGTCCTAAAATGTTGCTGCTTCACCCAACTCTGGTATGCTTATCCAGCAGATGAGGAACCTGTGGTTGAAACACAAAAAATGTACAAAAACTTTTGCAAAAGTGAATCAATACCCATCAGTGCATGGACTATATGCACACTTATTGACAACACAAAATCCAGCAGACCTTAAAGACAAACAGCTCTTGTGAGAGAACTCAGTATCACATCGAAATAGCAACTCTGAGTGAAATAAGACTGGCAAATGAAACCCACCTTACCAGAATCATAGCTGTATATACATTTTTCTGGAGTGGTCACAGTGAAGGGAAGGTCCATGTAGCTGGTGCAATTAAAACTACTCAACCAACTTGTATGCCTACCAAAGGAGTGAATGGCAGATTCATGATAATGCAACTGCCACTTGCAGGAAAAGTACCACACCACCATTATTAGTGCATATGCTCCCACCATGATGAGCCCTAATGAAGTCAAAGAAAAATGTTATGGAGACCCTGGAGATCCTCATCATCAATGTGCTGAAAGAAAATAAACTTATAATTTTGGGTGACTTTAATGCAAGAGTAGGTAGAGACTATCAGAAATGGCAGGAACTCCTTAGGAGAAATGGAGTTAGAAACAGCAACAGCAATGGTCACTTACTACTGAAGACCCTGGCATATCACAACTTTCCCATCACCAACACTGTCTTCTGTTTACCTAAATAAAATAAAACTTAGTGAATGCAGTCTCACAGAAAACACTGGCATTTAAGAGTCTAGGAGACTCTTCTCCTTTGTAAGGAGAAGAGACAGACAAGATGTAAGTGACAAAGATGATATGTGGTGCAGAGTGCTAGGCTGATCACAGACTTATCCTCTCTAAGCTAAATATTCACATTCAAAAACACTGGTGGCTCAAGGCAAGATGACTACAAAATTTAGTATCAACAAATTAGAGCACTTCACCAAGTAGGCACAGGTCACTGCTAACTTGGAGGGAAAGCTGCACAACATAGAGTTGGCAACAGTGAAGCAGAAAAGGAGTGGGCACCTTTCAGAGATTTGGTGTACAGCATTGCATTTACTCATCTGGTCCAGAACACTCACAAATATCAAGATTGCTTTGACAAAAATGATGGAGAAACTCAGAAGCTGCTAAATGAAAAACAAGACCACCACAGGGTTTACCAGCAGGATGTTTCATCCTTCTGTAAGAAGGCAGTTTAACTCCTTCAAAAGTAAAATGCAAGCAAAGCTTATAGAGATGCAGGATTCTTGGCTCAGTTAAGAAGGCAAATGAAATTCCGTTGTATGAATAATAACAATCTAAAACACTTTTATGATGCCCTGAAGGCTATTTGTGAGCCAAAGACATCTACGACACATCTCAACTTCTCAATATTTATGAAGCCATCATTTCTAAAATATATAGAGAACTGAGTCAAATTTACAAGAATACAAGTCATTCCTCAATTGATAAATGGTCAAAGAATACATACAGGCAGTTTCAGAGGAGGAAATTAAAGTTATCTATAGTCATATGAAAAAATGCTCTATATCACTATTAAGTAGAGATATGCAAATTAAAACAACTCTTGAGGTACCACCTCATACCTATCAGACTGGCTAACATGACAAAATAGGAAAATGATAAATGTTGGAAAAGATGTGGGAAAATTGGAACACTAATTCATTGCTGGTGGAGTTGTGAACTGATCCAATCATTCTGGAGAGGAATTTGGAAATATGCCTAAAGGGCAACCAAACTATGCACACCCTCAGATTCAGCACCCACTACTAGGTCTATAGACCTAGAGATCATAAAAAAGGGGAAAGGACCCACATGTACAAAATTATTTATAGTAGCTCTTTTTGTGGTGGCAAAGAATTGGAAACTGAGGGGATGCCCATCAAATGGGAAATGGCTGAAAAAGTTGTGATATATGAATGTAATGGAATACTGTTGTTCCTTAAGAAATGATGAACAGGTAAATTTCACACAATTTTGGAAAGACATATGAAATGATGCTGAGTTGATGACTAATATGGAAATATATTTAAAATGATTGTACATGTACAGCCAATATAAGACTGCATGCCATCTTGGGGAAGGGGAGAAGGAAGGGTGAAAAATTTAGAACTCAAAATCTTATAAAATGTTGAATATTGAAAACTGAAATGTTGAAAACTAAAAACAAAATTTTTAAAAAGAAATAAGGAAAAAAATGGTAGTTGCATGGAGAACTTCATCAATATGGTACATCAATTTCATGACACCATGTTGGCATAGGTTCTAGATAATGGATTAATGGTCTCCCATTTTCCCAGTCACCAGTGGAATGAAACAAGGCTATTTGCTGGTCCTGTGCTTTTTAGCATGATGTTTTCATCAATGTTACTTAGACACTTTCAATGATGATGAAAATGGTATCAAAGTCAGCTACTGTACTAATAATAAACTATTTAACTTGAAAAGGCTACAAGCCAAGACTAAAGTAGAGGGAGAATTGGTGCATGATTTTTTTTATTCACAGATGATCATGCACTCAGTGCAGGTTCTGAAACTGAGATGCACAAAGCATGAATTGATTCTCTCCTGTTTATGTTAATTTTGGCCTAACAAGTAACACCAAGAAAATACCAGTTCTCTACCAGCCAGCACCACACCATCCATACACAGAACCATTGGTTACAATAAATTGAGAAATACTGAATGCTGCAGATAAATTCACATACTTCCAGGAATGTCCACAGAGATCCACATAGATGAGGTTGATGCATCCATTGTCAGAATTAGCTCAGTGTTTGGGGGGCTCTGAAAAAATTATGAGAGAAAAGGTATCAGGCTACCTACCAAACTGAAGATCTACAGAGCTGCCATGCTGACCTCATTGTTGTATGCCTGTGAAACTTGGACATTATAACAGAGCTGTGCCTGGATGTGGAATTGCTTCCATTTCAATTGTCTTAGGAAGTTTGTAAAGATCACCTGGCAAGATAAGATCCCTGACTCTGAGGTCCTTTATCAAACTGAACTGCCAAGCAATAAAACTACTGCAGAGAGCACAATTATGATGGACTAACCACAATGTTCAAATGCCAAACATAAATTTGCCTAAAAGACAATTTTACAGAAAACTCACACAAGGCAAGTACTCACATGGAGGGTAGAAGTGATATAAGGTCAAGTTCTCTCTGAAGATCTCTCAAGGTCTCTCTGAAGAACTTTGGAATTGAGAAGGCAGAACCAAGATGGCAGAGTAAAGGCTGAGACTCACCTAAGCTCTCCCCTAAACCCTCCAAATATCTTTTAAAAATGACTCTAAACAAATTTTAGAGCAACAGAAACCACAAAAAGACAGCGAAACAAATTTCCAGTCCAAGACAACTTGCAAGGTTGACAGGAAAGGTTTGCAGCACCAGGGTGAGTGAGGAGTGCTCAGCACAGGCCATGTAACAGACTGGGTCCCAGCAAATCTGGAGCAGACTCAATTACTTGGCAGCAATGACAGTTTGCAAACTTTGCAGCTCAAAGACTTCAAAGACAACTCAGAAGGTCATCAAGAAAGGTCTGTAGCACCTAGGTAAGAATGGAGTGCAGTCCCGCGCAGTCCCGCGTAGCCCCTGCTCACACAGCCCCAGAAGCAGAAGCAGGCCTTTGGAGGAACTGAATCAGCAGGAGCAGAGGCAGTGGCAGCAGCATTAGCTGCTTCTGGAACTCTCAGTTCACAGATGGAAAGGGGGTCAAACAAATGGTCAGAAGGAGACTACAAGAGTCTTCATGCTGGCATTGAGGTAGGACTCTGTTGCTTTGCCCATACTCCAATCTGGGTCACAGTCCTGGTAGCAGTCTCAGGGCAAGGAGGAAAACTAGCATATTAGAGCCTCCAACCACAGTGGAAGGGGCACCTGCCTCACAGTTCCAAGGCAGAAAAGAATTCATGGGGTCACTCACAGATGAGAGCACAGGCTGGGAGAATAGTAAACCTCTCTCCTTCATTTGTATCACCTTGGAAGAACTGAAAACTCACCAGCCCCTGGAAGTATCTTTGAAAACAGCTGCATAAAACCCCTAAACTTGCAACAATGAGCCCTCCACTCTGGAAGAAGAGCCCTACTTAAACAAAGAGTTAAAAGTCGAATAATAGGCTGGGAAAATGAGCAAATAACAGAAAAAAAACTGACTATAGAAAGTTACTATGGTGACAAGGAAGATAAAACACAAACTCAGAAGACAAGTCAAAGCTCCTACATCAAAAGCCTCCAAGAAAAATATGAATTGGTCTCAGGCCATGGAAGAGCTCAAAAAGGATTTTGAAAATCAAGCATGAGAGGTAGAGGAAAAATTGGCAAGAGAAATTAGAATGATGGAGAAAATCAAAAACTTTGGAACTGTGAGATATGGGTCTCACCCATGGCACAGGACTGTTCAGTGTGGCATCAAAGAAGGGACTATACTCTGAGCAAACCATAATTGCAATAGCTCAAAAGAAGTATGAGATGCACGAATTTAGAGACACCTCCACTCCAAATGTTTAAATGGACTATTTGTGCCTGACCTGTGGTAAAGCCTTTTAAGGTCATATTGGTCTGATCACCCATAATCAGACATGAAGTTTATTGGTCCTGACATAGTGGTATCATTTTTATCCTGTTCTAGGACAAAGGAGAACCATTAATTCTGGACAAATTACTTAATCAGTTTTATTTTTAAAATGAGGGGTGGATGATCTCTCCCTTCCCTTTCTAACAATGCCTGCTGAGCATGAGCTTCTATCATGGTGGAAAGATTTCACTTGTTTCTTTCACTTTAAGTATTGGTCCTTAGGAATAATATGCTTTTCAGCAACCCAGATCATATGAATGAGAGAAAAGATATCTCCTGTTTCCCAATGAGTGTGTATTCTGTAATATGGTTCTTCAAGGTAAAACCACAAATTTTACCTCTTCTTCATTTGTGGGTCTTCCTAGGACCTCAAGAAAATATAACATGGTATTTTACCTTTGTGGGCAACTTGCTGGCACAGTGGACAGAGCACTGGGCCTGGAATCTGAAAGACCCACATTCAAATCCAACCATAGGCAATTACTAGCTGTGTGATTCCGGGAAAGTCACCCTGTGCCTCAGTTATTCATCTGTAAAATGAACTGAAGAAATGGCAAACCACTCCAGTACCTTTGCCAAGCAAATTCCAAATATGGTCTGGAAGAATCTCTGCACACTGAAATAACAATTTACATTTATTAGTATCCACTTTGTTGCAGCACCCTAAGGACCATGGATAGTTTCCTTCTGACCTGCAATTGAAAATTATCTGGGTTAGTCTCCTTCCATCAGAATAAAAGGTCTTTGAGAGCAAGGATTGTCTGGCTTTTCTAATTTGTAACCCCAACATTTAGGACAGTGCTTTGGTACGTACTGAGCGATTACCGGCTTAAAATCAGCCAAGTGGCCAGAGGAGTGGACCTGGAAAAGCCAAGTTCAAATCCAGTCTCCTTTATGAGCTGTTTGCCACTGAACAGAGCTCAGTTTCTTCCCCTCTCTGTAACATGGAGATGATAATAACAATGGCACGGCACCTACGATCCAGGGTAGTTTTATCATGTGAGACAACCACCTTAATGTGATATAAAATGCTAGCTGTTGTTCGTAAACGCTTCATTCATTCACTCATTCTAAGCCCCCCAAAAGGGCATGGAGCCCCAGAACTGGCGGCTTTACGGCTACTCATTTCGGATATGCTCTGGGCACAGCGCCTGGCACGTAACGGCCTCTAATCAACGTCTACTGAGTGACTGAATGAATGACCGAAACCCTGCGGCGCCGGCCCCTCCAGAGGAGCCCAACCCCGCCGGCCCCTCCGGAGGAGCCCAACCCCGCCGGCCCCTCCGGAGGAGCCCAACCCCGCCGGCTCAGGGAGAAGAGCCCAACCCCGCCGGCCCCTCCGGAGGAGCCCAACCCCGCCGGCCCCTCCGGAGGAGCCCAACCCCGCCGGCCCCTCCAGAAGAGCCCAACCCCGCCGGCTCAGGGAGAAGAGCCCAACCCCGCCGGCCCCTCCAGAGGAGCCCAACCCCGCCGGCCCCTCCAGAGGAGCCCAACCCCGCCGGCTCAGGGAGAAGAGTCCAACCCCGCCGGCCCCTCCGGAGGAGCCCAACCCCGCCGGCTCAGGGAGGCTCCCTCTCTCCTCTCCCCCACCCCGGCACCTCCGATCAGGGGACAAAACACGGGCCCAACCGCTACAAAACCACCCCAGACACAGAACGCGGAGGCGCCCCGAGCTCGCGGCGAGCGGGGCGCAGCTCCGGAGCGAGGGACGAAGAGGCTGGAGTCCTGGGCGGCGACGGGCAGCGGCCGGTGGAACGGAGTCCCCGGGGCGGGGACCAGGCCTGGCCGGGCCAGGACGGCTCCGGAGGATGGGACAGGGAGGGGAGACGCTGCGACGGGGCAGGGACAGGGTACTCACAGGTCCAGGAGGTGACTGACCCGCCCGGAGTCAGGCATGGCGGCCTGAGGACCGGCCCTGAGCCTCCGATCCAAATCCCTCAACTCCCAGGGTAGGCAGGCCGCAGCCCCGGCGCTCCGCCCCTCCCATCGCGAGACCTCGGTGACGTAAGCGACGTTCTTTTTAGAGGGCGGGAGCAGCAGGAGAAAGGGGCAGGTCCACGAAAAGCACCTTGGGAGTTCACGTGCTTACCCTCGTGAAGGCTCATGGTCATTGTAGTCCAAGCGTTGGCCTTGAAAGGAAAGAATGGGATTTGTTGTCAGGGTACTTAGTTTTGAATCTCAGCCTTACAAATTAATGATCCCTTTGACAAGTCTCTTAGCCTTTTACGATCCTCAGTTTCTTCATCTGTATAGTTCTGTAAGATTTTGGATTAGATGAGCTCTACAAATCTTCATTCATAGTTTTTGTTTTATTTTTAAACCTAATACTTTTTAAAAAACAAAATATCCACCTTTTTTCTCTCCAACCACCTGTTCTTCTCTCTCCCTCTCCCCCATCACTAAGAAAGGAAAAAAAAAAACTAAAACAAAACCCCTGTTACAAACATTTAGAGTAAAGTAAAACAAATATTCTTCAATCTGTCCTTAGTCATTCAGCTCTATCAGGGAAAAGATGAATGTGATAAGTCAGCTGAAGACTTCTCAGGGACCTAAGTCTAAAGTAAAGCAGACATAAGGCCTGAGTTTCAATTTGTCAAAAATCACATGATATGGGGAAACTTGAGGTTGTGAAACCATCTGTTGCCCCTCTCCCCAGTTTCACTGACTTTCATTTTCTTATTTCTGAAAATAAGATTGCTTTTTCAGGCTCTTGACCAAAAGGGAAAGGCGGGGTTTGTGGTTTTCTGTTATATAACCTTACATCTGCTTCTGTAAAATGCTTCCCCTCCTCTAACCTGCATGGAGTGGGGTGAAATCTGGTCCTTGAAAGAACCGAATAAAGAACTTTCTGTTTATACTTTGAGATGCCTCTGAGTAGTCAATTTGGGTAGGGTCTGGCCATCCCACACAGTTCTTGGGGACTCAGTGCAGGGGAGTCAGTCAGTGCTTTGGGTCAAGGGCAGGCGCCCCTTGAGAGATTTTCTCCAAGGGTCCTTGAAACTGAGCACAGGACCTCCCTCTCTGTGAAGTAACAACCCAAAGCAGAGGAACTCAGGAGAAACAGAAAGTATGGGGACTCTGAAACTCTGAAGCTCTGAAGGAATTGAAATGCCCACCGGTTGGTGTTTGTAGTTGTCAGTGAAGTAACTTATGTGGACATAACCCGCAGGTAAGCACTCATGGGTCTGGGGGTCAGTTTCGAGAGTCTTGGACTCAGGAAGACCTGTGGTGGCTTCCAATCAAATTAGTGAACTGCAGACCCCAGGGGAAAGGGCCCTTTGAGAATACCACTGGGTGACTGTTGGTGGGTGGGCAACCCCCACCATGGACTAGTTCCAGGAACGGTCCAGTGAGTCTTAGATATGAGGTGTCTAGACTCCGAGGTGTCTGCAAGGCAGCCCTCATGCAAAATGGGGAAGGAGCAGTCCAAACCTCCTGCTTCAGAGCAGAGTCAGAGCCTACAGGTAAATAGTCCCTTGGGAAATAGATTACAAAACTGGAATGAGGTACCGAAATGTAAAGGAAAAGATAAAAAGAAAATGATTAAGTATTATTGTTTTGTATGGGGTGGAAAAGATATTGAAGGAGGCACAATCTGGCCAAAGCACCGATCCTCCAGAATTCAGTATCCTGGAGGAGGTCACCTAGGTAGGGTTCTTTTGAGTTGATAAAGCAGAACAGAAGTCTTGTGGGGGACGCCCTACAAGCCCACCTAGACTCTTTCAGTAGGCACCTGAGAGGATGAGGAAAACGAATTTCAAAATTGGGTGAAAACGATTTATTAAATGTTTTGTCTGTATGTGTTGTGTGTGAATGAAAGTCTGTATCTGTGGTTTGTCTCTGTCTTCTCTGACACTTTGTGAGGCAGCTGGCTGGTAAGAGCAGGAAGGCTGAGGGGAGCTTATCTCCCCCTCTCAGGCTAAAAGAAAGGCAGGCTAACTAGCATCTAATTCATTTCCTGTCTTACCCACAATGAGACGTGTACTGGAAAGCCTTTCCATTCCTTTATGAATGCATATAAGGCCTAACTCAACAAAAAAATAAAGGAGGGCAGAAATTTTTCTTGCAAATAGCAAAAGTGTTTGATTATATAAGATGTTTATCATTAGTGATTATAAAATTCAGGTTTGATATGATTTCAAGTTAAAATTTGTCCTGAAGGAATAATAAGCAGCATCTGAAAATGCTCTTCCTGTCAGGATTAGGTAGAAAATGATATTATTATCTGGCAGTTATGATTGTAAAAAGTTATTTGTTAGGTGTAATATTTATTTAATGCAATTGCTATATGAATTGGGGTTTTAAAAAAATGCTAGAAATTTGATGAAAATACTGATGTTCACTACAAAATGGTAGTGTTTTTGCTTTAAACTAGAAGGGGGATTCTCGTGCAGAAAGTTAATAGTTAAAGATGTGAAGGAATTAGACAATCTGAGTAATGAGATTGAGAAATTTGAGAAGAGAGAAAGAAAACTCACTTAACTTGATTTAATATAGTAAATAGCTCAATCAAATTTAAGATAACTTTATCTGATCAGGATGATAAGAGCATGCCCACTGGGTAAGGTTATTGTGCAAAGTGATGTAGAGATGCATTCAGCTGAATGGGGAATGGTTTATTTAAAGTTTTAAGTAAACTTAAATAGTTTAAATTTTTATGCAAATCTAAATGTTATATTAGAAATTAAATTGTTAATTAAAATTGGCTTTTGCTATGAATCAAGCATATTTGCAAAAGTATATAAAAAGGAAGTTTATGGCCAAATATGAAAAGGCCTTGGTTTTAGGTCTTGTAATTGTTGCCAATTAGGTTTTGTGACAAATTGTAAATTGTTCTTAAAAGAGAAAATATTTGTTGTATGAATCTTTTGTATAATTTTTGAAAGGCCTGCCTACCAAATTTATATTTGTAAGCTAATCTGATATAATAACTTCAGGTTTTATGGGGGGTTTGGAAGATAATGGAGACCAGGAACTTTAAGACAGAAAGCCTCCTGGCCCCATGGAAGGACTTCTTAAGAACTAATCTGAACTAGAGATGCTCAGAGAAGAGATGTTAATTTCTATTGTAAAAGGAGAGGTGTTGGCCCCATCCCCACCCAGGCCTAGCTAAGATTTAGGAGAGTCTAAAATGATCACTCAAGCAGTATGGCTGTTCACTATGTTAAAGTTGTAATCTCTTTATAAAATGTAAGCTGTATATGGAGTTCCTGAACCAGAAATTCATTCAAGGTGATAAACTCTAATGTATGACTGTTAGGACAAATTTAAAATTTAAGATGTGAGTCTTGGTAAAATTTTTGATTAGTGAAATTTATTATCGAAGGTACAAACCTCAGGGGACAATTGTGTCTTCAGCCTGGGATAGAGTCCTTCTGGCTCAGTTTCCCCATTGTTTTCCTTTGAAAAGGAACACTCCTTTTAACGTTTCCCACTTGGCTATTTCTGGGTCTGGCTCTAAGGTGGAGATGAAACCACAGTATAAATATAAGGTTGTTTACAGTTAAATAGTATACTATCCACAGAGGGACTGAGGAAGGAGCCCAGGGTGGCCCAGGCGGTCTAGGGATCCCTGACATGGTCTTGATGGAAGTGGCCAATAACCTGGAAATTTGGATGGATAGGATTAAGAGTGGGAAATAGAACAAAGATTTCAGCATAATAATGAAGTGGCCCTCAGGAGAGCCAGTTCATGAGAGAAAAACTAAGGAGTTTTCAGGGTGAGGTTTTTCAGGACCTTTTTAGACAAATGGGACTAAAACTCTTTGGGGATAATGGACAAAGGTCCCAACTTGGGAATAAAGTCTTTACCTGTTACAGAGACCAATTGGGTAAATATTATTGACTGAATTAATTACTGAGACTGAGACTAAGTCAGAGACATCTTTAGTTTGGGGAAAAGAATTCCAATGTATTTTAGAGGCAGGTAACCTCTGGTAAAATTTGGCATTGATGGAAAAGTTAAGTGTTTCTGTTTGGTATGAATTCATTTTATGAACATAAGTTGAAGTTAGTTTTTGAACTTATCATATGTGTAGCTCATTCTTTTAGAATGAGCAAGGTTAGAAAGGAAAAGAGTAGTTTGGGAAACAGATGTAAAGCTATTAGAGCAATAACCTAAGGCTTTAATGGTAAATTTGATTTTATGATTGTTATTTAATCAGGAACCAGAACATGTATAGAAAGGCATGTAAGTCATCGAAGACTTGCTTTAAAAGATGTTCCTTCGCCAAAGTGAAATTATAGTCATATCTGAAACCTGATTATTGGAACTTGCCATTTTCAGATTTTTATGGGACTATTAAGTGACTGTTCTTCTGAGTCTAACTCCAGGTATGGATAGCAAGAAAGGTGGTCTGAGCCTCCAATCCATGATGCCAGTAGGCCTGTGAGATGTTGGTATGGACTACAAAAAGGTGATCTCATGGGAAAGGTGGGAGAGTGGCTGTTCAGCCTAGGCTGAAGTAGGACTCTCCTGACTCAATTTCCCCATTGATACCTGGCAGATTTTAAGCCTGGCTGAATGCCAGTTGACAATCTGCTCCTGCCTGGAATTGACATGAAGTTAGGGAGATGTTGTTTCCCTGCAATATCCCTGCTCTTAGGATCAATCTCCTGTAATCAAAGGTTTTGTAACCAGATCTGTTAACTTATAGATTGTTGGTAGAGGAACATCTGGGGTTGTCTAAAATTAAGCTATTAGGATTAGGACTTTAGAATAATGACAATAAATTAGGGTCCTTTAATTCTTAGTAATAGGGTGGAGACAATTAGGTCAAGGGCTTATGAAGTTAGCTTATATAGTTATTACTTGTGTCTCATTTTGTTAATGTTAAAAGAAAAATGGTTTGTGGTCCATATTGTAAATGCTTTAGAAGAAGCATCACATGACCAGAAGTTGGAATTGTTTTATGTAATTTTATGGAATTGTGTTAGCAATGATTATTTATTGTATTTATGTAAGTACTGGAGCCTGTTAGTGACTCCTCTGTGAAATCTCATCTTCATGGGGGCATGTAAAATGTAAAAAACTGAGTTCTAATGTGAATTTCTTAAATAAGACAGTTGGCCAAAGTTCCAGTTTTGATTTTATAAGAGTGATAAGTGTATAAAGCTTAGGAATGGTCATCTAAAATGGCATTAAGGTCAGTTTTGTAGGAGAGTGGACATCTGGATTTCTACAAGAAGATGCAGAGATGCTGTACTGAAGACGACCTGAAAGATCATCCAGACCAGAAAATTGCATCAGATGATGTTCCTCCCCAGACTGCTGTAGGAGATGGGACCCCTGAATGGATAGATAATTTATTGATCTGCCTTTGTATTTTGAATTTTTGTATCTGTATTTATAACAAGGGGACTGCCCCCTTGTAATTTTTTAATGCCTCAGTCATCTTTGCTCCCTCCCTATATTCATATAAAGGGGGATAGATGAAGGGAAGAATTCATGAGGGAAAGAATGTGAGGAGATATTTATTGATTGGATTTAGGTGTGGAAACAGAAATTTTAAAGATTGCCCCTGTTCCCCTCCAAACTTGGTCTTCTCCTTTGAATACATCCTGGTGGTCGTGGATTAGGGGTAGCTGGTGGAAACAAATACTGTGGTTTGTGCTCATTGCATTAAGTGGCATTATTCTTTTACTTGTCTACCTGCCTTGCATGATGTAATTAATTAGTAGAATAGTGCAGGATACCATATCAAAAATGATTACTACCAAGACTCACATGATGATTCTGAATGAACAAGGGTAGATTCCTGTGAATGTGGAGGAAGAGGATGAGCTAGTGGACAAAGATAATTCCTTGGTTGAGCAAATATATCAGGAATGGTGTGAGAAGTCTTCAAAGGAATAAAAATAAAAGGAAAGTTTGAATGTGTTAAGTCAGTGAAGACTTTTCAGAGACCGAAGTCTAAAAGCAGAAATAAGGCCTGAGTTTCAATTTATCAAAAATCATATGATAAGGGGAAACTTGAGGTTGTGAAACCATCTGTTGCCCCTCTCCCCAGTTTCACTGACTCCCATTTTCTTATTTCTGAAAATAGGATTGCTTTTCAGGCTCTTGACCAAAAGGGTAAGGGGGTATTTTGTGGTTTTCTGCTATGTAACCTTGCATCTGCTTCTGTAAAATGCTTCCCCTCCTTCAATATGCTTGGAGTGGGGTGAAGTCTGGTCCTTGCAAGAACCAAAAAAGGACTTTCTGTTTATACTTTGAGATGCCTCTGAGTAGTCAATTTGAGTAGGGGTCTCGCCATCCCACACAGTGATACGAAGAAACGTTTCATCATGAGTCCTCGAAAATCATGGTTGATGATTATACTGATCAGAGTTTCTAAGTCTTTCAGAGTTACTAATGTTTAAATTGTTCTGTTCAGTCTATTTCCTGTACTCTGCATTCATTCATACAAGTCTCCTCATGTTTCTCTGAAACCTTATCCTTTACAATTTCTTACAGCACAGTAGTGTTCTATCACATTCATATATTATAAATTGTTCATCCATTCCCTAGCCTCCAGTTTCCAATTCCTTGCCACCATAAAAAGAACCACTATAAATATTTTTGCTCCATCTGGGTTCTTTTCTTCTTCTTTAATCTATTTGGATTATACATCTAATATTGATATCTCTGGATCAAAGGTGTGAACATTTAACTTCAAAGCAACTTTGAAGCATCATTACAAATTGCTTTACAGAATAGCTAGACCAATTTACAGTTCCATCCATAGTGTATAATGTGCCTGTTTTCCCAAACCTGATGTAGCATTTATCATTTTCTTTTCCTTTTTATACTTTGTTTATCTGATGGCTGTAAGGTAGAACCTCAGAGTCATTTTAATATGTTTTTCTCAAAATTTGTGATTTTGAAGCATATTTTCATATGACTATTAACAGCTTAGATTTCTTCCTCTAAAAGTAATCCTTCCTTATCAGTAACATGGATTTGCTCTGCCCCCAACAAATACTGGATTTGTTATATTTTCCTTTTCCTCTTTCTTAAAGTTATCCAGTACCCTGAGAGGCTAGAATGGCTCTAATTGTGTCCTTATTCTGGGAGCTCAGTGACTAGCACTTCAATTCTGTTTTGCCACTTATCAGATTAGCTTTTACAAAGTCATATTTAGTTCAAATATATAGTGAGAAAAAATATACAAACATTTCCTGACAATATCTGGCAGGCTTATTCCCCTGTCCCCTTCCTCCCTGTATGCCTTATACCTACACACTAATTCAGGAAAGAGTAGTTCTGCTGAGGTAGTTTTAAAGATACAGATAGTTTTTGACTGATAGAAAAAGGCTCTTCTCTTTTTTTTAATTGAATTATTTTATACGTTTTCATTGTTCAGCAATCACTTCCATGTAGCTTAGATTTTTTTTTCCACTCTCACCCTCATTCCCCCTTCTCTCCCCACTCTCTCCCTGAGACAGTATACAATCTTATATAGGTTCTACATGTACATTCCTATTAAATGCATATTGCAAAGAAGAAAATGAATGGGAGAAAGCATAAACAAAACAAAACATAATACAAAAAAAAATGATCTGTTTCTATTTGTGATCCAATTCCATAGTTCTTTCTCTGGATGTGGGAGGTTTTTTGCCTCAAGAGTCCATTGCAAATTTTTTAAGTCCATGCATTTCGACAAGGTACTAAGTCTACCAGAAAAATTCTTTTCACACTGGGGTTGGTGCTGTGTACAACGATCTCCTGGTTCTGCTCCTTTCACTCAGCATCAGTTCATACAAGTCTTTCCAGGCCTTTCTGAAGTCCTCCTATTCATCATTTCTTATAGCACAATACTATTCCATTACATTCATATACCACAACTTGTTCAGCCATTCCCCAATTGATGGGCATCTCCTTGTTTTCCAGTTTTTGGCCACTACAAAGAGAGCTGCTATAAATATTTTTATACATGTGGGACCCTTTCCCATTTCTAGGATCTCTTTGGGATAGAATCCCAGAAGTGATATTACTGGGTCAAAAGATATGTACATTTTTGTAGTCCTTGGACATAGTTCCAAATTGCCCTCTAGAATGGTTGAATCAGCTGACAGTTCCACCAAAAATGAATTAGTGTTCCCACTCTCCCACATCTTCTCCAGCATTTATCATCTTCCTGTTTTGTCATGTTAGCCAATCAGGAAGGTGTGATGTGGTACCTCAGAGGTGTTTTGATTTGCATCTCTCTAATCAATAGTGATTTAGAGCATTTTTTATATGATTCTAGATAACTTCAATTTCTTCCTCTGAAAATTCCCTGTTCGTATACTTTGACCAGAAGAAGGCTATTCTCAAACATATAGTAGGCTGATGCCAAATGTTTACTTCCAATCAATCTCCCATGATAAAATCTCAAGCAGTCACATGAGAAGTGTCATTCTGAGTAGTTTGTGAATGAATAAAACTTAGTTCACCTAATCAACTTAATGGCTGAATAAAAAAATATATTCTCATTCCTTGGTATCTTTGGAGTCTCGGTATCTGACTCTGAAAAGTCTGGGGTCAAAGTTTTAAAATGCAGGTATTTCCTTTACATGCCTTTACACATACTGTCAACCATATGTGTTCCTGCTAGCTTACAGAGGATAAACAGCATATTTACAACCTAATTTTGTTTCTCTTTTTAAAAGAAACACTGGAGATTGACATTTTGGTGCCCTGACTCACATGGAACTGATGGAGTAGAAAGAGGACACCGCCCCTCCCCGCGCCCCCCCCCCTCCCCTGCCAACAATACTAGTAATTTGGGCGACCCAGGATCTATTTTTATTCCAACATTTATTATACAAGGTCCAATAGCAAAAGGAAGAAAATAATGGGGGGGGTGGAGGGTTAGAATGGGGAAAGAATGGAGAGCAACCTGGAGCCCCAGTGGAGGTTGAGCCACTAGAGATTAGGTCATGGTGCAAATCCTTCCTCTATCCTGCCTTCTCATATATTTTGTCAACCCTAAGCTCAACCTTAAGCGAATTATTGATGTACATATATAGCAAGACATATTGGCAACAGCACAGACTCCTCCATCAGAGGCTAAGATACAATCTAGAGTAATTTGATTATCCAGGACCACATTGGCTACAGAATAAAGAGATTCCTACAGTTCCAAGAGTGACTGAGAGGTTTCTGTGACCAAGTCCCTGAATGTCTGGGTACTATTGGCAAGTACCACCTCATGATCTAAGTAACCAGTTATAGGAGCAAAGAAAACTGCAAGGCCTTCAAGAAAATGTGGAATATTTTCAAAAAAGCTATCACTTGACATGGTAGGGTTTAGAAGCATTGAAAATAGTGATGTCAGGATGAAGATATCCTAGAGTACATTCTCCATAATATATATAGTGTTAGGCACTGAGAAAGAAGGAAGGTAGAACCAGGTGTTTTCTTTGGGTATTTTTTTCATGCCACAGGGGAAAGTGTAAGCCTGGAGGGCACAGACAGAGAGTTGCTAAGGGCAGCTCAGATTGCCTTACCCCAGGGATGAGTCTTATCATATCCTGGCAAGGTCCCTAGCCACTTGAATGCCTGGAGGTTACTGAGGAGGTGCGATAGATTAGGTAGGTGGGGATTAAAGGGAAGCTGCAAGGTGTGTAAGGGATTCTGTAGATGCAACAAGTTGGAGCAGAACATTTGATAGAAACTGCATGAGTAAGGTTAGGGTTGTTCATCAGGGTCGTGTCATACACAATGGAAAACACCACTAGGTGTTTTCACTATATTGTTTACTATAAAGGTCATATCTATAATCTTGGCAATCTCATGAGAGAACTCTTGACCTAAGGAGAAACAGGGAGAAGGAGGCATAGCCAAAGCTTTAATAGAAGTCATCAAAACAAAAAGGGTAACCTCAGGTATATGTTGTGTGACTTGTAGGAAAGGCGGTTGTGTAAGTATTGTAGTTGACTCTCTTTTGGGTCTCCTATGGGAGTGTGGGTAGCAAACCCAACAATCTGAAAATGCTCCCATGTCCCACAGCCTCACCTATCTAGACCAGGGAATTCTTTGCCCATAATTCACTTTTTTCAAAAGATTTGGTGTCAGGCCAACTCCGGGAAGAAAGCCAGCAGGCTAGGCAGAGAAGAACAAACATGGGAGAGTCCGGTAAAAGAATTAACATTTTCAAGGGCAGAGTAAATGATTGAAGGCAGCAAGTGACATCAGGTAGTGGGAGTTAAATAAAAAAAAAATACGAAGTGCAAAGAGGAGAGACAATGTTGTGATTTCATGATGTGTAGTGATGGCACCATCTTAAAGAGTTCAGGCATTTATTAAGAATTGACTTCCCTCAGAAACAGGTTAGGTTCCAAAAGGAACCAGAAACTTCAAAGAAGGCAAGATGAATTTTTATAGGGTAAAGATGCAGTTATGTAATGGAAATTATGAATATTTAAAAGGCAAGACAGATTTGTTAAGGGATTAGGTAATAAGAGAGGAGTCCTCTCTATAGGTTGGTCGTCATACATCCTGGTCATGCTGCTTTCTGATTGGCTAGCCATTGTGGTCCTATCTGGTGAAGTGAATTAGTTAGGTATTGTGATCCTGTCTTGGGCTAAATGGATAATGAAATTGTGGCTGAGTACAAGGACACACCTGTTCAAATATGTGAAGTGGATCTGGGGGCAGTGGCTAGCTAGAGGCAATAGCTGTATTGAGTCTGGGGGCCTGAGGTGTGGTTAAAACCAGATTGTGTGATTAAATCAGGATGTGCCTGGTATTCAGTGGGGTTCATAAGGAAGTTAGAATATGGGATTTGGGGGCAGCTTTATCACAATTTCATCATCAGCCTGTGTAAGTGCGAGCAAGATGGGGTTTTTTGTTATTATTTTTGCAGTTCAGTTTCTCAGACTGTAAATATCTGAAGTATCAATCTCCTTTGAACCCTGGTAATTCACAACTGTAACACATCAGGTGCTGAGCCACATAGGCTTTCATGCCTGAGGAAAATTTGCAGGATCCAGTCCCTGTCTTCCCCTCTTTGCCCCTCTCTCAACTAGGAGAAATATCCATGGTAATACAGGGCCACCCCATCTCCACCTTGATGGTTACAGGGGCCACTGTGTCAATCCTGGATCCTTGCAAATTCCTTCCTCTGCCCTTTCCTCAAAGTGATGATAGCTTTTTGGTAGTGGGGTTTCTAACAAGTCTCTCTGAGCTTTTTGGACTTCCCCTCTTCTGTCATTCAAAGATTAGCAAAAATTAGACTTGTGTATTTTTCTGTGTCTGTATCATATTTGTTCTGTGAACTAGATTCTGTTACCTTGGAAGACTTAAAATGAAGCCAACCAGAAAATCTTCTAAGGCCTGCAGTTAGAGAGAACACTGGGAAAGATTTATTAACAGTACTAACTCCTACCTTTAGCTTTCTATGAGAGGTTAGGTTCTGAAACACCTCTTCACAATCCCAATCATTCAGCATTCCCCACTCCTTCTCACCAGAGTCAAGAGTGTATTTCAATATGACTGCTAACAACTCATGTCTCCCTGTTAACTCCTCATATCTCCAATCGGATTAAGAAAAGAGAATGCTGAAGAATTGTAGGGAAACTAGAAACACTCTTCCCCACCTGGTGGGGAAGGTGGAGGACAGTAGCCACTGGCAGTGGCTCCAATGGCCCTGAGTCACTGGGCTTCTTGCAGCCTTCCCTTCTAGGCAAGTCAGGGGGTATCGCCCAGGTATAGTCATCCTGTCCACCAGGCCCCAGAAGCTGCAAGTGGCCCTGGCCCCAGCAGCACCTGCAGTTGTGGGGAGGGGAAAGGGTCAAGCTGCATGGGCGGTATTCCCTGAGCCCTACCACCAGGAATTACCACCAATGGGAAGGTCCTGGCACCAGTAACTCCAGCCCCTAGGCAGTGCCCTCTGCTGACTCCCCTTACTCCCCTCGCTCCAAAGCCCAGCTGCTAATTGGGAAAGTCCAGGTGTCCCTGGCAGCGCCTTGCAAGGCGGTATGAGGTGTAGTAGCCAGGCAGACTCTACCCTTGGTAAGACCAGTCTTCTCTGTTTCAGTTGCAGAAATGTATCAGCTATGTAATTCATGGTAAGTTATTTTATTTCTGTGCTAGTTTCCTGATTCCTAAAAGGAAAAATGATAAATGGTTGTTATTGTGAGATCAAAATGATATAAGGATTGTAAAGTGTTTAACAGTGACTGGCATACGCTAAGTATGACATTATTATTATTTCTTTAATATAATTGTTCATACCTGATAACTTTAAAATGGTTTTAAAATGCCAAAGGTAATAAGATCCATAATTTCTTTATGTGATAATTTATTGGGGGTTTTTTTGTTTGTTTTTTTTAAAGCCAAAGAAAACAAAGTTTATTAAAGATTCGCCAAATTGGGTTGGCTCTTAAGGAGCCTGAGCATTTGTAACACTTGTATTCACAAGCGGGCCAGATAGAATCTCAGCTAGACAGAGCCTGAGCTGGATTGAATCTGAGCGCCTTCATGGAGGCAGGATGGAACTTAAATACAGAAAAGAGTATAAGCAGGATCTGGGGGGTGATCTGGTAGTCCAGGGTGATGGGAGGAGGGGTTTAGGGAGAGTCTTGAGGAGAAGTCCAAAGAGGGAATTCAGGAGAGTTGGAGACAACTGGAGGCAATCAGGAGATATCAGACAACGGAGCATCTGGGTGGGAAGCAGGTGGGGCAATCAAGAGGTAACAGATAATGGCCACAGATTTGAGTTTGAAAGGCCAGGTTATGTGGGGAGATGCAAGGATAGTTCAATTTAAGTATAAAAAGCCAGGTTCCATGGAGAGATAACAGCGAGAGCTCAATCTGAGTATGAAAAGCCAGACAATTCAAGGAAGTTCCCAGAGTCTGAACCCCATCATTCCCCCCTCAAACAGACTGAACCCAAATTCTTTCGGGGTAAAGGGCAAAGTTCTCAGCTTCTGAAACTGCTTCTCACTGGCAAGGGGTATAGAGCTGTCCCTGCCTTAGTGGGTCCTGTTCAAAGGGTCAGACTTCAGAACCTGGGCAGCGCTAGGTCCACTGGGCTGAAGACCTTGGATTCAGATGGAAGTTGGTATGTAGCCTGGGCTGTCATCTGGAAGCTGATGACTTGCACTCTGGAAAAGACAAACCTGGCAAGGAGGTTAGGCAAACACACCCCAAACAGACACAAAGGAGTATAAAGAAAAGACAATTTTCCTGGCATAAAAGATAATTTCTCTGGACAGAATCAAAAATGACTATGGCAAGGCCAAAACATAGAAAGGCATGTTTGATAGGGGAGTTTTTTGCTGTTAGATATCCCCTTTCTTTCCAGATTTCTCCATGGGCATGTAGAACAAGGAAAGCATATTTTGAGTAAATAAAAACATCAACTGGCCTGGGGTCAGGTCCTAAGGAATGGGTTAAGACTCTCCTTTCATCACCATACAGAGTGAAAGGTTTTCCCAGACTGGGTAGGTCTAGTGATGGGTCGGTGGTCAAATTAGTTTTCAGAGTCTCAAAAGCTTTAGCCTGGTCTGAGTCAGTGCCCTGAGTAGGGTCATAAAGGGGTTTAGCAATAAAACCAAAATTAGGAATCCAGAGTCTACAAAATCCAGTCATGCCTAAAAACACTCAAACTTGTTTCTTACTGACTAGAACAGGGATAGACATTATTGTCCTTTTTCTCTCAGAGATTAAGGAGAGAGAGGTGGGCGGGAGTTCATGGCCCAGATACTTTATGGACTGGCATGCTATCTGGACTTTGTTCCAAGAGACCCTATAGTCTCGAATGCCTAAGAAATTAGAGGCTTCTGTGGCAGCAGTCAAAGAACCTGCCTGGGTAGGGCTACAAATAAGAATATCGTGCACATACTGAATTAAGCTACTACCTGCTAGTTTCAGGTGCCTTAAATCCCTTTCCAAAGCCTGGCCAAATAAATGAGGATTATCTGAAAGCTTTGGGGCAAGACTGTCCATGTTAGCTGATATGGACTTGATTTCCCAGGAAAAGTACATCCAAAGCAAAAATAAATTGTGAGTATTCTCCATTAGGCTTTTTTTCTGCAACAGATTGCAGTGTTGCATCGAGATGAACAAGGGACAAGGATTTTATACTTAAAGAATTTTTCAGTTAAAGGCTGTAGTCCTTCCCAGGTCTCAGGCTTAATCAGATACTGACTGAGATGGGGGAGCACTTTACGGTGTGGGACACTAACAATGGCTGGGGTGGCAGAGGTAGCTCTCCCTGGAATTCCAGTATCCTGGCCTGACTATCTCCCACACTCTCAAGCAAACTGGGAAGATCTAGTGAATAGAGGCAAAAGGGAGATGGGAGGTTTAATTAGAGAAAATTGGCTCCCCAATTTCACCATCAGGTCCCTTTCCAGCAAGGGGGCAGGGTCAGAGGAGGGCATAAGGAAGGAGTGTTTAAACAACAGATTCTCAAGTAGGCTGGGGAGGGGATATGTCTGGAGACATTCCTTAGTTTTCCCTTCAATGCCTATGACCTGAGGGGTCAAGGGACTGGTAGGGCTAGAGTAACTAGTTGGTTAAAGCAGAGAACTTAGCCATGTTAAAGTGGGTAACTTACCTTCAGCCTTCATTTTTGCCATAATTACAAGACACTTTTTGCACAATTAAAGTCAGATTTAAATAAGAGGAAAAACATCAATTGTTCATGGGTAGGTCAAGCTAATATAATAAAAGCGACAATTCTACCTAAACTAATTTACTTATTCGGTGCCATACCAATTAAACTATCAGATAATTATTTTCTAGAGCTGGATAAAATAATATTGAAATTCATTTGGAAAAACAAAAGGTCCAGAATATCAAAGGGACTAATGAAAAGAAATTCTTGGAAAGGTGGCCTAGTGCTACCAGACCTCAAATTGTACTATAAAGCAGCAATTATCAAAACCACTTGGTATTGGCTAAGAAACAGAGGGGTAGGCAAGTGGAATATACTTGGTACTCAAGACACAGTAGGCAAGGAATATAGCAACCTCCTGTTTGATAAACCCAAGGACCACAGCTTCTGGGATAAGAACTCACTGTTTGACAAAAATTGCTGGGAAAACTACTTAACAGTGTGGCAGAAATTAGGCATAGACCCATGCCTGACACCATACAAAAGAATAAAGTCCAAATGGGTACATGATTTAGGTATAAAGATCGATACCATGAATAAACTGGAGGAGCAAGGAATAGTGTATTTATCAGATTTATGGAGAAGGGAGGAATTTTTTACTAAAGAAGTGATAGAAAGCATTATGAAATGCAAGATGGATAATTTTGATTACATTCAACTGAAAAGTTTTTGCACAACCAAACCCAATGCAACCAAAATTCAGAGGGATGTAGTAAATTGGGAAAGAATTTTTACAGCTAAGCTCAGAGATTAAGGCCTCATTTCTAGAATATATAGAGAACTGACTCAAATGTAGAACTATACAAGTCATTCCCCAATTGATAAATGGTCAAAGGATATGACTAGGCAATTTTCAGAGGAAGAAATTAAAGATATCTGTAATCATATGAAAAAATGCTCTAAAACACTATTGATTAGAGAGATGCAAATCAAAACTACTCTGAGGTACCACATCACACCTATAAGATTTGGCAAACATGACAGAACAAGAAAATGATAAATGCTGGAGAGGATGTGAGAGAGTTGGAACACTAATTCATTGTTGGTGGAGCTGTGAGCTCATCCAACCACTCTGGAGAATGGTTTGGAATTATGCCCAAAGGGCTACAAAAATGCGCATACCCTTTGACCCAGCAATATCACTTCTAGGACTGTATCCCCAAGAGACCATAAAAATGGGAAAGGAAAATGTACAAAATATTTATAGCAGCACTCTTTGTGGTTGCCAAAAACTGGAAGTCAAGGGGATGCCCAACAATTGGGGAATGACTGAATAAATTATGGTATATGAATATGATGGAGTACTATTGCACCATAAGAAATGATGAACAAGAAGACTTCAGGGAGGCCTGGAAGGACTTATATGACCTGATGCTGAGCAAAAGGAGCAGAACCAGGAGAACTCTGTGCACAGCAATGACCACAGTGTACGAGAGTTTTTTCTGGTAGACTTGGAACTTCGTAATAATGCAAAAACTTATTTAAAAAAAAAATCCCAGTGGTGGTTTTCTAAGGCAAAATGCCTTCCACACTCAGAGAAAGAAATATGGAAGTCATTCGCAGAATGTAGCAGATCATGTTTGTGTATGCGTATGTATGTTTTGATTTGTTATATGATTTCTTCCATTTATTTTAGTTCAACTACATAGCATGACTATAGTGAAAACATACTCAATAGGAAAGTATATGTAGAACCTATACAGAATTGTATGCTGTTGTGGGGAGGGAGGGGGGTAGTAGGGGGTAGGTGTAGGGGGGAATAAAATCTTAATCTTAAAATCTATTTAAAATCAGATTGTAGAACATTAAAAAAATAATAATAAAATTTAAAAAGAATAATAAAAAATAAAGCAGAGAACTTAGACACGTTAAAGTGGATAACCTTACCTTCAGCCTTCATTTTTGCCCAGGGCTTGGTGAGAGAGGTGGAGAAAGTGGGAGCACTGCCAGCACCCAGGCTTTCCCATTGTCCCAAGTCTTGAGAAGACTGGAGGACAGGGTACTGGGGGGCGGCTCCACCACTTTTCCAACCTGAGGGACAATCTTTCCTCCAATGTCCCTCCTGGTCACATGGGTACAGTTCTGCAGGCGTCAGTTCCTGGGGCTCCCTCTGGGGGGCACCCTGGAGGGGTACTCCTTGGATCAGTGACCCTTCTTGTGGCAACGAAAGCAGGTTTCCCTACTGCCCAAGTAGCCATCCTTCTTCCAAGGGGGCACCCTGGAAAGATGCTCCCTGGATCAGTGACCCTTCTTGTGGCAACGAAAGCAGGTTTCCCTACTGCCCAAGTAGCCATCCTTCTTCCAAGGGGGCACCCTGGAAAGATGCTCCCTGGGTCTTTTCCTGGCCAAGGCAGCAGTCAAGAATTGAGCATGCACCCTGGCCCTGGCCCTTCTCCTTCCTTTTCTTTCCTCTGCTGCAACAAGGCCTCTGTTGTTAAAGACTCCAAAGGCTGTCTCCAGTAATTGGACCTGAGGTGTTTGGGGTTTCATTGCCAATTTCTGAAGTTTCCTCCAAATATCTGGGGCAGACTGATTAACAAAATATATGCTAAGGATTGCTGCCCCTTCTATGGAGTCAGGATCCAAACTGGTGTGCTTTTTAATAGCTTCTCCTAGCTGGTTTTGAAAAAGGGCAGGAATTTCCTTTCCTCCCTCAGTAATTTCCCTAATTTTTTGAAAATTTACTTGTTTCTGAAATGCAGTTTTTAAGCCTTCTAACAAGCCAGTTACCACAAGGTCTCTCTTTCCTCTATCCTCACTCTTTTGATAATCCCATCCTGGGTCACTCATGGGAACAGCAGCTGTTCCAGGGGGGTATTTTATGGGATAATTGCTAGCCATACGATCCTCAAACATTTGGGTATATTCCCAAATTCTCCCCTTCTCCTCAACAGTACAACAGACCGAGAAAAGAATATGCAGATCCTTCCAAGAAAGTTCAAATTGTAGGGATATATCCCTAAAACCCTCAGTAAACCTAGTGGGTCTTCTGAGTATTTCCCCAGTTTCTCTTTAAGCTGAATGAGATACAGAGCATGCACTTCCCTCAAGTGGAAAATCCTTGAAGGGGCTATGGGGGTAGGGCTTGGTTAGAGAGATAAGAAGTCCCAGTTTTCATGAGAGACGGACTGGGGAATGCTGATTCAACTGGTTTGGGCTGCAAGGTCAAGGCATTTGGCTGGCAAGGAGAAAGATCAACTGGCACCTGAGGAGGCAAGGGGGATAGAGGGGGAGATACCCCAGAGACTGCTGTGGGGGTGGGGCCTGAGACCTCAGTGAATGTTGCCCCAGCAAGAGGGGCTGCAGAGGGAGGCACCTCAGCAAGACCTGTGGCTGGGAACTGAGTGGGGAGTTGGGAATGGAGATAGGGGAGGAGGTGGAGCCGAGACCCTAACATCCAATTCACCCTCATTGTCCTTTGGTGGGGAGGCTCTGGCTACAAGCATCTTACAGTCTTTTCTGAGAATGGAGTCCTGAGAGAGTTTGAGGAAAGCCTTTATGTAAGGTATTTCTATCCATTTTTCCTTTTGGAGACAATATAATTCTAACTGTACAAGAATATTATATTGTAAGGTCCCAAACATAGGCCATACCTCATTGTCGTTTGGGTGATACTGAGGCCAAAGTATGTTGCAAAAGAACACCAACTTTTTCTTTTTAAGTTCTTTAGAGAAACTAATTTTTTTCCAATTTTGTAAGAGACAGCCCAAAGGAAAATTCTTTGGAATTGATGAAGCTTGACTCATTACTTGGGGTGGGGCTGGAAGTCCCCCTTCTCCTTAAAGGAGGACATGGGAGTAAGCCTTGAGAAAAAAAATAAGAGGACAAAAATAAGTGAGTTTTCCCTGATTTCCTTGTGTCCAGGAAATCCAGAGAATTGGGCACCCACTTAACTGACATTTCTCTAACCTCCAAGTGCCCAGGAAGTTCAGAGTATTGTGCTTTGGGGGGTATGCCCAGGTCCACTGCCTCAAACACAGCCACTGGACCAACAACCTGAGTCTATAAGTCTCTAGTGCCCAGAAAGTTCAGAGACTTAGGGACACACTAAAAAATAACTGACTTTTCCCTGATTCCCTTGAGCCCAGGAAATCCAGAGAATTGGGCACCCACTTTTGGAGGGCATGCCCAGGTCCACTGCCTCAAACACAGCCACTGGACCAACAACTTGAGTCTCTAACTCCCTCACACCCAGGAAGTTCAGATACTGGGACCTGAAACCAGGTCTGAAAATCTGCTTCTAAGGTGCTTGGAGAGTGAGAGGGGGATAGGGAGAGGGTTAGGCTTACTTACCTTCCAGTTTTAGCAGAAGAACTTGAGATTAGCAGCTTTTCTCAGTCAGGGAACCATAAATGATGAGTTTTAGGGGTCCTGGGGACCCCAAAATACTGACAGTCTGGGTCATGCTCAAATAAATTTGACTCAAGCCTTCTTAAAGCCAAAAAAACCAACGTTTATTAAATAATCGCCAAATTGGGTTGGCTCTTAAGGAGCCTAAGGATTTGTAATGTTTGTATTCACAAGCAGGCCAGATAGAATCTCAGCTAGACAGAGTCTGAGCTGGATTGCATCAGAGCCTATGTGATAATTTGGAAATTCAATTGATGTCATCTGAAGTTTATTGTTTGGTTTATTATTGTATTTCAAAATTGTATTGTTTCTAAATTCATTTATACTATAAAATTTGAAAGACCATTGTAACACAGAAACAGTGTGAGACAAGGCAATTTTTAATCTAGATTTTTGTCACATATGATTTTTAAAAGGATATGATAAAAAAATTAAATTGTTTAAAACTTTAAATATTTAATGAGGTATATTTAATTATAAAGAGGTAATAACAATGACAATAACATTTATTATAATAACAAATTTTCACTTAAAATCTTGGCTATTATGAAATTATATAAGATGGTTTAAAGATGTGAATGATAATGATAAGATGAATGATTTTCTGTGTAAGATAATTTGAAACTGCATTCACCAAAATTGATAATGGGTTTGTTTCAAATTTTAAATACATATTATTGTTTAGGGTATCATTATATTTCTAAATTTTATTATATTGTGTAATTTGATAAACAATTGAATCATTTATATTGTTAAAAAAGCAATTCCTCTTATAATCTAGATGTTAAATTAAGAATTGTACTATCTAGAAAAAATGGAGAGGAGAATAAATGGATCAGGAAGCTGTTAGACCATTTTATCAGCCCTGCTGACAATGTACTATAACATTTAAAAGTATTGTAATTTAAGAAAATTATAAACTCCCAACTTTTGTCTATATTTAAGAAGAAATTATACCTAGAATTCTTGTCAACGCTGTACAGGAGCTCTCTGTGTTGTAGAATTCCTTCTGAGTAAATAGGAGTCCTTTCACAAAATAAGAGTATGATTTTTAAACCTGTTTCATCTAAGGAAATATATACATACACACACATATCTACATACACACATATACATATATGTATATGTATAAATGTATGTATATGTATATGTTGATTTGGAGGTTTTTTAACTAGTATATTCATGGTGAGATTCCAGAATGCTATTATTTTCTTAATTTCTAATGATATATTTAAAGACAAAGGGAAAAAAGATACTGAGTAAATTTTTAAAGATTTGGTAAAACTAGTTATTGCAATAAGGCTGATTTAATTGAGTTTTGTGGTAACTAGAAATTCAGTTTGTTATGGTACTTTGGGGATTTATGTTACTTAAAAACCTTTTACACCAACTTAGTTTTGATAAATTCCAATTTTAAAGATTTATTTTTGCTTTGAAATTGAAAAGAGAGCTAATTTATTTCTTGAAAGTTTAGTGATTATTCCTTTTCCCATTAGCATAAATTTTAAGCTGATTTTAAGAAAGGGAAATACTTTTAGAAAGAAATGTTTTGTAAATAAAATCTTTTGTGTGATTTTTGAAAGGTACACTAAATTTTCATTTGTAAGCTAATTTATTGCTAATAATAAATTACTGTAATAAGCTAGAAGTAGGAGAGGTCTTGCTGTTTTGATGGGAATTTGTCATCATTCCATGGCCTAAACAAGAGTTAATTTAGTGTTTGAATTTATCATATTTATAAGATTCCATCTGAATCTTGTAACCTGATATTTGTCAGGACAACTAGAGATGGCCCAGGAGGCAATGGGAGACCCTGGCCCTTTTAGGCTAAGGCCTTTTCAGGTTCTTTCTTTGAGTGAGGTAACATGCATTCAGCGAGTAGGCTTCTTTAAGAAGTCAGTCAAGGGATGGCCCCTTTAATTAGAAGAAAGAAAAAAATCAAAGTGGAAGGGGAAACCCTCAGGGTTGCTAGTCAAAAGAGAAACAGTTACCATTAACATTCACTGTGATGCAGGAAGGCTCAAAATATAGCCATAAAGTGGAGCTTGGGCAGGGACCTATTGTAGTTAAACCTATGAGTCTGAGAGTGAAATGGGTGAGAAGATAGAAAGAGAGAGAGAGAGAGAGAGAAAGAGAGAGAGGGAGGGAGGGAGGGAAGAAGGGAGGGAGGGAGGGAAGGAAGGAAGGAAGGAAGGAAGGAAGAAGGAAGGAAGAAGGAAGGAAGGAAGGAAGGAAGGAAGGAAGAGAAAGAAAGAAAGAAAGAAAGAAAGAAAGAAAGAAAGAAAGAAAGAAAGAAAGAAAGAAAGAAAGAAAGAAAGAAGAGAAAAAGGAAATAGAGAGACAGGAAGGCAGGAATCTAGTCAGTAAACCCCAAGTTAACTGGGGAGCTTACAGTCATCAAAATTTACCTTCCTTTGGAGAGGAAAAGGAAAAGGAGAGGATAAGGTGAGTTAACCAACTGGCTGGGTCCACATTCAGGCAGCTTCAACTACTCACAGGTTGTTTTTGTCCTTTGTTTTTGAAGGAGACCATGACATCAGGTGACCTTGCATGGCAAATCAAAGTCAACTACAAGTCATATTATCATCATTTTCCTTATGTCATTGTCCTCTTTGAAGATGAAGGACAAATACATAACAATAAAATTCAATTTCTGAAGTATTTCATTCTTTCAGAATGATTACTATAATGAGAGAAAGATAAACAAGCTTGTGAAGAACAAAGACGTAAATCTGTTAAATTGTGAGATTAAAGTCAGGGACCTCTTTTGTTTTTGTTTTAAGGAACAGGATTTCAGTACAGACAGTTACATTAATGAAGAGTCATACCTTATGATCTATCTTGCGTTATAGGAAATCTGATTTTACTTACATTTATTTAATATGGAATTACAACATGTATAGAGATGTATGCATAGTACTTAAGACTCACTTTAAAGACGATCCCATTATTTAAAGGGATTCTGAGAGCAATGGTATTTTTCGGTGATTAATCTCTTGCTGTTTCTAATGTGAGATGATAGTCAATATTTGTGATCTAGGATATGGGATACTTGCGAGCTGAACCGACCTGAAGCTCTGATTATTGGAACTTGCTATTTAAGACTTCATGGAACTTTTAACATATTATTATGAGTTTGATTCCAAGTACTCTATATTTCAATGCTATTGAGCCAAAGATCCATGATGCCAGCAACTCTATGGGACTTTCCAGCTATGAATGGAGTATTCTCATGGGAAAGGCCAGGAGAATGACTATTTACATGGGCTGAGGTAGGATTCTCCTGACTTAGTTTCCCCCATGTTACACATGGGATGAAAAATATCCTACCTGACTGACTCAATGTAATTGACCATCTACATAACTTTTACCTAGAATTAACATGAAGTTAGAGAAGAATTATTCCCTTACTCTGTAGCAAATTTCTCTAGTCAAGAAGTTCTTTAAGACAATACTAAATCTATCTATCTATCTATCTATCTATCATCTATCTGTCTATATACAGATTTATATGATTAGCTTCCAAAATTTATCTCTCTCATGAAAATTCAGGCTTTGAACATGTTTTATTAATAAGTTCTTAAAGCTGGATTTTACCCATAATTTTGTAAGGAAATGTATGAACTTTTGTAAAGTACATGGGTATATTTCCTCATGATATTTCCTCATTATTCCACCATTATCACTATCTGTCTGATAATTTTAAAAGGCAGAAGAGCTCATTTTATGATTGAACTCTCAAAAAAATTTTTTTAAAAATTCTTGGGGTAGCAAGGTGGTACAGTGAATAGAGCACCAGTCCTGGAATCAGGATGACCTGAGTTCAAATGTGGCCTCAGACACTTGACATTTACTAACTGTGTGACCTTGGGCTTAACCCCAATTGCCTTGCCTTCCCTCCTCCTCCAAAAAGAAAGATTCTTATATCACGTACAGGATTTAGGTAAGGAGAGAAACAACAAATCATATATAAACTGAAGTTTTCTGAAGTTTCAAAATTGGAAAACTAAATGTAAGTAGTTGAACTAAATTATACTAATTCAGAATTATCTAGGAACTTATAAATTCAGACCCAGAGAAGCAGAACCCCTTTAGAACTGTCCTGAGAATAAAGCCCATTATTCAAAAAAAGATACCTAGGAATCAGATAACTACATGAGACATCTGGGACTCAAAAACTGCTCATTAAATGGACATTGAGAATGGGTTACTCAGGTACAAGGAGACTTGAGGTTAGTTAACATTGGTAATAATTACTGTATTGTTTTGCATGATTTATGTTTAAGTTTTCTTGTTACCTTGGTGACATGTACATCTTCCTTCTCAAAACTAGTCCATTGTAAGTCCTCTGAGTAGTTTGATCTACACTTGACTTAATATAATTGAGCAAATATGGAACTGTGAGAATAGCTTTATTGTACTATTTGAATCTAGTCCTGTGTGGCTGCGAAACTGGACCATTTTGATGTGCCTTTAGCCATGAACCTATGTATTAAGCTAATCAGAGGCTGATCCAAAAATTGATACAAAGAGTTTTCTCTCACCTGTCAATCCATATGTTTTCTAAGGGCTCCTACTAGATCCTTCTGATTACTACCATAGCTGCCAACTTGTGGGTGTGGATCCTGGATCATCTGAAGATGGCCACTATTCCAAGTAGATGTCTGAACCCATTGGAGGTCTTACCTTTTGGCTCCATAAAGGCTTGAAGAAGATATCTGATGCAGACTGCTTTCCCAAGAGTCTAGACTAGGTCTGCAAGAAGAAGGGCTCCCTCTCCATTTGATCCCTTATGTGCCCAAAGCTGATAGCCTCTATCTTTTGGTAGCTCTAGCTTTTATTTTAAACTTACTTTAGCCGTACTATTCTTCTATTATGACCTTCACCTCCCCACCTTGGCCTCCCTTTTCTGCCTGCTCCTTCTGCTTGTTTCCAGTTCAATCTGTGAGTAAGAATGAGGTTTTCCCCATACCCTCCTTGGTCTGCAAGGTGGTACTTTCAGTGCCCCTTTGACCAAAAGGGTAGGAATGAGAGACCTGCATAAACCCTTCTGATTGGACCAGCCAATCAGAAAAAGACATTTTTCTGAGTTAACATACTAACAGTGCCTTGCTTTACCCTTTAGTCTGGAATTATAAAATGTGTAGAAATGTATGTAAACTACTTAAGACGCATTGTAAAGATACTCTTATTGTTTCAATGGATTCTGAGAGCAATAATATTCATTCTATGAGTGAACATAAGGTTCTCTTGCTGTGCCAGAAATCTCAAGACTGGATGAAGCTGACTAGGAGTCTTCTTGAAGGCACCTTGAACTGTACACTATCTTGATTAATGGCATTTCTCTTACCTTGTTTTATGGTTCTCTCTTGTTAGGACATTCTCATATTTTATGACATTTTCTGGTTTATGGCTGACAGAAACCAGACATCCTAGGGGAAACTGTAATTTTGACTGACACAAGTATCCTGAATCAGAAGGGAGAAGGGAGCACTTTTTTACTCTATGCATATATAATCTCCTTAAACTAACATTTCCTTGAGTCTCCGTTTCACTGAGACTCCCATACATTATGTTTCTGCTAGCTTATAGAGAATAAATAGCACATATATGAGTTAATATTTTTTGTTTCTTTTTAGACCAAATACTGAAGGTTGACATTACCTAACTTTATTCTTTATTTTTTTTCACAGACTGGGAAATTTATAGATAGGAGGCATAGTCACTTAATCTCTCAATTTTCTAAGCAAGTCTAAGACAAGAAAGTGCTGACCTATATATCAGAGGAAATATCTTCAGCAGTTCCCTATATAGTTAAATCACAAGTCCAGTCCTTATCCTATTTTTAATTGCTTTTTTAAAAAGGTACATGTTCTTGTGTCTGTAATTGTATAATTGTGTGTGTGTGTGTGTGTCTCAAATAATAAGCAGACTTTACTTAATCTCAAAACAGAGGTAATTTTAGACATCAAGCTAGAAAACAAATCAAATAGAAACCAGTTGCAGTTATGTTTCTGAAGTCAAACAAGTCTAGAATATATCTTGCATGTACCTTGTTTTGGAGTACATAACCAACAAAAGGATAAAAGACAAGTTTAAAATTTTCAGTCTCAATGAGACCTACATTCCAGTTAGAAAGTTTAAAAAGGGGACTTTTTTTCCATCTAGTCTGCTTGCCCTACAGAATCAGGACAAATTCATCATCCTTTTTTCTTTGTTGAAGAAACTATGGAAAGGTCTGAAAATATGGTAACTGTCTTCTGTATATGGATACCTTTATCCATTTGATTCACTGTGGTGGGAAAACACTTTATGATTATTAATTATATATTACTATAACTTCATGTGGCTAGAAATTGCCTAACCCAAAGTTTACAGTAGAGGTCTAACTGATCTCAGAGGTGCTCCAAGGAAGCTAGATGACTGCAAGGAATACTTGGTGGTTTAGGTTTGAAAAGAAAGTTATTCTAATGGAGAAGGAAGCTGAAAAAAAGCCAGGACTCCACAAGGGAGAAAATGTCTCCCTCATGTAACATTAACAGCTAAGCCTACTGATATGGAAATTTTCAAGGATTCTTCGATAGGTACTGATACCAGTCATACTTACCAACACAGAAATAATTTGATCATTGGTTTATTATATGGCCAGAGCATATATTGTAGAAATATGGCTTATTAATTCACAATGTAGATGCTCATAGAAATTAATGAGTCAATGACAATAGAAGTCTATGTGGAGCAATGCTTACTTTCATTTTTGATCTTGCTAGCCATCCTAATTTGTGGTGGATAAGAGAATGAAGAATTCATTATTCCAGAGAAATGAAAAGTTTGAACAATGGTATCTAAATGGCCCCTAAATACTAAATGGAGTTTTCATAACTCTTATATAATCACCATTAAAAGCTGCAACAAAGAGAAACTGATGTTCAACGTTTCTAAGCATGTTTGATTCATTTAACAAGGCTAACAATGGCCAATAAATTGAGAACCTAAAATCCATCAGTGGCCAGAGATACATACAAACCAGTCTTTTATACAGTTGGTAAAGATGTAGAGTGGGTTTGCATTTAGCCTGATTTACAGGAAGGGATTTTTAGAACCCATAAAAACAAAGCAGAATTATTCATCATTCTCTAAAAAATCCATTGTTAAACCACCCATGACTTATAGTCATCTTATGACTCTAGAGCTTCATCCCCTTCCTGCCCACATCCAGGGCAAGACTCCAAGCTGTAGCCTAGAAAAATAGGGAAATTATACTATTTTAAAGAAGTCAAACCATCTTATAGAATTTAATATTAAAAATTCAAACTATCTTTTAAATCAAACTAACCCATAAGTACGGATTCCAGGTATTAAAAGTAATTAATTATTAATGTATAAATAATAAATAATACAGCAATTTCAAAAGTTACGTCAGCAAGAAAGATATAATTGGAATTTACTGTTGCCAAAAAGGAAAGGGAAGGATTCACATTTCAAAGGTAAATTTGTAAAATTTATAGCAAGCAAATGGAGAAAAAATTTATATCAGGTCAGGTTGCAAATTGATCAACAAAACTGAGAGCTTATTTTGGAATTTACAACTAGCTGTGTAATACTTATCATAAAGCTGAGGCAGAAAGTCTTTTTCCCCTAACCAGTTAAATTATAAGAGTTCTCAGCTAAATTCTATACTATAAGCAAAACCTCAGCCAGTTATGTGATTTTCTTCACAAATAAAATGGTTGTACTGGAGCTAACAGAAAGAAAATTTAAAACTCATGTCACTATTTTGCTTGCTAGTGCTACCTGCTATCTGCACATATAAATTATAAAAAATCATTCACTCAATAAGCATTTATTAAGTACCTATTATTTTCTAAGCGCTGAGGAATACAAAAAGAGTCAAAAGATACTTCCTGCCCTCAAGGAACTTACACTTTAATGAGGGGAACAACATGAAAACAAATATATAAAAAGCAGGCTATGTAATGATAAATAGGAATCAAGTAACGGAATGAAAGCCCTTAAATTAAAAGGAGCTGGGCAAGGCTTCCTGTAGGTGGTGGGATTTTAGCAGGAACTTAAAGGAAGCCATAGAAGTCAATAGATAAAAGTTGAGGAGGAAAAACATTCCATAAATGGGGGAAAACCAATCATGTAGTCACAGGGTATCAAAAGCAAGACTCAGGATTGACCAGGTGGGGAAATTTCCTTTTCAGAAAGGAAGCAGCACCATGGCGAAATAGTCAAAAGGATTTTACCTTAGGCCATGCCAAGGTCATCCCCAAAACTTTTCCCAGGTACAGATATCCACTTTTAGTATTTCCCAGAATACAGCCCAGGTGATTTTCTATTACTGACTTCATAACAATTCAGACAACTTATCCCTGTAATCAAACTCAAAACAATAGCAAATTATAGTCCCAAGAATTTTTACCTCAATAGCAAAATTTCAATACCTATGACTTAGGACTTGAATATCTTTACTTAAATTTCCATATATACCTATCTTAAAGTACTGTGGTGACAGGCAAGCAATGAAGCAGCAGGTATGGATTCACTGGGGGCTATAGTCACAACCCTACATACAGGTGGTCCAGGCCATGGGGTCGTTTATCATTAGAAGCAGCAGTGGGATTTGTCAGCCCCCTGGGTGTCTAAGCAGCCTTTTAAGGATCATACTACTCAACTCCTGGTGTGAGCAAAGGGCTAGAAATGGTACCCTAAAAATTGTGTGCTTACTCAATTCTGGCCTGACTACCCCAGCAGTCAGGAAATTCCACACTGTGGTCAAAAAACACAAAAAATGTGCAAAAACATCTGCCAAGACAATTCCACTCACCACTGGCACATAGAAAATATGCATAGTTATAGAAAACACAAAATCCAATAGACCTGGAAGACAAACAGCTCTTCTTGAAAGAGGACTCAACAGATATCACATCCAAAGAGCAACTATGAGTGAAACAAGGCTGGCAAATGAAGGCTAGCTCACTGAAGTTGGCACTGGATACATGTTTTTCTGGAATGGCTGCAGTGAAAGGGAGCACCATTGTGACCAGTGCTAAGACGGGCAGCCTCATAAGGCAGACATGGGCCAGGAGGGACTCTGAGCTGAATCTCTTTATTGATCTGAAGGTCAAGGTTTATATACTCTCTTACAAGTAAGCAAACAGGGTTATGCTCATGAGAACATTTTTAGCCTCCTTATTTTGCTTCCTTATCTTGGTTCATTTTGTGTGACCACCTCAGGATATACAGTCAGGGTCAGGACATTCTCATCCTTGCATAACAGGAGTGTGAGCCAATATCCTGAGAAAGTCAGCCCTAATGCTAGTACAAGTCTCAAGTAAAATCTGGACAGAACATCACATTCTGGACTCCATCAGTACTGGTCCTCTACATACCATGTAGCTGGTGTAGGTTTTGAAATCAAAACTAATCTAGTCAAGAAACTGGTATGCTTGCCAAAAGGAGTGAACTACAGGCTCATGACAATGCAATTACCACTTGCAGGAAAACATCATGCCACCGTCATCAGTGCCTATGCTCCCACCATGATGAACCCTGATGAAGTCAAAGAAAAATTTTATGAAGACCTAGAGACCCTTATCATCAATGTGCCAAAAGAGGACAAGTTTTAATTCTGGGTGACTTTAATGCTAGAGTAGGCTCAGACTATCAGAATTGGCAGGTGGTCCTAGGGAGGAATTGAGTTGGAAACAGCAACAGCAATGGTCATTTACTACTGAAGACCTGTGCATCTCATGACCTTCTCATCACCAACACTGTCTTCTATTTACCTAAACACAATAAAACTTCATGGATTCACCCTCATACTAAACATTGGTATCTTAGTAGGCTATGTGATTGTAAGGAGAAGAAACAAGATGTGAGACTGAAGAAGGGAATGTGTGGTGCAAATTGCTATTCTGACCAGAGTCTTATCCTTTCCAAGCTAAATATTTGCATTCAGCAAAAGCAGTGCCCCCAAGGCAAAATTACCATCGGAAGAATTAGTGTCAACAAATTAGAACTCTTCTCCCTATGAAACAGTTGGTGGCTAACTTGGAAGGGAAGTTGAGCCAACACACAGTTGGCAACAATAGAGCAGAAAAGGAGTGGGCAAGGTAATCCTGGATTACCCTCCACATGGTTAGACCTTTCTGCTGAAACAATTTACCTGGATGTGGCCACTTCTTGGAGCTACAGGTAACAGTTGGGTGGAATGGGTGGACACCAAAGATGGAAAGCAATCCCCAGAATGGCTCAGCAGCCATCACACCAGAGATACCAGTCCTCCCTGAACACACCCTACACCACAGCATCTACCTAAAACCATCAGCAAGTATTATATGTAGTGGAGATAAGGTAGAAGCCTTTCCTATAAAGTCAGGGGTGAAACAAGGATGTCCATTATTATCATTGTTATTCAATACTAGAATACTAGAAATATTAGCTTTAGCAATAGGAGAAGAAAAAGAAATTGAAGGAATTATAATAGGCAAAGAAGAAACAAAACTATAACTGTTTACAGATGACATGATGATATACTCAGAGAATCCTAGAGAATTAAGTTAAAAAAAATTACTTGAAATAATAAACAACTTTAGCAAGGTTGCAGGATATAAAATAAACCCATATAAATCATCAGCATTTCTGCATATTACCAACAAAACCCAAGAGCAAGAGATAGAAAGAGAAATTCTTTTTCAAGTTACTATAGACATTATAAAATATATAGGAGTCTACCTACCAAAACAAACCCAGGAACTATATGAACACAATTACAAAACACTTTTCACAAAAATAAATTCAGATCTAAATAATTTGAAAAAACATCAGTTGCTTCTGGATAGATTGAGCTAATACAATAAAAATGACAATCCTACTTAAGTTAATTTACTTATTCAGTTACATACCATTCAAATTACCAAAAATTATTTTATTGAGGTACAAAAAATTAATAACAAAATTCATCTGGAATAACAAAAGGTCCAGAATACCAAGGGAATTATTGAAAAGAAACTCCATGGAAGGTGGCCTAGCCATACCAGATATTAAATTGTATTATAAAGCATCAATCATCTAAATTACTTGATACTGGCTAGGAAACAGTGGTGGATCAGTTAGACACAATAGTCAATGACTATAGTAATCTACTGTTTAATAAATCCCAAGATACCAGCTTCTGGGATAAGAACTCACTATTTGACAAAAACTGCTGGGAAAACAGGAAAATAGTATGACAGAAACTGTGCAAAGACCAACATCTTACACTGTACATCAAAATAAAGTCCAAATGGGTACATGATTTGGATATATAGGCTGATATTAAAAGCAAGTTAGGAGAGCAAGGAATAGTTTACTTGTCAGATCTATGGAGATGGGAAGATTTTATGACCAAATAAGAGATGGAGAACATTATGAAATACAAATGGATAATTTTGATTATATTAAATTGAAGTTTTGCACAAATGAAGTCAATGCAACCAAGATTAGTTTTGCTGTCAATTTCTTCCTTCAACTCTCTCAATCTCTCCTCTAAGAATCTGGATGCTATACCACTTGGAGCATACATGTTTAGTAATGATATTGCTTCATTGTCTATGGTGCCTTTTAGCAGGATATAGTTTCCATCCTTATCCCTTTTGATTAGATCTATTTCTGCTTTTGCTTTGTCTGAGATTAGGATTGCTACTCCTGCCTTTCTTACATCAGCTGAAGCACAATATATTCTGTTCCATCCTTTAACCTTTATCCTATGTGTATCCCCCCGTTTCAAATGTGTTTCTTGTAAGCAGCATATTGTTGGATTATGGCTTTTAATCCATTCTGCTATCCGTCTCCGTTTTATGGGAGAATTCATTCCATTCACATTCACAGTTATGATAACAATCTGTGTATTTCCCTCCATCTTCTTTCCCACCATTTGTGCTTTTAGCTCTGCTGTCTCCCTTCCCCTCCTCACTAGTATTTACTTTTCACCACCTCCTCTTGCCGCCTTCCCCTCTTTCTTTTAGCCCCCCTCTTTTTTACTCCCCTTTACTCTTATTGCTTCTTCCTTCCCTTTTGCCTCCCTCCCCTTTCTTCCCTCTTCCCCTCCCACTGCTTATAGAGCTAGTTAGGATTTTCTACTTAAGTTTATTGTTCCGTCCTTTAAACAAATCTGATGAGAGTACCTCTCACACAATGCTCATCTCCCTCCCCTCTTTCCCTCTACTATGATTTTGTACTTCTTCTTGTGATGTAATTTGCCATTTCCTGCTTCCTCCTTTTCACACCTCCTATTACACTCCCTTCTCATACTTAAATCACATTTTTTATCATGATATCATTTACTTTATATCCGTTCCTTCTATGCTTATCCCTTTTATATTTCTTGATAGACGCACAGTTCTTGAGATAAACAGATATTATCTTCCCTTATAGGGAGGTGAACAACTTACCCTCATTGAGTAGCAAGTTGTTCCCCCCCCCCCACTGTTTACCTTTTTATGATTCTCTTGAGACCTGCATTTGAAGATTGAATTGTCTATTAAGTTCTGGTGTTTTGGTCAGGAAACTCTGGAAATCCCTTACTTCGTTGAATGACTTTCTCCTTGCCTGAAATGTTATGCTGAACTTTGCTGGGTAGTTGATCCTTGGTTGCAGTCCCAGCTCCTTTGCCTTACGGAATATTGGGTTCCAATTCTTTCGATCTTTTAATGTAGAAGCTGCAAGGTCCTGTGTAATCCTGATTATATCCCCTTGATATTTAAATTGTTTCTTTCTGGCTGCTTGTAATATTTTCTCCTTCACTTGATAGCTCTGGAATTTGGCAACTATATTTCTTGGGGTTTTGAGTTTGGGGTCCCTTTCAGGAGGGGAACGGTGGATTCTTTCGATGACTATTTTGCCCTCTGAATCTAGTACTTCTGGGCAGTTTTCCTTGATGATTTCTTGGAAGATATTGTCCAGGCTCTTTTCTCCATCCTGGGTTTCTGGCAGGCCAATAATTCTTAAGTTTTCCCTTCTGGATCTATTTTCCAGGTCAGTTGTTTTTCCAATTAGATATTTTACATTTTCTTCTATCTTTTCATTCTTTAGATTTTGTTTGACTGATTCTTGCTGTCTCATTGAGTCGTTAGTTTCTACTTGCCCAATTCTAATCTTCATCACATTGTTTTCTTCTGTTAACTTTTGTATCTCTTTTTCCATCTGCCCAATTTTTCCTTTTAATAAGCTATTTTCTCCAGTTAATTTTTGAACTTCTTTTTCCATTTGTTCAATTTTCCTTTTCAGGGAGATGTTCTCATCAGTGAATTCTTTCTTAATAATTTTAAAATCATTGGCCAGTTTATCTTCTATTTCCTTCTTCAGCTGTTCCAGGAGAGCTGCTTGTACTTGCGAGTAGTTCATAGTCCCTTCTGAAGTTTCAGATGGAAGTACAGTCTCAGCTGTGACCTCTTTGGGGCTTGTGTTTTGGTCCTTATCCCCATAGAAACATTCTATGGTTCTTTTGGCCCTCTTCTTTTTCCTATTCATGATTTTGATTGAGTGTTGTGGCTTCTGGTTCTTTCAGTCAGAAGCTGGAGAACTTTTTGCTGAGCTGATGTGTGAAAAAGCTAAAAGCAGGTATTTGTTTGGTGTTTCCCTGATCAGCCCTGGGTTTAGCTTGTTAAGTGTGGGGAAGGAGTGCTCTGGTCCCAGGAGATTTCCTTAGCTGAATTGAGGCAAAGGCAAGCTCAGGGGCTGGTAATCCCAACTGCCCGATTGTCTTTCTGATTCCCCTGGACAGCTGAGGCACGCCTAGATGCTAATGCGTGTTCCCAACCCTCCTGGGTCTCCTCTCCTGGCGGTGAGGCTTGCCTGGGTCCTAGTGCGAATTTTCCCTGTCCTGGGTCCTCTGTCCTTCCGGTTTGCCTCTGCCACCGTATGAGGAATCCCCCTTAGCTATTTTCCTCGTCTCAGGTGTTATGAGACTATTGGTCTCCTTCTTCTAATTCTACTGATCTGGGATTTTTCTGGGGAGATATTTTATGGTTCTTTCACGGTCATCAAGGGGGAAGGAGAGAGCATTAGCTGATTACACCGCCATCCTGGCTCCCGGAAGTTCAAGTAAGTGACTCACCAGAGTTTGATCTTCGGGCTGAAGGTCCCAGGAGCTGCTGGGCTGATATCCGGCGCTCTGAGGCTCTCACTGACTCGGTTGGGCTTGTCTCCCGCCCCGGGTGCCGCTCCTCTGGTTCCGCCCGCCACTCAGGTTTCTCGGATCTCCTCCGCTCCACTGCACTGGCCGTGCTGCGCTGGCCACGCTGCGCGCTGTGGGCTCACCCCCGCGGATCAGATCCTTCCCGTGGACCTTCCAGTCCCACCTGAGCTCTGAATCTGTCACCGTCTGTCTCCCACTCGATTCCGCACCTCCAAAATTTGGTCAGATTCTCCTTTCAGAGGTACCTGGAGAAATTTGTCTCAGAGCTCAGGTGAGTAGCTGCTCTCACTCCTCCATCTTGGCTCCGCCCCGCAACCAAGATTAGGAGGAAAAGTAGAAAACTGAGAAATAATCTTTATAGCAGTGTGTCTGATAAAGCACCATTTCTCAAATATGTAGAAAATGGAGTCAAATTTATAAGAATACAAGTCATTCCCCAATTGATAAATGGTCAAAGAATATGAATAAGCAGTTTTCAGAGGAAGAAATTAAAGCTATCTATAGTCGTTAAAAGTGCTCTAAATCACTACTGATTAAAGAAATGCAAGTCAAAACAACTTAGTACCACATCACACCTATCAGATTGACTTACATGACAAAACAGGAAAAATATAAATGTTGGAGATGTGGGAAGATTGGAACTCTAATGGATTCTTGGTGGAGTTGTGAATTGATCCAACCATTCTGCAGAGCAATTTGGAACTATACCAAAAGGGCTATAAAATTGTGCATATCCTTTGACCCAACAATACTGCTTCTAGGGCAATATTGTGAAGAGATCATAAAAATAAGAAAAGGAACCACATGTACAAAAGTATTCATAGCAGGTTTTTGTGGTGACCAAGAACTTGGAAGTGAGGGAATGCCCATGTTTGAGAAATGGCTGAACAAGTTCTGGTATATGGAATGGAATACAATGTTCAAGTATATGGAATGGAATACAATGGAAAACTGTTGTGCTATAAGAAATGATGAGTAGATGGACTTCAGAAAAACCTGGAAAAACTTATATGAACTGATGCTGAGTGAGGTGAGCAGGGACAGGAGAACATTGTACACAGTAACAGCCACATTGTGTGATGACTAACTTTGATGGGCTTATTTCTTCCCAGCAATGCAAGGATCTACTTGTGAGACTGAAGAAGGCAATGTGTGGTGCAAATTGCTATTCTGACCATAGTCTTATCCTTTCCAAGCTAAATATTTGCATTCAGCAAAAGGAGTGCCCCCAAGGCAAAATTACCATCGGAAGAATTAATGTCAACAAATTAGAACTCTTCTCCCTGTGAAACAGTTGGTGGCTAACTTGGAAAGGAAGTTGAGCCAACACACAGTTGGCAACAATAGAGCAGAAAAGGAGTGGGCAAGGTAATCCTGGATTACCCTCCACCTGGTTAGACTACTAGTCTACTACTAGTAGTCTACTACTACTCCAAATGATTCATTGAGGAAAATTTCATCCACATTCAGAGAAAGAAATATGGAGGCTGAATGTAGATCAAAGCATACTATTTACTCTTTTTTGTTTTGTTTTTTCTTTTTCATGGCTCCACTCATTCATTCTAATACTTCAATATAACATGAGTAATGTGAAAATATGCTTAATAAAAATATGTATGTAGAGCCCATATCAAATTTTATGCCATCTTGGGAAGGAGAAAGGGAGAAGGGAGGAAGGTGGAGAAAATTTCAAATTTATGGAAGTGAATGTTGAAAACCAAAAATAAATTATTTAATTAAAAAAAGAAATAATAATAATATTATGCTTACCTCATGCCAGTCACTGTTTTAAGCATTTTACAATCATTATATTACTTTCATCCTTACAAAAATCTTGAGATGTGAGTACCATTATTATTTTTCTCTTTATAGATCAGAAAGTTGAGGCAAATAGAGAAAACATAACTTGTTTAAGATTACACAGCTAATAAATTCCTGCAACTGTAATATAACTTGTTTCCCAGCACTTTTCCAGTGTTGTTGTTCCCAACAGTTTTATTTAGAAATCTGTTCTGAGTTGGGAGAGGTAAACAAGTTTAGAGGGAAAGGGGCTCTGAACTGAAGGAGTCACAGGAGATATTTGGTGTTCATAATCTTTTCTCTTTTCATGGTCAAAGAAGGGTTAATTAGAGGTGACTAAAAATTACAAACTGCATACCTGTTTTGTTTTTTTTTCCTTTACTCTGGGGTAATTTCCAGATTAGCTGCCTTCCTTCATTATACTAAAAATAATATGGTTATAAATCTTCAGGGTGAAAATATTTAAGTGCCATTAACCTGTAAAAGATTTATAGAATTTAATTCTTATTTTTCCTTAAAATAAATTCTACAGATCAGTTCCCCAAAACTCACTAAGGTATTTAGGGAGTGAGTTCTAGAATTACCTAAAGTCCCAGGAGTTTTCCCCTACAATCTTAAAATGATTAAAATTCCAACTCCTTAATGATTAAACTCCAAACCTCCAAAATCTACTAAGATTTTTTTTGAGCAGTCCTACAAACTTTGATTATCTGACTTTATTTCTGTATTTTCAATGTGGAGAAAGCTAGAATAACAGGAAAAAAATGTGCCTTGCAAATTTTCTTTTCTTTTTCTCTTTTCCTATAACCTAATCTCCCACAGAAAGCCTGAAGTGGGAGTTAGTCCTGCTTACTGAGACAATTGTTTCATGTATAAAACTTCAACAATCTTTCTGAGCATTCTAAACTCTTTGACTGCAGTCTTTTGGCAGTTTTTCTGGCTAGCTTTAATTTTCCTTTTAGAAATATTTCAAGATAACAGAATCTACAAACAATATGTACATGACTCAAGACAAAGATTTTCCTATATTTTATAAAGACACAAAGAAAACAAAACAAGACAGATACGTAGACAGAATACAAAAAAGCAACCCCTTTTAGGGAGAAGCCAACAGAAACCATCACTTAAAGCTGTCTAGCAAAATAATAAATTCATGCAGGTGTGGCAGGGAATACTGGGAAACACCACCCTGGTCCAGAGAAGGAATTAGGATTATAGGGCACTGAGAAGAGGAAGGACTGGAGCCTCCTCTCAACTCCCAGTAAATTTTTAAGGGACATTCATTTTTCTAATATCTGGGTTGATTTTAAGATGGCAAGACTGACTCAAACTCTTTAACCAGAGCCAGGTTATCCTCAGCTTCCCTTTTAGTTATTTTAAGCTGGCACTTCTTAAAGGTGTCTCACTCTGGAGACTTATTTTTCGTTCCTGCCTGATCTAATGATTCTCATAAAAAGTTAATTTTGTCATAGTCAAATGCATCCCATGTTGGCCAACAATGTTGGGAATTTTCTTTAATTAAATTATGCTAATTATTAAGAAACTTGAAAGTATCTGGTCCATGGACTAAATGCATATGCCCTGCAGCTGTGTTCTTTGGCAGTTCATTCTCACATCCTCAGAGAATTTCCCATATTATAACCGAAGCAAACAAACACAGAAATACCTCTTCCAAAGAAGTCAAGAGACTTGTGTGACTCAGATCCCAGGAACAAAGAGTAATCCCAGTTGCCCCACCTTGGGTCATCTCCAGGAATCCTGAGGAATATCTGGTCCCTGCATTCAGATGGCTCTGGAGGAGAAGTGAGGCTGGTGACTTACACAGCCCTCCCTCAAAGAAAAAAACAAACAAGAAAGTAAAGTCAAGTGCAAATCATGTCATTATTTCTCTGATGGCATGGTCTTCTTCAGCAACGAAGGATGAACTCACCCTCTCTTATCATTGAGAAGGCAAGAAAATTAAACCCACTACAAATATGTATGAACATAATACAACACAAATTTCCAAATTAGCCACTTCCCTTTGCCCCCAAAAAAGAAAGAAAAAGAAAGAAAGAAAAGAAAATGTGCTTTCATCAGAACTTTGAGTTTATCAGTTTTTTTTCTGGAAGAGGATAGTATGTTTCACTGTGAGTTTTTTGGGACTGTGGTAGGACTTTGTGTTGATCACAGTTACTGAGGATTCCAGAGTTGATTAGCTTTGCAATATTGCTGACACTATAAATTATTCTCCTGGTTCTTCTCATTTCATTCTGTATTAGTTCATACAAGGCTTTCCAGATTGTTTTCTGAAGCCAACCTTTTCATCATTTGCATCACATTCATATACTTTACCTGGTGTAGCCATAACCAAATGAGGGATGTTGCCTTAGTTTCCAGGTCTTTGCCACAACAAAAAAGTGCTGTTACAGAGAGCAGAGCCAAGATGGCAGAGTATACTAAGCAACTCAATTGAACTCTTAAAATACTCCCCTTCCACACAACTCTACAACAGTTCCTCCAATCATGTTTTAGAGTGGAAAGCCCAATAAAAGATCATAGTGAGACATTTCTCCAGTCTTAGAAAACTTAGGAGGTTGGCAGAAGAGATCTGTGACACAGAGGTGGGGGGCTAACTCAGAGTATGACAGGAGCATCAGCAGTAAGCCTTTGAAGGTGCCTTTGACAGAAGCTGCAGCAGCTTCAAGAACTCTCAGCCTAGAAACAATACAGGGTTGGAAAATGGCCAGAAAGAGATTACAGAGGACACTTACTGGCATTGAGTACAGGGTCTGACTCTATTTGGCAACTCTGTTGCTCATATGCAGTTCTGTATCACAGTTCCAGGATGAGGAGGAGCACTTGTGGTCAGTCTCAAGGAAGCAAGGACCCAGTCATAGTTCCAAGGCACTAATGCTTTTGGCTTCAGGAAAGCAGGGACCTTTGTCACAATTTCAGGCGCAAGAGGAGCTCGAGCGCTTGTGGCTGCAAGGAAGTAAGGTCACAGTCCAAAAATCAAGAGCAAGTCTATACTTTGAAACTACAGGGGAGTAAGGGCTCTTCCTGAGTAAGAACCAGGGAGCAGACCAGGTTCTGACCAGCTAGTGTCATCTCTCCCAGGATAACACTTGGAAGCACAAAAAACATATACATACTCAGTTGGGTATAGAAATTTATCTTACTCAATAGGGAAATAGGAGATGAAAGAGATAAGAGATGTGCAAAGTACGGAAGGAACAATAATAAAAGGGAAGTCAGATTAAAGGAGGCAGTTTTCAGAAGCAAATTAGAGTTTTGAGAAGGGATGGATAAAAAGAGAAAAGGATAAATAGAGGAAAGTAGGATAGAGGGAAATACACAGTTAATCATCACTATGAATATGAGTGGGATGAAATCACTCATAAAATGAAAGTAGATAGCAGAATGGATTAGAAATCGGAATCCAGGAGCCAAGATGGTGGAGTACAAAGATGCATATACTCAAGTTCTTCTCCCACAGCCCATAAAATATCTGTAAAAAATGACTCTAAACAAATTCTAGAGCAGCAGAAACCACAAAACAACAGTGAAAGAGATTCCCAGCCTAAGGTAGCCTGGAAGGCCAACAGGAAAGGTTTATCACAAGGGGCACAGAGCAGAGAGCAGCCCATGGAGCACAGCTCAGCCTTGGCTGTGCAGCACCAGCAGGAACAGGACCAGAATAGGCACTGGGGGCAGAATCCTTGGCAGCAGCTGTGGTTCTCAGATCCCTCAACCCACAAATGCCAAAGACAACTTGAAAAGTCAATGAAAAAACTTTTTCACATGAGTGAGAAGGGAGCAGGGTCCTCCCCTAAACCCTGCCCCAGGCAGTGTTAGCAGCAGTAGCCCCTGGGGGAATTGAGCCACTGATCTGAGTCTCAGCTCTGAGTGGCAGCCCAGGGGTAAGGAAGAGTGCAGGCTGGTGTAGTAGAGCTGGTGGAGACTCTGAAAAAGGAATTCTACTTGAAGATCCTGGGAAAAAATCTGGTAGCTCTCAGACCAGAGTGCAAGCCAGGAGAGGAGTAAGTTCCTCTCCCTCAATTGTGCCACCTTAGAGGAACTGAGAACTTACAGGTCCCCAGAATATACTCCCCTATTGACAAAGGACTCAAAAGTCAAGTAACTGGCTGGGAAAAATGCCCAAAAAAGAGGGAAAAACTAAGACAATAGAAGGTTACTTTCTTGGTGAACATGAATTTCAAGAGAAGACGTAAAAGTCAAGACTTCTGCATCCAAACCCTCCAAAATAAATATGCAATGGTCCTAGGCCATGGAAGAGCTCAAAAAGGATTTTGAAAATCAAGTAAGAGAGATGGAGGAAAAATTGGGAAGACAAATGAGAGCAACACAAGAGAATCATGAAAAGTGAGTCAACAACTTGCTAAAGGAGACCCAAAATAAGGCTGAAGAAAATAACACCTTTAACAATAGGCTAACTCAATTAGAAAAAGAGATTCAAAAAGCCAATGAGGAGAAGAATGCTTTAAAAAGCAAAATTAGCCAAATGGAAAAGGAGGTTCAAAAGCTCACTGAAGAAAATAGTTCTTTAAAAATTAGAATGGAACAGATGGAAGCTAATGACTTTATGAGAAAGCAAAAAATTACAGAACCAAACAAAAAAGAATGAAAAAATGGAAGATAATGTGAAATATCTCATTGGAAAAACAACTGACCTAGAAAAGAGATACAGGAGAGACAATTTAAAAATTATGGGACTACCTGAAAGCCATGATCAAAAAAAGAGCCTAGATTTCATCTTTCATGAAATTATCAAGGAAAACTGCCCTGATATTCTAGAATCAGAGGGCAAGATAAATATTGAAAGAATACACCAATCACCTCCTGAAAGAGATTCAAAAAGAGAAACTCCTAGGAATATTGTAGCAAAATTCCAGAGTTCCCGGGTCAAGAAGAAATTATTGCAAGCAGGTAGAAAGAAACAATTTGAGTACTATGGAAATGCAATCAAGATAGCACAAGATGGGGGGGCGGGGGGGGGCGGAGCCAAGATGGCGGAGTAGAAGGACGCACATTTACGAGCTCCGAGCCCACAACCCATGGAATTGAGGTAAAAGGAGATCCCCATAAATTCTGAATCTCTGCAGGGGGTGCATAAACATAGGGGAAGAGATTTCCGTTCCACTGAACCCTGGAGAGCCGTCCCCGGGGTCCATTGCACCCCGGAAAGCGGACCCCACCCCCACCCCTGGCCCCGGCCCCAGAGAAGCTGACCTGAGCAGACTTCTGAGAGGGAAGCTCCGGGGGAAGCTCCCGCAGCCGGGAAAGTCCCTCCGCCCACAGAAGCTACAGGTCAGTAAGAAAGAAGGCTGCGATAGGGGAGGGGAGCGGAGCATCTCCGTGACTCAGGCCCCCTCGGGAGGAAGCGGCAGCGGCAGAGAAGGGGGCAGGAAGCAGCAGAGGCAGAGGCGTGGGCGGGCGGCTGAGGCGGCAACGGCCGGCCCGGGACTCAGGAATCCCCCAGCAGCAGGTAGGATCTTCAATACTGAAGGTCTTTCCAACCTGAGGGAGCCGAGCAGGGGAGACGGCCCTGCCCCCACCCTGCTCTACTGCTGAACGCCTCTGAATAAAACCCCCAAGGGAGCTGAGCACAGCAGGCGGGGCCCCCCACCCCGCCCCCACCTGCTCCGTTCCTGAAAGTCTCTGCAGAAAGCCCCTGAGGGCCCAAGATTAGGAGGCGGCCCTGCCCCCACCCCTGCGCCAGAACTAAAGCTTGCTGCGGAAAGCGCATTTGAATCTCAGAGGCCAAGCACTAGCTGGGCGGATCCAGGCAGGGGTGGAAAGGAATCTCAGAAGTCAAGTAACTGGCTGGGAAAATGCCTAGAAAGGGGAAGAAAAATAAGACTTTAGAGAGTTTTTTCCAACAAATGCAAATGATCCCGACCTTCGGATCTGATGGGGAGGACGAAAACGTATTTTTCCCATCAGGGAAAGATGTGGAGGGCGGGGCCTCAGTACCCCAGACACCCCAGAGGGGTGTTGGGTGGGCTCAGGCCTTGGAAGAGCTTAAAAAGGATTTTGAAAAGCAAGTTAGACAGGTGGAGGAAAGACTGGGAAGAGAAATGACAAAGATGCAAGAAGAGTATGAAAAAAAGGTCAATATCTTGGTAAAGGAGACCCAAAAAAATGCTGAGGAAATTAACATCTTGAAAAATAGGCTCACTCAATTGGCAAAAGAGGTTCAAAAAGCCAATGAGGAGAAGAATGCATTCAAAAGCAGAATGAGCCAAATGGAAAAAGAGGCTCAAAAGCTCACTGAATTTAATAGTTCTCTCAAAATTAGAATGGAACAGATGGAGTCTAATGACTTTATGAGAAACCAAGAAATCACCAAACAAAACCAAAAGAATGATAAAATGGAAGAGAATGTGAAATATCTCATGGGAAAAACAACTGACCTGGAAAATAGATCCAGGAGAGACAACTTAAAAATTATGGGACTACCTGAAAGCCATGATCAAAAAAAGAGCCTAGACATCGTCTTGCATGAAATTATCAAGGAAAACTGCCCTGACATTCTAGGACCAGAGGGCAAAATAAGTATTGAAAGAATCCATCGATCACCACCTGAAAGAGATCCAAAAAGAGAAACTCCTAGGAACATTGTGGCCAAATTCCAGAACTCCCAGCTCAAGGAAAAAATCTTGCAAGCAGCTAGAAGGAAACAATTCCAGTACTGTGGAAATACAATCAGGATAACCCAAGATCTAGCAGCTTCTACATTAAGGGATCGAAGGGCATGGAATAGGATATTCCAGAAGGCAAAGGAACTAGGACTGAAACCAAGAATCACCTACCCAGCTAAACTGAGTATAATACTTCAAGGGAAAATATGGTCTTTCAATGAAACAGAGGACTTTCAATCATTCTTAATGAAAAGACCAGAGCTGAAAAGAAAATTTGACTTTCAAACACAAGAATGAGAGGAAGCATGCAAAAGTAAACAGCAAGGAGAAGTATTAAGGGACTTACCAGAAATGAACTGTTTGCATTCATACAGGGAAGGACAATATTTCTAACTCTTAAAACTTTTCAGGATCTGGGTGGTTGGTGGGACCACACATACACATGTACACGCATGCACACACATACACACATGCATTCACATGCAGAGACAGAGAGCACAGATTGAACTGAATAGGATGGGACCATACCTTAAAAGAAATTAAGGTAAATGGTGAGAGAGAAATGTAGTGAGAGGAAAGAAGATAGCACAAGATCTAGCAGTTTCTACATTATGGAATCAAAGGGCTTGGAATAGGATATTCCAGAAGTCAAAGGAACTAGGATTAAAACCAAGAATCACCTATCCAGCAAAACTGAGTATAATACTTCAGGGGGAAAAATGGTCATTCAATGAAACAGAGGACTTGCAAGCATTCTTGATGAAAAGACCAGAACTGAATAGAAAATTTGACTTTCAAACACAAAAATGAGAAGAAGCGTGAAAAAGTAAACAGCAAAGAGAAGTCATAGGGGACTTACCAAAGGTTGAACTGTTTACATTCCTACATTTGTAACTCTTTGTAACTCTTGAAATTTTTCTCAGTATTTGGGAAGTTCTGGGAATAATACACACATATATATGTAGACCGAGAGCACAGGGTGATTTGAAATGGAAGGGATGATATCTTAAAAAATGAAATTAAAGGATGAGAGAGGAATATATTGGGAAGAGAAAGGGAGAATGGAATGGGGCAAATTATCTCTCATAAAAGAATCAAGAAAAAGCTTTTTCAATGGAGGGAAAAAGAGGGGAGGTGAGAGGGAAAAAGTGAAGCTTACTCCCATCACATTTGGCTTAAGGAAGGAATAACATGCATACTCAATTTGGTATGAAATATCTATCTTACACTACAGGAAAGCAGGGGAGAAAGGAATAAGGGGGGTAGAGGGGATGATGAAAAGGAGGGCAAATGGGAGAGGGAGCAATTAGAAGCAAACATTTTTGGGGAGTGACAAGGTGCAAAGAGAGAATAGAATAAAAAGGGGGCAGGATAGAATGGAGGGAAATATAGTTAATCTTATACAACATGACTATTATGGAAGTCATTTGCAAAATTACACATATATAACCTATGTTGAATTACTTGCCTTCTCAGTGGGGATGCATGGGGAGGGAGGAAGGAAGAGAAGTTGGAACTCAGAGTTTTAGGAACAAATGTTGAGAACTGTTTTTGTGTACAACTGGGAAATAAGAAATACAGGTAATAGGGTATAGAAATTTATCTTGCCCTACAGGACAAGAGAGAAGATGGGAATAAGGGAAGGGGGAGGGTGTTAGAAGGGACAGCAGATTGGGGTAAGGGGTAATCAGAATGCATGGCATTTTGGAGTGGGGGAGGGGATAGATGGAGAGGCAATTTGGAACTCAAAATTTTTTGGAAATGAATGTTGAAAACTAAAAATAAATAAATAAACATTTAAAAAATCAGAATCCAACAATATATTGTTTACAAGAGACACACTTGAAACAGAAAAACATGCACCGACTTAAAATTAAGGACTGGAGCAGAATATATTATGCTTCACCTAAAGGAAAAACAAAAGGCAGTAGGAGCAATCATCATCTCAGGGAAAGTAATTGCAAAAATGGACTTAAGTAAGAAAGGTAAATAGGAAAACTAAATTTTGCTAAAAGGTACCATAGACAATAGAGTAATATCAAATTTTTTATAGGAAGTTTCTGTGATAAAGACCTCATTTCTTAAATATATAGGAAACTGAGTCAAATAAATAAAAATAAGAGCCATTCCCTAATTGATAAATTGTCAAAGGATATGAACAAGCAGTTTTCAAGAGAAGAAATCAAGATTATCTATAATTGTATAAAAAAATGCTGCAAACAATTATTGCCTATAAAAATGCAAATTAAAACAACTCTGTTGTTCCATCTTACATTTATCAGAAATGACAAATGCTGATGCTTGATAATAGGTACACTAATGAACTTCTTTAGGTGGAGTTCTAAACTAGTCCAAAATCATTCTGGAGAACACTTTGGAACTATGTCCAAAGGGCTATAAAACTGTACATACATTTTGACCCAGCAATACCACCACCAAATCTCTAGCCCAAAGAGATGAGAGAAAAAGGAAAAGGACAGAAGTATACAAAGAAGTTTAGACCAGCTTTTTTGTGGTGGCAAAGAACTGGACATTAGGAAATGATCTTCAGTTGGAGAATGGCAGAATAAGTTCTAGCATATGAATATGATGGAGTACTATTGTACAGTAAGAAATGACAAGGGAAAATGGTTTCAAAAAAAGTAAATATGGAAGTCCTTTATAAGCTCATGTAAAGTGAAGTGAGAAGAGCTGGGAGATTATTGTGCACAGTAAAAGTAATTTTATAATGATGATCAATTGTGAGTTGGCTACTTTGAGCAATATAATGATCCAAGACAACGCCAAAGGACCATGATGAAAAATGCTATCCACCTCCAGAAAGAGAACTAACAAACTCAGTGCAAATTAAAGTATAATTTTCTCCCTTTTTTGGCTTTGATTTGAGGTAAGACTAATATGGAAGTATGTTTTGTATATTTGTATAATTGAAATCATGTTGCTTGCCTTCTCAGTGAATAGGGAAGGTTTGGGAATAAGGAGAGAATTTTGAACTCAATTTTTAAGAAAAGAATACTAAAAATAAATAACTTTTTTAAAAAAACCAGTTAATATAAATATATGTATTTTATATTTTATAAATATAAATATATATAATTTATATATTATATATAAATATATATTTTATAAATATAAATATATTTTATATATAAAATAAACTTATTTTATATATAAAATATATTATATACATATATTATATATAATATATATTACATATTATATAAATATTATAAATTTATAAATATTTTTGTAATATGAATCTCTTTGGAGTGCAGACCTAATAGCAAAGGATACGTGCAGCTTAAAAACTGTTTAAGGCATAGTTTCAAATTGCTTTCCAGAATAGTTGAACTAATTCATAGCTCCACTAATAGTGCATTAAAGTACTTATTTTTTCACATCCCCTTCAGCATTTGTCATTTTTCTTTTCTTTTCTTTTGTCAGCTTAGCCAATCTGATGGGTGTGAGGTGATATCTCAGAATTATTTTAATGTGCACTTTTTCACATGGCTATTGATATCTTATATTTCTTCTTTTGAAAATTGCCTGTACATAAATTTTGACTGCTTTGACTGACATTTGGGGAAATGATTCTTATTGTTCCTAATATGGTTCAGTGCCCCAAATATCTTAGAAAGGAGACTTTTATCAGAGAAATCTACTGCAAAGATTCACCTCTCCCCCCAGATTCCTGCTTTTCTTCTAATTTTAGCTGCATCTGCATTGGTTTCGCTTGTGCAAAACCTCTTAATTTTATGTAATCAAAATTATTCATTTTATCTCCTGTTGTGGTTTGGAAAATTCCAGCCTGCAACAAAATGCAACTTTTTGGAGCAGAGCACTAAACAAGTATCAATTTATTAGGGAAACTAGTGGTCCCTAGGCAATGAGATCCAATACTTTCCTCATGGCCAAAGGTCCCAACGCGAATGGGATGAGGAATTTTATAGAACTTGAGGAGGCCTTTAGGAAGTGCCCTAGTCCTTGAAAGAAGGACTTCAGAAGTGGAGAAACTCCTATGATTGCCTAATTTTCAGAAGTAGGGTAACTTCTATGATTAGCTAATGGTGATGTCCATCAATTACAACTTCTTTGCCACCAGGTTTTCCATAGGTCATTAGGTACAGGCCATCTGTATTTATGACCATCAACTATAGGCCAACTGAGTAAGGACTTTCCACATGCCCTCTCAACCAGATCTTTCTACAGGCTACCAAACACTAATGATTGGATAGTTATATCCTTGGAGAGCAAGGAAATTGTGCTTTGAAAGCAGAAGTCACTAGGGCATAGTTGGTAGAGATTCATAGGAGTGAAGGGGTATTGCTAAAACAAGTTCCTAGCAGGAGTTAATATAAACCCTTATATAAATCCTTATAACAGTCCTAACAGTATACTTCTATAAATCAAATGTATTATAATCATTAATACAGAGTGGATTAATTAATTAATTGTAACTCACATGACTCTTCTTATAACATCAACTAACATAACTAAGTCAAACTTAATTTTATTTTAGTATATTAAAGCTTTCACTGATACCCATTAAATCACAATGAATTGAATGAATACAGATTAAACTGAGTAGGGGTATCAAAATTATCTTCACACTGTGAACCTCTCTCTCTTGCTAAATCAAAAACCCTTCTTCAATCCATAGATATGCCAGATAATTTCTTCCCTGCTTCACTAATTTACTTATGATAGCATACTTTGTGTCTAAATCATATGCCCATTTTTAATACATAAATGTGCATATATATACACACATGTATACATATACACATATGTATATGTATATATTAGTCTATGCCCAGTTTCTGCCAGACTACTTTCCATTCCCACCCCCCCCGCTCAGTTTTTATAAAATAGAGATCTCACTCCAATAGCTGGAATATTTGGGGAAATCAAACATTAGTTTACTGCACTCGTTCGCTTCTGTATGTTATGTACCTAATGTTATTCCACTTATTGACCACTCTATTTTTTATCTAGTACCAAATTGTTTTGATGATTACAGCTTTATAGTACACTTTAAAATCTTACACTGCTAGTATTACTTTCCTTTGAATTTTTTTTCCATTAATTCCTTTGATATTCTTGACTTTTTGTTCCTCTAAGTAAATTTTATTATGACTTTCTAGCTCAATAAATCAATTCTTTGTTACCTTAACTGACATAGCACTAAATAAGTAAACTAATTTGGGTAATGTTGTCATTTTTATTGTATTGACTCAGCCTACCCATGAGCAATTAATCTTTTTCCAATTATTTTGACCAGTTATTATATGTGTGAAAAGTGTTTTATAATTTCTGCCACAAATGTTGTGGCAGAAAGACTCTCAAATATTTCATAATGTTTGTTTTTATTTTTAATGAAATTTCTTTTTCTCTATTTTCCTTTGTTGGAAATATATAGGAATGCTAATGATTATATTGGTTTGTTTCATACTCTGCAACTCTGATGTTGTCAATTACTTTGATTAATTTTTTAGTTGACTTTCTATACCATCTGCCAGATATGATAGTTTCATTTCCTAGTTGACCATGCTTAATCCTTCAGTCTATTTTTCTTATCTTATTGTTATAGCTAGATTTTCTAGTACAGTGCTGAATAGTAATGGTGATAATGGACAACCTTATTTCACCTCTGATCTTATAGGAAAGGCTTCAAATTTTTCTCCATCTATCGAAATAATCTTTTCTTTTTTGGTATTTTTGTTATTGATATGGTCAATTATACTTGTAGTTGTCCTAAAATCGAACCAACCCTGCATTCTGGCATAAATCCAGCCTGTTCATAGTTTATGATCTTTATAGTATATCATTGTAATTTCCTTACTAGTATTTTATTTAAAAATTTTGTGTCATTATTCATTAGGGAAATTAATCTATAGATTTTCTTCTCTGGTGTTAGGTATCAAATTTTTTTGTCATGGAAGGAATTTTATTAGGATTCCTGTATTTTTTAAAACAGTTTATATAGTTTTGAAATTAATTTTTCTTCAAGTTTTGGTAGAATTCAATTGTAAATCCATCTGCTTCAAGGTTTTTTTTTCCCCTTAGGGAGATGATTTATCAATTCTTCAATTTTTTTTCCTAAAATAAGGTTATGTAAATATTTTATTTCCTCTTAATTTAGCATTTTATATTTGCTAAAAATATTCATCCACTTCATTAAGATTGTCAGTTTTATTGGCAAAATAGTTCTTAACAATTGTTCTTATTTCATCTGCATCTCATTTTCATTGGTTATGCATTCACCTTTTCCATTTTAATACTGGTCATTTTATTTCATTCTTTATTTTAATTAAATTGATTAGTGACTTATCTTTTATTTTCTTCACAAAATAGTCTTAGTTTAATTTATAACTAGTTTATTACAATTAATTCAATTGTTCTTTTAACTTTCAATTTTATTTTCTTTCCTTAGATTTTTCAGTATTTCTATTTTGGTGTTTATTTGGAGCTTTGTAATTTGTTTGTTTTCTAATATTTATGGTTGTGTGCCCACTTCATTGATCTGTTCTTTCTCATTTTTTTTTTTTAGTAAAAGATCAAGATACGAAGTAAGGACCAAGTTGTTAAAGCAATTCTCTATGGCAGGCTGGAGGGATAACTAGCCATCCTGGTGGTAGAAAGTGTATCAGTCAAGTTATATCTCTACTATCCTTCTAGTTCCTCTGGATGACCACCCAATTTTGAGGACTGGCTGTGGAGGATTGTACACTGCTACGAAGCAGTGTACAAGGTAGACCAAAACAGGATAAAACAGTTTGAGCACCTTCACCCAACATAGGGCAAAACTGGAGACCAAGAAGGCAGATCCTTTCGATGAAAAGGTCTTCAGATAACATTCACTTTGCAACTTTAGGGAGGGACCTCCTTAAATGGTGGAAAGTTAGACCTAAGAGTAAAAGTCTTATGACTGCTGTCAGATCATCTTGAAGAAACTGGTTATAATATTTTCTGAGCAATTGCTTGCATAGAGTGAGTGGTAGTAAATGTTTTGGCTTCCTTTTTAGAGGATGTCTGTCCATGGTGGTGACCTGAGACATATACTACGGAACAACTGAACTGGGCGAAGAGAACGTCCACTTTCTCTGTTGCCATTTGAGCTTGGGGGCCTGCTTAGAAGTGCTTCTGTTTGTTGAGATCAAGCAGAGACCATTTCCAAATCAAAGTGCTTGGTCTCAAATGTTGTCTTCATAGTTAGCATATCTTTTGCTGAAGCTTCTCACCCAAAGCTACATAGTTCTGGGTTGAGCTCATGGAACAGTTGGAAAGAGAGAAACCTCAACTGGCATATTGGAGATACTTATTTCCACTACAAAAGGCTTTTATTGGGTTAGCAACAGTGCCAAGTTGAATGGTCTTTCTGTTTACCTAAAATGTTTCTTGATGATTGGGCTCCAATGAAAAATTCCTTGAATACTGGAGTATATAAGTGAGGTATGTAATTAGATTGGACAAACATAGGATAAAGTGGGTGTAGCCGCTAACAAATCAAATAATTGGTATTTCTGAAAGGCCACTGTTGATGCTAGGTAACTCCCAAGGTTGTACAGTGTCCACTTTTCATGGATCCATTTATATTACCCTCTCCACAAGGATTATTTATTTTATATACAAGAAACTCCACTTACGGTCTGATAATAGGCAGTGATGCTTAGATATTAGAGGATGATTTTGAACAAGGTTATATGCTGACTGGGGTCCTAGGATTAAGTCATAACATCACACTAGTACAAAACAATCACTCAGTCCACAAGGTCATGAAAAACTGAGTTTGTAAATCACTAAAAAATTGCAGGGGCATAAATCACTTCAAAATGCATAACATTATATTTAAATTGTTCCTAAGGTGTCTGAAAAAATATACCCAATGCCTTCCGTACCCACCTCCATGTATGATGAATCCAAATAAAGGCCCAATCAGCAGAGCAAGCTTAGTGATTAGAATTGCATGACGAAGTTGATCCAGTGGGTAGGAATAAAGAGCAGAGGACAGAGAATTGACTCCCCAAAAGTGTGAAATAATGTTTCAGGCCTAATAATTGGGGTGTTGTCTTAACTCTTTACTTTTTGTTCCATGAAGAGAAAGAGTCCCATCAGAGGACATGGAGGTTGTGATGAGTCCTTCAGCAGGGGTATTTCTTATATCAGAAACACCTATATTGACCAGAAGCTGACCATCGCTGAAATGTACTCCTACTCTGTGTGAAGGCCTTCTTCCATCTTTCCCTCCTGTGATCCTCTTGACACTGCAGATACAACCAAATCTTTGCGAATTTGTTGGTAGATGAGGTCTTGAAGAAGACTTGAAGACGGGGTCAAAAGGGTTGCAATTTATAAATTATTGTAAAGTGGTATAAAATGAGTTATTTGATACAGATGGAAAGTTGTAACACCAGACATGGATAGATGGGGCTCACTGCCCTCTTGTCTCTTCTGCAGATGTGAGCAGTTTTCTTCATTCTCTGCGCATCCGCTCCTGCCCTCTCAGACCAAAGCCTCCTTTGAAGGCAGCCCCAGGTCTCACCAGTTTCATCCCTGGGGCCCCTGAGTCTGGAGTCTGGCCTCTTTCTCATATTTAATACGTCCAGAAATACATATTTCCCTCTACATATTGTTTTGACCGTATTCTGCAGATTTTAGTATGTTCTCCCATTGTTGTCATTATCGCTAATGAAATTATTGTTTGTATCTTTTATTCTTCCACCTACACATTCTTTAGGGTTAAGTTATTTAGTTTCCAAATAACTTTTTAATTTCAATTGATGTTTCAAAGGCTCTTTATGGCTTTATGGTCAACCGTGTAATTTTTTTTTTTTTGTACTTTATGATGAGAGAAAGGTGCATTTAGTTTTTCTGCTTTACTATGTTTGTGAGATTTTCAGGCTCTTATATATATTTAATTTTTGTGAAAACTGCTAAAAATGGATATACTCCTTATTCCCATACAATATTCTTCATAAGTCGATCATATATAAATCTCATAAAATTCCCTTCATCTTTTTGGTTTATTTTATGGTTACATAAACAGTTTCTTTCCTCTTAAACTCACTTAACTTTTACTTTAAGAATTTAAATGTTATGATGTCTGGTATGTATATGTGGGACTCCATCCTACTGCAAGCTACAAGCTTCATAAACAGCAAAAGTTGTATATGAGGTATATGTTTCCCGCAACAGCAGGGACATGACTGTGAGGTCAAGTATGCCCCCTTGGGAACCCAGTTGGGCAGGAAATCCCCTAAGTAAATTGTATGGAATTCTATATCATGAAGACAGGACAATGGGTTGTAAAAGTTAAATATTGTAAGGATCGTAAAAGTTATATATTGTATTGTATTCTGTGTGCTCTCCCAGGAAATGTATGTTAGTCTCCCCTTATCTTGGAAAATAACCATGATGTAAATTTCGAAGTAAAAGTTGATTCCTGAAGCAGCTGGGGCAGTTGCTGTTTCCTGAAGCTGCCCAGGCTAGACTTTGAACACAGTCTGGTGTCTGTGTGCTCTCTGCTATTCCCAGAAGTGCTCCTGTCCCCTTACAGGTGACCCCTGTTCAAACTCTGCTGCGTGGGATGCAGCATGTATATGATGAGTATTGGTATTAATTCATTGTCTATTGTACCCTTTAGTAAAATATAATTTCTCTCTTTACCTCTTTTAATTAGAGGTATTTTTGCTTTTGCTTTATCTGAGATGATGATTGCCACTTCTGACTTTTTTTTTACTTCAACTAAAGTATCATAGATTGTGCTTCAGCTTCTTATTTTAACTATATCTGTTAACTTTCTATTTCAAATGTGTCTCTTATAGCTCACTCAATGGTAGCTGGCAGCACTTGTAGGCTATTTTGGATGTACCCCCTTAATTTGCCTCTTCCCTTCCCCTGGCTCTAAATTCTCAGACTAGAATGGTGCACAGTCTCAGATTAAACAAAAATGGAAGAAGAAATTGATGCTCTTGCCATTGACAAAGGCTCTGTCATGAGCAAAGCTGGCTTTGCTGGGGATGATGCTCCTTTGGCTATGTTCCCCTCCATTGTTGGACACCCAAGACACCAGGGTGTCATGGTGGGAATGGGGCAAAAGGACAGTTCTGTTGGTGATAAGGCCCAGAGCAAGAGAGGTACTGTGACTCTCAAATACCCCACTGAACATGACATTATTACCAACTGGGATGACTTGGAGAAAATCTGGCATCATACCTTCTACAACGAGCTTCATGTAGCTCCTGAGGAACACCCTGTTCTGCTTACAGAAGCTCCTTCAAACTCTAAGGCCAACAGAGAGAAGATGACAGGTTTGAGACCTTCAACGCTCCAGTCATGTATATTGCTATTCAGGTTGTGTTGTTTCTGTATGCCTCTGGTCGTACCATTGGTATTGTTATGGACTCTGGTGATGGTGTCACCCACACTGTGACCATCTATGAGGGTTATGCCCTTCCCCATGCTATCCTTCGTCTAGATTTGGCTGGCCATGACCTGACAGATTACCTCATGAAAATACTGACAGAAAGAGGGTACAACTTCACTGCCAAAGCTAAAAGGGAAATTGTTCATGACATCAAGGAGAAGCTATGCTACATTGCCCTGGACTTCAAGCAAGAGATGACCACTGCTGCTTCCTCTTCTTCTCTGAAGAAGAACGATGAGCTTCTTATGATGGCCAGTTGATCACCACTGGCAATGAGAGGTTCAGGTGTCCAGAGGCCTTCTTACAGACATCCTTCCTGGGGATGCAATCCTGTGGTATTCATGAGACCACTTTCAATTCTATCATGAATGTTGATATTCAAAAGGATCCAAAAGGATCTATATGCCAACACAGTATTGTCTGTCTGGTAATACTATCATGTACCCAGGTATTGCTGACAGAACGCAGAAAGGAATCACAGCCCTGGCACCTAGCACAATGAAAATTAAGATCATTGCTCCGCCTGAACGTAAGTATTTGATCTGGATTGGTGGGTCTCTTCTGGCATCTCTCTCTACCTTTCAGCAGATGTGGATCAACAAACAGGAATATGATGAATCTGGCCCATCCATTGTCCATCACAAATGATTCTAAATGGACTGCTAGCAGATGTGTAGCATTTGCTGTATGAGTATTCACAAAGTAAAAATTTGCACTGGCAAATATACACCTCATGTTAGCCTCATGAAACTGGAATAAGCCTTCTTCAAAAAGAAACTTGTCCTTGGGGAAGTTTGTATCTGATATTAGACAAATATCAGCACTTTTTAGATTGTTGAACTGTTACTGATTTGACCTCATATTCAAGTTAACAGCTGTTCCCTTGGTGTATATTTTAGCAGACCTTGTACATATCTTTGATCTAAACCCTGAAACAGGTCACTTCATTTTGACAGATAAGGCTAAGAGTTAACTTCAGTAGAGAATTGACCTGATAATATGGCAATATAGTATCTGGCTGTTTAACACTCAAAAGCTGTACAGTTTAGTTCTATAAAGCATCAGATCTGTACAGGGTATCTAAACGTCAGATTTCCAGCATCTAAAACAGCTGACTTGCAGAATATCTCTCCTAAGGCTGGCAAAAATTTATTAAATGTGTTGCATCCTGTCACTATCCTAGCAGGAATACATATTGAATCCAAGCCTTAGGAACCAGTTTGTTTTTTTTTCTTAACCCACTGCTTTCCCCCAATGTCATGGAGCTAAGTTACTCAACCTTGAGTTGCAACAAAGTTTGTATTTACAACCTGTAAATTTGTGCATCTAGTTAATTTATGTAAGATTTTTGCACGCTGCTTTAATGTTCTCACATGACAGTAGAATATCAAAATTTGTAAGTCATCCTGAGTTGAGAATTGTAATGCCCAACATGTCATTGTGTAAGGAAAAATAAAAGTGCTGGAGATAAACTGAAAAAAAAATGTGTCTCTTGTAAACAAGATTTTTACATGATTTCTAATCCATTTTGCTGTCATCTTGTTTTGTGGGTGAATTCATTCCGTTTACCTTTTGTGGGGTACAGAGATCCTTACCACCCCACACAACCCCTTACCAATGAATCAGAGACTCTGAGATATTAGCAGAAAGAATAGTTCATTTATTGACTTTCTTGAGAAAGGGCTCCCTCAGAGTAGCCCAAAGATGGCGTCAACCGAAGAGAGCAGAGGTGTGTTCAACTCAGCAGACTAAATAGATCCCACCCACAATCCCCTCCTCTCTAGTCCCCTTCCTCAGGGCTTATTGGTGCAAGCCCTGAGGGTACAATCGATTGGCAGCAATCTACCCCAGCAAAAGAGAAAAAAGACAGTTTCAAGAGTTTTTGCAAGAGTAAACAGTTTTAGAAAAAAAAGAAAGAAGTGGGGGAGGTGTTATTCCTCCCTGCAATGTGCCTAAAAATAAGGTGGGGGAAGTCTTGGAAAATACAGATTATGTTGAAAATATTTCTTTACAAGGTCAACCTACTGCAAAATGTTTCAACAGGACAAGAAAGAATTAAGTCTTTGAGGATGCTTCACTCCTGAGAGATCCTCTGAGATCATCTCTCACAACCTTAACAGTTATAATTAGTTACTGTGTATTACACTGTTTCATTTGCTTATATTTATCCCTCTCTTTTTTCTGCCTCACAAGTGTTTTTGCTTTTGACCACTGCCTCCTTTAATGTACTCTGCTTCTCATTTCTCACTTCTTTTCTCCTAACCTCTTTTCCTCACACATCCCTGTTGGATAAAATGAATTTCTGTACCCACCAATAAGTGCATGTATATTTTTCCCTCCTTGGGAATGAGATTCAAGTATCGCCTACTCTTTATCGCTGCCCCCTTTATTTTATGTACTCTTTCTTGCATGCTTTATTATGGGGAAATAATTTCTTCTTTTGAGAACATTCAAACATAACAGCATCACATTCAGGCTCTCTTTCTAATTAGATTCCATCCCTGGTGATGATAAACTTCCTCGCGTTACATGTGTCATTTTTATCGTTGTTAAGTTGTTTTCAGTCAAGTCAAAATCTTCATGAACCCCTTTTGGAGTTTTCTTGGCAAAGATAGTGGAGAAATTTGGTATTTTCTTCTCCAGTTCATTTTCCAGATGAGTAAACTGAGGCAAACAGGGTTAAATGTCTTGGTTAGAGTCACACAGCTAGTAAGTATCTGAGGACATATTTGAATTCAGGTTTTCCAGACCCCAGACCCAAAACTCGGTCCACTACACCACCCAGCTTACCTAGATGTATCATCTCCCTACATAATAATATAAACAACTTGACCTTTTTAGTCCCTTATCGTTTCTCATTCATATTTACTTTCTTATGCATGTCTTGTGTCTTCTGTTTGAATGTCAAATTTTCTATAAAGGCTCTTGCTTTTTCATCAGGAATGCTTGAAAGTACTCTATTTCATTGTGTTGCTTTTCCCCTGTAGGATTATATTCAGTTTTTCTGGGTAGGTTATTTTTGGTTGTAATATTAGCTTCTGGAATATTATATTCTAAGCCTGCCCTTGCTTAATAGCAATGGCTGCTAGATCTTGTGTGATATTGTCTGTGACTTCATCATATTTGAATTATTTCTTTCTGGCTACTTGCAATACTTTATCCTTGACCTGAGAGTTCTGGATTTTGGCTATAATATTCAAGGGAGTTTTCATTTGAGGATTTCTTTCAGATGGCAAGTGAATGCTTGCAATTTCTACTTTGCCCTTGGGTTTTAAGATATCTGGACAGTATTTCTTTATATTTTCTAGAACTATATGATGCCTAGGTACTATCTTTCTGTTCATGGTTTTAGGTAGTCCAAAGACACTGAAATTACGGTTTTTTCAATCTCTTTTCAAGATCAGCTGTCTTTCTTATCAGATATTTCATATTTTCTTCTATTTTGTCAATCTTTTGACTTTATTTTATTATTTCTTCATGTTTCATAAAGTAATTAACCTCTGTTTCACCAATTCCAATTTTCAAGGTTGCAGCTAGGTGGTGCAGTGAATAGAATACCAAGTCTGGAGGTCGGAAGACCTACTTGAGTTCAAATCTAGCCTGAGACGCTTAATAGCTCTTAACCCTGTTTGCCTCAGTTTCCTCATCTGTAAAATGAGCTAGAGAAGGAAATGGCAAAGCCAAGGAAACCCCAAAGGGAGGCATGAAGAGTAGGACGTGACTGAAATGCCTGAACAATAACAATTTTCAAAAAACCATTTTCTTCAGTAAAGTTTTATATCCTTTTTCTAAGCTGTTAATTCTCTTTTTAAAATTTAATTTTTATATTATATTTGAGGTTCCAAATTGTTTCATTCCCTCTCTCCCAGTGCCACACTAGAAAAGGTCACACACACATAACACACACAAATGTGCAATATATGTTCCATATGTCAATTCTTTTTCTAAAGATTAATAGAATCTTCCTTCATAGGTCCTTTGTAATTGATCTGAATATTCACAAATCTCAAAATAGCTTAGTCATCAATATTTATTCTTTAAACAATATTGCTGTTACCGAATACAACATTCTCTTGGCTCTCATTTCATTCTTCATTATTTCATGCCAGTCTTTCCATGTTTTCCTAAAATCAACCTGCTCCTCATTTCTTACAGCACAATAATATTCCATCACAATTACGTACCACAACTTATTCAACTATTCCTCATTTGATGGGCATCCCCTCAATAGTTCTTTGCTATCACAGATAGAGCTGCTATGATTTTTTAAGATATACTAATTCTTTTCCTTTTTCTCTGATGACCTTGGGAAACAGACTTAATAGTGGTATTGCTGAGTCAGATGATACACAAAGCTTTATAACATTTTGGGCATAATCCCAGATTGCTCTCCAAAATGACTGCATCACCAACCACGGCTTATTGTTGCTCCACTGGCTGTTCTACTAATAATGTATTAGTATCAATTTTTTTCTCATCCCCTCCAACATCAGGGGTGAGATGATATCTCAAAGTTTTTTCATTTACATTTCTGTAATTAATAATGATTTAGAGTATTTTTTCATAAGACTATATATAGCTTTGATTTCTTCCTCCAAAAACAGTTTATTCATATCGTTTGACCTTTGATCAGTTGGGAGAATGACCACTATTCTTATAAATTTAATGTGAGGCCTTTATCTGAGAAATTGTCTATAAATTCCTTCCCCTAATTTTCTGATTTCCTCCTAATCTTGTCTACATGGGGTTTTTTTTTGTGCAAGACCTTTTTAACTTAATATAATAAAAATTATGCATTTTACCTCTGTCTCTCCTGTTTACTCAAAAATTATTTTTCTATAATATATATTATACATTATTGTATATATAATAATATTCATATAAATCTAATAACTTTTATGTTCCATGTTTTTCTAATTTACTTATGAGATCTCCTTTTACAATTAGGTCATGTATCCATTTTGACCTTGTCTTGGTAAATGGTGTAAAGTATTAGTTTATGCCTAATTAGTGGAGACTGCTTTCCAATTTTCCTAACAATTTTTACCAGTGAATTCTTATCCTGAAAGCTTAAATTTTTACATTTATCAACATAAGACTACTATTGCCCTTTACTACTGTGTATTATATATCTACTCCATTCTACTGATCCACCAGTCTATTTTTTAGCCAGTACCAGATAGTTTAAATAATTATAATCTTATAATACAGTTTAAGATTTGCCACTGTTAGACCTCCTTTCCTTACTTTTTTTGATTAATTTCTTTTTCATTCATGACCTTTTGTTTTTCCAAATGAATTGTATTATTTTTCTACCTATTTTTTGGTAATTTATCTATTACCTATTTTTTTTGGTAATTATTTTTCAACTTATTTTTTGGTAATTTAATTGGGATCATAAGGAATAAGGAGACTAACTTAGGTAAAACTGTCATTTTGTATTATATTGGCTCACCCCACGCATGAACAATTAATAATACTTCTCCAGTCATTTAAATCTGACTTAATTTGCATAAAAAGTGTTCTGCTATTATGTTCACATAGTTCCTGGGTTTGTCTTGGCAAGTATTTTGTATTGTTTGTAGTTGTTTCAAATGATCTATCTCTTACTCTCTTTTATTGCAGGATTTTGTTGGTGATGTATAGAAATGCTGATGATTTATGTAAGTTTATTTTCTATACTGTTACTTTGCTAAAATTGTGTGGTTTTTCCTTCATTCTACAAGAAGACCATGGTATCAGCAAGATGATGACCTGACTTGCAATTGAATTGGATTTGAGTGAGGGAGGGTTATGCAAAGTCACCAGTCTCACTTTCTCCTCCAGAGCCATCGGAGTCCAAGAGCCATATACAGATCAGGATGACTGGAGATGGCCAAGGATGCAGTGGGAGACCTTGGTCTTTTTAAGTTAAGGTCTTTTCAAGTTCTCATTTTGAATAAGGCGAAGCCCATTCAGTGATTAGGGCTGTTTAAGAAGTGAGTCAAGAGATGGCCCCTTTAAAAAAAATCAAACATGTTCAAAGTTGCTGACTGAAAGAGAAACAATTACTTTTTCCATTCACTCCAAGCCAAGAGGACTCAAAAAAATAACTATTAAGTAATGCTTGGGTAGGGACCTATTGTTGTCCAGTCAATGAGAGCCTGAATGAATTGGGTTCAAGGCATGATCTTTAAGAAAGAAATCTATCCAATAAACCTCAAGATAACTAGACAGATTTTAGCCATCAAAATTTACCCTCCTTTGGGAAGAACAATGGAAGGTGAAGAGAAGGGAGGAAAGGATACTAGAGGCTAAGGGAGGAGAGCAAAGCAGAGAAGAGCAGAGAACAGGAAAGGAGAGAATAGAAGAGGAAAGGAGAGAAGAAGACAAGCTGAGTTGCCCAACTGGAACTGGCCAGTTGGGTCCCTATTAGGGTGGCTCAGACTATTCAAAGGTTGTGGTTTGTCCTTCATTCTCCTTGAGGACCATGACATCAGGAAGATGACATAACTAAAATAGTATGATAAGTAGCATTTATCTAAAACCATCAGCAAGCATTATCTGAAATGGGGATAAGCCAGAAGCTTTCCCAGTAAGATCAGGGGTAAAACAAGGATGGTTATTATCACCACTATTATTCAGTGTTGTACTAGAAATGTGAGTTTTAGTGATAAGAGAAGAAAAATAAATCAAAGGAATTAGAATTGCATATGAAGGCATGCTTAGAGAATCCTACAGAATTAACTAAATAACTACTTGAAATAATTAACATTTTAGCTGCAGAATAGCTGCAGAATACAAAATACATCTACATAAATCATCACTATTTCTATATGTGACCAACAAAGCTCAGAAGCAAGAGATAGTAAGAAAAATTCCATTTAAAATAACAATTGACAATATAAAATATTTAGGAGTCCACTGCCAAGAAAAACCTGGGAGCTACATGAAGATAATTACAAAACACTTTTTACACAAATAAAGTCAGATCTAAACAATTGGGAAAATATCAATTGCCCATGGGTAGGCCAAACTAATGTAATAAAAATGACAATTCTCTCTAAATTAGTAACTACCAAAATTATTGTATAGAGCTAGAAAAAAAATAACAAAATTCATGTGGAAGAACAAAAGGTCAAGAATATCAAGGGAATTAATGGAAAAAAGTGTAAAGGAAGGTGACCTGATCATACCAGATACAAAATTGTATTATAAAGAAGAAATCATCAAAACTATTTGGTACTGGCTAAGAAACAGAATGGTGAATCAGTGGAATAGGTTAGGTACTCAAGATACAGTACAAAATGTTATTGTTCTTAGTCCTTCATTCTCAAAGAGGACCATGACATCAGGAAAGTGATGCCATGACCTGCAAGTGAACTGGATTTAAGTGAGAGAAAGTTGTTTTGCTAAAATAATTATTTCAACTAGCTTTTTACTTGAATCTCTAGGATTTTACAAGTATATCATCATAATGTCTGTAAAAAGAAATAACTTTATTACCTAATTGCCCATTCTAATTCCTTCCATTTCTTTTTCTTCTCTTATTGCTAGCAATTCTAGTACAATATTGAATATTGTCGGTGATAATGGACATCCTTATTTCACTCCTGATTTTATTTTGAAAGCTTCTACCTTAACATTCTTATGCATAACGCTTACTGATGATTTTAGGTAGATGCTTCTTATCATTTTTAGGAAAATCTATTTATACCTGTGCTTTCAAGTGTGTTAATAAGAATGAGTGTTGTATTTTGTCAAAAGCTTTTTCTTCATCCATTGATATAATTATGTGAGTTTTGTTACTTTTGTTATTGACATAATTAATTATGTTAATTGTTTTCCTTATATTGAACCAGCCCTGCATTCTTGGTAGAAATCACACTTGGTCATAATGGATAATCTTTGTGATATATTGTTGTAACCTCCTATCTAGTATTTTACTTAGGATTTTTGCATAAATATTCATTAGTGATATTGGTCCATAATTTTCTTTCTCTGTTTCTGTTTTTCCTGGTTTAGGTAAGATTTCTGTGTTTTCCTCTACCTCTATTCAGGATCCTTTTCTATTTCCCTTTATTGTTTAATAAACCATTTTTTCTTTAATACTGTGAAATATGTGCTTACAAGTAGGGTGTCTGTCTAATGCAATATATTGGATAGTAGCATATGTACATTTTCCTAGCTTTTCTGGGTAGAGATTAGAAGCTAAGAAAGTGAAAAGATCCCCAAAATGTATTCAACCTTGCCTATCATAAATCTGGGCGACAAAAATTATAGAGCTATTGACATATTTCTATAAAACTAGGTGTGCGGGGAAAGGGGTGAGGATTCCTCCACACATAAAGGAGTCCAGCATGCTCTTCTGTACATAAAATATATTCAAATATAAGGTATGAGCTTCCCATGTAAGAGGTGTATCCATGTAAATATCAATCTTGGGAGAAGTATTGGTGAGTATCTCTGTATAATACACTCATAAGCAGATTGAGTTATGTTACTTTTCTACTGGATTGCAAGTTTCATGAAACCAAGATATTTTTTATGTCAACTTTGTCTCTTTCCCCACTTATCACAGTGTTCTGGAAAAAAAAATGTACTTAATCTCTTGTTAAACAAATATTGAGGGAAAGAGAAAAGGTAGACTTCTAGGGAGGTGATAAGTCCTAATCAAAAGAACATTTAAAGTATTATGTTCCTTTAAAGTATAGTACTTGGGGGTAGAGTCAAAATGGCAGAGTAACAAGAATTATAATCTAGCTTCTCCAGCACAATCCTTCCACAAAGATCTAAAAACTGTGTCAAAGTCCTAATCAGGAAATTCAAGGAAAAAGTCACAGTGAATCATTCTTCCAGCCCAGGTTAGCAAAAAGAAAAAGAAAGAGATGTCTGTGAACACTGGACATGGAAATAGGACCTGGTGTACACTAGTAGAACATTCAGCAGCACATAAACTAAAAGAAGACTGGCACTGTGCTCAAGGGCAAGAGCAGGTCACAAGGGAACTCTGAATTTATCCAGGATACGGAAACAGGTGTGAAATGGCATCTCTGTCTCTTGCTATCCAGTTCCAAGTGATGCATTCAGGACAAACTGAGGAGGAGACTTGAACTTAGGGGCAGTATTCAAAGGTGAATAGTGGTTACAGGCCCAAGGCTGAATTAGGAAAAAGTCCAGAGGCAAGCAGTAGCTGGCTCTTATCCCAGGATGAGAGCAGGGACTCAACTATATTTCTCCAACCCAGCCTAAAACCAATGCAATAACTAAGGCAGGAATTTCCAGCCCATAGGGGAGCCTGTGAAGATTTCAGCAGCAGTCTACTGGTATCTCCAACTAGGAACAAGTGCACAGGAGCATTGCTTAGAACAGAATTCAGGTCAGGAACTTGCAGGGCTCAGACCAAAAGGGCAAGCTTTGCCCTTTGGAAACACTAAAAGCAACAGGTCCCCACCCTCAGTTGTTTCATAGATCCTGGAATAACACAATACTCAATACCCTCAAGAAAGCAGTCGAAGGACCTGAGAGGACAATAGCTCCATTCAGATACTCCCTTCAAAAATGTACAGAGCATGACAACATAAAGACTGAAATGAAAAAATAGGCTAGAAGAATGAACAAGTAAAGAGGAAGCACACCATAAAGGACTATTATAGTAACAGGGATGTTTAAGGCACAAACCCAGAAGAGAATGAATCCAAAACATCTATAAGCAAAGCCTCAAAGGAAAATACAGCTTGGTCACAAATACAACCAGATTCTCCGAAAAAGTCGAAGCAAGATTTTTTTTTAAAAGAGCTAAAAATTATTTTCATAAATTAAATTAGAATGCTTGAGGGAAAACAGATGAGATCAATGGAAAAGTTATGGGGAAAAGTATTATTAGCTTGGAACAAGAAGTACAAAACCTTATTCAAGGGAGGAACTCCCTGAAAATTAGAATAGATGACATGGAAGCTAATGATTCTATGAATCATCAAGAAATATTGAAACAATGTCAAAAGACTGAAAAAAAAGGAAGGGAAATGTAAACTGTATCCAAGAAAAAGGAACAGACCTGGAAAACATTGAGGAGTAATATAAGCAGTCAGAAAGAATTCAAAAGCTGAGGAGTCAAAGTCAGGATCACACAAGATTAGTAGTGATCCTAAAAAACTCTGCAGAACATGGAAAATGATATTCTAGAAGGAAAAGGATATAGGTTTACAACTAACAATAACTTACCTATAACAATTGAATACATGGGAAAAATGGATCTTTAATGAAATAGAGGACTTCTAAACATTTCTAATGAAAAGAGAGCTGTGTAGAAACCTTGAAATACAAACACAAGATTCAAGAGAAGTAAAAAAAAAAAAAAGAGGTAAACCTGAGTGAGAAATGAAGAGTGACTAACACGCATCAAGTGTTTTTATTTCCATTTCATTCATATAGGTATGTGCCCTTGGAAACCTATCATCATTTGAGGCTATAGAAAAAGTCTAATTAGACACAGAACCTGGAAATGGTTTTGTTATGTTTTGACGATCTTAAAAGAAGAATGAAAAAGGAAGGGAAGAGGAATACATTGTAGAGAAAAGGGAGAAGAAGGGTGGAGGAAATTATCTTGCATAATTGGGGAGTACAGGGGGGCGGAGCCAAGATGGCGGAGTAGAAGGACGCACATTTATGAGCTCCGAGCCCACAACCCATGGAATTGAGGTAAAAGGAGATCCCCATAAATTCTGAATCACTGCAGGGGGTGCATAAACATAGGGGAAGAGATTTCCGTTCCACTGAACCCTGGAGAGCCGTCCCTGGGGTCCATCGCACCCCAGAAAGGGGACCCCACCCCCACCCCTGGCCGCGACCCAGAGAAGCTGACCCGAGCAGGCTTCAGAGAGGGAAGCTCCGGCAGCCGGGAAAGTCCCTCCGCCCACAGAAACTACAGGTCAGTGAGAAAGAAGGCTGGGCTAGGGGAGGGGAGCGGAACGTCTCTGTGACTCGGGCCCCCTCGGGAGGAAGTGGCAGCGGCAGAGGCGTGGGCGGCGGCTGAGGCGGCAGCGGCCCAGGACTCAGGAATCCCCCCAGCAGCAGGTAGGATCTTCAATACTGAAGGGTCTTTCCAACCTGAGGGAGCTGAGCTGGGGAGACGGCCCTGCCCCCACCCCGCTCTACTACTGAAGGCCTCTGAATAAAACACCTGAGGGAGCTGAGCATAGGAGGCGGGGCCCCCCACCCCGCCCCCACCTGCTCCATTCCTGAAAGTCTCTGCAGAAAGCCCCTGAGGGACCGGATTTGGGAGGCGGCCCTGCCCCCACCCCTGTGCCAGAACTAAAGCTTGCTGTGGAAAGTGCATTTGAATCTCAGAGGTCAAGCACTAGCTGGGCGGATTCAGGTGGAGGTGGAAAGGAATCTCAGAAGTCAAGTAACTGGCTGGGAAAATGCCTAGAAAGGGGAAGAAAAATAAGACTTTAGAGAGTTTTTTCCAACAAATGCAAATGATCCCGACCTTCAGATCTGATGGCGAGGACGAGAACGTATTTTTGCCATCAGGGAAAGATGTGGAGGGCGGGGCCTCAGTACACCAGACACCCCAGGGGGCTGTCGGGTGGGCTCAGGCCTTGGAAGAGCTTAAAAAGGATTTTGAAAAGCAAGTTAGACAGGTGGAGGAAAGACTGGGAAGAGAAATGACAAAGATGCAAGAAGAGTATGAAAAACAGGTCAATACCTTGGTAAAGGAGACCCAAAAAAATGCTGAGGAAATTAACACATTGAAAAAAGGCTCACTCAATTGGCAAAAGAGGTTCAAAAAGCCAATGAGGAGAAGAATGCATTCAAAAGCAGAATGAGCCAAATGGAAAAAGAGGCTCAAAAAGCTCACTGAATTTAATAGTTCTCTCAAAATTAGAATGGAACAGATAGAGTCTAATGACCTTTATGAGAAACCAAGAAATCACCAAACAAAACCAAAAGAACGAAAAAATGGAAGAGAATGTGAAATATCTCATGGGAAAAACAACTGACCTGGGAAAATAGATCCATGGAAAGCTGTTCCCAGGGATCCATCCCGCTTCGAAAGCTGAGCTCACCCTGGCACTGTCCTGGCCATGCGGCCCCAGAGGAGCGGATCCGAGCAGGCTTCAGAAGGGACGGAATCTCCAGCGGCCGTGAAGGTTCCTCCACCCACAAGCGCTCCAGGTCAGTAAGAGAGACTTCTGGGCTGGCCGAGAGGGGAGTGGGGTGTCTCCGTGGCTCGAGCCCCCTCAGGAGGCAATGGCAGAGGCAGCAGCGCCCCGGAACTCCCAGAGCAGCAGGCAGGAGCTCAGGTCCATTACTGAAGGTCTCTGCATAAACCCCCTGAGGGAACTGAGCCTGGGAGGTGGCCTTCCCCCGACCTGAGCACCAGAACTTAAACTCACATTGAATAGCAGCCCCACCCGCTGCGGAAAGCCCTGAGGCTGGGGAGCAGCATTTGAATCTCAGACCCCAAGCACTACCGGGGTGGATCTAGGCGGGGGTGGAGAGGAATCTCAGAAGTCAAGCAACTGGCTGGGAAAATGCCCAGAAAAAGGAAGCAAAATAAGACCATAGAGAGTTACTTTCTTGGGGAAGAGATGTTCCTTCCTCTTTTCATTTCTGATGAGGAAGTACAATGCTTGCCATCAGGGAAAGATGTGGAGGTTGGGGCCTCTGCATCCCAGAAATCCGAGATGGATGTCCGGTGGGCTCAGGCCATGGAATGGAAGAGCTCAAAAAGGATTTTGAAAATCAAGTTAGACAGGTGGAGGAAAAACTGGGAAGAGAAATGAGAGAGATGCAAGAAGAGTATGAAAAACAGGTCAATACCTTGCTAAAGGAGACCCAAAAAAATGCTGAAGAAAATAACACCTTGAAAAATAGGCTCACTCAATTGGCAAAAGAGCTTCAAAAAGCCAATGAGGAGAAGAATGCTTTCAAAAGCAAAATTAGCCAAATGGAAAAAGAGGTTCAAAAGCTCACTGAAGAAAATAGTTCTCTCAAGATAAGAATGGAAGAGATGGAGGCTAATGACTTTCTGAGAAACCAAGAAATCATAAAACAAAACCAAAAGAATGAAAAAATGGAAGAGAATGTGAAATATCTCATGGGAAAAACAACTGACCTGGAAAATAGATCACAGGAGAGACAATTTAAAAATTATGGGACTACCTGAAAGCCATGATCAAAAAAAGAGCCTAGACATCATCTTTCATGAAATTATTGAGGAAAACTGCCCTGACATTCTAGAACCAGAGGGCAAAATAAGTATTGAAGGAATCCACCTATCACCACCTGAAAGAGATTCAAAAAGAGAAACTCCTAGGAACATTGTGGCCAAATTCCAGAATTCCCAGGTCAAGGAGAAAATATTGTAAGCAGCTAGAAAGAAACAATTCCAGTATTGTGGAAATACAATCAGGATAACACAAGATCTAGCAGCTTCTACATTAAGGGGATTGAAGGGCATGGAATAGGATATTCCAGAAGTCAAAGGAACTAGGACTCAAACCAAGAATCACCTACCCAGCTAAACTGAGTATAATACTTCAAGGGAAAATATGGTCTTTCAATGAAACAGAGGACTTTCAAGCATATTTGATGAAAAGACCAGAGCTGAAAAGAAAATTTGACTTTCAAACACAAGAATGAGAAGAAGCATGAAAAAGTAAACAGCAAAGAGAAGTCATAAGGGACTTATCAAAGGTGAACTGTTTACATTCGTACATGGAAAGACAATATTTGTAACTCTTAAAAAGTTTCAGTATCTGGGTAGTTGGTGGGACCACACACAGACGTACACACACACACGCGTGCACGCACACACACACCTACACACATGCACGCACATACAGAGACAGAGAGCACAGAGTGAATTGAATAGGATGGGACCATATCTTAAAAGAAATTAAGGTAAATGATGAGAGAGAAATGTAGTGGGAGGAGAGAGGGTGAAATGGAATGGGGTAAATTATCTCTCATTCAAGAGGCAAGTAGGAGACTTTTTAGTGGAGGGAAAAAGAGGAGAGCTGAGAAAAAAACATGAAGTTTACCCTCATCACATTCGACTAAAGAAAGGAGATGCACACTCATTTTGATATGAAAACCTATCTCACAGTACAGGAAAGTGGGGGAGAAGGAGATAAGCAGGGTGGGAGGGATGATGGAAGGGAGGGCAATGGGAGAAGGGAGCAATTTGTAGTCAACACTCAGGGAGGGACAGGATCAAAACACAGAATAGAAACAATGAGGGGCAGAATAGGATGGAGGGATATACAGTTAGTCTTACACAACACGACTGTTATCGAAGTCATTTGCAAAACTACACAGATATGGCCTATATTGAATTGCCTGCCTTCCCAAAGGGAATGGATGGGGAGAATTTGGAACTCAAAGTTTTAGGAACAACTGTTGAGTATTGTTCTTGCTACTAGGAAATAAGAAATACAGTTAATGGGGAATAGAAAGTCATCTGGCCCTACAGGACAAAAGAGAAGATGGGGACAAGAGAAGGGAGGGATGATGGAGAGGGCAAATTGGTGATAGGGAAAATTAGAATGCTCAGTGTATTGGGGTGGGGGGAGGTGATAAATGGGGAGAAAATTTGGAACCCAAAATTTTGTGAAAATGAATGTAAAAAGTTAAATAAATAAATTTGTATTAAAAAAAAAAAGAAAAAAGAAAACCAAATTGCCAGCATAAAAACTGACAAAACTCAGTACATACAAATAGAGAGGGAAAAAAAAGAATTAGGAAATATTTTACCAAATTTCATACCAATAAAGTTGAAAATCTAAATGAAATTGATGAGTGTTTACAAAAACAATACAAAATGCCCAGATTAACAGAACAAGAAATAAAGGACTTAAATAGTCCTATCTCAGAAAAAAGACATTGAATGAGTACATGGTTTTGATATAGAGAGGGATATTATAAGGAAATTAGCTGAGCATGGAGGAAATGTAAGGTCTATAGTTACATCAAGAGTTCATAATCAAACAAGAGAAACAGAGGTTCACAGGAGGACAAATGAATAATTTTGATTATATAAAGTTGAATAATTTTTGCATAAACAAAATCAATGCACTTGAAATTAGAAGAAAAGCAGGAAACTGGAGGAGGAGAGGGAATCACTGAAGTGAGTTTCTCTGACAAAAGTAAAATTTTTCAAATATATAGGGAACTGAGCCAAATTTAAAAAAATAAGAATCATTATCCAGTTGATAAATGATCAAAGAATATGATTAGGGAGTTTTCAGAAGAATAAATCAAGATATCAATAGTTACATGATAAAAAAATAGTTCTAAATCACCAATAATTAGAGAAATGCAAATTAAAATAACTCAAAATAGATTGACATCTGATTGACAAAAATGAAAGTAACAAATGTTGCAGAGGTTGTGCTTTTGGTGGAATCGTGAACTAGTCCAATCACTGTAGAGAACAATTTGTCACTATGCCCCAAAAGGTATTAAATTCTATATAGCCTTTGACCCAGGAATACTGCTGCCAGGTCTATATACCAAAGAGATCAAAGAAAAAGGAAAAGGACTCATCTATATAGAAAATATAACAGCTCTTTTCTTTTGGTGGCAAAGAATTACCTATTGATTGGGGAATGGTACACAAGTATAGTATATGAATATATTAGAATACTATTATGCTATAAGAAATGATATAAGAGATGGTTTCAGAAAAACATGGCAAGAACAACAGGAACTGATGTAAAGTGAAGAAAGGAGGAACTGGGAGATCATTGTGCAAAGTAGCAGGAATGTTTAATGATGATCAACTGTGGAAGACTTGACTACTTTGATCAATGCAGTGATTCAATTACATTTCCAAGGACTCATGATGAAAAGTGTTACCAAGTCCAGAAAGAGCACTGATGACCTCTGAGCACAGATTGAGGCACAATTATCTCACTTTTTAAATTTTTCTTACTTTCAAAAAAAATATGGCCAATATGGACATAGGTTTTGCATGATTTCACATGCATAACTGATATCATATTGTTTGCCTCCTTTGTAGGGAGAGGGTGGAAAGGCAGGAAAGAATTTAGAACTCAAAAGTTAAAAAGAAAAGAAATTTTAAATAAATAATGAATTAGAATGCCTTTAAAAGAAAAAGAAAACCTTGGGAAGATTTATTTGAACGTCTGCCAAGTAAAGTAAGAAGAACCAGGAGAACAATTTATAAAGTAATAATGATATTGTAAAGATAATTAACTATGAAAGACTTAGTAACTCTGCGCAACACAATGACCCACAAATTTCCAAAGGACTTATGGTGAAAAATGCTATTCACCTCCAAATAAAGAAGTGAGGGATTCATAGTGCAGATTAAATCATGCATTTTTCCTCTTTATTTTTTGAAACATGGTAGTATAAAAATTTGTTTTATGTGAAATTTTTTAATGGGCTTCGTATTTTTAAATTGTAAATTAAATTTAAATGAATTTTAATTAAAAAATTTAAATAAAAAAATTGAATATAAGTTATAAATGAACTCCCATAGGAAAAAAAAAAAAAACTCCAAGACCCAGATGGACTTACTAGTGAATTCTACCAAACTTTTAAAAAATAACTCATTCCAATACAATGTAAACTGTATGAAACAGTAAGAAAGGAAAGCACCCTACAAATTCCTTTTATAATAGAAACATATTCTTGATACTATGGGAGAATCAAAACAGAGAGAAAAAAATCTACAGCCCCTTCTTGCTAATGAATATTGATAAAACAAATTTTAAAAATATATTAGCAAGAAGACTACAGCTATATCATAGATTATACATTATGTCCAGCCTGGATCTACATCAGAGATTTAGTTCAATATTAAGATTACTGCAGGCCAAGATGGTGGAATAAACAGTAAGTCACTCACACTCTTTCTTATTGACCTCTAAAAACCAAGAAAATATCACCCCAGGAAAAATCCTAGAACAGTGGAGCCAGCAGAAAGGGGTGCAACAATCATTAAGCCTGGGAGTCTTGGGGAGATTGACAGGAAAGGTCCCTCTCACTCTGGTGGAAGGAGAACACAGTCTAAGGTAGGAAGCATCCAAACAAGTCAGAAGCAAGCCCCACCTCAGCAAATCAGCAGGATATCCCCAGGGTGGTAGAGCAGGGAAGTACCAACACCACAACCCCCTGCATGCCTTGGCACAGCCAGGGGAACCAGCAGACTCCAGTTCACACAACCACCATGTGTGCCAGCAAGCTGAACCTTCCTGTGCTTCAGTGCAACTCTAGGAGGGCAGGCATCCTCTAGCAACCAGACCCCTCCACCCACATGACCTTCAGTGTAGGCCCAGGGAAATGCAGAAAAACCCCACCTGGCCTCAGCACATGCCACACACCACTATTAGGACCCTAAATCAGAACCAAGTAAGCTGCCAGACTCCTAATGCTTCCAGCCAATATATAAGGCCCCAGCACACAAAATCAGTGACCAGGCCCCTGGCCACCAGAATAAGAAGCTTGGGACAGTGCCTCTTGTGCCCCAGCAGGACAGCTTAACTTTAAAAGCCAAAAAATAGGCAAACATCATGAGCCAAAGGCAGAAAAGGAAGCTGACAATACATTGTTTCTATTGGGACATGGAAGATAAAAACACATTCAGAAGAGGACAACATTGTCAATACACCCTCATATGAAACCTCAAAGGGGAACATGAACTGGTCTCAAGCCTAAAATGCCTTCTTGGATGAACTCAAGAAGAATTTTAAAAGTCAAATTAGAGAAGTAGAAACAAAATTGGGAAAAGAAGAGAAAGATATGCAAGAGAGAAACAACAGCTTGGAAAAGGAAAAAAATTGAATAGAGAAAACAATTCCTTAAAAAATACAATTGACCAGATGGAAAAAAAAAGTCCAGTAATGAAAACAACTCCTTAAAAAGTAGAATTGGTCAAATGGAAAAGGAGTTACAAAAGCTAATTGAAGAAAACAATTCCTTATAAATAAGAATTGGTCAAGTGGAAACTAATGATTTTATGAGACATCAAGAATCAGTCACACAAAATCAAACAAATGAAAAAACAGAAGAAAATGTAAAATACCTCACTGGAAAAACAACTGATCTGGAAAACAAATCCAGGAGAGATAACTTGAGAATTATTGGCCTACCTGAAAACCATGATCAAAAAAACAGCCTGGACATTACCTTTCAAGAAGCTATAAAGGAAAACTGCCCTGAGGTCCTAGAACCAGGGGTAAAATGATCATTGAAAGAATCCACCGATTACCTCCTTAAAAGAGATTCCAAATTGAAAACAAGGAATATCAATACAGAATTAGTATGCTAAGGAGAAAATACTGCAAGCAGCCAGAAAGAAACAATTTAAATACCGTGGAGTAATAGTCAAATTACGCAGGAGCCAGCAGCTTCTATATTAAAGGAAAGAGAGTTTGGAATGTGATATTCTGGAAGCCAAAGAAGCTTAAATTACAGCCAAACATCAACTACCCAGCAAAATTGAACATAATCTTTCAGGGAAGGAGATGGACATTCAAAGAAATAGGGGACTTCCAAATTTTCCTGATGAAAAATCCAAGTTTAATCTTCAAATACAAGACTCAAAAGAAGGATAAAAATGTAAACAGGAAGAGAAAAAAATTGTTATTCAATACAGATAAACTATTTACAACCTTGCATGGGAAGATGATAGTTGCAACTCTGGAAAACTGGATCTTTATTAGACATTTAGAAGGGGTATACATAGAGAGAAGGTGTGGATATGAGTTGACTTTGATGTGATAAAAAAGTGGAGGGGTGAAAAAAAAGATTGTACCAGGAGAAGAGGAAAGGAGAAGGTAGAAAAGGGTAAATTACATCCTATGAAATGGCACAAACACCTATTACAGTAGAGGGAAAGAAGGGAGGGAGGTGAGCATTGTTTGAACCTTATTTTCATCACATTTGGTTCAAAGACGGAATATCATATGTACTCGATCGAGTATAGAAAGCTATCTTACCCTATAGGAAGTAGGAGGTGAAAATAGGAAGGGAAGAGAAGGGGTTGATAGAATGAAGGAGAGACTGAGGGAGACAGTGCTCAGAAGCAAAACACAGGAGAGGAGTAAAAGGGAATAAGGAGTGGGCAGAGGGAAAGATACAATTAGTAATCATAACCGTGAATATGAATGGGATGAACTCTCCCATAAAACAAAAGCAAATAGCAGAGTGAATTGAAAACTATAATCCTATAATATGTTGTTTACAAGAAACACATTTGAGGCAGAGAAATACACACAGAGTAAAGGTAAAAAGCTAAAGTAAAATGTATTATTAGCTGAAGTAAAAAAAAGCAGTGGTAGAAATCCTGATATCAGACAAAACAAAGTAAAAAGTAGATCTAATTAAAAGAAATGAAGAAGGAAACTACATCTTACCAAAAGGTATGATAGACAATGAAGTAATATCAATACTAAACACATGTGCTCCAAGTGCTGTAGCATTTGAATTCTTAGAGCAGAAGTTAAGTGAGTTACTACAAGAAATAGACAGCAAAACTATACTAGTGGGGGACCTCAACCTTCCCCTCTCAGAACTAGGTAAATCTAATGGCAAAAAAAACAAGAAAGAAATTAAGGAAGTGAATAGAATCTTAGAAATATTAGATATGGTAGACCTCTGGAGAAAATTGAATGGGAATAGAAGTACATGGCACTTACACAAAAATTGACCATGTATCGGGGCATAAAAACCTCACAGTCCAATGCACAAACGCAGAAATATTAAATTCATCCTTTTCAAACCTTGATGCAATAAAAATTACATATAATTAGGGCCATGGAAAGATAGACTAAACATTAATTGAAAACTTAATAATTTAATCTTAAAGAATGAGTGGATCAAAAAACAAATCACAGAAACAATCAATAACTTCATCCAAGTGAATGACAATGAGACAACTTGCCAAAACTTATGGAGTGCAGCCAAAGCAGCTCTTAGTGGAAATTGTATATGTCTGAATCAAGAAAAAAAAGGGGGGGCTATGAGCTGGCTACTTCTTAAACAGGCCTATTCAATGAATGGGCATTGCCTCACCCTAAGTAAGTACCTGCAAAGACCTTGGCCTAAAGGGCCCAAGGTCTCCCCAGCGCATCCTGGGCCATCTCCAGTCATACTGAGGAATATCAGGTCACTGGATTCAGATGGCTCTAAAGAAGTGAGGCTGGTGACCAGCACAGCCCTCCCTCACTCAAAACAAAGTCAAGTGCAAGTCAAGTCATCATTTCTCTAATGGCATGGTCTTCTTCAGCAACAAAGGATGAATACGATCCTGTGAGTAGATGCAGCTGACTGACTGAATGCTAACTGGGTACCTCCTCCATTCCTGTCTGCCTCTCCCTCCCCTTCCTTCTCCTCTCCAAAGGAAGGTAAATTTTGACTGACCAAAAGTTGCCCAGTTGACCTAGGTTTTACTGTCTCCTTTCCCCTTTCCCTTCCCTTCCCTTCCTTTCCCTTCCCTTTTCCTCTTCTGTTCCCTGTCCTCTCCCAAAACCTTAAACCTACTATACTGTGAAACTGGGACTCCAAGGGGCCCCTGCCAAGGGCTCCTGGACCCCCCTAGCTGTAGAGTGATTATCAATAGTAACTGTTGCTGTTTCCTACCCAGCCTGATGTCGTTGTTTTTCTTGACCTCATTAAAGGGACCATGTCCTGGCTACTTCTTAACCAAGCCTATTCAATGAATAGGCATTGCCTCACCTTAAATGAGTACCTGCAAAGACCTTGGCCTAAAGGGCCCAAGGTCTCCCAGTGCATCCTGGGCCATTGCTAGTCATCCTGAGGAATATCAGGTCACTGGATTCAGATGGCTCTGAAGAAGTGAGGCTGGTGACCTGTACAGCCCTCCTTCAATCAAAACAAAGTCAAGGGCAAATCATGTCATCATTTCTCTGATGGCAGGGTCTTCTTCAGCAATGGAGGATGAACACAATATCTCTGAATGTTTACATGAATCACATAAAGAAAGAGAAGATCAACAAATTGGGCATGCAACTAAAAAAGCTAGAAAAAGAACAAATTAAAAATCCACAATTAAATACCAAATAAGGAATTCTGAAAATCAAAGGAGATATTAATAAAATTGAAATTAAGAAAATATTGAACTAATAAAAAAGCAAAGAGCTGGTTTTATGAAAAAGACTGATAAAATTAACCTTTGGTTAATTTGATTTTTTTAAAAAAGAAAAAGACCAAAATACTAGTGCCAAAAATGAAGAGGATGAATTTACCACCAATGAAGAAGAAATTAAAACAATAATTAGGAGTTATTTTGTCCAACTGTATCCCAATAAATTTGTCAATCTTAGTGAAATGGACAAATATGTACAAAAATATAAATTGCCCAGATTAACAGAAGGAGAAACAAAATACTTAACCAATTTCAAAAAAAGAAATTGAAAAAAAGAAAAGCCATCAATGAACTCCTTAACACAAAATCTCCAGGGCCAAATGGATTTACAAGTGAATTCTATCAAATATTTAAAAACAACTAATTCCAATGCCATTTATAATACAAACTATTTGGGAAAATAGAAGGAGTCCTACCAAATTTTTATGATACAAATATGGTGTTGATATCTAAATCAGAAAGAATCAAAGCAGTGAAAGAAAATTATAGACCAATTACCCTAATGAATATACATGGTAATATTTTAAATAAAATATTAGCGAAGAGATTACAGAAAGGTGTCATGAGAATAATAGACTATGACCAGGTAGGATTTATACTAGGATTGTAGGTCTGGTTCAATATTGGGAAAACTGTCAGTATAATTGACCATATCAGCAACAAAGCCAACAGGAATCATATGATTATCTCAATAGGTTAAGAAAAAGCTTTTGACAAAATATAACACTCATTTGTGTTAAAAACTGTAGAGAGCATGGGAATCAAAGGAATCAAAATAAAATGAGTAGCATCTATCTAAAACCATTAGCAAGTATTATATGTAATGCGGATAAGCCAGAAGTATTTCCAATAAAATTGGAAGTTAATAATATAAGCAAACTGGGAAAGCAAAGAATAGTTTATCTGTTTAATAGTTATCTGTTTAAGGATAATGGAAGATTTTTATGACCAAATAAGAGACAGAGAACATTATGAAATGCAAAATGGATAATTTTGATTGTATTAAATTGAAAAGTTTTTGCACAAAGCCAACACAACCAAGATTAAAGGGGAAGCAAAAAGAAGTAAAACTTATGTAAATACAAACCATTCCCCAAATGATAAATGATCAAAGAATATGAATAGGCAGTTTCCAGAGGATGAAATTTTTTTTTAATATTTATTTATTTATTTAACTTTTTACATTCGTTTTCACAAAATTTTGGGTTCCAAATTTTCTCCCCTTTTATCCCCTCCCCCCACTCCAATACACCAAGCAATCTAATTTTTTCTATCTCCAATCTGCCCTCTCTTCTGTCATCCCTCCCTTCTCTTGTCCCCATCTTCTCTTTTCTCCTGTAAGGCCAGATGACTTTCTATTCCTCATTAACTGTATCTCTTCTTTCCTAGTAGCAACAACAATATTAAACAGTTGTTCCTAAAACTTTGAGTTCCAAATTCTCCCCATCCCTCCCTCCCCACCCATTCCCTTTGGGAAGGCAGGCAATTCAATATAGGCCATATCTGTGTAGTTTTGCAAATGACTTCCATGATAGTCGTGTTGTGTAAGACTAACTGAATTACCCTCCATCCTATCTTGCCCCTCATTGTTTCTCTTCTGTCTTTTGATCCTGTCCCTCCCTGAGTGTTGACTTCAAATTTGTTCCCTCCTCCCTTTGCCCTCCCTTCCATCATCCTCTCCCTTGCTTATCTCCTTCTTCCCCACTTTCCTATACTGTAAGATAGATTTTCATATCAAAATGAGTGTGCATTTTTTATTCCTTCCTTTAGTCAAATGTGATGAGGGTAAACTTCTTGTTTGTTTGTTTTTTTTTCTCAGCTCTCCTCTTTTTCCCTCCACTAAAAAGTCTCCTACTTGCCTCTTAAATGACATATAATTACCCCATTCCATTTCACCCTCTTTCCTCTCACTACATTTCTCTCTCACCATTTACCTTAATTTCTTTTAAGATATGGTCCCATTCTATTCAATTCACTCTGTGCTCTCTGTCTCTGTATGTGTGTGCATGTGTGTATGTGTGTGTGCGTGCACGCGTGTGTGTGTGTACGTCTGTGTGTGGTCACACCAACTACCCAGATACTGAAAAGTTTTAAGAGTTACAAATATTGTCTTTCCATGTAGGAATGTAAACAGTTCACTTATGGTAAGTCCCTTAAGACTTCTCTTTGCTGTTTACTTTTTCATGCCTCTTCTCATTCTTGTGTTTGAAAGTCAAATTTTCTTTTCAGCACTGGTCTTTTCATCAAGAATGTTTGAAAGTCCTCTGTTTCATTGAAAGACCATATTTTCCCCTGAAGTATTATACTCAGTTTTGCTGGGTAGGTGATTCTTGGTTTGAGTCCTAGTTCCTTTGACTTCTAGAATATCCTATTCCACACCCTTCAATCCCTTAATGTAGAAGCTGCTAGATCTTGAGTTATCCTGATTTTATTTCCACAATACTGGAATTGTTTCTTTCTAGCTGCTTGTAAGATTTTCTCCTTGACCTGGGAGTTCTGGAATTTGACCACAATGTTCCTAGGAGTTTCTCTTTTTGGATCTCTTTCAGGTGATGATTGATGGATTCTTTCAATACTTATTTTGCCTTCTGGTTCTAGAATGTCAGGGCAGTTTTCCTCGATAATTTCATGGAAGATGATATCTAGGCTCTTTTTTTGATCATGGCTTTCAGGTAGTCCCATAATTTTTAAATTGTCTCTCCTGGATCTATTTTCCAGGTCAGTTGTTTTTCCCATGAGATATTTCACATTCTCTTCCATTTTTTCATTCTTTTGGTTTTGTTTGGTGATTTCTTGGTTTCTCGTAAAGTCATTAGACTCCATCTGTTCCATTCTAATTTTGAGAGAACTATTATCTTCAGTGAGCTTTTGAACCTCTTTTTCCATTTGGCTAATTCTGCTTTTGAAAGCATTCTTCTCCTCATTGGCTTTTTGAACCTCTTTTGCCAATTGAGTGAGCCTATTTTTCAAGGTGTTATATTCTTTTCTTCAGCATTTTTTTGGGTCTCCTTTACCAAGGTATTGACCTGTTTTTCATACTTTTGTTGCATCTCTGACATTTCTCTTCCCAGTTTTTCCTCCACCTGTCTAACTTGCTTTTCAAAATCCTTTTTGAGCTCTTCCAAGGCCTGAGCCCACCCGACACCCCCCTGGGATGTCTGGGGTACCGAGGCCCCGCCCTCCATGTCTTTCCCTGATGGCAAGAATATGTCCTCATCGTAGTCAGATCCGAAAGTCGGGATCATTTGCATCTGTTCAAAAAAACTCTTTATAGTCTTATTTTTCTTCCCTTTTCTAGGCATTTTCCCAGCCAGTTACTTGACTTCTGAGATTCCTGTCCACCCCCGCCTAGACCTGCCCAGCTAGTGCTTGGGGTCTGAGATTCAAATGGGCTTTCCGCAGCAGGTGCGGCTGCTATTCAATGTGAGCTTTAGTTTTGGTGCTGGGGTGGGGGCAGGGCCGCCTCCCAGGCTCAGCTCCCTCAGGGGCTTTATGCAGAGACCTTCAGAAATGGAGCGGGTGGGGCAGGGCCGTCTCCCAGGCTCAGCTCCTTCAGGTGGTTTATGCAGAGACTTTCAGTACTGAAGATCCTGCCTGCTGCTGGGGGAGTCCCGGGCCGCTGCCGCACCACCACTGCCTCTGCCGCTTCCTCCCGAGGAGGCCCGAGCCACGGAGACATCCCGCTCCCCTCTTGGCCAGCCCAGGCATCTCTCACTGACCTGTAGAGTCTGTGGGCGGAGGGACCTTCCCGGCCGCCGGAGGTACCATCCCTGAAGCCTGCTCAGATCAGCTTCTCTGGGGCCTCGGCCAGGGCAGCACTGAGGTGGGGTCCGCTTTCTGGGGCGCGACGGACCCTGGGGATGGCTCTCCAGGGCTCTCTGGATCGGAAATCTCTTCCACTATGTTTCTGCACCCCCTGCAGTGATCCAGAACTTCTGGGGAGCTCTTCTTACATTAAATCTATGGGCTGTGGGTTCGGAGCTCGTATACATGCGTCTTTCTACTCCACCATCTTGACTCCACCCCAGAGGATGAAATTAAAGCTATCTATAGTCATATGAAAAAAAATGCTCTAAATCACTGTTTAGAGAAATGCAAATCAAAACAACGCTGAGGTACCCAAATCACACCTATCAGATTGGTTTACATGACAAAATAAGCACACTAACTCACTGTTGGTGGAGTTGAGAACTCACCCAACCATTCTGGAGAACAATTTGAAACTATGCCCAAAGGTCTATAAAAATGTGCATACCTTTTGACCCAGTAATATCACATAGTTCTGTATCACAGAGAGATCATAAAAATGGGAAAAGTACCCACATGTACAAAAATATTTATAGCAGCTCTTTTTTGTGGTATCCAAGAATTGGTAATTGAGGGGATGCCCATCAATTGGGTGATGACTGAACAAACTGTGGCATATAAAGGTAACAGAATACTGTTGTTCCATAAGAAATGATGAGGAAGTGGGACTTCAGAAAAACCTAGAAAGACTTAAATGAATTAATGCTGAGTAAAGTGAGCAGAACCAGGAGAACATTGTACATAGTAACAGCAGCACTGAGTGATAACTAGCTTTGATAGACTTAAATCTTTTCAGTAATGCAAACGTCAAAGAGAACTCCAAAAGACTCATGGTGGAAAATGTTATCCACATCCAGAAAAAGAACCATGGAGTCTGAAGTAGACTGAAGCATACTATTTTCTCTCTTTGTTTCTTTATTCTCATGGTTTCTCCTATTGGCTCTAATTCTTCCTTAAACATGACTAATGTGAAAATACACTTAATATGAATGTATATTGATAGCATATATCAAGATTCATGCCATGTAGAGGAGGGTGAAAGAGAGAGAGAGGGAGAAAATTGAGAACTCAAAATCTTATAGAAGTGAATGTTGAAAACTAAAAATAAATAAACTTTTAAAATATTACTTTAAATGTAATTGACCATAAAAATAATAAAAACCATAAAAATCATATGACTACTTCCACAAATGTGAAGACTTTTAACAAGAGAGTATGTCCATTTCTGTAAAATCACTAGAAAGTACTGGAATAAATGGAACTTTTCTCAATGTGGTAAGAAGTCTCTATTTACAACCAAAGGCATATTTAGCATTCACCTTCTACATATTGGTTATAAAATTACCATTGCTACTGGGAAAAACAGGAACTTTGCCTTTTGTTTCACTCAAAATTTTAGAATCATGACAGCTAAAGCTCTTGCTAGCAAATGGCACAACTTCTCCCCAAAGAATGGAATGTTTTAATTGTGTGCCTTTTTGATAATCATGAAACATTCTGGAGCCTCCTAGAAAGTCCCTTGCTTTGGAAGTCTCCCTTTAGGCTGTCTCTAACGCCATAATTGCAGCCCCAGGCAAACTCTGAGTAAGTGATGTTTGTTGAATCTCATAATAAAATTGTTCTAATGTCCCTCTAACTTTGGTGTTTGAACTTAACCCAACAATTCCAAATGGAAAATAAACCCTTTTATCCAAATGGTCAATGTTGTTCATAAGAACAGCCCCCAAAATCAGAAATAATTTTAGAAAGGAATTTCTTAGTCATTTAGTAGAGAAGAGCAAGCCAGAAGGGATACTTTGCTTTCTTCTGTCCAAGCTCTGAAAAGTTTACATTATATAAGATTTAGATAAAGGTACCCACACATTCAACACACATACATATGCAAACCACAGGTATATAGTAAAACATTTTGCCAAGAGAACAACTTGACTTGAAGGGAACCCAAAACACAAGCTTTGGCAACTCATGGTAAGTCCTGAATGTGATAACCCCAAACAAGAATGATTTGAGTAGATCCAAGACCTGGGAGAACCCAAAATATCTTGTAGCCATCTTTAGTATTTCTGGGGCGTTACTGGGGTCAGGTGACATTCTGCATGTAGACAACTTCAATCACATAGGTTTGGATTTAAACAGTATAATAACTTTCCCCAAACAATATAATAAATCATTTTTTCCTATAATAACAGTACAAATCAGAGACGTTTAACAAATTAGAATATGTCAAAAAAATACATAAGTGTCAATAAGCTCTCCCACTGGGTGTGAAATATCTTAGCTCACGCAAGAGAGAAATTGCCTGAACTCATCCAAGGAGAAATTCCCCAAAGTCTTTATTGTAGGAATAATTACATGATGGAAGTTCTTACTTCTCTGTGTGTCCACTTCTTGTTGTAGTATTCTTTCCCTCCAGGAAGCTCCTTCCTGAGGAAGACATGGAACCTCACGTCTATACTCTTTTTTTCTCTTTTTAAAAATGTAAATAGTATTTGATTTTTTTCACCAAATACACATTCAGAATATTTTTTAGCATTCATTTTTTTTTATTTTTTATTTTTTTAGTGTTCTACAATCACTTCCTTAAAATTAAGATTTTATCCTCCGCCCACCTTTCCCCCACTACCCCCTCCCTCCCCGCGACAGCATACCATTCTATATAGGTTCTACATATACTTTCCTATTGAGTACATTTTCACAATAGTCATGCTATGTAGTCGAACTAAAATAAATAGAAGAAATCATATAACAAATCAAAACACAATACACTAAAACCCACACACACACAAACATGATCTGCTACATTCTGCAAATGACTTCCATATTTCTTTCTCTGAGTGTGGAAGACATTTTGCCTTAGAATGCCACCATTGGGATTTTTTTTTTTTAGTAAGTTCTTGCATTATTATGAAGTTCCAAGTCTACCAGAAAAAACTCTCACACACTGTGGTCATTGCTGTGCACAAAGTTCTCCTGGTTCTGCTCCTTTCGCTCAACATCAGGTCATACAAGTCCTTCCAGGCCTCTCTGAAGTCTTCTTGTTCATCATTTCTTATGGTGCAATAGTACTCCATTACATTCATATACCATAATTTATTCAGCCATTCCCCAATTGATGGGCATCCCCTTGATTTCCAGTTCTTGGCAACCACAAAGAGTGCTGCTATAAATATTTTTGTACATGTGGGACCCTTTCCCATTTTTATAATCTCTTGGGGATACAGTCCTAGTAGAGATATTACTGGGTCAAAGGGTATGCACATTTTTGTAGCCCTTTGGGCATAGTTCCAAACCATTCTAGCATTTATTTTTATAAGATTTTGAGTTCCAAATTTTTCTCCCTCCCTCCCCATTCTGAAAATGGTAAGACAGTTTGATATAATTTATATATGTGCTATCACATAAAACATATTTTCATATCCATCATAATTGTGGAAGAAGAAACAGATCAAAAGGAAATACAACCATGGGAAAGAATATAAAGTGAAAAAAAATGCTTCAATCTGCATTCAGAGTCCATCAGTTTTTTATTTGAATATGCATAGCACTTTCTTTCATGTGCCCTTTGTACTTGTCTTCAATCACTGTGTTGCTGAAAAGAGCTGAGTCATTCACAATGGATCATCACAAAATGTTGCTGATACTTTGTACAATATTTTCATGGTTCTGCTCATTTCATTTTGCAGCAATTTTTCTGAAATCTGTCTGTTCATCAATTCTTATTGTGCAATAAGTATTCCATTACATTCATATTCCACAACTTGTTCAGTCATTCCCCAATTGATGGACATCTCTTCATTTTTCAATATTTTGATTCCATGAAAAGGGCTGCTATAAATATTTTTGCATGTGTAGATCCTTTTTCCCTTTTTATGATCTTTTTTTGGATACAGACCTTGTAGTGGTATTGCTGGATCAAAGAGTATGTACAATTTGGCTGTTCTTTGGACATAGTTCCAAATTGCTCTCCAGAGTGCTTGGATCAGTTCACAACTCTACCACAATGCATCAGTGTCCCAATTTTCCCACTTCCTCTCCAATATCTACAATTTTCCTTTATTGTCATGTTAGCCAATCTATTAGATGTTGGGTGGTACCCCAAGTTGTTTTGATTTACATTTCCCTAAACAAAAGTGATTTAGAGCACTAAATATATGCTAAATACATATGCTATATGCCTATAGAAAGCTTTGATTTCTTTAACTAGAAAATGCCTGTTATATCCTTTGTATTCTCATAAATTTGACTATGGCACAAAGGTATAGTTTCCTTCCTTATTTGTTTTAATTACAACTGTTTATTTCTTTTACTTTACTAAGATCAGGATTACTACTCTTGCTTTTTCCTTATTTCATCTGAAGCATAATATATTCTACTCCATCTCTTACCTTTACTATTTTTGTGTCTCTCTGCTTCAAGTTTGTTTTTGGTAAGCAACATATTGTAAGATTCTGGCTTTTTATTTACTCTTCTATCCATTTCTGTTTTATGGAAGAGTTCATCTCATTCATGTTCACAATTATACAACCTGTGCATTTCCTTCCATCCTGTTCTTCCTCCTGTTTGTCCCCTCTCTCCTTGCACCCTTTCCCACTTCACCAGTGTTTTTCTTTTGTCTACCACTTTTCTTGATCTGCCCTCTCTTAGGTCGGTTCTTCTACACACACATTATTTACTTAATCTCTTCCCCTCCTTCTTCTCTGTCAGATAAGCAATATTTCTATATTAAACTGATTGTGTATATTATTACCTCTTTGTGGGGAGCCATGGCTATCTATTATCAAGATAAAGGTCTGGACTGCCGCTGGGAGCAAACATCCTGACCTTGTAAGATATCTGAAACATTCTGTGTTTATCTTAACCATTCCTACCCCTCCCACTGCTGCTTGCTGTAAACCCCCTACTTCCTCTTTCACCACTATAATTACGGCTACCCTACCCCTCAATAAACGAGACTTGATCAGAAAGCCTGTCTTGTCTCCATTCTTCGCGTCTCCTATCCCCTACCCTCTCCTTTCTTCCAGGGTCCACGTTCTTGTCCCGCAGGCCGGGACAATTGGCGCCCAAACGTGGGGCTCAAGTGAGCTTCGGGAGAGGGCTGGCAATTGTTAGATTGTACCTCTGTGATTAGGCTGCAGCCGAAGATTTCTTGACAGTTGTCTCCGCGGGATCGCCTGCCCTGAGGAATTGAGACCTGAGGTAAGTGAGGCGTCTATACAATGGATCAGGACATTAGTGTTCATGGTCAATTTATTGAGGGTCTTAAAGACTCATTAAGGATGCTGGAGTAAAGGTTAAAAAAAAAAGGATTTGATTCAGTTTTTTGTTTTTTTAAAGGATGTCTGTCCTTGGTTCCCCCAAGAGGGACCGATTGATGAAAGGCGGTGGAGACGGGGTTGGAAATTGTCTCAATGACTATTATCAGACTGTTGGTCCTGAAAAAATCCCTATTATTGCTTTCAATTATTGGAATTGTATTAATGATTTACTGTGTACTCACTGCCATGATAAAGATGTTTCCAAAATTATCAAGGAGGGCTCCTCCTTTTTGAAGGGGAGTCTTGGGCGGCCCCAGGCCAGCTCAGAACCCTCTCTCGATCACAAAGAATGTGAAAAGGTGGAAAGTTGTGGAAAATGTGATGATGATTTTGTTTCTATCACCATGCCTTTGGAAGATGACCTTAAGCCTCTTGCTCCCCCTCCTAAATGTGCCACTCTTACTGATTGCCCCATGCCCAGCAAAAGAATAGATCCCCTTCTTACTAATATCTCCCCTGGGGACGAATCCCTGGACCCCGCTAGTGCTGCTGAACTCAAGGATGAGGCCGCACGATATAATGATCCCAATTTACCCCCTGCTATTTCTGCCGCTTTTCCTGCTTTCCCTACACCTAGTACCCCCCCCCCCCCTCCCTATTGCTCTATGCCGCCCTTCCCTGCTCCAGTGCCTTGGCTACTGGCACTGCTGGCCTTGGGGTAGCCCTCCACTCCTACACAAAACTCTCCAACCAGCTAATTGATGATGTTCAAGCCCTCTCAGGTACCATCAACGACCTCCTGGACCAGATCAATTCTCTGGCCAAGGTCGTCCTGCAGAATCGTCGGGGCCTTGATCTTTTAACTGCTGAGCAAGGGGGCATCTGCCTAGCCCTGCAAGAAAAGTGTTGCTTTTATGCTAACAAATCTGGTCTGGTCCGCAAGAAGATTAAAAGCCTTCAGGAAGACCTGATAAAGAGATGCCGAGAACTTTTTGAAAATCCTCTCTGGAGTGGCATGAATGGACTTCTCCATTTCTTGCTTCCTCTAACAGGCCCCATATTAGGTTTCCTACTTCTCCTATCTTTTGGCCCTTGGTTGCTCCGAAAACTTACGACCTTTATAAAAGCCCAAATAGATGGCATTTTGGCAAAACCCATTCAGGTGCACTATCATCGCCTCGAGACCGGTGATCCTGACTTATACCTACAGGTACAGTCCCCCCATAGTGACCTGGATAGCCAATGACGGGTAAGATCCTTCAAGGATCGGTCAACCTAAGCCAGGGATACTAGCTACCTTTTATCCCCATGACGGGTAAGACCTTTCCCCATAAGGACAACCTAAGACAGGCACAGGTCCAGGGACAGTACCTTGTTTTATATAAGAGAAAAGGGTGACCTGTGGGGAGCCATGGCTATCTATTATCAAGATAAAGGTCTGGACTGCCGCTGGGAGCAAACATCCTGACCTTGTAAGATATCTGAAACATCCTGTGTTTATCTTAACCGTTACTACCCCTCCCACTGCTGCTTGCTGTAAACCCCCTACTTCCTCTTTCACCACTGTAATTACTGCTACCCTAGCCCTCAATAAACGAAACTTGATCTGTCTTGTCTCCATTCTTCACATCTCCTGTCCCCCACCCTCTCCTTTCTTCCAGGGTCCGCGTTCTTGTCCCGAGGGCCGGGACACCTCTTGGAGCCAAAACTGATGAGAATGAAATTCAAGTGATGCCCTTTGCCTGCCTTCCCATCTTCCCCTCCACTGTAGTTGGTCTTTTTTACCCCTTCATGTGAGATAATTTACCCCATTCTACCTCTCTCTTCCTTCTGCACCATTTGTACTCTTTCTCATCTCTTAATTTTTTTTATTTTTCCCTCAAAATCATTTTTCAAATTATTCTCAAATTATCAAGTTATTATCAAATATTTTCCCTTAAAAATCACTTTATACCTATATCCTCTATCTATATATTTCTTTTTCCTGTACTATTAGTGATAGAACTTTTAAGAGTTACATGTATCATCTTCCCATGTAGGGATGTAAATAGTTTAACTCTATTGAATGCCTTATGTTTTCTTTTGTCTTTTTGCCTGTTTATACCTCTCTTGGGTCTTGATATTGGAGGTAAAATTTTTGATTTAGCTCAGGTCTTCTTCTTATGAAGGCTTGAAATCCTTCCATTTTGTTGAATGGTCATTTTTTTCCCCTTGAATTATGCTTAATTTTGCCAGGCAAGTGATTCTTCATTCTAGTTCTAGCTCCTTTACCCTCCAGAATCATGTTCCATGACCTCCAATACTTTGATGTTGCAGTTGCCAGGTTCTATGTGATCCTGATTGTGACTCTCCAACATTTGAACTGGTTTTTTTTGACCACTAGCAATATTTTTGCTGATTGTCCTGAAATTTGACTATTATGTTTCTTGGGGTTTTTATTTTGGGATCTCTTTCTTGAGATATTTTTCTCTATCTCCTCCATAGAATCTAACTCAGAGCTTTATACATAGTAGGTATTCTCTCTCTTTCTCCACATATATTCAATACATATATTATATAGGTGTATGTAAATATGTATGCATAAATAAATATGCCTATACATATATATGCATACATATATTGGAAAATAATAACTTCTCTATATACAGAAATATATTTTGCATATTGAACATCAGAACATATGTGTATATCTGTATATTCATGACCAGGGTCACAAAGTTAGTGTTTGAGGCTATATATACATAAACATATATATATATGTAAACATATATATGTAAACATATAGATAATATATGTAAAGTTTAAATTATTGCTATCTCTTGGTTTTATATACCTTCATTTCCAAATATCAACCTTCTCCTCCCATCTCCAACAAGGTACCTCCTTGTAACAAAGAATAAGAAAGAAAAAACAGACAGTTCAAGAATAATCAACACACAGCCCACATCTGACAACATATGCTGTGTTCTAACCCTGGTTCTATCCTATCTGCAAAGAAGGTAAAAGAGGTGAATCGTCACATCTTTTCGCTGGGGCCAAACTTGGTCATTTTAATTATGCAGTATTCAGTTTTGTTCTACTGTTGTTTTCATGTACAGAGTTGTAGTAGCTGTGCATTTTGTTTTATTGACTTTGCGTACTACACTCTGCACCATTTCATGTCTTTCCATGCTTCTTTGAATTCTTTGTGTTCATATTCTCTTATAGCACAATAGTATCACATTTCGTTTGTGAACCGCAACTCATTTAGTCATTCCCCAAGTGCTACCATGAAAGCTTTGGAATTTATGAAATATGCTTTCTGTCATTGACCTCCTTGGAAGTTTATGCCTTTTAGTTCCTTTAAAAAACACACAACATTGATTTATAACCCTACCAATAATGGATTGGCATACCTATCTTCCTGTATCTTCAAATATTGATTATTTCTATATTTAGTCACCTTTGCCAACTTGCTGGGAATAAGTTGAAACCTCAGCGTTATTTTGGTTTCATTTCTTGGAGTGAGTTTTAATATTGTTATGACTTCTTAGCAATTTGTTTGAGAACTGTTTCCCCACATCCTTTGGCTGCTTTTCTTCTGGGTATTAACTCTTGGTCTTGTCAAATCCATTTGTACAAGATTCTCTTAATTGGTACAAAATGGTTACTTCTTGCAAGAGCTTGGGAGAGAAAAGATACTACTGCTCTTGACTTTCAGCTTTAAAAGAGCAAGAGACATGAGGACTTCTAGGAATTTGGATGACAGAGTAAGCAATAAACCACTGCAGCTCTCCCATGTTCACCTCCAAACAACCATAAAATAGAGCCCCAAAACAAATCCTGGGACAGCAGAACCAGCAAAAAGACAGGGTGAAACAATCTTTTAGTCCAAGACGCTTGAAGGTGTTCAAAAAACTTCCATCTCATTTGAGTGAAAGGGAAATATAGTCCAGGATGGAAACAAGCCATCAGCAAGCCCTACCTCAGAAACCAGTGGGAGATCCTGAGCCTCGGTGTAGTAGAGCAGACAAATGCCAACACCAGGACTTCCCACATACCTTAGCATAGCCAGGATAATGGGCAGACTCCAACTTGGAGAATTGCTACATGTTTCAGAGTAGTGCCAAGCAAAGAGGCAGCCTCCAGCACCCATGTCTCCACATGTTTCAACAGAGCCCTGGGTAAACAGGTACTTGCCTGCCCTGCCGGGTGCCTAACAAATAGGCATCCACCAGCCAGCACTACTTCACCACACTTCAGGGTAGCCCAAGGCACACACATAGCTTCCGGAGCTCAGATCCCCTATGCTTCAGAGTAGCCAATGGGAAACACAGAAACCCCACCAGTCTTCAGAACATGCCAGACACCACCACCAGGAGCCTAGCTCAGCACCAGCTAAACTTTCAGAAACCTACAGATTGCAGTAGTTCCAGCCAACTCCCATCCCATTCGCCCTGCACAGCACCAGACATGAGGGTACTCTGTGAGCCTCAGGATCACATCAGTACAACACCAGGTAAACAGCCAGGGCTTGCAGCCAATAACATAAGAAGACAGAGAGAGAGAGAGCCTCCTCCACTGTGGGAACAGAGCTCAAATTTAAAAGAAAGGAAAAAGGTCAAAAGGGGGGTTGGGTGTGGATGAGCAGAAAACAACAAAAAAGAATGTGATCAAAGAATGTTATTATGGTGACAGGATAGAACAAGATACAAACTCAGAAGAGGACAATAATGCCAAAACACCAAAGAATAAGGGAAGCCCACAAGGGACCCATGGAAGAATTTAAAAAGGAGCTTTAAAATGATATAAGAGAGACAGAATAAAAATTGGGGAAAGAAATGAGAACAATGCAAGAGAATTATGAAAAAAGAGCTATTGACTTGGAAAACTGCTTAAAAAGTAGAATTAGTCAAATGGAAAAAGAGATACAAAAAGTCACTGAAGAATACAACTCCTCAAAGAGTACAGTTGCCATAATGCTAAAGAAAGTACAGAAGCTACTTGAGGAAAACAATACCTTAAAAGTTAGAATTGAGCTAGTAGAAGCTAATGACTCTATGAGACATCATGAATTAATCATTCAAAAGAATGAAAAAATGGAAGATAATATAAAATGCTTCATGGGAAAAATAACTGACCTGCAAAATAGGTCCAGGAGAGACAATATCATTATCTTTGGACTATACTGAAAGCCATAATCCATAGGAGGACCTGGGAAGCATCTTTCAAAAAATTATCAAGGAAAACTGCACTGGTGTCTTGGAACCAGGTCTCAATAGGCATTGAAAGAATCCACTGATCATGATTCTTGCTTTCAAGAAATTACTATCCTAAAGGAACAAACTTAATCCTGGTAATTTTACATACCAGGAAATGACATGGGTAAAGGAGAGATAGATATTTGAGAGGCAAATGGGGCTTAACTTTTGAAACCACGTAACTTATGAGTATTCTATATTTGTAAGCAGAACATGTTAATACCCTTCATAGAAATACCTTATTTAGCAATGATAAAAGAACAAGAAAGTAGAGAAACAAGGAATAAATATAGGAGGAAAAGGAAAAAGAAAACAACAGAAAAGTTTTTTGACTGGCAAACCACCACTGGCAAATAATACAAAATCTATCCATTTTCAAATGGAGAGGAGCAACTTATTTTTTGTCCCAACAATATTTATTATCTAACTGCATCCTGATGCTCAGTTCTTTCTGAAATTATAGAATGTTTCAATTACTTTTTTTTTTTTTTTTTTTTAGCAACAAACTGCATGGTTGTGGGGAAAATAACCTCACCATGATATACCAGACTGACTTATTGCTTAACTCAGGACATGAGAGACATCCACAACATGATGATCTCATAGAGCTCCTGGATCTAACAGTCAACATACCTTGTTTCTGTATAGAGAATGCTACAAGGAACTCAAGAAATTACCTGCCAATATGCATCTCAAGGAACCTATGTGCCTTGGAATTTCTTTCTAAAGCTTTTTTCAGTTCTGGGTTTATTCTTGACTAATAGTGTCTAAAAATGTAGTCCTTTTATTTTTTTTGGTCATACTTTCCTCTTATGAAGTAGAAAAAGGAGAGGGTTTATTAAATGTTTACTATATGCCAGGCAATTTACTATGTGCTTTACAGATACTGTCTCATTTTATTCTCGCAACAACTCAGGGAAATGTTATTCTTATCCCCATGAAACAGTTGAAGAAACTGAGGCAGACAAATTGAATTATTTTCCCAGGATCTCATAGCTAGTGTTTGAGGAGGTTCAGGTTTTCTTAATTCCAGGTTTAATAATTTATCCATTATGCCACCTAGCTGCCTCTAGGCAATAATCTATGACCAAATATTTCTTCCTCTTTCATTAATATCATAATCCATTTATAATTATCCATAATTCATTTATAAATAAGGGGTGATTGATTTAATCAATCCCACTCCACTTAAACTAAGTAAAATGATGCCCTATCAATCAATGTCACTGATAGAACTTAAACTTTATAGTTTCATATGGAAATGTTCTTTGAACTGCAGTGATATTGCACAAGAATTGTGCCCAATGGAATGTGACCATACCCTCAGGTCGTCTATAAATTATGGAGGAATGGAACTGTGGTCATCTGAACAAGCATGACATTCCAGCACCCTACAGAGTAAAAGTTGGACTGATCTATAGACAAAAGCAAAAATATCAAGTAGAGTCAATACCTCTACAGGCATCTTGGAACAGAAAGTTCAGGATGAGAGAAATTCTAAGATCTGTTCTGTCTCCAAATTTCCTACCAGTGCTTGTTTATCCAGTGTGTGTGTGTGTACATGTATTTTGGTAACCACGTGTTTCCAGTAAACTGAATTTATCTCAACCACAAAGAAGTCAGAGGTTTACTACAGATAGCTTTAAATGTAGAATTAGGCAGAGAGCCCAACCCCTGCCTAAATGTCAGAAAATTTCCCAACTAGAGACTTTTGATGGAAGGAGGAGAAGACTATGAGAACCATTATATTATCCCTAGGTTTAATCTATATAATTTTTGTAACAGATGGTTATATATCATTATCATACAATTTATAATTATTAAGTGTTTTAATGATACTGAACAATGTTCAACTGAACAGTCCCGATCTCATGAACTTATATACCCACACATCAGATCAGAATATTAAACCAAGCTATACATACATGAAGAGTAGCTAGCTGAACATTTCCAGTAGAATAAACTCATTGGTTAAAGAAACCATTCTTCTATGAAGCATGTACCCCAAAGCTTTCAATATTTACTAAGCATTCTTTTTGTAATGTGGAAGAGGATGGATGTAAGTATTGTGAGTTTTGGGGAAGCATTCTCCTCAGACAGCTGACTTCTGGGAACAAGGAACAGATAGGGATGTTTGAATGGAGACCCTCAATTTCTTTCCTTGCAAAAATAGAATGGGCAAGAATGGTTAAATTTTAAAAGGAACCTCTACAGATTTCCTACCAATATGGGGAATTCAGGCAAGACTAACCTTAGAGAAATACAATTCCCACAAGAACAAGCCCAATCTTTAGCAAATTCTGTGACCCTAAGACATGTATTTCCCCCATTTCCATTCTGCTACAAAATGTGAGTGTACTGTCATGAGTGAAACTGATAAAGACTGAGGAAGTAAAATCCAAGCAAATCAATTTATTAGCAAGGCTATGAGTTGCACAACAGATCAGATCCAAGGTCTCCTAGTGAGGACAAGGACACAAAATGATAGATAACAAAGTTTTCTTATAGTTATTTTATTAGTATTATTTTGTTATAGTATTATGAAGAACAAATTAAGTTACATAATCTTGAGCAAAAAAGGTGGTGGGTTTTTTTTTTCTGATTTGCCAAAGTATGAAAAACTCCAAGGGTACTAACCACAAGTTGTACCAATTTCCCCCAGAACATTTTTTTGGTATCTACTTTTCCTGAAGTCATATGAAAAAGCTGTTACAGTTTTGAATGCAGAATATAGAATTTTAAATCACAAAATAAATGCTGTCTACTAGATGGTGTTATTTGGTTTCTTCAGTTCTCTGCTTTGACCCTGGATCACTTATCCAATGCCAACTATGAAAGTTTCATTGTATATTCAGGATCAATATTTTGAACCTTCATCCAATTATTAAGAATTAATTCTGAGCAGGCTTTAGGACAACACATAATATAACATTTACCAAAAAGCCAAAAGACAATTATGAAGTATGGGATAATAAAAGCCCATTTGATTATGTCAGTCAATATGCCTCTGGATAAGCAAAAGAATATCCAAGAAAAAAAAGTGGCAGCATTCCAGCATGGGGTATCTGAATCATCTTTAGACAACTGGGTTTCTGCTATAATCTGTCAGATTTTTTTTTTTGAGGCTTGTTACACTTTTTTGATCATTTAATATAAGATTGATTGATCAAGGCACAGACCCCTCCCTGTGAAACAGTAATAAGTTCTAAGACAATATGATTTTGCATGACCACCTGAGCTAAAGTAACTTTAAAGTAACATCCTTGACTTTCTCACTTTTGGTGTATTAACAGGATGTTACTGAGCCAATCTCCAACCTGAGAATGATGAAACAGCAGTCCAGAGCCAAGTGCCAGCAATCATTTAATTAGTCATTTAATTATATTATGAGAAACAGATTTGCAAATTGGGAGCTCTCCTGGTCAGAATTCCACCTGACTGAAGTGAAGACAAAGACTATATGCCTAATCACAAGGTGGAAGGAGGTGGGGAAGGTGGATTACAATGCTTTCCTGAGCTTGAGGGATTTTCCAGAAAAAATTCACTATTGGAAGACAGTGCAACAACTCTGGAGTCCTGTGGGAACCATATTGCTCTTTTCCCCGGGAAGCATTACTTGGTGGGTCACAGGACCGGAGTTCTGTGATGGGAATAGCTTCTTTGATTCACTTCACTTCAGATAGGATGCCAGTGGTTGTGAGCCTTGTCAAAGTTTGACCATCAGTTCAAGTTTCATTGTGAATCTGACTTACAAGAGAGGCAATTCTGAAAAATCTAATTTATTAGTATATTCATTCCATATATCATATAAATTATTATAAAAAATCATAATTCCCTTCATAGGTGCTTATGTCACCATGTTCCTAAATTTCTGGTGGAATTCTTCTTGACCAGTCCTATAGAAGATTTGAAAACACAGGCAGGAGTACATAAGTGATCCCACATGTCCTAAACCAGCTTGGGAGAAGAATGATATAAACTCTTTCCCCACAGATTAAAACCAGACCAGGAATTCCAAATCTCCATGTGAAATTTGAAGGGCGATCGGGTTACATTCCAAAATTTTTGTCACAGGCAGTAAAAATGGAACCATCTTAAGTAAGATTTGCAAAATTAATATAGTCAGGTTTACAATCTACTTTCTCTATTTCATGTAAATGATGGCTCTAGCACATTCCCTGTTTATAATATTTGGGAAAGGAAGATACTGTGTATACCCCTGAACAGTCCCCAAATTCAATGAATTACTGGATGTCCTGTTTCTGATAATACAGAAAGTAAAATTTGAAAGAGTATCTACTGGTAATGAGCTTGTTCTAGTATTATGAAGTATAACTCCATTAAGCTTTGTTGTTAAATAATTTTGATAAAGGTGGGAGAAAGAAATTGGCCTTAGTGTCCTCTATATTTCTATTAGGATCATATAAATTACAATAGAAAATGTTCAGCGGGTCAAGTTGTCTTATCCAGGACAGGATCATTTGCCTTTCCCATTACTCCAATCATTACTCCAAACAGCTGTCCAGAGCCAAGTGCCAGCAATCATTTAATTAGTCATTTAATTACATTATGAGTAATTTGGAGTAATGGGAAAGGCACCCAAAGATCAGTTTTGATGTGGATAGAAACAGTGCCCTAAGAGTTAAAATAATATTGATTGACTTTGTGAAGCCCTTGGTGCCCTAAAGTCTCCCCTTACCATAAAACTTCCCCTTACCCTGGGCCCTATAATTCTTTGTCCCCACCCCTCATCCTAGGGGAATGGGATTTCCTTATCTTGTGTTATTCATAGTCCTCACCTTTGCCTTTATCTTGCAAGACTTCTTTATCTTGCAAGACTTCTTTATCTTGTAACACTTACCCTAGATCTCCAACCCCCCATAAGGAAACCCTAAAATCATGCTGTGTAAGTCTGGAACTTTTCCTATATCACTGCCTTTGTTTAGCTCTTTGCTAAATCTCAGACCTGCTGCTTTGGCATCAATAAAGCTCCCAGTGGCTACAGAGAAGGTCTAAGTGAATTCATTCACATTTTGAACCAGCTCTCCCATCTCTCTCTTCAACAGTTTCACCTTCATTAATATGGTGGCATATCAAGCATTCATGAGACCCAGTTGCTTTAAGATTATATAAAGCATATCCTACTTCACTATAAAGCTTACTAATAATATTAAGGCTTTCCCTTCTCCTAGGAGTGGAATCAAGTGGGAAGAGCAACCAGTAATAGAAGTAGAATTAAACAAAAGCAAGAAAATGTGATATAATAAGTATGATTGTGAGCCATAAAGCAAATGGTAGGGGGAAGAGTATCCATTTGCCTATAATTTAAAATTTTTATTCCTTATATTACAGTTTAAGCTTGTTTTTCTTCCTAAAGTTTTCTTATGCAGAATTGTGTGTTCGTCCTTCATTGCGGAAGAAGACCATGCCATCAGAGAAATAACTTGACTTTGTTTTGAGTGAGGGAGGGCTGTGCAGGTCACCAGCCTAACTTCTCTTCCAGAGTCATCTGAATCCAGTGACCAGATATTCATCAGGATGACTGGAGATGATCCAGGATGAGACAATTGGGGTTAAGTGACTTGCCCAAGATCACACAGCTAATGAGTGTCAAGTGTCTGAGGTGACATTTGAACTCAAGGTCCTCCTGACTCCTGTACTCTTGCTCTATCCACTGCACCACCTAGCTGCCCCATTGAAGAAAAAGTAAATACCAGGTGACAGTTATCAGGAAAAAGCAAAGCAAAAGCACCCTTAGGAACGTGACTCTCATGTGAAACAGCAAGGAGCAAGTTTTACTTGGTCACAGGGTGTCTGAGTGTTTTTCAGTCCAGTCTTGATTGCAGTTGTGGTGGTCAGCAATACTTGGAATGGGCCTTCCTAGGTGTCCGTTGGAAACTGTTCATGTAAACATTATCTCCAGGTTGAAAGTTGTGTAGAGAAAAGTTTAAGGGTTCAGTCTGTACTGCAGTCATTGCTTCCTGAATTTCCTTCAATCTATTTTGTAATTTCAATATTTAAGAAGTAATAGATATAACTTCCCAACAATGATGGATAGACTAGGGAGCAAGGTTTTGCTTTTATGGGAGGGTGGTCAAATAGCATTTCAAAAGGCTGTTGTTCAGTTGTGTCTGACTCTTCATGATCCCATTTGGGGTTTTCTTGGCAAAAATACTGGGGATTTGCCATTTCCTTCTCCAGCTCATTTTATAGATGACGAAACTGAGGCAAACAAAGGGAAATAACTTGCCCAGGTCACACAATGAGTAAGTATCTGAGGATACATTTGAACTCAGATCTTCCTGACTCTAGGCCCACTATCCACTTCACCTTATTTCAAAAGGAGAGAGGTGTAATTTCTCCACTTCAGTGTGGTTTTGCAGATAAAATAAGGCAACATCAGCCCACTTAAGTGGGTTTCAAAACATAATTGACCAATGAGAGTTTTAAGTTCTTTACTCACATGCTCAACCTGATCTGAATTCTGGGGATAATAATAATGAAACTTAGGAGTTATCCCAAGGAAAAAATAAATTTGAGAGTGAAATAAGACCTCTTATCTGAATCGATGAAAGGAACTTCAGAAATCATCTAATCCATGGGAACAACGCGATTAGATGGGTGCCGAAGTTCCTTCTTGTTCTAGATTCATCATTTGATCAGAAAGTAACTTCCACGTTTTCTAATGTATATGCACATATTAAGGGCTTTCTTCCTCTCACTAATACAAATTCAAACCCCTCTCCCAGAGGTGGGGAAACTGTAGCCTCAAGGCCCTGAAAATAATTTGTTCTGTAAAACTTGAACCGAGTCAAGGACACAGAAGGACATAGAAGGCTGCAGATTCCCCACTCCTGCCCTATCCCATAGTGCTAAGAGGTGACCAGATATTAAGAAATACTGTATTATGCGATTTGGGATTGCTGGTGATAATCATACAATATAAATTTTGGCCCAAGCCTGAACTAATCAATCATGTTGCTTTGTTTTGTTCTAAAAATGACCTTTTCTGTGTCAGCAACTTCAAAATTGCCTGCAACCAATGGCAGGATTTTTTTCCTTATCTTGTATCGGCAAGGTTCAGGGGTGCTGGGGACCCCAAAATACCGACAGTCCGGGTCATGCTCAAATGAATTCAACTCAAGCCTTCTTAAAGCCAAAGAAAACAAAGTTTATTAAAGAGTTGCCTAATTGGGTTGCCTCTGAAGGAGCTAAGCATTTGTAATGCTTGTATCCAAAAGGGGGCCAAATAGAATCCCTGCTAGACAGAGTCTGAGCTGGAATGAATCTGAGCACCTTCATGGAGGCAGGATGGAACTTAAACACAGAAAAGACTATAGGAGGGATGGGGTGGGGGGGGTTGGTCTGGTATTCCAGGGCGATGGGAGGAGGGGTTTAGGATGGGTCTTGAGGAGAAGTCCAAGGAGGGTCAAAGGTTGGAAATAGCTGGAGGCTATCAGGAGATATCAGACAATGGAGGGTTTGGGTGGGAAGCAGGTGGGGCAATCCAGAGATCTTGATAGGGGCAGTATGGGAATGTATACAGATCTGGATGGCAGCCTGGGGAATGGGGTTTTCATGGGATCAAGGGTGGGGAGTGCAAGAGACCTGAAATGATAATGAAAAACCCATGGGCTTCCTGAGACTGCCGGAAAAAATGGGAAGATTAGATTTAAGTAAGAAAGGCCAGATTAAATGGGGAGATACCAGGGGAGCTCTAGGAGGCTCCCAGAGTCTGAACCCCAGCAGTATCACAGAGACATGTTTTATAGAGGAAATTCAGACATCCTGGAGTCATAAAATCCAACTGACACTACTTTGTTAATTGTCCTGTCTCACTAAGAAAATTCCTTTCTCCCGGTATAGTTAAGCACATATAGAGACCACAAATCTGAGGGACAGAGACATCTGGGATTGTCCCAAAACAGATTTAAGCCTGATCATTCTTGTATCAGACAAAAGTTTATTAAAGTTCCTTTAAGGGAATAAACTATGCATTTAGCTGTTTGCCTTTTTCTTACCCAAACTTTGAGGTCAACACTGGGAACCCCACAATGTCAGGGTATGGAGCAGTTTCTGCCTGGAATAAATTCATGCCCTCAAAGCTTCCAGGCAAAGTGGTAAGATACAACACCAGCAATGGGAACTAGATTTCTAGTGAATCTGCAGTTTAGTGGGGCTGAAACTAACTGATGTTTATACAGAAAATGGATAGTGAAATGATCTGGACAGGATTAAAGATGAAGGTAAATAGTCTGGGGTGGGTCAGATATAACAGCGAAAAGACATCAAGTGGCATAATTAGGTGATCTAGATGGGATTAAGGCTTCCTGTAAATTATGACCTTGGGTAAATAAGAGGGGAAAAACAAATGCTCTTCCAAAATGTGACTTGAATCAGTTACCACTCAGAATATAAATGTGCATCATTGTCTATAGCACACAGGTATATGTTCAGATTTCCTAAGCAGTATCTCTTATTATAAACTTAGTGAAGGAGTATTTCAAAACCCCATTAGTTTATTAAGTCCCTATGTCTGCTGGCTCTGTCCTTTCTAAGAAATTGTTTTGTTTGAAAACACTTGCCTAGAAGAAGAAAAGAAGAAAATAAAACCAAAAAAGGACAAGAATTTTAACAAATTATCCCTTTTCTGTTTTTCAAAAATAGAATAGGGATGGTTTATTACACAGAAGTAGTGTGTACATTTTTGAGAGCTTAAAATATATACTTTTTTAGGGCTAAAAGTGGTCTAAGTTCCATTTGTTCTGTATATGCTAACTTTTTGGTTTGGGTTTTTTGCTTTGCAACCTCTCAGCACATAGCTGTGGGACTGCTTAAAGTAAAATGCATCTCTTTTTCATTTTATCTCCCTTTCTTCTAGTCACTTTACTAAAGAAGATTCTAAAGAAGTTGTGTTAATTCAAAGAAAATTTCCCCTTTCCTTTATCCTACCTACAAAGCTATGTTGTCATGTGTCCACTCAGATGAGGACCACATGAATCCACAAACTAAGTCCATGGGGTTTTCTTGGCAAAGATATTGGAGTACTTTGCCATTTCCTTTTCCAGTAGGTCCCCATTTGACAGATGAGGAACTGAAGCAAATAGACATTAAATAACTTGCCCAGAATCACACAGCTAGGAAATATCTGAGGCTACATTTGAACTTAATCTACTGCCCTTAACAAATGCTATTGACTAAATGATAAAGAAGGGGAATATTTTTGGTCTAATGCAAATGCCTATGCTAACAAGGACAGATTCTTACTTTTGTAACAATTTAGTCATTCTCTTGTGTTTTTAATGAATATCTTTTACTATTCACGGAAGACACTTGGTAAACAACATTTTTTCTTTTCTTACTCACTTGGGAGTACCTGGGAAGTTCCCAGGGAACCAGCCCACTAATGATACTGATGCTTATATACAAAAGGGATAATGGAAAGATTTGGGTGGGATTAAATAGTCTGCTGTGGGCCAAAGGAATGTCAAGTAGGTTAATTAAGTAATCTGGATTGCTTCCAGAGGTAAGATCTTTTTCCTTTTGGGGTCCTGGTCCATTCCCCATCAGTATTATTTTAAATTAGAATAGAAACTAATTAGAAACAATGTAATTACTAATGACTTGGATAATTTTAATGCCTGGTTTCAGTTCCTTTGTTCTCACTGTCCCAGAGGCTACTCATTACCCCAAAAGGCTAGGGCTACAACCCCAAAGCATTATCACACAGATAAAATTTTTCTAGCAAAAGAGTATTCTTTTTCATCTTGGGTTAATACACCTAACCCCACAGATACTATGACAACAAAACCTAAATATTCCAAGTGAGTTAGCTTGAATGTGGACCTCTGAGTCCCAAGAAATATGTGTGTGTGTGTGTGTGTATACCCAACAAATGTACTTTTTTGCTATTATTAACAATATCTAACATTTATATACTGTTTATTATGTGCCAACACAACACAACAACACTGGGAGGTAGGTGGTATTATAATCCCCATTTTACAAGTGAGGAGGCAAAGAGAGTTTAATTTATTTGCCCAAAGTCACACATTGCTAGCAAGTGTCTGGGTTGGTATTTGAAATAAGGTTTTCCTCACTCTAGGCCTGGCACTCTATCCTGTACACTCGTCAGTTAGCCAGACTGAAAGGCCACTGGATGGTATAATGGATAGATCACCACTGCCTGGAATCAGGAAGACTCATCTTCCTGAATTCAAATCTAGCCTCAGACACTGACTGACCTGGGCAAGTCAATTAAACCCTGTTTGCCTCAATTTTCTCATCCATAAAACCAAATTGGAAAAGGAAATTGTATCTTTGCCAAGAAAACCCCAAATGTTGGTCACAAATGATGGGCTTCAGACAATGGGAACTTCCTTGAGCTCCCCTTAAATCTCCCTGTAGAAACTGACTTTTCATACTCAAATTGAACTCCCCCTGTATCCCCTCACAGAATCTGGCCTTTCATACTCAAATCTGTGACCATTGTCAGTTATCTCTAGATTGCCCTACCTGTTTACCACCTAGGCGCCCCCTTGTCTGATGTTTGCTGATTACCTCCAGTTGTTTCTAGTCTTTGATCCTCCTTGGATGCCCTTCCTGAACTTCTTCCCCCATCACCCTAGACTACCAGACCACCCCCACCCCCCATCCCTCCTATACTCTTTTCTGTATTTAAGGTCCACTTTGCCTCCATGAAGGCGCTCAGATTCAATCCAGCTCAGGCTCTGTCTAGCTGGGATTCTATCTGGCCCACTTGTGATTACAAGCGTTACAAATGCTTAGGTTTCTTAAGAGGCAACCCAGTTTGACGAATCCTTAATAAACTTTGTTTTATTTGGCTTTAAGAAGGCTTGAGTCGAATTCATTCGAGCACGACCCGGACTGTGGGTATTTTGGGGTCTCCATCACCCCTCACTCGTAAACCTCATCAACCAATAGTTGGACAGAACTGAAAAGACGGAACCATTTACTAGGTACTTCAGATCTAAGACAGTTCCAAAAGACTCATGATGGAAAATGCTGTCCACATCCAGACAAGTAACTATGGAGTCTGAATGTAGACTGCAGCATACTATTTTCTCTTTCTTTGTTTTCTTTGTTCTTTCTCCTGTTTTTCTCTTTGTTCTGATTCTTCCTCCACAAACTCACTAATGTGGAAATGATGCTGTTGAGGAGAGAGACAGATGGGAGGGCTAGTTCAAAATGCCAATGAATTCACTTAGATCTTCTCTCTGTAGCCATTGGGAGTTTTATTGATGCAAAAGCAGCAGGTCTGAGATTTAGCAAGGAGCTAAACAAAGATGGTGATAAAGAAAAAGGGTCAAAGTTATATAGGATGATTTTAGGGTTTCCTTATGGGAGGTTGGAGATCTAGGGTAAGTTTTGCAAGATAAAAAGGTCTTGCAAGATAAAGACACAGGGTGAGGTCTATGAATGACACAAAATATGGGAGATAAGGAAATCCCATTCCCCAGGCTGAGGGATGGACACAAGGAATTTTATGGTCCAGGATAAGGGGTAAGGGCAGACTTAGGGCAACTTCAGGTTAGAAAATAAACCAAGGGCTTCACAAAGTCAATCCTTAATATTATTTTTAACTTTTAGGGCATTGTTTCTATCCACATCAATGAAGTTTGGGGTTGCTGGGAACCCTGAAATGTCAGGGTACAGGGTAGCCTCTGCCTGATATAAATTCACAAGCTCAAACCTTCCACTCAAAATGACAGTGACAATAGTAGTAAACCTGCAATTTAATGGAGGTGAGACTGATGCTTGCATAGAAAAAGGAGAGAAAAGAATCTGTGCAAGATTAAGGAGTGGTAAGTAATCCAGGGTGAGTCAGGTGCATCAGTGGAAGGAATATCAAATAGGCTAATTAGGAGATCTGGGTGGGCTGAGGGGAAGGAGGAGAGCTGCTGAAGTCTATAGGAAAATTCTAAGACTGGCTTGCTTTCAAAGACATGTTCTTTTTCTTTTAGGGGTCCAGGTTTTATCACACCATCAGAAATATATTTAATATGATTATACAAGCATACCCTAGAAGAAGAGATTGCTTGCTGCCTTGGAGAGCGGGGAGGGGAGGGAAGACAAAAAAAATTGGATCTCAAAATCTTATAAAAGTGAATGTTGAAAACTATCTTTACATGTAATTGGAAAAAATAAAATCTTATTAAGTGAAATAAAAATAAATGTATTAGGTACTTTAGTTGGTATAATAAATACACCCCTCCCAAAATTCTATGCCCCATTCTCCCTCTGATTACAGATATAATACAGGGGAAAGTGGGTTCAAGCTTAGAAAGCACATGTGGCAAAGGGATAACTCATTGCTACTTTAAAACCTTTCAAGGACTCCTTAAGATGTTCCCCTTGAGATAGACACCAAGACAAAGACAGAGACTGAGGCCAAGTTAAGCCAAATTGAGGAGCGTTTATTAGCCAGCCAGCGGCAGCCCTCCAGACCTATGAGGAACTGCCCCCAACCTTCATCAGGGTATTCTTTTTATTTCTCAAAACCGCAGGAATGGGGAAGTACAAAACAGGAAGTTTCAGGCTATTTCTGCGAACTTTTTGCATAAGGGGGTTTTGGCAGTTAGGGTGTGTGTCTCAATAGTTCCGGGGAAAACTGCTACCACCCAGCTGTCCTGGGGCCCTAATAGGGTGGGGAATCATGCAAGGGTAGGATATTTCACTCTTAGGTCTGGTATAGTTTTTCTGCTAGGCCTCTTTTAAAGTCTTGAATCTACCTTTCCTTATAGCTTTCAATTTATCCTTGGATCCTAATGCAGATAGTGCCACCAGCTACTATTGTCCCAGGGACACTGCTAGCATGCCAATGGAATGTCCAAATCCTTTGGTCCTTCAAAGTTCTCAAGGTTCTCCTCTGGTCAAGTGTAGAAGGAGGAAAATGTGGCCTCAGACACTTATTCATTGTGTGATCCTGGGCAAGTCACTTTACTTTGTTTGCCTTAGTTTCATCATCTATAAAATTATCTTGAGAAGGAAATGGCAAATCACTGCAGTATCTTTACCAAGAAAGCCCAGATATGGTCATGAAGAGTCAGATACAATTGAAAGGACTGAAGAGCGACAATGTACTCTAGTACGATCAAATCACCCAACCAATCTAAACAGGCTTCCTACGTAATGTCTCTCCAATTCATTCTAAAGCTTTCAAAGATATATAAATTGGTGAAAGCCTTTTTGCATAGTCTAAAGCCTATGATTGACCCCACAGAGATTTGTAGGACTTGTTTAAGCCTAGTAAATAAATGGAATATCCTGTTATCTGGTTTAGGTATTAAGGCATATGTCCTATATAGTTTGGGGTAATTGGCTAGATCGGGGTGGGGAACCTGTGGCCTTAAAGCCACATGCGGCCCTTTAGGTCCTCAAGTTTGGCCCTTTGACTGAATCCAAACTTCACAGAACAAATCCCCGTTAATAAAAGGATTTGTTTTGTAAAACTTGGACTCTATCAAAAGACCATATCCAATAACTTAGAAGACCAACCACATGTAGTTTTAAGGCTGCAGGTTCCCCTCCTCTGGGCTAGACTGATCCCTATGTTAACATTTAGATTTTGGAAGTGGTTGGGAAAACCGATAAGACATAACAACCTATGTTAGAGTTGACTATTTACATATATGATGAGAAAAACTGAAAGGTGATTTTGTTCCTGTCACTCTGGGACCCACATGCTTTGTTTCAAGTCAGCTGCATAAGGATTTGATACCTTGGAACACTATAGGCCAACCCTTTCAGTAGCGAGGTAGGAGAATCACCACTGCCAAATGTTTTATAAATATAGGATGCCCTCCCTGGAGTAATTGATGGTGATATGTGGTAATAAGCACATGGCTGAGACATTTCTGCTTACCATGCAACTCAACAAGAAAAATTCCTTAAAATGGACCTACCTCCCTACACATGGCAACACCTAGGCCTTGATAAACTTTAGGCAGAAGCAGAAGTGAAAGTTTGTTTTTAGCTCCAACCTCCTGTGTAGATAAGAAAAGATTGTGACTTCATAAGTAGTGCTATGGAAGTTTTTCATTTTCCTTTCGTCATTGACACTCAGGGCCATTCCTCCTTCATCTTTTGGTTAATAGTAAAGTCATCTGACCAAAATCTGTCCTAGGGGATATAAAAATTTACTTAAGTGCCTTAAAGATTCCTTAGATAAGAAATTAGAGGAAGACCCTCAGGGGGATGTGAAAATTTACTTAAGAGCCTGAAACATTCCTTAGATAAGAGGCCGAAGAAAAATCTACACTATCCCTCACTCCTTGGCATATAAATCCTCCTCCTCAGTCTATTGTGAATCCTCTAACTGTAGTTCAATCTGTAACCTGATTTAGTTTAGTATAGACAAACTTTGACAAAGCTTATTTCCTTAGGCGATGTATGACATTATGACTCTAAATTTATTCATCTTTTATAACATTGAAGGAAGTATGGGATTATGGATCTGTCTTCTTTTTAACTTTTATGACCTAAGAGGAATGTACAAGATTGCAATATGTAGATAAATTATTTCTTTGTTCTCTGACATAACTTTTTCTATAGGCAGCCTTCTCAAAATCCTCATAATTTTTCAGGTTTTCTCAGAGGGCTGAACCTATACTTGAGCATAAAAATAAAACATGAATTTTTTCTCTCCCTAATTTTTGCATTGTGGTAAATATGTATTTGGCAGCAGTAACCCAACACATGAATTCAGAGAGGAAATGATTTCTTCCATAACAGTAGTGAGAACTGAATTTATAATTTTTATATTAATGGATATGATATATATATATATATATATAATGAATATACTAATAATTTAATTTTCTCAAGAGCTGTCTCTCTAGTTCGAGCGTCAGAGCTCACAATGCAGCTTAAACTGATCAATCAAAACTGACAATGTTCATAATCACTGGACCTTAAGTGAAGGGAATGAAAAATTGTAGAACCTGTTCCCATCACAAAACTGGGATTCGGCACTCTAGGGGAAGTGGTGAGCACTCCCAAAGACTTGACTCCAGAACTGTTGTATTGTGGAATTTGTGGGTTTCTTATGGGAAACTACCAAGCAATTGTTGGCAATCCACATTGCCCCCTCCTTTCCCACTTGTGATTTAAGTATCTGACCTGTGCTTTTACTTCAGCTAAGAGAACATTCCTCACTCTGAACTGATTAATTAAACTATTTGATTACTGATTTGCCTGTCTCTAGGCCTGTTGTTGTGTGGCTCTGAGCATCCTCTGGTTAGAAGCTCAGTAAAAATCTTGTTAACAGTAGTATGAGCCAAGAATCTAGCTTCTAGTCAGAGAAGGGAGATTTCCTGGATAGCACCAGTCTTGGGATTTACCTGTGAATAAACTCAAATTAGAGAGTTCCCAAATTTAGCATTTTAGAGACTAGACTTTGTGAAGAGATAAGATCATTTACTAAGCAGCATTGCCTCCTTGCTCAGACTGTGGTCCTTCACCTTGAGGCTGGAGAAGCAACCCAACGAATTCTTGATTTGAAGCAGTAAGGGACTTGGACATTGCTACTGCTCAATATTATAGTGTCATCTGGACAGGTATAATGAGGAAAGGATTACGCTTTTTTAAATTGTTCTGAGAAGAGATCTGTTTATAGGTTTAATCAGAGGGCCAAAGGGGTCGATGTCACAAAGGAAGTTTAAGAATCTCAGTGTGTTGTTCATTAATTTTTAGTTGACTCTTACTCTTTATGACCTCATTTGGGGGAGGGAGGAGTGCTTTTAAAAAATAAAATTTTTTGATTGCATTTAAAACAATTTTTAAAATTAATTTAAAACATTTTTGAGTTCCAAATTCTCTCCCTTCCCTCTTCCTCTTACCTTCCCTGAGATGACAAGCAATTTGATATAGTTTGTACATGTGCAATCATGCAAATTACATTTCCATATTCACCATGTTGTGAAAGAAAACAGACCAAAAAAAAGAAACTAAACTGAAAAACAGTATGCTTCCATCTGCATTCACATTCCATCAGCTCTTTCTCTGGAAGGAGACAGTATTTTTCTTCATGAGACCTTTGGAATTGTGTTACATCATTGTTTTGCTGACAATAGCTAAGTCATTCACAGTTGATCATGACACAATATAACTATAACTATGTACAATGGTCTCCTGGCTCTGCTCATTTTACTTTGCGTCAGTTCATTTAAGTCTTTCTAGGTTTTTCTGAAAACATCTTGCTCATCATTTCTTATAGAATAGTAATATTCCATTACAATCTTATACCATAACTTGTTTAGCCATTTCCCAAATGATGGGCATTCTCTCAATTTCCAGTTCTTTACCACTACAAAAAGAGTTGCCATAAATATTTTTTGTACAGATAGGTCCTTTTCCTTTTAAAAAAAATCTCTTTGGGATGTAGACTGGGTAGTGGTATTGCTGAATCAAAGGGTATAGCCCTTAGGGCATAGATTGTTCAACAGAATGGTTGGATCAATTGACAACTCTACCAAGAGTGTATTACTGTCTCAATTTTCCCATAACCCCTCCACCAGTTAGCATTTTACTTTTCTGTCATATTAGTCAATCTAATAGGTTTTAATTTGCATTTCTCTAATCAGTAGTGATTCAGAGTATTTTTATATGACTATTCATGGCTTTGATTTCTTCTAAAACTCCATATTCATATCTTTGATCATTTATTAATTTATAAATTTGGTTAGTTTTCTGTATATTTGGAAAATGAGGCCTTTATCAAAAACATTTGTTGTAAACAATTTCCCCAGCTCTCTGCTTTTCTTCTAGGTTGGCAGCATTGGTTTTGTTTGTGCAAAAATTTTTTTAATTTAATTTAATATGATAAAAATAAGTCATTTTACATCTTGTAATGCTCTCTATCTCTTATTTGGTGATAAATTCTTCTCTTCTCCATAGATCTGACAGGTAAATTATTCTGTGTCCTCCAAATTTGTTTATGGTATTACTCTTTATGTCTAAGTCATTTTTAATGAGTACCCATTTTAAATTTATCTTGGTATATGCTATTAGATGTTTATGTACCTACTTTCTGCCAAATGGTTTTCCAGTTTTCCCCAGTGGTTTTTGTCAAGTACTGAGTTCTTGTCCCCAAAGCTTCAATCTTTGGATTTATCAAAAACTAGATTACTATGGTCATTTACTGCAGTGTATTTTGGGCCTAATCTCACTGATCTACCATTACTTCTTAGACATATTTTTCTTGATGGTTACCACCTTGTAATATAATTGTGGATCTGATATGGCTAGGCTACCTTTCTTCTTGTTTTTTTATTGATTTCCCTGATACTCTTGACCATTTTTCTTTCAGATGAATTTTGTTATTATTTTTTTCTAGTTCTGTGAAATAATTTTTGGTAATTTGATTGGTATGGCACTACATAAGTAAATTTAGGTAGAATTGTCATTTTTATTATATTGGCTCAGCCTACCCATGAGCAATTGATATTTTTCCAGTTGTGTTTTGACTTTATTTGTGTGAAAAGTGTTTTGTAATTGTGTTCATATAGTTCACTTGAAATGGTAGTATACCAGGGTGATTGAATTTGGGGATGAATAAAGACCAGAGATCCAATGTTTTGCCTCCCCCTTTGGAAAGACTAACTCCTATACCTGTTACATGGGGTGGACACTGGAGGTAGTTTATGATGGATCTTTTGATATAAAATGATGACAGTGAGTAGGAGAAACAAAAGAAAATTAAGACTACATTATAAGCAATTAAACATCCAGCTCCAGTCCTCCTCACAGGTCATTAGCGGTAGCAAGATAGCCAAGAAGTCATTATCTTCATACATGCAGCCTGTCACCACTCTCTTAGTGTTTCCCAGCCCACTACAGAGAACATTCTCTCCCTGACAGCTTCACAGGAGTGATGGTAATACCAAATCGCTGCCCTTTTGGAGGCTTCGACTAAGGGGCTGATACCTTTTGTTCTGAGAGGACTATGTGTAAGGACTCTCCCTCATCTTCCTCTAGGAACTCAAGACTGCTTTATCAGCTAGGGATTTACTTCCTATGGTTATACGGAGCCATTTTTACTTTCACAATGTTGTCAGGAAGCAAGGATATCATAGCCATACCATCCCCTTGATCTCCCAAGCCCTTTCTAGGAATTTGAACTATCTAGGGGAAAGGTAAGGCCTAAGTGACTATAATGAAGACAGAATAAGAAAGGGCATAGATAACTATGTCCAACGTAACTGTATCCAACAATTGTGTCCAAAAGCCGTTCATTCTTATTAAGTAAGTCTTCTTACAGACTAGATCAGAGAAACAACTGAACTAGAGGTTCTCCTTCCTAGGGTATGATTATTTGTAGACATGGTTTCTTGGAGGTGAGACACCCAACCCTCATAGGCAGGGGCATAATGATTAAGCTATTGTGTCATAGGTGCAATTCTCTTGTCTTACGATGGGTGCAAAAGACTAATTTGCCAGTTGGGAACTAATTTGCCAGCTTGTTCTCTTATCTCTTATCACCATAAGAGATAAACAGGAATTTTGATTGGCTTGAAGAGCCCTCTTGGGCAGAAGTAGCTTCCTTATCCTTAGTTAGAGGGACATCATATAATCTTCAACCTAGTATAACATTCCTTTTCTCAAGGCTTTCATGCACTAGTCATGAGATTCAAAGCCCAATCCAGTGGGAAGATTTTCCAGGATTCTAGAGAGTTATCTCCTGCTATTGAATAAATGGCATCCAAACTTCAGTTGCACATGCCTCTCTTGTAGTGGGAAGAGCTATTGATGAATTAGGAAAAAGACATTCCTCAGGAACCATGTCCTCATAGTTGGCGGCCCATTGAGCTATCAGAAGAGGTAGGGTGTTGAAACTGGGATTAGAGACCTGCCAAAGGCTTGACTTGACCTGCTCTTTTATGGACAGTCTTCCAAAAACAGAATCCTTGCAGAGTCTTGAGAATCAAGTGGAAGAGACTGCTGGATGGCCTACTTTATGTCTCCTAGGCTGTAGCTTCTTCAAAAGAGGATGATTTGGTACGAGGGGGCCGTTAAGATATTAATGTGATAATGTGGGTTCTACAATACTCAAAGATTGGGTAATAATTAGCCTGTGAACTTCATTTCACTTTTGTGCACAAGTGAATATCAGTAGCTTATCATCTGACTTTTACAATTTGCTAGATTTCCCCAAATATGATTGAGTGGACTGAATTTCTTAAGACTGATTTCTTACCCTTTGTCCCTCATGTGGGGCAGCATCTAATGTAGGGCCTCTAGCACTGTGGTATTGAGTGAGATGAGGCTTTTGTGAAGACTTCTCATAATAAAATGTGTGGACTATTGTATTAAATTTAACCCCTACAAGGACTCTCTCTGGACCCTGATTGCCAGGAATCCAGGGTTTGTGGGCAGTTAGGGTCCTCCCCAGCACCTTCTCTCTGTTAGTGCTACCTGAGCACTGGAATATACCAAATCAGGACATAAAGAATTGTAGCTGGAGTTTCTTGGAAATGACTCAAATCTCTCCTTGTTTGCTATACTATTGCCACATCAGCACTAGATACTCTAAATAAGGAGTTGTTGACTTTTGTTTCACAAGCTTCCTCTTCTTCCTCTTCCCTCCTCTTTAGTTATAGAACTACCACATCAGCAGTTAGTTAGGTATCAGATAAGGGAATGTGTTTGGACAGGTGGATCTTGGTTTCATGATTTCTCGGTTCTTGTCTAGTTTTTCGGGCTTAGACTGTAAGCTCACCTCTCAGCCAATGGAGAGGTGGGATAGTGGGGGGTGGGATTCTCTGCATTGAGGTGTATGATGATGCTTTGTTCTCTGTAAGCTGACTCCTTCCACTAACCTGTCCTGGTGGAGGTGATGTCCCTTTCTCACAAGAACTGAATAAAATGCTTTCTGTTCTTACCTTGAGAAGCCTCTTTATTTTCTAAATTTGGGGTAAGGTCTTGTACCCCACATGGGATCATCTAGACTTATCAACATTATGTCTTCAATGTCATGCTTTCTAACCACTCAGGGTTATTTTAAGTGGGGATGGTGTAGCAAAGAATTACTTTTTAATCTTCATTACTAAGGAACATGAAGATGAAGGGAGCCCAGAGAACTAAGTGCCATTGTATCTTCCTGGATTAAAGCAAAGTAAATTTCCTCATGTGTTAAGTGTTTAGTGACTTGGAAATGCCTCATTTCATTCAAAGAGGGAATATGAACTAAGAAAGTGCTGGTGTTGCAGCCATGTCTACAAGGCCGGTGAAATATCCAGTTTAAGATGCAGAAAAGGCAGCTGGTGATATAAGACCAGAGCTAAAGAAAGACATTAGGTCTAGATATATGGGTCCGGGAGGTATTTGCTTTGATATATAATATATGACATTTCAACAAATGATATAGTATAGAAGGAGAGAGAGAGAGGGCCAAGATCAGAGACTTGGAGGACACCTACAGTTGGTGGATATGACCTGGATGAAATTCAAGCAAAGGAGACTGAGAAAGAAAGGTAAGACAGGTAGTAGGAGAAGTAGAAGAAAACAGTGTCATGAAAACCTAGAAAGTATCCAAGATGAGTGATTAACAGTGTCATAAACTGAATATAAGGAAAAAACGATAAGAACTGAGAAAAGGCAATTAGACGAGGCAACTGACTGCCTAGTCTAATTGTGTTTTCTCAATGATCTTACTGTTAACTTTGGTTTCAGTTTAATGATGCAAAGACATTTTGCAAAAGATTTAGAAGCAAGTGAGAGAAGAGGAAGTGGAGGCACCCAGCATAGATAACTTTCTTAAGGAGTTTGGCTGAGAAGGGAAAATGAAATTAGGGACAGAAGTTAGTGATCACAGTCAGAACAAATGAGGTTTTTTTAAGGATGGGGAGACATGGGTATGAATGTAGGAATAAGGGAAGAAGTCAGTACGTCTGTCATTTTTTAATATGGGTTATCTTACATTTTCTTCTTTTAAAAAATTATTTTAGCTTTTTTTATATAAATTCTTGTTATCTTTTGTAGTCACTAATTTTCATTTGGTACATTCTGGTTTTTAGGGAGTTTGTTAGTAGGGTAAAGTTTTATACCTCTTCTGTAAAGCTGTTGATCTGCCTCTCCTTCATAGTTGTCATTTCTTTTATAGTATCTTTTAATAATTCTTTCTGGGAGGTGTAGAGCCAAGATGGCAGAGTAACAGGAAGAAAAATAGCTGAATTCACCAATTCAATTCCATCAAACAGATCTAACAAATATACCAGACCAAATCTTAATCAGAAAACCCAGGGGGAAAAAAATCACAAGTCAAATCACAGCCCAGGTTGGCATAGGGAGACAGGGAGGTCTGTGGACTCTGGAAATTCGATCTAGCCAGGAGTACAACTGATCAAGGACATTCCAGCACAGGAAGAGGCTGAGTACTAGGGCATGATGAGGTCCTAAGTCTACCCAAGAGATGTGTAAATTTGTGTGTGGTGCATGAACAGGTGTCAGTTGTATGTTCTGTCACTCACTACCCTGTTCCAGATAACAGATCCAGGGAGTAATAAGAAAGGAATTGGAACCTAAAGATAGTATTCAAGGGTCAGGAGTATAGTTGTAGGCTATGTTGTTGTGTTCATCCCATGCCATTAGAGAAATAATGATGTAACTTGCACTTGACTTTGTTTTGAGTAAGGGAGGGCTGTGCACATCATCAGCCTCACTTCTCTTCCAGAGACATCTGAATTCAGTGACCTTGGGCCCTTTAGGCCAAGGTCTTTGCAGATACTCACTTAGGGTGAGGCAATGCCCATTCATTGAATAGACCTGTTTAAGAAGTAGCCAGGGCATGGCCCCTTTAATGAGGCCAAGAAAAGAAAGACATCAGGCTGGGTGGGAAACAGCAACAGTTAACTATTGATAATCACTCTAAAGCTAGGAGGGTCAAGAGGAGCTCTTAGGCAGGGGCCCAGTTTCAGAGTGCAGTAGTTTTAAGGTTTTGGGAGAAGACAGGACAAGAAAGCAAATAATAACTGTGTGGTTCAGATCCCAGTAATGGAGTAGGATCTCTTTTCCAGCTTTCAGCCCAGCCTGAAGTCTACAAAGGAATAGAGAAGGAAATAGTAGAAAAGGTAAAGTATCCCATAGTCAAGATAATTGACCTGGGGAGAAATAGATTTATGATGAAAGAAAAAATATATATAATTTTAAAATTAACTCTTACATAATTTATTTGAAGAATTCTAGTTGATTTTGCACATAAGATTTTTTTCTTTGCATTTTTGATTATAAGTACTTTTGAGTTGTTCTCTTTCAGGTTCGTGCTTTGATTATCCCCGGCATTATAAAAGTCCTTGATTTATGTATTTATTTTTTGTTGGCTCATTTTTTTCTGAGGTCTTAAGAGTTTAGGTCTAGGTCTTCCCTACTCTGAGAAGTCAAATTGTGTTGTAAAGCTTTCTTTTATGCCCTCAGCATCTTTCATTAGGTCAAATTCTCCTTTTCTGCAGGTTGGGGTTTTGACCCTTGCCTTTTCCTTTATCATTGACACTTTGGTGATTTCTTTTCCTGTGATAAGACCACCAAACTGAAGGTCTACAGAGCTGTTGTGTTGACCTCACTGTTGCATGCCTGAAAAACATGGACAGTCTACCAGCTCCATCCCAGGAAATTGAATCACTTCTGTTTGAACTATCTTAGGAAGATTCTGAAGATCACCTGGAAGGATAAGGTACCAGGTACTGAGGTCCTTGCCTGAACTAAACTGCCAAGCATTCAAACTATGCTTAAGAAAGCACAGCTCCCATGGACTGGCTGTGTTGTTCAAATGCAAAATGTATATTTGTCAAAAAGACTATTTTATGGAGAACTCAAATGGGACAGGTGATCACATGGTGGCCAAAAGAAGGGATGCAAGGACAGTCTCAAGGTCTCTCTCAAGAACTTTGAATTTGATTGTGCAACACAGGAGACACTGGCACAGGACCGCTCAGCATGGCATGCCCACATCAGAAAAGGTTCTGTGCTCTATGAGCAAAACAGAATTGAAATAGCACAACGGAAATGTAGGAGGAGCAAATTTGGAGTATCTACTCCAAATATTCATGAGGACTACCTGTGATCAAACTGTGGTAGAGCATTCCAAGCTCGTACTGGTCTGATCAGTCACAGCCGGACACACTGAAACTTCACTTTATCACCGAGATGTCATTTTGGTCCTCTTCGAGAACGGACAACAACCAACCAACAACTGATAAGAAGGAAAGGAAGAGGAAATCTTTCCTCATTTAAAATGTGAAGTTGCCTTCGTCTAATATTAGTTGAGGCCTTTTCCTTGAGAGGAAGGAGTAGGAATTATATGCATATGTGTGTGTATGTTTGTGTATATAGATATATCTATATCTATCTATATATCACTCATTAAGATCCTTTTCTTCTACAACTTGCTAAGTTATAGTTCTCATCTTCCCCTCCCTTTTTATTTTTTCTAAAAGCAATGAGTAACCAGCACAGAACCTTTTTTTTCTTCATACTGAAGTGTTTTGTTTCATTTTTTTTTCAAACTTAGTCCTGAAGTCTTTCAGTTTCACTTCAGCTGAGCCTTTTTTTTTCTAACTATTCAGGTTTTTAAGCCTAATAAGTTTTTCATCTTTCTTTCTTAAAGAATTTCTTGACAAAAAAAGAGAAAAGGGGAAAAAAAATTCAGGAAACTAGCCAACATATTGGAAAAAGTCTGACTATATGCAGACATGTGGCCTTCCCGCCTGTACAAAGACTAGAAACATTTTCTCTCATTTTTTTCCTTTGGGGCCAAACTGGATCATTAAAATTTTGAAGCATTCAGTATGATTGTTTTATTGTTATTTCCAGTTACATTGCTGTAGTCATTGCATATATTGTTTTCTTAATTCTCCTTGCTTTATTTTGCACGTTTTCATATATGCCTTTCCACGCTTATACATACATATAAATACACATATATGTATATAGTTCATTTCTCATAGAATAGCCATATTCCATTACATTTATATTTCACAGCTGGTTTAGCCAATTCCCAATCAATGAGCATCTATTTCATTTCCAGTTCTTTGCCATCACTAAAAATGCTGCTATGAGTATTTTGGTGCATATGAGGCTCTTATTGCCATTTACCTCCTTGGGATATATGCCCAACAGTAGGATCTCTAGGTTCAAGGATATAAAAGTGCAGTAATTTTCTTTTGGTAATTACAAGTTGCTTTCCAGAATAGTTGGACCATTTCACAACTTCACCAATAATGTATAAGTTCTTTTCACAATGTCTTCAAAATTGACTGTACTCATTTAAAAGATTTTTTTTTTTAAATTGTCAAGTCCACAAGATAATTGGAATTAGTGGTCTTGCTTAACTAATTAGATAGGAATGATTTGTTATTCTAATTTCCAAGCATCATACCCAGTTTCTGTGTAAATAATACTCCAAAAGTACTAGAAAATAACTGGTCTTCTTAAGTAAATAAATATTTCCCCTTATAATTGAGTTTGCTTATTCCATTTACTGATAGAGAACAGAAAAGTAAACTTTCAGTGGTCCCTGTCGGAAATATGCCAAATTCAGAAAGAAGTATACCTATCTACTCTTCCTACCAGTTCAGGTAAACCGTTGAGAAGCAGATCTGAACTAACCTCTGTGGGATGACTGTTAGCTACTGGTCCCAGATTATTCTCCCACTTTTCTCTTAAGGTGTTTAGTTACCTAACTCACAATCTTCCTGTCCCCCAAATCTCTGACCTTATATTGGATAATATAAAAATATAACAATCAAAAAAAAAAAAAAAGAATTTCTTAACCATTGAAGCTTTTTTTTCTCAGCTGGAAGCCTTTCATTTTCTTCCCTTTGGGGCTACGGTTCACATTTGCTACTTGTTTAAGAGATTAGTTATTCAGCAATTAGGTTGTTAAATGATGAAATAGAGCTGAGTGTACTGTTTTCTTCTACTCTGACAAACTGATATCTGGAAATCATATTTCAAGAAATCATAAAAAGAAAACTACATAGACATTACAACAATCGAGCAATTCAGAAATACAAAATATAACAATAGTGCAATTACAAAAATAGAAAATACAATGGAGCAATATAAAAACAACTAGAAATTAACCTAAATCCCAAAATTAAAGCTTTCAAGAATGTTATTGACAAAATCCAGAGCTCCCAGATTTTACAAGCAGCCAGAAAGATAAAATTTAAATGTAGAAAAGACAGTCAGGATCGCAAAAGATTTTGTAACTATAACTCTAAAGAAGGAGAGAACATGGAATGAGATCTTCCAAAAGGCAAAAGATAAAAGTCTATAACCAAAAATAACTTTATCCAGCAAAACTGAGCACAGATTTTAAAAGGAAAAAACAGAATCTTCAACGAAATAGAGAACTTCCACACATTCTTTATGAAAAAAAATGGAGGACTTTGGAAATAGCAAATCAAAAGCAAAACAAAATGTTTAATAATACAAGTGAACACTCAAAAGGGATTTCTAACAAATAAATTGTTTATATTCTAATAAAGGGCAGGATGGTCAAAGGGTTCTTTCAAAATCCTAAAGTCACAAGAGGTCAAAGATATAATTAATTGAGTCAGAAAATAAAGATACAGTTGTTATTTTTAAAGATGCTATAAGAAAAAAGAAAGTGGGGTAAGGATATTATCAAGGGAAAATGAGAGAAAAGATGAAGAAGCCTGTTAACAGATACAATTGAGTTGCATAAACAAAACCTCAATCAGTTAGTCATAAACATTTATTAGGTACCTCCTAAATGCAAGGCAACTGTGCTAAGAATTAGGGATATAAAGAAAGGCAGAAGACTATCCTTGCTTTCAAGGAACTCAGTCTGCTGGGTTTAAGGGTAGGAACTATGTACAAACAAACTGTTTACAAACAAAGATAAATTGGAGATAGTGATGGTCTCAGAGGGAGAGCACTATGATTGAGAAGGGAAAACTTATTACAGAAGGGTGCTACAGATTTGGAATGCTGCATACACTTTCATATGTAGTCACTGTATTGCTAGCTTTGTTTAATGATTTACTTTATTACAAGTGAATTCTCATAGAATGAAAGTAATCTGTGTAATGTAAAAACAAAATATAACAAAACTTTTTTGAAAATAGAGATATAATGGGGAGAATAAAGGGGAGAGAATGAAAGAGGATGAGATCAAGGATACGTCTTATTTTGTTTGACTACATGCTTGGAATGGTTTTTTTCTTTTTCTTAATGGGAGGGCAGGTTGGAGAAAGTTCTTTGTGAAAATAGAATACAATTGAATTTGAAAACTTATGAGGCTTTTTGGAAATCAACAGATGGACAAAAGATGATCAAACTTTTAAAGACTTGGTCAACTACCTCACACATATACTTGTATACATACAAGTCTTTTGTCCTATATGCAAAAATGACCCTTGAGGACTTGAGAGCAAGTATGCACCAGGAGAAAGATGACCACCAGAGACCAACTGCATTTTCTCGCAGAAAGCTTAGGTACAGTGAGTCTTGCTATCCCATACAAAGGTTAAGTTCATGCTCACAAACTGAAATTTTACACATGGGCTAACAGCAATTTACTGATGTGTTTTGAAGACTATCAAATTAGATGCCGCCTGCCAGGGTAGCAGCCAACTATGAATTCAGCATACTCTAGTGGATAAATAAAAGTAATTTGGATGGAAATTCTCTGTTCCAAAGGCCATGTGAAACTGAAGCTATAGTGATAATGAAGGAGGAAGTGAAGGCTATCAGTGACACCCAGGGTGCAGTGCTAGAAACAAATGGCAGTAGTGCTAAAATTGTGGGACCTTCACCAAACGCTGTGCCAGTAGCATGCATATATTGTTTCACTAAACCAACCCAATTTGCTTCAGTTGCTTACAAATAGCCAGTGGCAAGATAAAATGGCCATTCTAGTGCTCTGATAAGTAGTATAATCCGAGAAGTATGGCAGTGATGCTAAAAAATTTGTGTTCTGGTACTTCAGAGGCACCCCAGTGTTGAGATTGGGGCAGAAGTTGATGCCATGCCATGGAACATTGTACTGAAGTATAGCATTGATTCTACATAGAGTACCAGGAAGATTTACATGACAACTTTGGAATTATGGGTCAATAAAAACATTAGACATAGTAAGGAATAAGTTTTACTGTATCCAAATAGTAGCAGTTGTCAGAGATATGAGACCTGTGTTCATTACATATAAAGAAAAATGCTAGTAAACTATTTCAAATATCCTGAAAATATAAACACTAGCAAATCTTGGGAATTTTTATACATTGATGTTCTCTCTCTGGAAGAAGTTAGTAAGAAATAAGTCATATCTTGGTGATGACTCACCATTTCACAGGGTATTTTAGAGGCAAAATATTTCTCAATGTGTGAACTATCTGCCACAATCTTATCAGACCAAGGCAGAGATTTTGAAAGCAAGCTACTAAAAAATACGTTTGTTTTGGTTGGTATCGAGAATCCTAGAATTATTCCTTGCTCCTCCTTACTCATAGCCTGAGTTTTTTAATCACAAATTGTTGAATATGTTAGGAACACAAGAAATCAGAACAAAAATCGCATTGAAGTCAACATGTGGAATTTTTTGCCTCCACATACAACGTCACCAAGAATGATGCTATGGATTTTGCTTTATACTTCCTGATATTTTGGTGACAGCTATATCTACAACTAGTACTTCTTTTATCTCAGAAAGGAGGTTTAAAAAAGTTTACTATTTACTTATGCCAAAACTCTCTAATAGAAACACATGATGGCAGAAAGACCAAGTTTATTATCAAGACCTTCCTTCATAAAGGAGACAGAATTTTGAAGAGAAACTATAGTGTTCATGGGTCACAAAAGTTAGAAGATCAGCAAAAATTCTTCCATAGCTGTGCAACTTGCTTCTTTATAATAAGAAAATCCCAGAAACCAATTGGGACCTTACAAAGATAGATCATTCAGACCACTTACCACCTACGTCAGAGTTAATTGGGCTTTCTGGAGATTTGGAGGAAAGAAGTAATAGACAATCTGTTCAGAGAACTCTAATTAAAAATAAAATGTTGACTAGTAGTGCAAAAATTTTCTGAATCTGACAATAACTCAAAAAGTGATACTTTGGGGGGGGGCGGAGCCAAGATGGCAGAGTAGAAAGATGCACATACACTAGCTCTTCCCCTACAGCCCATAAAATACTTTTAAAGAAAGATTATCAACAAATTTTAGAGCAGCAGAAGCCACAGAACAACAGAGTGGAAGAGATTTCCAGCTCAGGGTGCCCTGAAAGGCTGACAGGAAAGGTCTGTCACACCAGACACAGAATGGAGCCCAGCCCAGCGTTGGCTGCATGACTTGTGATGGGAGGAAGACGGGAGCAGGCCTCAGGGGTGGAATTTCCAGTGGCAATAGTGGTGGTTTGCAGATCCCTCAATCCATAGGCGCCAAAGGTCAGTGAGAGGGTTTTTTCAGCTGGCTGAGAAGGGAGCAGGGTCTTCCCATAGCTCGAGCCTCAGGTGGCCAGCAGCAGCAGAGGCCACATTGGGCAGCAGCAGCTCCCACAGCAGCCCACATCCATTGTTGGATCTTAAAACCCCTGGGGGCACTGAGCAGCAGATCCTTACCTCAGCCCTGTGTGGAGGCCCTGCCCCCAGCTTATCTGAATCTTAGTCCCCAATGCTGGCTTGGTGGAAGAGACCAGGTTCTGGGCACAAAAATTTCTGGTTACTCCCAGACCAGTGTACATGCTTAATTGTGCCACCTTGGAAGAACTGAGATCTTACAGATCCCCAGGGTATACCCTACTCTTGACAAAGGACCCAAAAGTCAAGTAACTGGTTGAGAAAATGCCCCAAAAAATAAGACTATAAAAGATTACTTTCTTGGTGAACATCCTTTTGGATGAGGAAGAAAAAATGATACTTTAAACAAAGAAGACACTTTCCTACAACTCAACAACCAAGTTACAGACTGAGGAAAGCCCTGCCATGGAAAGGAAGAGAAGTGAATGCAGAGAAAGGAGCTTTCCTACCTTTAAATTAAGGCATAAATACTCTTAGGATATGGAAATAATTGCTAGATTCTGATAATATTAAAAATCAGCCAGGGCCCTCAAAAATTCCAGATTTAGGGATGTAGATCCATATATATATATATATATATATATATATATATATATATATATATATATATATATATATATGATGTGTGTGTGTGTATGTGTGTGTGTGTGTATACATGAGGAAGATGACCAGAGCAGATCATCAACAAGGTCAGATATGAGGACTGTCATAGATAATTTTATAACAACTGAGGAAACAAAATCCAAGTTTCTAATTTATTAGCAAAGCATGCAATTGCAGAACAAATTAGGTCCATGGCCTCTCTGTAGTCACAAGCGCCCCAAAGAAAGATTTACAAATGCTTTTATGATAAATCACAGTTACTATTTTTAGATTTAGGGATTTTCCAGAGTTTAGTGACTGATTGGTTGCATTTATTTGCATCCTTCAAGACAGTCAGTGGCACAAGGACAAATTATTTCCCAGAAACTATGTGACTTTCAGGAAAACTAAACTCACAAAAATGAGTTAATTTAATTAAATGAGCTAATTTCAGCAGCTATACAAAATGTCCACAATGATACCAAATGGAGTTGGTTTGGCTCTCTCAGGGTAGACAGAGATCTAGGTCTTTTTAGACCTGTGACTACACTAATGTGATATTGCAGGAACAATTAGAAAAGTGGTAGCTCATGTAGCCAGATGACAATATGAATGCCTATTCATGTGATGTGCACATGTTAATCGATCATGCTTATTACATGCACATCATGTTTTGAATATACATCTATTTAATTTGGTTGTTCCTATTTGTTTGCTTATGTATTCATGTCATGCAAATATTGCAGTTATATTTGCTAATTATGCATAATTTCTTATTTATTTGTATATTCATTGATGCTTATATTTTATTATAATGTATAGCTATAGAAATTGTTATTGTTTTACTTCAATTGTTGTTTATGCTTATTGGTTTATGCACTATTGATCTACATGTCCTGTATGTAATATATCTTGCATGTAATTTGGGCATTTTGTCAATGAAGTCTGTGAAGTGATGCTTGCATTGTACTGAGTCTATTGCATTACTTCTGTTATTTATTTGATGGAAATGGTATCATGGATACCTGTGCTGTTGGTATCATCATTCTTACTATTTTTCATTTTGACATTTATTTGATGCTTATAATGATGTGTAGCACACCTCAGGATTTTGAAAGGGACTGCAGAATTTCTGGTCCTGAGGAGTAATATAGCACTTCTTTTCAGAAACTGAAATGGCCTCACTCAGCAGAGCAGTAACCCTTTTTTTTCCTCTCATTGGTCAGCAATAACTTGCATGACCCAGTAATAATAGTTGGCATTGATCTTGGCACCACTTATTCCTTTGTAGGAATTTCCCAACATGGAAAAATGGAGATCATTGCTAATGACCAAAGAAACGAGACCATCTCAAACTACATCAACTGTACTAACACAAAACATTCTACCAGTGAAATTGCAAAAAATCAAGTTGCACTGAGCCCCCAAAACATACTTTTTGATGCCAAGAATCTAATTGTTCATACAATGATGCTATCTATTGCATAATCAGAGCATTGGCCTTTCATGGTAGTAAATGGCTTAGATAGATAACATCCGAATAGAGTTGTTGTTTGTCCTTCATTCTTGAAAAGGACAAATGACATCATTGCCTTGATTACACAAGAATTGGAGTATAAAAGTGTGTCCAAAAGATGTCCAAAAGAAGCACCTTCTATGGAGTTGACATCTCCTGAGAAAATTTTAAGCTTCCCTATTTTGCTTCTTTATCTTAGTTCCTTTTGTGTGACTGTCTTGAGGTGTATAGTCAGGGTCAAGACGTTCTCATCCTTGCATAACAGGAGTGTGATAGTGAGCCAATGTCCTGAGAAAATCTGCATTAGTGCTAGTATTAGCTCAAGTAAAACCTAGTGCTAGTATTAGTCTCAAGTAAAACCTGGACAGTTCATCACATTCTGGACTCCATCAGTACTGGCCCTCTACAAATGACAAGCTCAAACATCCATTTCCCAGAATTGCTGTTTGGTGACCTATACTCAGGGAAAGAAATACAAAACATAACATGTAACAAGAGACCTGAGATCCATTCTCAGACTTATTTAGGCAAGCATATTCTGCTATGTGATTATAACTACTATATCTGCTTCTAGGGAGAAGAGAGAAGATCTCCTCTCTCTGGAAGTTCAAGGGAGAGCTGGCAGAGTCCCACACAACATACGCAAAAGAGAGTAAGAGAGAAAGGGTTCAAGACTTTGACTGCTTTGGAATAAGGACTGTCTTTTTTAAAAATTTGATCCCCATTGATTGGCACATATTAGAGGCTTAATCAAAAATAATTGGTTGATTGATTGACTCTAAGACAGGATTTACTATAAGGTAGATTGTTTACCTCTCTGGGAATCTTAGCCTAGCTTAGCACATGGGGGCCTCAACTCTGGAGGATGGTATAACTGTTACAACTATAGAAGACAATAAAGCGCTATATCTCAACGGTGTAAAATGCTTTTTGATTATGGTCTTACCTATCTTTTTCAATTTCTATGTTGGTTATGATAAATGTGTTCCATGTTCATGCATTGTTAGTTTGAGATTTGCAAAGGAATTGAAGAAGGTAGATATAAACCAAATAAGAGAAACACAGGAGGGGTCACAAGGCAAAGAAAATGAGTATGCAGGATACCCCCACCCTCCCTACCCCAACTGAATGTTTATTTAAGTCTAAGTTTTAGATTCTGAACAATAATCTATATTTGTTTTGTTTTTGATTTTTCTGGCAAAAATATAATTCTTGATCAGGAAAGGAAAGAATCAAAATGGCTAATAGGTAGTTGTAATCCCAGATAAATTGGTTGGTTGGTTGATTGTTGTCCTTCATTTTTGAAGAGGACCAAAATTACGTCACCATGATTAAATGAAGTTTCAGTGTGTTCAGCTGTGGTTGACCAGACTAATACAAGCTCAGAATGCTCTACCACAGGTTGGGCACAGATAGTCTGTATGAATTTTTGGAGTGGATGCTCCAAATTTGTGCATCCTATATTTACTTTGTGCTGTCTCAATTCTTCTTTGCTCATAGAGCACAGGACCCTTTCCGATGGGGGTACCCCATGCTGAGTGGTCTTGTGCCAGTGTCTCCCATGTTGCATGGTCAAATCCAAAGTTCTTGAGAAAGATCTTAAGAGTGTCCTTGTATCACTTCTTCTGAACACCATGTGATTGCCTGCCCCATGTGAGTTCTCCGTAAAGTAGTCTTTTTGGCAAGTAGATATTTTGCATTTGAACAACATGACCAGATCATTGGAGTTGTGCTCTGAAGCATAGTTTGAATGGTTGGCAGTTCAGCTCAAGCAAGGACTTCAGTGTCTGATACCTTATCTTGCCAGGTGATCTTCAGAATCTTCCGAAGACAGTTCAAATGAAAGCAATGCAGTTTTCTGGCATGGCGCTGGTAGACTGTTCATGTTTCACAGGCATACAACAATGAGGTCAGCACAAGAGCAGAAGAGCACCTAACTGTTCTTGATCACTTCAGGTAACCAGGGTAAGACAAAGTACATCTGAAGATATTGAAAGAATTGTTGGGTATTATTGTGGACATAATCTTTGAGGGACTGTGAAGAAATGATACATCTCAAGATATTGAAAGAATTGTTGGGTATTACTGTGGATATAATCTTTGAGGGACTGTGAACAAATGATACATGCCCCAAGACAGGACAATGGCAAATGTTCACATTTTCAAAAAAGAGAAGAGACTGTATGTGGGATGGTGAGACCTCTACTCAAATTGACTACTTGGAGGCATCTCAAAGTACAAACAGAAAGTCCTTTATTCGATTCTTGCAAGAACCAGACTTCACCCTCCTCCAGGCAGATTGGAGGAGGGGAAGCATTTTACAGAAGCAGATGCAAGGTTATATAACAGAAAACTACAAATCCCCCCTTACCTTTTTGGTCAAGAGCCTGAGTGAGCAGTCTTTATTTTCAGAAAAAAGGAAATGGGACTCCGCAGCCTGAGCTAGCAGTCTCTATTTCAAAAATAGGGAAATGGGAGTCAGCAAAACTGGGAAGAGGGGTGACAGATGGTTTCACAGTTGCAAGTTTCCCCATATCATATGATTTTGATAAGTTGAAACTCAGTTCTTATGTCTGCTTTAGTTTAGACTTAGGTCCCTGAGAAGTCTTCACTGACTTATCACATTCAGAATGGAATTTGTGAACTAGTGTGATGTTGAGTCCCCCAAAGATCTATGCCTCCATGAGATCTTTCTTCTGGGTGCAAATGAATGAGGCGGGAGCAAGGATGGTATGCACGCCATTTATTCTCAGCTAGTTCAGAGTATATATAGGCATTCTACTTCCATGCATGCAAGAAGCCTGTATACACTGTGTGCTGAGCTTATGTGTTTGGCTGTTGCTGCTCTTGCTCAACATAATTGCTGAAGGTTGCTTATTGCTTAAGGGTGGTCCACCACATATGTCATGCAAGACATGATGTCTCAAGAGATTTTCCCAAGGACACCATGACCCTGATAACCCGAGAGTTCCAAACCCCTTACAATTCCTCCTTTTTGTATTCATGATGAGCTTTCCAGGGCACTTGTGTGTTATGATCTAGCCTCTTGACCACACCTTTTAAGACCAAGCATGCAAACTTAACAATAAATGGTGGGATACATAAAAGAACTATTAGGCACATAATAAAAGCAATTCCAGCATGAGCTATATAACTGAAAATAGATGGAATGATAAGAAATCTAGAATATTTTGTGCAGTTTTATCAAGAGTTAAATCTTGATCTGTTGCGTCATACATAGTTCAGGCAAGCTTATATAAATCCTCAATTTCCAGGATCAAATTCTGATTATCAATAACCCCATTCAAATGGTTTTTGATCCTTTGCTAATCATAATCTGACTCATTATATAGGTTGTTAGACACACATGAGAAGGTTCAGCAATAATTACATACCAATAGTTGAAGAAATTCCAACCTCATTGGAACCTCATTACCAACTGCTACGATCACAGCTCTTAATTCCTTTAACACTGTATAAAAGTCCAAATCAATTTTTTCTTTGTTCCTGGAACTCTAAAGACACATTTTGTGCCAACTCTTCCATGAAGTTAGTTTGTACCCTTACATTCTGTACTGTGGATACTGACATAGCCAATGATAATGAAAACATAATCAATGAGATCAGCAAAGATTACACAACTAATACATCTTTTAACCTTTGGTCCCACCCCAGTTTCTATCTTCTGCTCTAATTCCCAGAAAATGTGATCATCTCTGGATCTATACCAACCCTTAGTCCTTACTGGCATAAGTACATATTTTGGTCGTGTTATAATGAACACTACACTGGAGGCTTTATAATCTATACACTCTGAAACCTTGCAGCTGAAGCAGGTGATATTATAAATGTCCTTCTTAGTCACTTGTAAGGTACCATTAACACTTTTTACAATAGTAACATTTTCCTTTCCTCCCCATATGAACGCATATTGTCCCCCCAAACATACTTGAGCTGTATAATTGTGATTAGCTAATACCCCACTTGTCCTGTCCTTTTCAATATAGGACATGGATCCCCCAATGGTTGCCAAGATCTTCCACATCCCTGGCATTGTTTTTCTGTTGATCGCCGTCCAGTATTGTGTTGGAAATCCCTGCATCTTGGAATCATTCCTGTCCTTCAAAGTGATATCATGCCAGGATTATAATACATAACACAAGGCAGTTCCTGCATGAAAGCCCATCGTTCTCGTTTTTGTTCTTGCTTTTTTGGAGCAGGGGGCTGCGGCTGTCAGCTGCAATTGCAGAAGCATGGCAAAGATAACTCACCATCTCTTACGATCATGTTGATGCCAACCCTGAGACCTTCAGGGTTTTGGTGGAGTTATCTATAGGCGATTCATTCTGCTGACCAACGATCTTACTCCTCCTCTCTGGGACCCAGATCGATCCATTATTTGTAGAAACACAAAGGAACCCTGGACCCTTTTTTAATACCGTATGTGGGCCATACCATCTACCTTCATGGTCTTTCCACATGACTCTGAAGTTAGACTGAGCCAATTTTGACTTCTAATCAGTTTTATTCTTTTGTTTCATATCCTGATGTATGAGATATTTCATGGCATGAGTCAGACCTCTGTCATCCATTTTTAAATAATTTATGGTATACACTGCTTTGGTAAGTCTATGCATGGGAGGAATTTCTCCCCCTTTTTGTTTTTGCAGGACCATCTTCAGTGTATGATTAGCTCTTTCAACCAAAGCCTGTCCTTACGGATTGTATGTAATTCCTGTTATATGGTAGATATTGAATTCTTGGCAGAACTCAGTGAATGCAGATGTGTAAGCTGGGCCATTATCTGTTTTAATGGCATGAAATACTCCATGATTAGCAAAACAAGCATATCAATGGGCAAGAACATGCTTTACAGCTTCTCCTGCTTGTGCAGTAGCCATTACAAATCTTAAGTATGTATCAACAGTGACATGAACATACTTTTGTCTGCCCAATTCTGACATGTGTGTGATACCCATTTGCCACAAATCATTGGGAGTGTCACCCCTAGGATTATATGTTATGAGGTTTGGGTGTAGCTTGAAAAGGCATACATGCAATGCATCGAGTAACAATCTGGCTTCTTTCTTAGAGAGTCCATACAACGTTCGTAATGATCGGGCAGATATATGATACTTGTTGGGGGCTTGCTGTGCTTCTATAACTATATAAGTAAGAATGTTATCAGCAATCTCATTACCTTCAGCTAAAGGGCCTGGGAGACTGGTGTGAGAGCGAATGTGTGTAATATACAGAGGATGTTGTCTATTCCTAACAGTGTTTTGCAGCTCTATTTGCAATTGACAAATTGGAGTGTCTCTTGAAGGTATGTATGCTGTTTCAATAAATTTAACTAGACCACTCACATATTGACTATCTGTTACTACACTTATTGGGTGTGGTAATTCTGTTGCTTTGAGCACAGCAAATAATTCATTTTGTTGTGTGGATGTGAAAGGGGTCTCATAAAGGGTTAATAATTGTAGGTCAGAGCTGTACAATGAAGCTTTGTAGCCTTTAGTAGCATCTGTAAAAACTAAGTAACCTGAAATGGAGTTTTGTTGGACTGCACTCTGAATTATCCAAGGCCATTCGACAAATATTTGCTTGAATTCTAAAGGAATGCCATGACAAAACTGATTATTAACTATCAATTGCCAACCTATTTCTCTAATTTGAGAAATTGTTAAATCAATACCTTTTCGGGAGGGTGCCCTGTAAGCTGAATGACCTGATTACTTGCCTTTTACATGAGCTATTAATGTGAGATAGGTTGTAATAGTGTGACCTGTGGAAGTGGGTAAGTGTATCCATTCTAATATTTTATTATTTTAATATATAATGCCAGAGGGTTAACTGTTGTGTATTCAGGATGGATATAGTTGCTGGCTTATTTCTACTAGTTCTCCCTGTTATGTGGGCTTGTAATACCTGTTCTATGTCTCTGACTGCTCTAATAGCGTTGGGGGTCCATTGACGTGGAGAGTCTAATGTGGGATCCCCTTTCAACAGATCATATAGCAGGCATAGCTGTCCTGTGGTGATACCAGTCTTGGACCTAAGTCACTGTATGTCTCCTATAAATTTCTGAAAATCACTGAGAGTTTTTATTCTATTTTCAATTTTGAAAATTTTAGAGTAATCTCATGAGAGTTAATAATGTGTCCTAAATAATTAAATGGAGGCTCCCTTTGTACTTTCTCTGGGGCTATATGTAAACCCTGTTTGCTTAAAGCTTTCTCTGTGCATTGAAGAATCTTCTGTAATATTTCTCGATCTGGATGTGATGCTAAAATATCGTCCATATGATGAATGATAGTGGCAACTGGGAAAGTGTTATGGATTGACTCTAAGATTTTTGCTACATACCATTGACATAGAGTGGGACTGTTTTTCATGTCTTAGGGTAAGAACTTCCATTGATATCTTTTCTGGGGTTCCTGCAGGTTAATACTAGGCACTGAGAATGCCAATCTCTCAGCATCTTGTGGATGAACAGGAATACTATAGAAGCAATCTTTAATATCAATACTCCATAATGGTTGCCCTTCTGGAATCATATTGGGAGAAGGCAATCCAGGTTATAAAACTCCCATAGTGTTCATAGATCCATTTTCCTGATTTCTTTTTTATGCAAAAAACAGGAGAATTTCAGGGACTTGTGCTTGTTTCTTTATGTCCCTTCTGTAATTGTTCTTGAATAATCTCCTTCAATGCTGACAACTTGTCTTCTGTCAGGGGCCACTGTTCCACTCAAATGGGATTATCAGATTTCCAAGAGATCCTAGGAACTTCAATCCCTTCTTCCCTAACAGTAGCCCCCATTAAAAATTTCCTGCTGTGATGACTGTTAAGTTCATTTGAGACAGAATATCTCTTCTCCATAGTAGTACTAGAAGCCCATAAACAACATATAGTGTGACCCATCCTGCCTTGTTTTCACATCTCCACCTTAGTCTTCTGGTTGATATCTCTGTTGTTGTCTACCAATGTCTACCAGAGTTCCATAAGCCTGTCGCGTAGGCCATCCTGGTGGCCACAAAATGTCTGGGAATACAGTCCTATCTGCTCCTGTATTTATTAGCCCTTCAAAATATCTCCCTTCTACTTCAATGTAACATGGTCTTCTTTCTGTTATTATTTGTGTAAACATAGCATGTGCCTGTGATGCAGGCCACTGAAAAATGAGTATTTGTGCTACGTATTGGTCCTTTGTAATATTTATATCAATTTCACTGGAATTGACCATTGGAATCTCCATTAATTCCAGAGGTCCTTCCAAACTACAAATCAGAGGATATATGCCTGTATAATATATATGCCTGTGGGTGTGCTGAGGAGTACGGCAAGTACGGCAAGCTCCCCCTCTTTAATTAAAAAAGACCATATGGGAATATTGACTGTGTAGAAAGGACCCACTCTAAAATTTCCTCCTGAAAACAAGCACTTTATTGTGGTACGCGCTCCCCCTGAAGGCGAGCAAAGTCACTCTGAAGTTGCGCAGTAGCCTGACTGACCGAACGCAGTGTCTGCGTGGCCATCCCCCACTGAGTTTGAGGGGCCCGGGAGGAGGGAAGTGTGAACAACATTCTGAGGCCCAGTGACCTGGTTTTGTACATTTTGGGCAAGGTGTTTTTGGCCTTTGGGCCTCTGTCTTTTGTGGGGTTGGTCTCCCTGATTGACAATTCTTTTGGAAGTGTCCTAGCTTCCCACATTTAAAACAAGCTTTTGTGTTTCTTCCTGCCATGTATCCTCTAGATAAGTATTCCTGCGTACTTCTGCGAAAATAGTAGACCCTACTCTCTCACATCTTTGTGTCATGTCCTCAATTGCTGTGTTTTTTGGTAGTCCTAACATGGCTTTTTTACAGTCTGCATTGCAGTCAGTTTGAACAATTTGCTTTATTACTATTTCAGCCCCTTCTACAGGTCCCATAGTTCTAGAAACTGCCCTTTGTACTTTGGCTAAAAAATCCACAAAAGGTTCTCCATTCTTTTGTCTGATTTGAGTGAAAGGCTCTACATTTTGTCCTGCCACGGTAACTCCCTCCCATGCCTTTCTCTACAAAGTTCTGCAAGTTGCTCCCCTACCACCTTCCATGACGCTGCGTCATAAGAAGGATTATCAACTAGCCACAGGGGAGGCTTTATACTTAGTTTGCAAAAATTCTGAAATCTGCAATGGGAGTACTGAGCAGCCCTGCTTTTTTAAGTTCTTATATATGATTCTAGCATAGGTTTCCTTTCGTGAAGTGGCTAGTTGTTGCCCCATGATGAGTCAGTGTTAGAAGGATGCTTACACAACTTACCCCAGTGGAATTGTTCCAAAAAACCGGTTCGCTCCAGGTGCTTCCCGCTACCTTTGGTCATCCTGAAAGTGAAACTGTGGGTGTCTGCCATTCCTCGCTGCTGCTTGATCCAGGTGCACGCTTCCCCGAGCTATCCACTCCTCTAACTCTGGAACCACGTGTCTTTTAGAGGAGCCCCATGTTGGACGCCAAAATGTTGAGTCCCCCAAAGATCTATGCCTGCATGAGATCTTTCTTGGGTTGTGAATGAATGAGGCGGGAGGAAGGTTGGTATGCACTCTGTTTATTCTCAGCTAGCTCAGAGTATATATAGGCATTCTACTTCCATGCATGCATTCATACTCATGTACACTGTATGCTGAGCTTACGTGCTTGGCTGTTGCTGCTCTTGCTCAACATAATTGTTGAAGGTCGGTTGTTGCTTAAGGGTGGTCCATCACGTAAGTCATGCAAGACATGACGTCCCAAGAGATTTCTCCCAAGGACACCATGACCCTGATAACCTGAGAGTTCCAAACCCCTTACAATGTGACAAGAAAAACTCGGATTCAGATTCCATTTTGAACTTTCTGCCACCATTTGCTGGAAGTAAACTTATCATGTACCCTAACAAAGCTTGTAAAATCAAGCTTGTGACATCAACCATAGCTATAGTTTTAATTGGCTAGTTTCTGATTTTTCCTGATGTCAAAATCTTTATCTTCTCCAGCTGTCTGTAAAATTCCATTTTACCCACCCTGCTTATGTAGGCTTATTGTTTATTACTCATTGGTAAGTGTTTGCTATAGCCTATTTTCTGAGCATAATAAACTTCAGTTTTTCCTACATCTGTTCCTTTGCTGGTTTACTGCCAATGACTAGTATGTGAAGAGGATTCATGCAACACTAGAGAGGAGTGAGCTTGACATTTATTCCTATTAAAGATATAATGAATATATTATTAGAGACATGGTTATTGAACATCTAGAAAAAGAAGTGCTGATCTCAAAGAATCAATATGGTTTCATCAAGAATAGGATATTCTAATCTTATAATTTATTTCAAAGATAAAGAAAAAGCAAATCATACCTAAAAAAAGTAGGTGGGTAGAATCTCAAGCAAGGTGACCCAATGCTTCTGCACTTCAAAGAAAGTGTGGAAAGGAAATGTACCTTACACACACACACACATGCACACACACACACATGCACGCACACACACGCAATTGCCACATCACTCCAACTCTTTGAATCCTGAATTTTCCTTTTACCAAAAAATATAGGATTCTCTAAAAATCACCTATTTATTTTCATGGGAGCCTAAAAACTAAGTATTTGGTACCTAAAGCTTTCCTTCTTCCATGATCTCTTTCTTCACCCTTGTCTCACCCAAAGAGGTCCACCACTTCACTTGCACAAGTGACCTCATTCCGTCCTATCTCCTCTAACATATTGTCCTTTCTCTCTCTACTCAATTACTTGTCTTAAATTTCTCCTTGTCCATGCCTCTTCCATCCTAAGCAAAAAACCCAAAAACTCCTCATTTGATTTTTCCATCTCCACTAACTAATTTCCTATTTCTTCTGTACTTCGTCGCTAAACTTCTTGAAAAGGTCATTTACAAAAGCTTCCTCCAATTTCTCTCCTCTTACTCACTTAAAAAAACTTTTATTTTATTTCAGCTTCAAATTCTCTCCCCTCTCCCCACCCATTGAGAAGACAAGAAATACAGTACTCATTACACGTATGGTCATGCAAAAATGTCACCATATTAGCAATATTCCAAAAAAAGAAAAGAAAAAGAAAGAGATAAAAATATGCTTCAGTTTGCACTCTGAGCTCATCAGTTCTCTGTCTGGAGATGAATAGGATTTTTTTCATCATGTAATTGTAGGAGATCATTATATTGATCAGAATTATTAAGTCTTTCACAGTTGGTTATCTTTACACTATTGCTATTAGTCTGCAAATTATTATCCTGGGTCTGCTCACTTCATTTTATATTGGTTCATATAATCTTCCTAGGTTTTACTGAAACCATGCCTTCATCATGTCTTACCATGTTTTATCACATATACTAAAACTTGTTCAGCCATCTGCCAATTGATTTCCTCAATTTCCAGTTCTTTATTATCACAAAGTAGAGTTGTCATAGATATTTTTGTACATAAGTCCTTTTCCATGTTCTTTGACATCTTTGGAGTGTAGACATAGGATTGGTATTGCTGGGTCAAAGGGACAATTTTATAGTTTTTTGGGCATAGTTCAAAATTGCTTGCCAGAATGACGACCAATTCACAGCTCCACCAGCAATACATTAGTGTACCTGTTTTCCCACATCCCTTCCTATTCATCTTTTCTGTCATTTTAGCCAATCTCTGGGTGTGAGATAATACCTCAAGAGTTGGTTTAATTTCCGTTTCTCAAATTATTAGTGATTTAGAGCATTTTTTTCTAATGACTGTTGATAGTTTTGATTTCTTCCTCTGAAAGCTTTTTGTTCATATACCTTGACTATTTACCAACTGGGGATGGGCTCTTATTCTTATAAATTTGGTTCATTCTCCAGTGAAACTTTTTACCCAAGAAACTTATATACTCCCCTCTACTTTCCTTCCTCCAGATTCTTGCTTTTCTTTTCACATTGATTGCATTGATTTTGAATGTGCAAAAACTTTTCAAGGTTATGTAATCAAAATTATCCATTTTACCTCCTGTGAACCTCTTTTTCTTCTCTTTGGTCATTAACTCTTCCTCATCCATAGAACTGAGAGGTAATTTCTTACATGTTCCAATAATTTGCTTATGTTATCACCCTTTACATCTTAATCAAATACCCATTTTGAGCATATCATCATGTATTGTGTGAGATGCTGGTCTATTCCTTATTTTTACCAGAACACTTTTCAGTTTTGATTTTGTCAAATATTTGGGTTTATCAAACACTGGATTATTATACTCATTTGGTTATGCATATTAATAACTAGTCTGTTTCATTGATCAATCATTCTATTTCTCATACTACTGTACTAAGTTATTTTGACATTTACAGCTTTGTAGTACAGTTTGAAATCTGGTACTTCTAGGTCCTCTTCCTTCACTTTCTTAAAAAATTGATTTTCTTGATGTTCTTGGACTTTTATTCCTCCAGATGAATTTTGGTTTCAGGGTGTTTTTTTTAGCTCTATTAAGAAATTCTTTGGCAGCTTGCAGGTCATTAAATAAGTAAAATAATTTGCATAGCATTGTCATTTTAATTATATTAATTCAGCAATTAACATATCTCCAGTAATTTAGATCTATCTTTATTTGTGTGGAAAGTGTTTTGTTTCTGTGTGTGAATTGGTTGAAGGACTCCAAGAATTTTATATTGTATGCAGCTCTTCTAAATAGAATTTCTCTTTCTCTTCTGGCTTTTTTTTTTTGGTCATATATAGAAATATGGATAACTAGTATGGGTTTGTTTTATATACTGTAAATTTGCTGAAGTTGTTAAACATTTTAACAAGTTTATTCATAGATTCACTAAGTAAACCATCTTATCATCTGCAAAAACTGTTATGTTTTTATGTCATATATTGCCTATGCTTTTTCAATTTAGTTTTCTTAGCATTTCTAGTACAAAACTGTATAATAATGGTGATAATGGACATCTTTGTTTCACCCTTGATCTTGTGGGGAAGGCTTTTAGTTTATTCCATGCTTGATCTTGGTTTTAGATAGGTACTATTCAGCATTTCTTTAAAAAGTTCTATTTATTCCTATGCTTTTAAATATTTTTAATATGGAAGAGTACTATATTTTGTCAAAATCTTTTTTCTGCATCTTTTGATATACATATGTAATTTATATTGTTTTTATTATTGATAGGACCAATTATGCCCAAAGGTTTCATAATTTTGAACCAGTCCTACATTCCTGAATCCGGCTTAGCCATACTATATCTTTGTTGGGCAGCTAGGTGGTGCAATGGATAGAGAACCAGTGCAGGAGTCAGGATGACCTGAGTTCAAATCTCACCTTAGTCACTTGACACTCACTAGTTATGTGACCTTGAGCAAGTCACTTAACCCCAATTGCCTCATCCTGGGTCATCTCCAGTCATCCTGATGAATATCTGGTCAGTGGATTCAGATGGTTCTGGAGGAGAAGTGAGGCTGGTGACCTGCGCAGCCCTCCCTCACTAAAAACATAGTCAAGAGCAAATCATATCATCATTTCTCTGATGGCATGGTCTTCTTTGGCAACAAAGGACAAATACATACTATATCTTTGTGGTATATTGTTGTAATCTCCTGGATAGTATTTTATTTTAAAATTTTGTATCAATATTCATTAGGAAAGTTAACCTATAGTTTTCTTGCTGTTTTTTTCTCTCTTTGATTTTGATATCTTACTCATATTTGTGTCATAGAATTAATTCAGTAGGAATCCCTCTGTACCTATTTTTTCAATTAGAATTAATTGTTCTTTAAACATTTGGTAAAATTCATTTGTAAAATCATCTGGTCCTAGGTTTTTTTTCTCCCTTAGGGAGTTCATTTATGGCTTGTTCAGTTTCTTTTTCTTTCTTTCTTTTCATTAGTTTAATAGTATTTTTTCCCACACTTATATGTCAAGAAAATTTTTAGCATTCATTTTTACAGTTTCAAATTTTTCTCCCTCCCCTCTTCTGAAAATGGCAGGCAGTTTGATATAATTTATATATGTATTATCATGTAAAATATTTCCATATTTGTCACAGTTGTGAAAGAAGAAACAGATCAAAAGCAAAAACAAAACACAAGGAAGAATGAAGTAAGTAAAAAAATATATACTTTGATCTGCATTCAGAATCCATCAGTTCTTTATCTGAATATGGATAGCATTTTCTTTCATGTGTCCCTTGTACTTGTCTTCAATCACTGTGTTGCTGAAAAGAGCTGAGTCATTCACAGTGGATCATCACACAATGTTGCAGATACTTTGTACAATATTTTCCTGGTTCTGCTCATTCCACTTTGCATCAGTTTTGACAATTCTTTCCACATTTTCCTGCAATCTGACTGTTCTTCAATTCTTATTGCACAATAGTATTCCATTACATTCATTTTCCACAACTTGTTCAGTCATTCCCCAATTAATAGACATCCCCTCAATTTCCAATATTTTGCTTCCACAAAAAGGGCTGCTGTAAATACTTTTGCATATATAGGTCCTTTCCCCTTTTTTAATGATCTCTTTTAGATACAGATCTAGCAGTGGTATTGTTGAATCCAAGGGTATGCACAGTTTGGTTGTCCTTTGGGCATAGTTCCAAATTGCTGTCCAGAATGGTTAGATCAGTTCACAACTCCACTGACAGTTCATCTGTTTCCCAATTTTTCCACATTCTCTCCAACATTTATCATTTTTTCCTTTTTATCATATTAGCTAATCTTTTTTTTTTAATTTTTTTTGGACTCAAGGACCAAAACACAAATAAAGAATAGAGAAAAGAAACAAAAGCATATCATAAATTTAAACATGGGAACTTAAATACAAAGCAAGAGAGAAAAAAAGTATGTCATGTGCATAGCAGAACATGAGAGGATTGAAAATACATAACAATAAATTTTCATTTCAAGAAAGTCTATGTGATGAATAATACACATTGTGTTGAGAATCGTCCATCTGTTCTTTGCTTCCTTGTGAGTTTTCTTTTGTTCTTTACTATGTACTTTTTTTACTTTGTTCTTTTTTCCTCTCCTCTCCATCCTTCAAAAGTCAACAATAAAGTTTAGATATGTTTCTCTATAGCTATAGATATATACATATATATATATAGATATATACTTTTCCCAAAATATTCTACTCCTGATCTTTGTTTTTATGTTTGTGCTTATCTCTTGTTTCCTCTCTCTCTTGCCTCTTCAACTTTACTTCTACCCACTACCTTGCCCTCTTATTACTTGCCTCTCCTCCTCCCAAGGATCCCTCCCCTATCCTCCCATTCCCATAAATCTAAACATCCTTCTATACCTCCCTTTTACCTATTCCCTCACCATCCCCTCTAAAGATTGCTCCATTGTCCTTTCCCCCCTCCTTATGCTCCTACCATTTTATTTCCTCTGAATTTAGAAGATTTCTATATTCTTCTAAATTAATAAGTGTTGTTCCCTCTTAACTGCATTCCTGATGAAAGAAGTTTACCAGAACTACTTGCCCTCCTCCTCCATCTAATTCCTCTGTATCAGATCTTCCTCTTGCACCTCATTTGCATAAAATAATTACTCTTTTCAACTGTTCTGAAATGGTTTTATATCTTAAATTAATATTATAGTCAGGTTTTCTCCACTCTTTGTTATGAGTTCCTCAATTATTAATAATAAATTTAGATATATGTTTTATATATATAAAAGGTAAAGATCCTGTCCTTATGAATCTCTTATAATCAGTCATTGGCATATACCTTATATTCTTCTTGGTTCTTGTATGTCGAATCTTCTATTAAGTATGACACTTTATATGTAAATAATGCACCCATTTTGACCTTATTTTGGTATCTGGTGTGAGATATTATTCTATACCTAGTCTGTGTCTTATTGTTTTCCAGTTTTCCCAGCAGTTTTTGTCAAACAATGAGTTCTTATGCCAAAAGCTGGGGTCTTTGCATTTATCAGATACTAGGTTACTATGATCATTGAATACTGTGTTTTGTGTACCTAATCTCTTCCATTGATTCACCACATTATTTCTTTTTTAAAAAAATATATAATTTATTTTTCAGTTTTCAACATTCACTTCCACAAAAATTTGAATTCCGAATTTTCTCCACATCTCTCCCCACCCCCCACCTCAGAACACCATGCACCCCATTCACCTTTCCCCAGTCCATCCTCCCTTCTATCACCAACACCCCTTTTCTTATCTCCTTCCCTTCTATTTTCCTGTAGGGCAAGATAGATTTCTATACCCTGTATATCTTATTTCCCAGTTGCATGTAATGTTTACATTTGTTTTTAAAGCTTTGAGGTCCATATTCTCTCCCTTCCTCCCTTCCCACCCACCCTCATTGAGAAAGTAAGCAATTCCATATAAGACATACATATATAGTCATGCAAAACACTTCCATAACAGTCATGTTGCAAAAGACTAACCACATTTCCTTCTGTCCTGTCCTGCCCTCAATGTACTCCATTCTCTCCCTTGATCTGCCCTGCCACAATAGTGTTTGCTTCTGATTACCCCTTTCCCCAATTTGCTGTCCCTTCTATTATCTTCCCTGTCCTATTCCTTTCCTCCCTGCCTTCCTGCAAGGTAAAATAGATTTACATACCCAATTGAGTGTGTGTTATTCCCTCTGTAAGCCAAATCCCATGAGAGTAAGACTCACTTATTTCCTTTTATCTCCCCCTCACTTCCTCTCTATTGCAAAAGCTTTTTCTTGCCTCTTTTATATGAGATGATTTGTTACATTCTACCTCTCTCTCTTTCTCCTAGTGTATTCCTCTAAACAGTAAATTTTATTTTTTAGGTATTCTCCTTTCATATTTAACTCACTCTGTGCTCTCTCTCTCTCAATATATGTGTGTGTGTGTGTGTATATATACATGCATATATACACACACATACATATACATACCTCCACATATATAATATACACATGCATATATACACATATACACACATACCTACACACATATATGTATACATTTTCCTTCTAACTATCCTAATACTGAAAAGGGTCTCATGAGTTACAAATATCATCGTTCCATGTAGGAATGTAAACAGTTCAACTTTAATGAGTTCCTTATGACTTTTCTTTCCTGTTTACCTTTTCATGTTTCTCTTGATTCTTTTATTTGAAAGTAAAATTTTCTATTCAGCTCTGGTCTTTTCAACAAGAATGCTTGGAAGTCCTCTAGTTCATTGAATCACCATTCTTTCCCCTGAAATATTATACTCAGTTTTGCTGGGTAGATATTTTTTGGTTTTAATCTTATCTCTTTTGACCTCTGGAATATCATATTCCAAGTCCTTCATTCCCTTACTGTAGAAGCTGCTAAATCCTGTGTTATCCTGATTGTATTTCCACAATACTTGAATTGTTTCTTTCTGGCTGCTTGTAATATTTTCTCCTTGACCTTGGAACTCTAGAATTTGGCAACAATATTCCTAGGAGTTTTCCTATTGGGGTCTCTTTCAGGAGGTGATCAGAAAATTCTTTCCATTTCTACTTTAACCTCTGGTTCTAGAATATCAGGGCAATTTTCCTTGATAATTTCTTGGAAGATAAGGTCTAGGCTGTTTTTTTGATGAGGGTTTTCAGGTACACCAATAATTTTTTAATTATCTCTCCTGGATCTATTTTCCAGGTCAGTTGTTTTTACAGTGAGATAGTTTACATTGTCTTCTATTTTTTTCATTCTTTTGGTTTTGTTTTATAATTTCTTGGTTTCTCATAAAGTTATTAGCTTCCATTTGCTTCATTCTCATTTTTAAAGAAGTATTTTCTTCAGTGAACTTTTGGATCTCCTTTTCCTTTTGGCCAATTCTGCTTCTTAAAGCATTCTTTTCCTAATTGGTTTTTTGGATCTCCTTTGCCATTTTGGGTTGTTTTTTTTAAAGGTATTATTTTCTTCATCATTTTGGGGAGATCTCCTTTAGCAAACTTTGGCAAGCTGTTGACTCATTTTTCATGATTTTGTTGTATCACTCTCATTTCTCTTCCCAATGTTTCCTCTACTTCTCTTACTTGATGTTAAAAATGCTTTTTGAGTCTTCCATGGCCTGAGACCATTTCATGTCTTTTTTTTTTGGAGGCTTTGGATGTAGGAGCCTTAACCTTGCTGCCTTCCTCTGGTTGTATGCTTTGGTCTGCTTCTGATGGTATGCTTTGTCCTTCCTCACTCAAAAGGATGGAGAAAATACCTTTTCACCAAGAAAGTAACCTTTTATAGTCTTATTTTTCCCCTTTTTGGGCATTTTCCCAGCTAATTACTTGACTTTTGAGGTGAGCCCTTTGGTAAGTGGAAGGTGTACTACCCCAGGTTTCAGAGGCTTTGTGTAGCAAGTGTGATTCCCTCTTCACAGCTGATACAAGTTCTTCCACAGAAGCACTCCTCCTTGTCCTAGGACTGCCACTCAGGACTGAGACCCAGATCAGCCCCTCAATTCCTCAACTGTCTGTAGGCCAAGAGTTCCAGAAGTGGTTGCAGCTGCCCTGGGGCTGGGGCTGGGGCCAGATCACACTTCTCTCTCAGCCAGAAGAGAGAGTTTTCTCACTGATTTTTGAAGCTGTCTTTGGCATGTTGTGGGTTGAGAAGTCTGAAAACCACAGCAGCTGCCAGTGCCCTGAGACCTGCTCTGGTCTGATCTGTGCCAATGTGGCCCTTGTGGGCTGCACTCTGCTCTGAGCCTAGTGCAATAGGCCCTTCCTGTAGGACTTCTAGGTTATCTTGGAAATTTGTTTTGCTCTGACATTTTGTGATTTCTGTTGCTCTAGAATTTGTTTGGAGTCATTTTTCACAGGTATTTTAAGCGCTTTGTGGGGAAAGTTCAAGCAGGTCCCTGCTTCTACTCTGCCATCTTGTCTCTGCTCCATCACATTATTTCTTAACGAGTACCTCATAGTTTTGATGATTACTGCTTAATAATATAGTTTGTGATCTGACTACTTTCCTTTGTATTATTTTTTTTATTAATTCCCTTGATTATTTAAGAAGACTTGACTGTTCTTCCAGAAGAATTTTGTTGTTATTTTTCCTAGCTCTATAAAGTAAATTTTTGGTGGTTTGATTGGTATGGCACTGAATAAGAAAATTACTTTAGCTGGAATGATCATTTTTATTATATTAGCCAAGTTAATGATTTTTTTTTCCCAATTATTTAGATCTGACTTATTTGCATGAAAAGTATTTATAATTGTGTTCATATAGTTCTTGGGTTGGTCTTGGTAAGTAGATGTAAGTATTTTATATTGCTTAGTTATTTTAAATGGAATTTCTCTACCTCTTGCTGCCAGACTTTATTGGTCATAAAGAAATGCTGATGATTTTTGTGGGGTTCTCTTATATTCTGCAACTTTGCTAAAGATGTTAATTATTTCAAGTAATTTTTTAGTTTATACTCTAAGGTTCTCTCAGTATACCATCATATCAACTGCATAGAGTAATGGTTTTGGTTCCTCATTGTCTATTATAAATTCTTCAATTTCTTTTTCTTCTCTTATTGCTGTAGCTAACATTTCTAGTACTACATTGAATAATAGTAGTGATAACGGATATCCTTGCTTCATCCCTAATTTTATTGGAAAGGCTTTTAGCTTATCCCCATTACAGATAATGCTTGCTTTAGGCAAATACTGCTTATTGTTTTAAGGAACACTACCTTTATTCCTATACTCTCTAGTATTTTTAATAGGATTGGGTACTGTATTTTGTCAGAAGCTTTTTCAGCATCTATTGAAATAATCGTATGGTTTCTGTTAATTTTGCTATTGATGTAATCAATTCTGTTGATAGTTTTCCTAATATTGAATTAATACTGAATTCTTGGTATAAATACCACCTGGTCATAGTGTATAATACTTCTGACTTTTTCTATAATTGCCTTGCTAGCATTTTGTTCAAAAATTTTGCATTCAGTATTCATTTAGGGAAATTGGTCTATAATTTTCTTTCTCTGTTTTAGCTAAAATTCCCTCAAATTCACCTTATACCCATATCCTCTGTCTATGCATATTCTTGTATTAGTGATACAATTGTTAAGAATTACAAATATCATTTTCCCATGTAAAGATGTTAATAGTTTAGCTCTATTAAATGCCTTATGTTTTCTTTTCCGTTTTTATCTTTTTTTATGCTTCCCTTGAGTCTTTATACTGGATGTCAAATTTTTAGTTCAGTTCAGGTCTTCTCTGTGTGAAGGCTTGAAATCCTTCTCTTTTGTTGAATGACCATTTTTCCCCTTGATATATTTTGCTTAATTTCACAGGATAAATGATTCTTGGTGATAATCCTTGCTCCTTTGCCTTCTGGAATATCATGTTTCATGACCTCTGATCCTTTACTGTTGTAGCTGCCAAGTCCTGTGTAATCCTGATTGTGACTCCCCAATATTTGAAATGTTTCTTTGTGGTCACTTGTAGTCTTTTCTTCCTTGACCTGACAGTTCTAATAATGTTCCTTGGAGTATTTATTTTGGGGTGTCTTTCCTCAGGTGATCAGTGGATTTTTTCAAGGCCTATTTTGTCCTTTGGTCCCAAGATATCAGGGCAGTTTACCTCAATAATTTCTTGAAAGATACTGTCCAGGCCATCCTTTTGATTATAGCTTTCAGGTAGTCCAGTAATTCTCATATTTTCTCCTGGATCTATTTTCCAGATCATTTGTTTTTTCCATAAGGTGTTTTATATTTTCTTCCATTTTTTCATTCTTTTGATTTTGATTGATTGATTCTTGACATCTCATACAGTCATTAGCTTCTACTTTTGCCAACTCTAACTTTCAAGGTATTGTTTTCCATAATTAGATTTTGTACTTTTTTTTCCCATTTGGTGAATTCTACCTTTTAAAGCAGTTTTCCAAGCTGTTGACTTTTTTCATAGTTCTCTTGCATCCCTCTTATTTCTTTTCCAATTTTTCTTCTACTTCTCTTATATGATTTTTAAGCTCTTCTTTGAGCTCTTCCATGAGTTCTTTCTGAACTTGAAATCACTTCACATTTTCTTTGGAGATTTTACCATAAGTGTTTTGACATTGTTGTCCTCTTCTGAGTTTGTGCCTTGGTCTTTGATGTTACCATAATAACTTTCTACGGTCAGATTGTTTTTATGGTGTGTGTGTGTGTGTGTGTGTGTGTGTGTGTGTGTCTGTGTGTGTATGTTGCTCATCTTTTGGGGGTCTTTTCACCTTTTAAATTTGATCTCTGTTTCCATAGAGGAAGAGGCTCCATCTCAAGCTTCTTGTGCTAGTGGTTACAAGTCCTGGCTGTTTACCTTATTCTGCACTAATATTGCCCCGAGGCTCATGGGGGACCCTTGTGTTTGGTGCTGTGGTGAGTGGGTGAGATTGGCTGGTCTGCTGGAGTCTGTAGGGGTCTGGCAGCTTAGTTGGTGCTGAGTTGGGGTGTATATATGTACATATATATTGCTCTTTTTTACCGTCTCCCCTTCAAGAGTCTGTTTTGCTTTTGACTGCCACCACCTTTATTCTTCTCTCTCTCTTGTTCTTTCCCCTCTCCCCTTTTCCCTTAGCCCCTTTCCTTCCTACTTACCTATTAGGTAAGATGAATTTCTGAACCCAATTGTATGTTTATGAATATTCTTCCCTGCAAAAGCCAGTTCAGATGAGCAAAGTTCAAACGCTGCCTCCCCTCCCCATCTTCTCTCTCTTTCATATAAAATAAACCTTTTTTGTATCACTGGCACTTAGCACAATACCTGATATGCAGTCAGTGCTAAATAAATGTTTACTGATTTATTAACTCTCAACAATAATGCCATTCACAAGCTGTACACACCTCTAGGAAGAACTTTGTATTTCTTTACTCCACAAAGTTTATCAATGTCATTGTTTTCAATCAGTTTAGATTGAACTATATTTACCAGGATGCTTAACTAGCATTCAAAGTACTTGACTCACCTATGAGGAATTCATTCAAATCTGTCCAAACACATGCTATACAACTCCTATTGTTGTTATTCTTGTTTGTCCTTCATTCTCAAAGAGTACCATGGTATCAGGAAGGTGATGGATGACATGACTTAGAAGTGAATTAGATTTAAGTGATGTAGCACCCACAGGTAAGGGTATGATGCCCTTTGTGGACATCAGGAAAGAGAAAGGAGGACAGGACAGGGAAGGGGAGGGAAGGAAAGCAAAGGAAAGCAAAGGGAGACAGGAGGTGCTTTGATGAAATAGCCACTGACAAAGAATTGAATAACAGGAAGCAACAACTTATTGCAACAGTAGCTCTTCCAAGAAGCTGGAACTTAAAATATTAAGACAGGGTTTTTGTGAAGGTTAAAGAGATAACATATGTAAAGTGCTTTGCAATCTAAAAGGCAACTATATAAATATGAGCTAGTAATAATTTCATATTCACCTCAGCTTTGCACTATTTCCCTCAAAGTCCATATATTCTGGCAAGACAGGTCAGGAATTGGGCTTCTCCTGCCAATGCCTGTCCTTTTCTTCAAGAAGGTATGCAGTCTTTGTAAGTGACACTCCTCAAATTGTAGCTAACCCCAAGTGAAGTACCTGGAGCTATTGGTTCTTGAACTTACAAGGTTGCCTTCCAGATGTTTCCTGAGCATCTATCTCAGGATTACTACTCAGTCACTTATCCTCAGAAAAACAAATCAGCAAATGAAGTCAGAGGACCCAGGCCCAGACTTAATGGCCCTAGGAAGCATATATGTTTAATATTGCCACAATTTCTGGAGGCTGATGAAGTTATCTCTCCCTCATTCCTCATGGGAAGGTTCAGATAAAGGGAGTTATAAGCCACATGTTTCAAAGGGAGGAAGAAGAAAGTCAGATGATGAAATTACTCCTTTTAAGATACAAGGAATGAAGTGCTCTTCTTGCCTCAGAGGTCAGTCTTTGGCACAGATACCTCTTGTCACCATCATGGGAACAAGAGATGGTTACATCATTCTAAAGCACCAAGTCCTTTAGCATTAAAACCCGCTAGAATTTGTGCATAGTCATGCAGTTCTGGAGAGGCCTCATTGACAGTCCTTTGGCATAAGGGAATTCCTCCTGGGAGGACACAGGGGTCCCCGGTTGATACTTCCTTTGTGTGACTGGGCCCACAGTCCCATACTCCTCCAGCACACTTGTGGCTACCATCAGTTTAAGTCCTTGTCCAGTGCCTGGTTTACATTTTGAAGGAAGACCGATAGGCCAGTCAGAGACCTAAAGGAAAACAACATCTTAATGGGTTCACACGCTGAGAATAAAAGTTAGCAGTTAGAATGATAACTGTTTTTGGATGTACAGCTGCATAATCGTTAAAAAAAATTATTGTCATCATTTTTCCATAAAGAGATTCTATAAGCTACAGTCTCCCTTAAGAAGTCTTGAACTAATCTTATAATAAACCTTATTATGTATAGTTGTGAAAGGAATCTTATTTCCATCTCTTCAAATTTATTTATGACATTATGATTTATATTTAGGTCATGTATACATTTGGAAATTATTATATTCTCTGATATGAGATGCTGGTCTAAACCAAATTTTTACTGGAATGCTTTTTCTGCTTTTCTTTCCAGCAGTTATTATAAACAAAAGGTAACTTTACCCTACTAACTGCACTACTCAAGTTATTTTTTTAAACAGCTGTGTCAAAGACTGAACCAAATCATTCTGATAGAGAGGTTGGACTCTTCATCCCTACTTTTCTTTCATTATTTACAATGAGATTCTTTACCTTTTCTTCCTCTACGTGAATTATTTTATTTATCTAGTTCCATAGTCTTTTGGTGCTTTCATTGTTATGACACTAAGACTTTAAATCACAACAGAAAAGGTCCTTGTTTGATTTAATTGAATCAGAGTAACATAAAACCTCATGGATCTGTCAAAATCAATGAAATCACCTGTTTATGTAGAATGCATATGTAGATGAGAAGCAACTTGACATTGTAAGGCCACAGACTCAAAAAGATGTGAATCCAACACTTACTAACTATGGGACACTGAACAAATCATTTAATCATTTGGTGTTCCAGATAAGTGTCTAATACTATAAATTAGAAGGGATGCTCTGCAGTGGTAGATGGAGTCTTCCTACTGGGAGTTCTAATATAAATGAAATCACAGGTCCTCTTCAATCAATACATATATATTTCATGGGGGCAGGGCTTATACATATTTCAATTATTTATATCTAGCATAATAAAAGGCATCTTTAATGAAGATGTAAAACAGGACTGGGTAGGCTTCATAAACAATATTCTGCATCTTTACAGTCACACAATTAACTGAAATATGTGTTGTTATGGGATTTGGAATAAAACTTCAAGATACACTAAGTACAAATTTGTACTAAAAAGCAAATAAAATGTACACAGAGATTATCTAAGGACAAACTCAGTCAGATCTTATATGACTTTTTATACGAATAAAAGTTTAAAAAAATCAAAGGAAATTCTTGTTCTGTTCTGATTGGCTACTGTTTTTGTCATTGCAAGACTTTTTTTGACTAACAGGGTATTGAAGTACAAAGGGAGTTGTAAGATAGCCTCACAGTTAAAAAACATCTGTACTAACAGGATAGAGGATGATATAAATACAGACAATTATAGCTGTTAACAATAAAAATATATTTTGCTTAACTATTTTTATTTGTTACAAGGGAGAGCTTTTCTTTGGTGGGGAGTTAAAGGAGAGAGGAAGAGAATGATAGAGGTGTAGGAAAAAGGAAGAAAAGAGAAAAAAAATCAATGAAACATTTTAAAAATACACAGAAGAAAGTAGAAGGCAATTTAAATTGGGACACAGACTATATAAACAGGATGGAGACAACAGGAAGTTTTTGCAAATATTTGTTATACTTTGTGCATACTCAGCAGACTGGTAGAGCTGTGATTACTTAAGATCATGATTCTTCACTTACTTTAACATAGCGTCTACAAATTTGTGTATTATTTTAGTATGCTGATAACTGTATTTGGTATAACTGGTTTTCTTTATAATCTTGTAAATTTTATTTTATTTATTAAAGGCGTAATTCTAAGAGAGGATCCATAGGGTTAACTAAATTAACCAAAGGACCTATGGTATACAAATGGTTAAGAATCCCTGATCTCTTGGTAAAACTCCATTTCAGTGCTTATTCTTTTTTTATATATATATTTTCCAATTACATGTAAAAGCAATTTTTAACATCCATCTTCTAAAATTTGAGTTCCAAATTCTCTCCCTCCGTCCTGCTCCTTCCCCCTCATTGAAAAGCCAAACAATTTAATATGTTATACATTTCCAGTCATGCAAAATATATTTCCATATTAGTCATGTTATGAAAGGAAACACAGACAAAATCCCCAAGAAAGATAAAGTTTAAAAAAAGTATGCTTCAATCTGCATTCAGATCCGATAAGTTCTTTCTCTGGAGATGGATAGCATTTTTCATCATAAGTCCTTTGGAATTATCTTAGATCATGGTATTTGTTGAGAATAGCTAAGTCATTCACAACTGATCATCACACAATATTGCTGTTACAGTGTGCAATATTTTCCTTGTTCTGCTCACTTTACTTTGTATTGGTTCATGTAAGTCTAGGTTTTTCTGAAAAGATCCTACTCAATATTTCTTATAGCACAATAACATTCCATCACAATCATGTACCACAACTTCTTTAGCCATTCTCCCATTGATGGACATCCTCTCAATTTGTAATTCATTGCCTCCACAAAAAGATTTGCTATAAATATTTTTGAATATATAGGTACTTTTCCTTTTTAAAAAAATCTCTTTGGCATACTGACCTAGTAGTGGTATTACTGGATCAAAGGGTACACACGGTTTTATAGACTTTTGGTTATAATTACAAATTGCTCTTCAGAATGGTTGTATCATTTCACAACTCCACCAATAGTACATTAGTGTCCCAATTTTTCCATATCCCCTCCATTTTGATTTTCTGTCATATTAGTCAATCTAGTAGGTATAAAGTAGTAACTCACAGTTGTTTTAATTTGCATTTCTTCAATAGTGATTTAGGATTTTTTTTATATTACTATAGATAATTTTGATTTCTTCATCTGAAATTTGCATATTCATATCCTTTGATCATTTATCAATTAGGTAATGACTCTTATACTTACAAATTTTATTCTATTCTCTATATATTTGAGAAATTAGACCTTTATTACAGAAACTTGCTGTGCACATTTTTTCCCAGTTTTTGTAAGATTCTGACTTGTAGGGGCGGAGTCAAGATGGCGGAGTAGAAAGACGCACGTATGCGAGCTCCGAACCCACAGCCTATATATTTAAGGTAAGAAGAGTTCCCCAGAAGTTCTGGATCACTGCAGGGGGTACAGAAACATAGTGGAAGAGATTCCGTTCCAGAGAGCCCTGGAGAGAAGTCCCAGGGTCCATCGCACCCCTGAAAGCGGACCCCACCCGAGTGCTGCCCTGGCCGCGGCCCCAGAGAAGCTGATCTGAGCAGGCTTCAGGGACGGAAGCTCCAGCGGCCTGGAAGGTGCCTCCGCCCACAGGTTCTACAGGTCAGTGAGAGACACGCCTGGGCTGACTGAGAGGGGAGAGGGGTGTTTCCGTGGCTCAGGTCCCCTCAGGAGGAAGTGGCAGAGGCAGAGGCAGGGGCAGGAAGCAGTGGAGGCAGAGGCAGGGGTGGTGGCGGAGGCAGCGGCATCGCGGCCCCGGCGGCCCGGGACTCCCCCAGCAGCAGGCAGTATCTTCATTACTGAAAGTCTCTGCATAAACCACCTGAAGGAGCTGAGCCTGGGAGACGGCCCTGCCCCACCCCGCTCTTTTACTGAAGGTCTCTGCATAAAGCCCTTAAGGGAACTGAGCCTGGGAGGTGGCCAGGCCCACACCCCAGGACCAGAACTAAAGCTCACATTGATTAGCGTGGAGAACACATTTGAATCTCAGACCCCAAGCACTAGCTGGGCGAATCTAGGCGGGGGTGGACAGGAATCTCAGAAGTCAAGTAACTGGCTGGGAAAATGCCTAGAAAAGGGAAGAAAAATAAGACTATAGAGAGTTTTTTTGAACAGATGCAAATGATCCCGACTGTGGGATCTGATGATGAGGACATATTCTTGCCATCAGGGAAAGACGTGGAGGGCGGGGCCTCAGCACCCCAGACACCCCAGGGGGATGTCAGGTGGGCTCAGGCCTTGAAAGAGCTCAAAAAGGATTTTGAAAAGCAAGTTAGACAGGTGGAGGAAAAACTGGGAAGAGAAATGAGAGAGATGCAAGAAAAGTATGAAAAACGGGTCAATACCTTGGTTAAGGAGACCCAAAAAAATGCAGAAGAAAATAACACCTTGAAGAATAGGCTCACTCAATTGGCAAAAGAGGTTCAAAAGGCCAATGAGGAGAAGAATGCTTTCAAAAGCAGAATCAGCCAAATGGAAAAAGAGGCTCAAAAGCTCACTGAAGAGAATAGTTCTCCCAAAATTAGAATGGAACAGATGGAGTCTAATGACTTTCTGAGAAATCAAGAAATCACCAAACAAAACCAAAAGAATGAAAAAATGGAAGAGAATGTGAAATATGTCATAGGAAAAACAACTGACCTGGAAAACAGATCCAGGAGAGACAATTTAAAAATTATGGGACTGAAAGTCATGATCAAAAAAAGAGCCTAGATATCATCTTCCATGAAATTATCAAGGAAAACTGCCCTGAGATTCTAGAATCAGAGGGCAAAATAGCATTGAAAGAATCCATCAATCACCACCTGAAAGAGATCCAAAAAGAGAAACTCCTAGGAACATTGTGGCCAAATTCCAGAACTCCCAGCTCAAGGAGAAAATCTTACAAGCAGCTAGAAAGAAACAATTCCAGTATTGTGGAAATACAATCAGGATAAGTCAAGATCTAGCAGCTTCTACATTAAGGGATCGAAGGACGTGGAATAGGATATTCCAGAAGTCAAAGGAACTAGGACTCAAAAAGAATCACCTACCCAGCAAAACTGAGTATAATACTTCAGGGGAAACTATGGTCTTTCAATGAAACAGAGGACTTTCAAACATTCTTGATGAAAAGACCAGAGCTGAAAAGAAAATTTGACTTTCAAACACAAGAATGAGAAGAAGCATGAAAAAGGAAACAGCAAAGAGAAGTCTTAAGGGACTTACCAGAAGTGAACTGTTTACATTCCTACATGGAAAGACAATATTTGTAACTCTTAAAACTTTTCATTATCTGGGTAGTTGGTGGGACCACACACACACATGTACACACATGCATGCACACACACACATACACACATGCACACACATACAGAGACAGAGAGCACAGAGTGAATTGAATAGCATGGGACCATATCTTAAAAGAAATTAAGGTAAATGGTGAGAGAGAAATGTAGTGGGAGGAAAGAGGGTGAAATGGAATGGGGTAATTATATGTCACTTAAGAGGCAAGTAGACTTTTTAGTGGAGGGAAAAAGAGGAGAGCTGAGAAAAAAAAAATAAGAAGTTTACCCTCATCACATTTGACTAAAGGAAGGAATAAAATGCACACTCATTTTGGTATGAAAACCTATCTTACAGTATAGGAAAGTGGGGGAGAAGGAGATAAGCAGGGGGGGGATGATGGAAGGGAGGGCAAAAGGAGGAGGAAGCAATTTGAAGTCAACACTTGGGGAGGGACAGGATCAAAAGACAGAAGAGAAACAATGAGGGGCAGGTTAGGATGGAGGGTAATTCAGTTAGTTTTATACAACACGACTATCAGGGAAGTCATATGCAAAACTACACAGAAATGGCCTATATTGAATTGCCTGCCTTCCCAAAGGGAATGGGTGGGGAGGGAGGAATGGGAAGAATTTGGAACTCAAAATTTTAGGAACAACTGTTTAGTACTGTTGCTGCTACTAGGAAAGAAGACATACAGTTAATGAGGAATAGAAAGTCATCTGGCCCTACAGGAGAAAAGAGAAGATGGAGACAAGAGAAGGGAGGGATGACAGAAGAGAGGGCAGATTGGAGATAGGGAAAATTAGATTGCTTGGTGTATTGGGGTGGGGGGAGGAGATAAAAGGGGAGAAAATTTGGAACCCAAAATTTTGTGAAAACGAATGTAAAAAGTTAAATAAATAAATAAATATTTAAAAAAAAAAAAGATTCTGACTTGTAATCCATTCTGCTATCTGCTTCTGTTTTGTGGGTGAACTTATCCCATTCACATTCACAGCTATGATTACTAACTGTACTTGCCTCCATCCTATTTTCCCCATTAATCCTTCTCTACCTATCCTTTCACACTGTCTTTCCTCAAAACTTTTTTGCTTCTGACCACTGCCTCCCCCAACCGTCCTTCCCTTTCATCAGCTCCACCAACCATCTCTTATCCACCTCTACTCCTACTTCCTTGTAGGATAAGATAAATTTCTATACTCAATTGATTGTGTATGTTATTCCCTCTTTAAGCTAATTCTTATAGGAGTAAGGGTCAGGCATTGCTCACCCATATTTCCCTTCCACTGTAAAAAGGTCTTTGTTCTTTTGTGTAAGATAATTTACCCTATTCTATCTCTACTTTTCCCGTTCTCCCAGTACATCCCTCTTTCTCACTCCTTAATTTTATTTTTTTTGGATATCATCCCATCATAAGTCAACTCACACCCATGCCTTCTGTCTATGTATACTGCTAACTGTCCTAATAATGATAAAGCTCTTGGGAGTTACAAGTATCATCTTCTCATGTAGAAATGTAAACAGTTTAACCTTATTTAATCCCTTGTTATTTCTCTTTCCTGTTTACCTTTTAATGCTTCTCTTGAGTCTTGTATTTGAAAGACAAATTTTATATTTAGCTCTGGTCTTTTCATCAGGAATGTTTAGAAGACCTCTATTTCATTAAGTATCCATTTCCACCCTGAAGAATTATACTAAGTTTTTCTTGGTAGGTATTCTTTGTTGTAATCCTCTGGCATATTTCAAGCCCTCTGATCTTCTAATGTAGAAACTGCTAACATTTGTGTTATCCTAACTGTGGTTTCATGATATTTCAGTTGTTTCTTTGTGGTTGCTTGCAGTATTTTCTCCTTGATCTAAGAGCTCTGGACTTTGGCTATAATATTCCTGTGAGGTTTCATTTTGGGATTTTTTTTTTCAGGAGGTAATCAGTAGATTCTTTCCATTTATATTTTATCTTCTGATTCTGGGATATCAGGATAGTTTTTCCATGATAATTTCTTGAAGGATGATATCTATGCTCTTTTTTTTTTAATCATGACTTTCAGGGAGTTGAATAATTCTTAAATTATCTCTCTGGGGCGGAGCCAAGATGGTGGAGTAGAAGGACGCAAGTTTACGAGCTCCAACCCACAGCCCATAGAATTAATGTAAAAAGAGATCCGCATAATTTCTGGATCCCTGAAAGGGGTACAGAAACGGAGTGGAAGAGATTTCCGTGCCAGAGAGCCCTGGAGACCCATCCCCAGGGTCCGTCATACCCCGGAAAGCAGACCCCACCCCCAGCGCTGCCCTGGCTGCGGCCCCAGAGAAGCTGATCCGAGCAGGCTTCAGGGACGGAAGCTCCAGCAGCCGGGAAAGTCCCTCCGCCCACAGAAGCTACAGGTCAGTGAGAGAGGCTGGGCTGGAGGAGGGGAGCAGAGTGTCTCCGTGACTCGGGCCCCCTCAGGAGGAAGCGGTGGCGGCAGAGACGGGGGCAGGAAGCGGCGGAGGCAGAGGTGTGGGCGGCAGCAGAGGCAGCAGTGGTGGCTGCCCGGACTACCCCAGCAGCAGGCAGGATCCTCATTACGGAAGGTCTCTGCATAAACAACCTGAGGGAGCTGAGCCTGGGAGACGGCCCTGCCCCACCCTGCTCCACTACTGAAGGCCTCTGCATAAAGCCCCTGAGGGAATTGAGCCTGGGAGGCGGCCCCCCCGATCCGCTCCGTTCCTGAAAGTCTCTGCATAAAGCCCCTGAGGGAGCTGAGCCTGGAAGGCGGCCCTGCCCCGACCCAAGCGCCAGAACTAAAGCTCACATTTGATTAGCAGCTGGGCGGGCTGCGGAAAGCACATTTGAATCTAAGAGCCCAAGCACTAGCTGGGCGGATCTAGGCGGGGGTGGACAGGAATCTCAGAAGTCAAGTAACTGGCTGGGAAAATGCCTAGAAAAGGGAAGAAAAATAAGACTATAGAGAGGTTTTTGAACAGATGCAAATGATCCCGACTGTGGGATCTGATGATGAGGACATATTCTTGCCATCAGGGAAAGACGTGGAGGGCGGGGCCTCAGCACCCCAGACACCCCAGGGGGATGTCGGGTGGGCTCAGGCCTTGCAAGAGCTCAAAAAGGATTTTGAAAAGCAAGTTAGACAGGTGGAGGAAAAACTGGGAAGAGAAATGAGAGAGATGCAAGAAAAGTATGAAAAACGGGTCAATACCTTGGTTAAGGAGACCCAAAAAAATGCAGAAGAAAATAACACCTTGAAGAATAGGCTCACTCAATTGGCAAAAGAGGTTCAAAAAGCCAATGAGGAGAAGAATGCTTTCAAAAGCAGAATGAGCCAAATGGAAAAAGAGGTTCAAAAGCTCACTGAAGAGAATAGTTCTCCCAAAATTAGAATGGAACAGATGGAGTCTAATGACTTTACAAGAAACCAAGAAATCACCAAACAAAACCAAAAGAATGAAAAAATGGAAGAGAATGTGAAATATCTTATGGGAAAAACAACTGACCTGGAAAATAGATCCAGGAGAGACAATTTAAAAATTATGGGACTACCTGAAAGTCATGATCAAAAAAAGAGCCTAGATATCATCTTCCATGAAATTATCAAGGAAAACTGCCCTGACATTCTAGAACCAGAGGGCAAAATAAGTATTGAAAGAATCCATCGATCACCACCTGAAAGAGATCCAAAAAGAGAAACTCCTAGAAACATTGTGGCCAAATTCCAGAACTCCCAGCTCAAGGAGAAAATCTTGCAAGCAGCTAGAAAGAAACAATTCCAGTACTGTGGAAATACAATCAGGATAAGTCAAGATCTAGCAGCTTCTACATTAAGGGATCGAAGGGCATGGAATAGGATATTCCAGAAGTCAAAGGAACTAGGACTCAAACCAAGAATCACCTACCCAGCTAAACTGAGTATAATACTTCAGGGGAAAATATGGTCTTTCAATGAAACAGAGGACTTTCAAGCATTCTTGATGAAAAGATCAGAGCTGAAAAAAAAATTTGACTTTCAAACACAAGAATGAGAAGCATGAAAAAGTAAACAGCAAAGAGAAGTCATAAGGGACTTACCATAAGTGAACTGTTTACATTCCTACATGGAAAGACAATATTTGTAACTCTTAAAACTTTTCAGTATCTGGGTAGTTGGTGGGACCACACACACACATGTACACGCATGCACGCACACACACATACACACATGCACACACATACAGAGACAGAGAGCACATAGTGAATTGAATAAGATGGGATCATATCTTAAAAGAAATTAAGGTAAATGGTGAGAGAGAAGGGTAGGGGGAGGAAAGAGGGTGAAATGGAATGGCGTAATTATATGTCATTTAAGAGGCAAGCAGGAGACTTCTTAGTGGAGGGAAAAAGAAGAGAACTGAGAAAAAAAAACCCAAACAATTAGTTTACCCTCATCACATTTGACTAAAGGAAGGAATAAAATGCACACTCATTTTGGTATGAAAACCTATCTTACAGTATAGGAAAGTGGGGGAGAAGGAGATAAGCAAGGGGGGGGATGATGGAAGGGAGGGCAAAGGGAGGAGGGAGCAATTTGAAGTCAACACCTGGGCGGAGACAGGATCAAAAGACAGAAGAGAAACAATGAGGGGCAGGGTAGGATGGAGGGTAATTCAGTTAGTCTTACACAACACGACTATCAGGGAAGACATTTGCAAAATTACACAGATATGGCCTATATTGAATTGCCTGCCTTCCCAAAGGGAATGGGTGGGGAGGGAGTGATGGGGAGAATTTGGAACTCATAGTTTTAGGAACAACTGTTTAGTATTGCTGTTGCTACTAGGAAAGAAGACATACAGTTAATGAGGAATAGAAAGTCATCTGGCCCTACAGGAGAAAAGAGAAGATGGAGAGAAGAGAAGGGAGGGATGACAGAAGAGAGGGCATATTGGAGATAGGGAAAATTAGATTGCTTGGGGTATTGGGGTGGGGGGAGGGGATAAAAGGGGAGAAAATTTGGAACCCAAAACTTTGTGAAAATGAATGTAAAACGTTAAATAAATAAATAAATGAATGAATTGAATTATCACTCCTTAATCTATTTTCCAGCTCAGTTGTTTTTCCAATGAGATATTTCACATTATCTTATACATTTTTTCATTCATTTGACTGTTTCATAGTTTCTTGATTCCTCATGGAGTCATTAACATCCTCTTGCCCAATTCTAATTTTTAAGGAATTATTTTCCCTAGTGAGCTTTTGTACCTCCTTTTCCATTTAGCTAATTCTGCTTTTCAAAGAGATTTTTTTCATCAGTGAATTTTGTACCTCTTTTTCCATATGCATATTACATTTCCAATTCTGCTTCTTAAAATGATCAGTGGATTTTTATGCTTTTTTTTTGTGCCTTTACCAAGCTGTTGACTCTCTTTTTTCCATGATTTTCTTGCATCACTCTCATTAGTTTTCCTAATTTTCCTGTGCCTTTCTTATTTTATTTTTAAAATATTTTTTGAACTCTTCCAGAAATTCTTTTTAGACCTGAGGCCAATTAACATTTTTCTTGGAGGTTTGGCATGTAGGTGTTTTGATATAGTTGTCTTCTGAGTTTGCATTTTGATCTTTCCTATCACCATGGTAATTTTCTATTGTCAGGGTCTTTTTATTGTTGTTACTTATTTTCCCAGTCCATTCCTTGACTTTTAACCTTATGTTCTGCTCCTGGAGTGGAAGGGGCACTTCCCTAAGCTTCAGGATTTTCATGCTGCTGTTTTCAGAGCTCGTTCAAAGGTCTATAAGTTTTCAACGTAGTATGATGCATGGAGAAGTGTGGTCACTGCTCTTTTGGCCTGTGATCTTGTCTGTAAACACCCATAAGTATTCTTTTCTGCCCTGGAACTGTGACAAGGGTTCCTATTCCTGTACTGTTCCTACTCAAGAATAGGGGCTGAGAACTCCAGAAGCCAGCACTTCCAATTCATTCTCCGCAAGGCCTGCTGCTGGCTTGCCAGCTCCACTTTTACCCCAATGAGATAGACTTTTCTTGACAATCTTCAAAGTTGTCTTAGGCTGGAAAATTGTTTCATTCCAGCCAGATGTTGGTTCTGCCACTTCGGAATTCATTTTGAGACATTATTTTAAAATTGTTTGGGGTGAATTTGGGAGAACGCAGGCAGAGTCCCTTCTTTCTTTTCACCATCTTGACTCTGCCTCTTCTCAGTGTTTATTTTTGACTATTTTTTTTTAATGTACTGGAAAACTTTATTGTAGGTAGAATGGGATAGCTGGATATAGTTTAGATGATTCCAATTTTGTTGGCAACATCTAAAATATCATAGTCTGGAGCAAGTTGTTCATAGGTCTTCTTTTCTCCATCAGGCCAGATCAGTGGGTTGAGCTTTGCCACATCAATGTCATGTAGTTTCTTTACTTCCTGTGGATATGATGCTTGTTGCCCTTGATGTCCACAATGAAGACTAGGGTGTTGTTGTCCTCAGTCTTCTTTATAGTAGAATCAGTGGTCAAGGGAATCTTAATGATGGCCTAATGGTCAAGCTTCTTTCTCTGAGGGGCCCTTTTTCAAAGGGTATTTGAGCTGCCTTCAAAGTCTTAGTGTCTTGGGTAGACAGAAGGTGGGGAATATTCAAATCTTTTTGTGGCTATGGATACCCTTCAATATGCTCTTGGCCTTCAAGGCCTTGGACTTGACTTCTGTCTTGGGTGGGTGGGGAATAACGACTTCCTTCTTTGCCTTCTGTTCATCTTGGGGGAAAGGGTATTCTTGACTATTTTTAAAAACATTTGATTCAGTGTCCCATTAATGTGTCAAACATCATACAACATTTTTTGAAAGATTCAGAGTAGAGAGAATATTGAGATATTCTCAAACTGCTTTCCATAATAATCCATGAAGAATCTCATCTACTTGGTGGATCTGCTGACTGAAGGCCAATAATTTTGGCCATTGACTGGAAAACAAATAGTAAATACATTTTCCTGTTTTCAAACAACACACTGATGACAGCAAGTTTAGGAGCCTTCCAATGGAGGTACATAGTTATTTAAAAGTTTTCGACCTAACTATTCACATAGGAAAAACTAAGTGATCATAGAATATTTAGTGTCCAGACTACGGAGAGACAAACTCGATTTGGTCCATTGTCAGTATACATGAATACACACATATATGTGTGTGTGTGTGTGTGTGTGTATGCATGCATACATATCTTAGACAGATATTGTAAAAAGACAATGGAGTGCACCAAGAAAAGAACAGGAGTAAGAAGACTGCCTTACTTCTAAGAAATGGCATGGTGCTTTAATGACATCAATTTTTTTTTTCTGAAACAAAGGCCCCCATGAGAACATCAATATTTTTCTGGCAATGCAGTGGGGCTATAAATTATGAAATACCCATAATCTTTGAAGAAATAAAGTTGAAGTTTGCACAAAATGCAATGGGTGTGGGGGGGGGAGGTGGGGGTGGAATATGTTGTAGCATATTACCAACAGAGAATAACACATGAAAAAGAATAGAAAAGATAACATGTATTACTGGAAAAGAAGACTATTCATGTAACAAGAGAAAGAGATAACAAAAGGGCAGCCCATGTGTTCTGTTGTTACCTATTAAAAAATGTCAACAGATGGCAGAGGAAGGCCTCTGAATGCCAAGTGGACCCTCTTTCAAGGATATAAAAAAAGACATGAACAGGAGTTGCACAGGATGAAGAAGTTATGGATAGTTGTGAATTTCACAATTGCCAATAAAATAACACATTCATGAAAACACATATTCATCAAAATATTGAGATACTGAAGATTCCCCCATGTAAAAAAGGTTGGTTATAGGGAAGGGACACAGCATGTAATTCACTCTGGGATGCATCCCCCTGACATAGTAGTCATCACCTTTCTAGTTATTAGAGCTCCCCTATCCTTGGCTGCCTTTGCCTTTTCACTTAGTTCAGGAGATACTCATTTATATGACTCTCTCTGCTAAATTCCCAAACTTCCTTATCTCACTGGGGATTTAAGAAGGTTCAGGTGGAGGCTATGCCTTTTAAATGGCCAGAGTTTTCCCAGCAGCAGCACCCTACTTGCTAACAACCCCCAAAGGGATTAAAATCTTTGGCAGTCTACCAAAAAGATTCTGTCTTTGATCTGGTTCATTACAAGTTATAAATGCATATGATATGATATATATATATATATGTAGATATATAGATGTGTGTATATATAAAATATCATGAATATATTGACACATTTAACTGGCTTATTCAACAATAGTTATCAAAACGCTATGAAGAAGAGACATCGAACAAGTTTAAAATGCTCCCAGAGAATTTAGTTTCCCTTTCACACACACACACACACACACACACACACACACACACACAGCCATTAAATTACTATTCAAAACACTTCTGGCTCCAGTTTACTCATCTAAAAGTGAAGGGTTTGTAGTAATAGCTTTACCAGGTATATACATCCTGCCCCCTCCAAAGAGATCAGAGACAGAAGGAAAGTAGCTGTATGTACAACATTTATAGCAGCTTTTTTGGATAGTTGTAATAGCAGCAGCAGCAGTAGTACAGAACCATAAACAAAAGAGGGGCCTATCAGTTGGGGAATAAGAGTAGTACTCTATTACATCCTTATTATTACATGACTGTAATGAAATATTAATGTAAGAAATCACAAAGGAATAGAACAAAGAAACACCAGAATACTGATTTAAACTAATGAAGAATAGAACAAGCAGACTCTGGAGAACTACCCATAGAATGATCACAAAACTGTATAGAAAAACAACTTTGAAAAATTTAAGAACTTAGATAAACACAGTAACCAATCACAGAAAGCTGATGATGAAGCATGTCTCATTAGACTATAGGTATAGAATGAGACGTCTGTTTGCTTGATTATTTGTATTGGTTGCAAGGGAGGGCTTTTATTTTTTTTGTGGAGAAGTTGGTATGGAGAGGCAAAATAGTAATAGTAATGTCATAAAAGAAAGGAAAAATGAATATCAAAGAATTTTTAAAATACACAGAAGAAAGAAGGAATTCAGAAGAGGACATGGATAAGGAGGGCAATGTTAGTATTTTCATATTAAATGATGTATACATATATAATATAAAGCAATATTGCTTTATAACATATATAATATAAATCAATATTGACATATTAATAATTTATATACAATTCTTTTTTTGTCCTTTTTAATTGATAATGTTCGTGTTTCTTAACAATTTTCTCATTTATAATAATTTCTTTTAGATGAAGGGCCTGATACCATAGATGACTTCCAAGATCCCTTTCAACTCTAGGTATATGATTCTACCTGCAGAATCTATGATTATGTGCTCAAGTGAGTGGGGACAGGCTTATGTGCTACAGCAGAAAGGAAAGATTGGTATAACCTGGAGTGGCTGGACAAGGGAAGACAAGTTCAGTCAACCAAGAAATACAGATGAGCCTGGGAAGTGGGAATGAGCATGGCATACTGAGATAGTGCGATCAGTTTAACTAGAAATACATGGTTAATGTCAGGTAATAAAGAGAAATAAATTTAGATTTGCCAATTGAGGTCAGCATGTAGAAGGATTTGAATTCTATGGTGAGGAATTTAGATTTTATTTGTGGTTAGTGGATTTATGAAAGGTTCTGAACCCAAGCATGATTTTTTAAAAAAAAGAAGTTATGTTTTAGAATCTAGTACAAGATCATTTGGAGTGAAAAACCTCAAGAGAATGAGACCAGGTTGGAGGCCATTACAATACTCATATTTGAGATAATTAGGCTTGAGCTAGAGCAATGACAATGGGAATTTAAAAGAAGGAATAGGTATATGAGATATTTCAAAGAAAAAATTGACAAGAGCTAGCTGATAATAGGAGATCTCTGATTCTTGTTGAGAAATATATACTGTCTTGTTTGCTGCGAAACTTGAGAAAATCACATAAAGCTTTGGAAAGGGCAACAGAATGAATGTGGTTTTATATATATATATATATATATATATGAAAATTGTTATATATAACATATATATATATAAATTGTTATATATATATATAAATTATATTATATATATAAATTATGTATATAAATTAAATTTTATATATATATATATATATATATAAAAATTGTTAGTGTAAGTCTGAGCAGAGGTAGGGCTTGCTTAAAGGTCCTGAAGTATTTATCAATGGTACAGGTAGGTTGCACAATGAATAGAGTGCTGGGCTGAAGTAAGGAAGACACATCTTCCTGAATTTAAATCTGGCCTCAGACACTTACCGTGTAAAAACAGTTAGCTGTGTAACCTTGGGAAAGTCACTTAACCCTGTTTGCCTCTGCTCCTCATCTGTAAAAAGAGCTGGAGGAGGAAAAGACAAACCATTCCACTATCTTTGCACAGAAAACCTCAAATGGCATCACAAAAAGTCAGACACAACTAAATAATAAGAACGACAAAGCAGTTGTCGAGCTAATATTTGTGTTGTATGGTTGTCAAGCTAAAATAATATATTAACATATGTTAGCTGATAAATATATTTAACGAGAAAGAATTGTATTAACCACTAGATCAAGGGGGCATGTGGAAATTAGTAGCATCGATCAGAAGGATGAGAATTAAATTCCAATATTCCTTTGTATGGCCTCATTGATGTGAAAAGTTCCCTCCAACAGTACAGCTCTCAAGCCACATATATCTGACCAATTTCCATGACTACTGTCTATGTTTTCCCATAAATCTACCATAGATGATTTACCCAATACTCTTTTCTTGATGGTGTGATTATACCAATGAAGGATGAGTGCTGTCCATTAATTCAAATTTCCAAATTGCATAAAAAGGGATCTTAATATAGGTTGTGTTTTAGGAACTGTCTACCAAATAAGTTATGTCTATGCATTCAGGAAAAGCTATTATTTGAGGTTGATTATGGAGGTGGAGAATGATAAAAGGGGAAAGATTTTGAAGGACTGCTTCATACTGAAGAATTATAAAAGACCTTATTCAGAAACATAGATGGAGTAGTGCTTTTCAATCTGTCTCCCTGGCTTGCCATGCTTATATGGGCAATAAAGATTCTCGAGACATATCATTAAAGGTCTTACTCTACATGTTATTCTGCAACCCCTACAGAAATGATAGAGACCTTGATTACAATGTAGGATCAAAGGCTAAAAAAAAGAAATCTAGATAATTATTTTTTAAAATTGAATGGAAATCATTCTTTGCACAATTAAATTCCTTCATACAATATATCTTTGTCTGGTGGAAGTACTTTTATAAAGTTGGTACTGGGAGACAATATCGGGATTATTCTTATGAACTGGATATTTTATTGGGTGTTTATTATGTGTTGTATAGTTGGGCTTTTTCATGAGTTCCCGGAATTCTGTTGAGTTCATGACTGGCCCCTGCCAAATGACGTCCAATAACACTGAGACAAGAGCACTATAGTTTCGTTCACTCTCCACGAAGTGGACGGGAACATGTGTTTCTTACAAAACAGTCATACACACATTTATCACTTAGAGGAAATGAAGCTAGTTACAAAGCAGCTGGTTACATGAGATAAAGAAGAAATGTGAATTTGTTACAATAAAGTTGGTTACACATCATAAAGAGGATACACTTGTGACATGGGATAAAGAAGAAACACAGAAAGTCTTTAAAAATAATTACAAGTGAAGAGTTAAGAAAACAGAAAATTAGATAGCTATTATTTTCCTCTGCATAATTAGTTTGTAATGGTGTTTCACATAGCAAATGGTGAATTAGAACAAAATGGAGCTGGTCATTTCAATATTTAACAATCCACTCTTAACAGCTTCAAGACCAATTTGATCTTAAATAAATTTGAATTCATATAATGACAATTTGTTTTATAATGGGGAGGGAGTTTCACCTATAGTCAATAAAATAGTTATATATTTGAGTGGATCCATCATCTCAATAATGTAGATATTCCCTTTAATAGTATAGATCACAACCTATCCTTGACTTCTCATCCCATGTAACTCTTTTTCATGTCCTCTCAAAAATCCTACACAGAGAATCCACCCAGCGTAGTGGGTAGAATCTTCTAAGTGTTGTTTTAATGGTGGCTAAGGTACATAACAGGTGAACTAGGTAGCGTAGTGAATAAAGCATCAAGTCTAGAGTCAGAGAAGCTTCATCTTCCTGAGCTCAAATCTGGCCCCAGACATTTATTAGCTGTGTGACCCTGTGCAAGTCACTTAACCCTGATTACCTCAGTTTCCTCATCTGTAAAATGAGCTGGATAAGGAAATGGCAAGTTACTCCAGTATCTTTGCCAAGAAAACCCCAAATGGCATCAAGAAGAATGAGGCAAGATTGATACAAATGGGCAAAAATTTAAAATGGTCAAAGGCTAAAATAAATAGACCTGAACCAAATCCTCTGAAGAGGAAATCAACTTTGAAATTCCAACTTCCTCAGATCATTTCCTACACCACTGCACAGGATTTCATACCTAGCCTGTTATTCTTTCCATCCCTTTTCACCTTTTCCTTTTTAATGTGTTATTTTCCCCCATTAGACTGTGATCTCTTTGAGGGGAGAGACTATTTTATACTTTTCTTGTTTCTCCAACCCTTAGAATAGTCCCTGACTCATAGGTGTTTACTAAATATTTATTGACTATTAACTGTTTCAGATATCTATGACTGATTCCTCAATGCCCTCAAAATTGATTTATCTCTAGAATTAAATGTCTTCTTTAAAGGCTCTTGATCTATTCTCTTTAATTTTTTTATAGTACCCTTAGCTGTAGGGCACTACTCTCTTCCCCATGACTAGACACAGTTGCTTTTTAAGCCTTGAAGTACCTGAATTTATCTAGCTACTATATTAAGTCTATGAAGCTTCAGCTAAAAAATGAGTTATGCACTTTGTGGATACATGATGAAAAAGTGAATTAATCATGTAAAATTTTGTTATCGATCCTATTTACAATTGATTGCTTTTGTCCTTTAACTGGTTCTCTGCCTCTGAACTTGGTTCATAATTTAGCTGGTTTATAATGGGTTAAGTTTAAAAATCTGGCGAATTTAACTGACCTTGGGGGAATATGTGTGAACAGCAGGGAGTCGGGCCTGATTATCTTTATACCACCAAAGTATATCCTTCCAGGATGCTTGGCTTGCTGCTCAAATGTCCAAAATCTTACACCTGGACTCAGACTAGGACCACTTCTTAGACCCATGAGAAAAAGCAGGGGCGGAGGGGAGGAAAATGAGTCATTGTTAGCCAATATTATAAAACTTCCAACCAATCATTATTTTCTGTGCCTCAGCTTTGTAACCAATCATGTTACCCCTAGTCCCATGTCATCTATATTGTTTTGTTCCCCCCAAAGCCTATAAAAGGGGAGCTGTCCATCTTCTGGGGGTCTTTGGCATAAATGGAAGACATCCTGTTTGACAGGCATCATGTCTCTGTTAATAACTGCATCTTGTTCTGAGAGTTGCCTCAGTTTACCTAGATTCAGACAATGGTCTGAGCATTTTTGCAGTCAAACATCTAATTATCTCCCACTCTTCCCCCTTGCTATGAGCCATCAGTCCAACCCTTGTCTTTGCCAAATACCATTCAATCATCTTTCTGGAATGGCCCACCTCAGTCGTTGTTGATTGAAATCCCATAGCCTTGTATATACCCAGTCCAAGTCGGACCTTTGTCGTCTTGACAGTGATCTGAGTTTGTCTGGGTATTAGTGCCATATTCAAATCCTTCTTTTTAGTTTATTTACAACTATTAAGAAATAATATTTTCTCTAAAGCCCCTTCTAGAGTCCTGAGAAAACTTTCTTTGAAAAGTAACAGGTGAGAGAACAAAAAGGCTTTTATTAGGAAAATAGATTGAGAGTAATAACCAGATGTTCTCACCCACTTGGAGTGATCAATCAGTTGCAACCACACTTTTTCATGGAGAAAGGATTGAGATTTCAATAGAAGGGAGGAATTCCCTTTGTTCAATTACAGAATGTGGGAAATACTCCAGGAAAAATGGGACAGGGACTCGCTTGCTCAATTCTGGAGTGTTAACTCTGACTGTATTTTAGGATATTCCATTTGTTATGGGAATTTTTTATTCTTGATTTCTTTTCATTAATTTTTATTATTTGGGGAGAGTAGAGCCATTTCTTCTAGTTATTGAATTTGGCCGATAACTGTCCCATGGGATGTAAAAATTTACTTAAAGCCTTGAATGTTCCTTAGATAAGAAGTCAGAGGAAGAATCTCAACTGTCCTTGGCAACATGTAAAACTCTTCTCCCTTAATCAGCCCATTTGTGGACTCTCTAACTATACTGTAGTTTAGGCCATAATATGACTCAATTTACCTATAGCATATGTTTAGGTTTGTTTCCTTAGAAAACAGAGATTATGACTCTAAATTTGTTCAATTTTTATGACACTAAAAGGAGTATAGGATTATGAATTAGTCTTTTCTTTAACTTTTATGTCTTAAGAAGAATATACAAGACTGCAATATATAAAATAATTATTTTCCTGTCTATATAATTTTGTCTATAATAGGCCTTGTTAGTATCCTAATCTGGGTTTGGGTTTTTTTTGTCTGAGACCAACCACATGAATTTATGAACTCATTGTCCGTGTAATACATTGTTCAATTTTCCTTATAAATATTTGTGAAATATTGGAACATAGAGTAATGTGGGAGTGTATAAGGAATTATGTCAGTTTTAACATATATCTCCAAGCTAGAAGTGGCTTAGAATTGATAGTGATTGGATAAATTAATGACAACTTGCTGGCAGACATGAGCCTAAATCTCAGAGTATATAGTATTAATATTAATATTAATTAATGGACTCCATTATTTCCTCATTCTTAAATTCTTCCTTGAGGCTATTTCTTGATTCCACTTGGAGGTATTCAAGTGTCAGATACTAAGATAAAGAATCCTCTTTCTTTTTTCCCCTCCTACTTCCCCTAAACTATTTTGCCTAACCAAAGTATGTTTTAAAATAACATATTCAGAACACTGTAACTAGTGAAGTTAATGTACCTTTCGAATACCGTCTTCATATTTTTAGCTGGGTTCAGTCTTTTCCTTGCCCTGATCTTTGGCCGGTTTTCTCCCTTAACACTGTGTGGAAAAATATAAGATTATATAATACAGCTGTGGAAAGGACTTTTGTTTTTCTAGTTTTCAATAAGTAAAAAAAATATGCACATATCCTGTTCCCTTATTCTCAAAATATTTTCTTGAGATAAACTGCATCTGCCACTTCCTGAGATTTAGCTGATGTTAAAGTTGACTTTTACTATGATTGGTTTAAATTCTTGCTAAAGCTGAAGAATACTTCCTAAAAGTGGTGTATAAAAGAGTGTATTTACCCTATTATAGTAGAAGTTGGTATGAGTATCTACCTGACTAGCCAAATAAAGACCTTTTTTGCTTTATCCTGAGATTCTTGCTTATTCACTGACCCAGTCCTCAAAAAACCATAGTGATTAATGAATAATGACTTCTTAGGGGATCAGCTTCAAATTTAATTCAACTCTAAATGCAAGAAGAGCATCCTTGAAGTAGAAAAGATTTCATAAAAGGGCATCATGAAGAAGGACAGGGTAATGGGGGAGGAATAACACAATACTATTTACCTTGGGGAAAAGGTAATTGTGGATTTAGTTTGTGTGTATGGATGAGTCACAGAATTGAAAGAAATTTTAGAGTTACTTTAACCCTTCCTTTTACAAAATAAGTAACGTACTGTAATCGAAAAGGATTACAGACTGTGCAATACTTTCATCTTAGGTTCGGCTCTTAAGATACAATGACACACTCAGATAAGCTTAATAAGTAATTGAATTTATTCAACAGTACTACAAATATTGAGTCAGCAGATAGATGATAGATGGATAGATAGACAGATAGTAGTTAAGACAGAGAAGAGAAAGAGAAGAAATACATCGCCAACCAGGTGAACTCCAACATCTGATATGACTGGGGAGTCTCCAAAGAATAGTTATCAGGGTCCTGACTGTGAGAGTCAATAGAGTGGGCATTCCCACTTTTGAAGCAAAAATCCTCCAAAGATCCCTTTCCCACACAGTCCTTTTATACATGTAGCTCTAGGAAAAACAACCATAAAACAAAGATGGAACTCAGCCAAAGTTCCAGATGTCTGTTTTTTGTTTTTTGGGTTTTTTTGAGGAGAAGAAAGTGAGGTTGGTGACCTTGCACAGCCCTCCCTCACTCAAATCAAAGTCAACTGCAAGTCATGTCATCATCTGGATGTCATGGTCCTCTTCGAGAGCGAAGGACAAACACAACCTGTGAGCAAATAGCACTCCTCTCCTCCTCTTTCTTTTCCTTCTCCTCTCCTCTGGCGCTTTACTCAGGGGAAGGTATGCTCCATGCCCAAAAGCTGCCTTTTTTCCTCTGGGTTTACTGGCTACATTTCTTGCTCAAAGATCAAGCCTTAAGCCCAATTCACTCTGGAGCTCATAGACTGGACAAGTCCCCATCTACCTAGCACAGAGTGAATGTTGAGCATGTATTGGTCTGATCAGTCACAGTCAGATACGCTGAAACTTGACTTTATCATGATGACATCATTTTTGTTCTCTTCAAGAATGAAAGACAATGGCCAACCAACTAACCAATTGTTAAATAGTAATTGTTTCTCTTTTATCCAGAAACCCTGAGGTTCTTCCCCTCCCAGTTTAATTCTTTCTTTTTTTTTAATTAAAGGGGCCATCCTTTGAGTGTGTGTTCATCCTTTGTTGCCAAAGAAGACCATGCCATCAGAGAAATGATGACATGACTTGCAGTTGACTTGGTTTGGAGTGAGGAAGGGCTGCGCAAGTCACCAGCCTCACTTCTCCTCCAGAACCATCTGAATCCAATGACCAGAAATTCATCAGGATGACTGGAGATGACCCAGTTTGAAGTAATTGGGGTTAAGTGACTTGCCCAAGGTCACACAGCTACTGAGTGTCAAGTGTCTGAGGTGAGATTTGAACTCAGGTCCTCCTGACTCCTGCACTGGTACTCTATTCACTGCACCACCTAGCTGCCCCTCATCTTTTGAGTAACTACCTAAAGAAGCTAATTCATTGAATGGGTGTATCTCACTCAAAGTGAGAATGTGATAAGTAAGACCTTAACCTATAAGGGCCAGGGTCTCACATTGCATCCTGGGCCATTTCCAGTAGTCCTGATGAATATCAGGCCACTGAACCCAGATGGCTCAGGGGAAGAAAGTGAGATTGGTGACCTTGCATAGCCTTCCCTCACTCAAATCAAAGTCAGCTGCAAGTCAGGTCATCATCTTGATGATATGGTCCTTTTTGAGAAGGAAGGACAAACAAGATGTCTATTTTTGTGTATGTGCTTAAGGATGGGACAGATCTTTAAGCACATACATATTTTCTGTTAAGGAATTTTATGATCCTTTAGATAAGTGTGTTTTCACCCTGGCTACATGGTTCCTTTGTTGTTTATGTACTATTTCCTTTGGTACTCCTGGTGATGCATATTGACTTTAAGTTACGTTCCTTATGTCAGCAATCATCCAAGGGACTGTGTAGAATCTTTCCAGTTTCCTTTACACTTTCCAAAGGCTATACTGAGTATTTCAAGGATTCATGATTTAATTGATCTAAAAGGTAATCCATTCATTGAAATAGATCACAACTTCTGTACATATTATTAGACAGTTAGCTAACAGAGGTGTCATTGGAAATTTCATCTCGCTGTTTGCCAACTTTCTGTTGAAGAACTTCTCTGAACTTGGTCCTAGGATTGCCACCACTCTTTTGCTATACCAGGCCCAAACATGAAGCCTTTCAAGCTTGTGTTCTGCTGTCATAGCAGAACCTTGGGTTATATCCACAGCACAATTAGGATTTAGAGCAGGACTTTAGTGGATGGTTAAAGTATATGGCCAAAAGCTGTACAGCACATTTATGACAGAGTCAGAACTAGAAGACAGATGTCTTAGAATTCATTCTAGTAAAAAAAAATGCCCAGATATATTTTATAGAGAAATTCCTTAATTTTACAAAGAGAAACTGAGACCCAGAAGGATGAAGTAACTTCTAGAGCTGGGAATAGAACCCAGATTCTCTGACTCCACATCTACTACTTCCTTCCAGTACCACATGGTGACCTGTTACATCGCTCTACCTTCCTAATCTATTGCTTCCCTGAATCAGTGCCTATCTTCTGTAATGGACACTGAGATAAACAGAGGCAGAGACAGGTGCTAGCCAAATTAAAGGAGCGTTTATTAGCCGGCCGGCAGCAGCCCAGAAGCTAAGCCTTAGGGTCTGCCTCGAACCTACATTTCAGACATCCTTTTATGCACAAAAATTGTGAGCCAGAGAGGGCAATTCAGTTCGGGTGGGCCCGGTTACACAGAGCGATTCAGGCACACTATTTGCATAAAGAGCTTATCAATCGGTTAGGGACATTCAGTTCCAGGAACTTCCTATCTTGGAACTGCCAGGCGGCCTGAGGTTTGGGGCCTGTGTGGGGCCCATGGCTTGGTTCTCAGGCCATTACACTTCCAGCAGGGTGAGGATAAAATTTATAGCTGAACTTTTGATGCAATATATGCTAGGATGGTGATGGCTAAGACATAAGACAAATATTGTGCTTTGCCCTTCTTTAGGTCCTCAAGATTAAATAATCCACATTAAATTTGTGTGTGTGTGTGTGTGTGTGTGTGTGATTTGAAATGACTATATATTATATCTCCCTAAGTACCACTGTTGTGATTAAATTCTTCAGTAAAGACAAACTGAAGCAACAAAGTTTTCTGAGCATGATCAATTTAGTAGGAAAGCTATCAAATGTCAATGAATGGGATCTAAAGCATCTCAGAAACCAAGAATGGCTTCTGGGAGTTGACAGACCATTTTTATAGTCAGTAATGAGGAACAAATCAACATACCAAATCTTGAATAACATGTTTTCAAAGTTTTTCTGATTGGACAGAAGTTTACAAATCTTAGGTTATTTCCAAAAAGGGAGAGAATGAAGAATTGGAAAACTGGTGAAGTTCCTGAGGAGAAAACATTCCTTCTTTTTTTTTTTTTTTGAGTGGTTGAAATATAGATATCACAATAAAAATCTATGATAAAGAAAAACTGAGGCACAAAGGTCCAAACAAAGAATATCTAGCAGATACCAATAAATTAAATCCAAGGCCCCTCAGTAGCCAAGGATGCATCTGAGAGTCAGGAGAGCTCTTTTATATAGTTCATAATGCAGAGGTTATATAGGATACAAAAATAGTCCAATGATGCAAATTACATCTCAGACTGTGATTGGTCTGACCCAGAGATAAGGTTGGACTATGCTTGGCCTAACTCAGAGAGGGAATTTTCATAATCCAGGGCAACAGGAAAAACAAAATATCACAGTTGACTAACATCTTCTGGAAAGTCCTATGGTAGGTAAACATCTTATCATCACATTGACTTATCTCTCCCTATGGTCAGCAAAAGCTCACAGATTAGAATTTTTGTGGATTTGGCCCATAAGAATAGAGAAGTTAAACTCTTACAAATTTTGATAATAGGAGCTAGTTTGACTTTATCTAATAAGGCCTGTGCAATCCAGGTTAAACTTGATTCACAAATATTGATTCTATTTAGGTATAGTTAGATATACTGATTAGATAAAATTCTTAACAAACTATTGATAATCAATAGGACTGATATATCAATAATCGCAGTATTGATTACTGAAGTATTTTACATCAGCAAGTTATGACAGTGTCTGATAGCAATAAGGAACAATTGGAGAACTGACTTTTGACAAGGAGAAACAGGGGAACTCCTCTTTTTCTCAGTTGTCTTCAGCAAAGCATTTCCCTTAAATCATAGCATGGCAGGGCCCAGCTCACAAAATGGAAAATAATCATGATATAAAATAGAGTTAATTGATTAATTAATTTTATATTTCATACTACCAGGAAGTTATAGGGACAGTAGGAGAAATGAGTTATGGTTATTTACATCTTCAAAATTTATCTTTAGAACCTAACCTCTATATTCCAGCAAAAAAAATTAGCACAGAGGACAGAGAAAACACAAAAGAACAATTTCTGTTGGCTAGATGTGAAGAATTTGCCTACTAGAATGTCTTGACATACTACTGCTTACTGCGGGACTCCATCCTACTGCAGCTTGATTTCACAAGCCTCATAAGCAGCAAAAGTTGTATATGAGGTACATGTCTCCTACATCAGCAGGGACATGACTATAAGGTCAAGTATGCCTCCTTGGGAACCCAGCTGGGCAGAATATCCTTTAAATAAATTGTATAGAATTCTATATCATGAAGACAGGACAATGGGTCGTAAAAATTACATATTGTATATCTGCGTACTCTCCCAGGAAATGTATGTTTGTGTCTCCTTATCTTGGGATGTAACCATGACGTCAGTTTCTAAGTAAAAGTTGACTCCTGAAGCGACTCTGGGCAGTTGCTTGTTCCCAAGCCGTCCAGGCTACGCCTTTAACAGTTTGGGGTCTGTGTGTTCTCTTCTATTCCCACATGCGCTCCTGTCCCCTTCCGGGTGACCCCTGTTCAAATTCTGCTGCACAGGATGCAGCACTTACCTTCAGCCTCACCCCAATCGTGAATCTGAAAGTTACTCATTCTGTGTTGATTGGAGTGAGATCCTCAAGCAACATGCATTTGTCAGTGACTTCATGAGGTGTGCCTCTGCACATGTATACGTAGCACTTCCTCCAAGGTTATTTCCCCCAAATTGTTGTTGGGTGTTCTCACTTCCCCCGCTGATGGACAAATGACAACTACTACCTTAGGGTCAGGGTACTCTGAAAACTGTTCTTTTTGTTGAAGAATTCATCTCACTGCTGCTAACTTTCTGTTGAAGAACTTCTCTAAGCTTGGCTAATCTGGTCCTAGGATTGCCATGACACTATTTCTACACAAGGCCAAACTCAAAGCCTTTTGAGCTGCCCTGGCAGAACCTAGGGTTATGGCCACAACACAATAAAGATTTGGAGCAGGACTTTAGCGGAGGGTTAAAGTATATGGCCAAAAGCATATTTGTGGCAGAGTCAGCCCTCTGACTTTTCGTCAATAATGGAAATTAAGACTTGTGATTTTGACAGCATAAGGAATTTCTAGTGCGTAAAGTTCCAAATCCTTCCGCACTCCACTCCATATACACACAAAGATATATGTCTGTACATTAAGAGGTGAAGTTACCTGCCTATGGTCACATAATTAGTATGTATCAGAGACAAGACTTGAACCTAGATCTTCCTGGCTCCAAAAGAGGTTCTCAATATATTATAGTACCCTCATGATTGCATGGCCTCTTCCTAAATATGCATATATGTGTATATATGTAGATATGTGATTTCAAGATTATATACAACTTGTCCAAAAAAGAACTTAATATGAACTATTTCTATTACTCTTATTTTGCAATCTTCGTTAATGTAAATATGTAAGCTTTTACCTAAGTTGTGATTGATATGTGCTTATCATTTGATATTCGGATGTTTTTACTCAACATTGTATGCTGTGCATCATTTTACATTTTTGCTAGTTATTTGTCATTTTTCATAGTTATGAGTTTTGTATTCCAAAGGTTTTTTTGGTCATTCTTCTGTTGTGTGTATGTATGTGTGAGGAGGGCATTTGGGTTGTTTCTAATCTTTCATTATGTCTACTCAGTTCTTGATAGAGAAATGTCTATGTAGTTGATGATCGTAATGCCCATTTTTATTGCCACTTCCTAATGCAAAGGAAAAGTCTATTTCCCTATGCTCATAATGATGTGGATACAAAGGTATTCAAAGGGTTAATATTAAGGGTTGCTTTTTCAGCACCTTGTGAGGCCCCTCCTGAGTTTGAGGGTATCATAAAGTCTCTTCCCCTTCTTTGGAATACCATAAAACTTCCCCCTTATCCTGGGCCATGAAATTCCTTGTCTCCCTCATTCTGTGTCATAAATTTTCTCCTGTCTTCCTTATCCTGTCTTTATAAAAACAAGCTCCTATCCCTCTGTAAATTGCTGGTCCTTCTTCCAGGGCTAGCCCACTGCTTTTGCATCAATAAAGCTCCCCTTGGTTAGGAGAAAATGAATTCTTTCACACCCGAGTCTGCTCTACCAACTCTAAACTTCATCAATAGAATCATAGATTCAGAGTTGGAAGGATCCCTAGAAATCTTCAAGTCCAACCCCCTCATTTTACAAATGAGATGCCCATGGTTTCAGAAGGTTGTGTCTTCCATAGTCACACAGCTAGGAAGTGTCTGAGAAAGGATTTAAATCCAAGTCTTCCTGAATCCAAGTCTAGTACTCTATTTACTATGTCATATTGTCTCAGAAGCAGTTACTAAGAGCCCCAGAGAGTCAGTGGCTTAGTGGTTGAAACTCCTCTGCATTATTTAGGGAAAGGATAACTTTACTGCCTACCTACATTATGGTCAATAAATCTCTTTTTTAATGTCCTGATGCCTGGTTCTAGAGTTCTTAGCATACCTTAAAGGATTAGAAAATATCATTTATATTTATTATTATCATTATTAGAAAACATTGTCTAGCTTTTAAAACAAATCATAAAAATTTATGCAATTCTAAAATTAAAAGCCTAGATTACATGTATATTCAAACTAGGCTATGTTGTGAAGATTGTAAATATTCAAAACATTTCAAGATATCATCTTTCTATATGATTTGCGTATTTATTGTCCTAGTATTTCATGCAATTCTTGATCTCAGGGTTGAGCCACATATGGCCTTGAGGCCACAGGTTCCCCAACCCTGATTTATCTTTTTAGTAAGAAATGACCAGTACTGAGATGTTATTTAAAAAAAAATGGTATTAAAATCTACAAATATAGATAATATAAATAAAAAGAATTGACAGTAAAATTAGTCCAGATGTTCTCAAAGCATGTTTCAGCATGCCCAGGTATAATTAAGCACATGATACAATAGATTAACCTCTTGAGCATTTATTTAAAAAGAACTCAAAAGACCTGTTTCCCCTATTTACAATACATTTTGTGATGTGGAACAAGGATTTTTTGGGGGAAGGGTGTTCAGGATAGGAGGGAAGTTAATATTATTATGAAATTATTATTGAATAAAAAATTTGCCTCAAAATGTTATGTCTGGAAAAATATCAATTACATGGTGTGTTATGATGAAGCAACCACTAAACGTTCTTCAGCAACTTGATCTTCTCTCAGAAGGATTTCCTCCTTTGGACAACAATCAGGAATGAAGTATTGAAATTTGGGTCTCTCCTAGGGTTGAATTTAGAAATCAAGAAGAACAAAAACCAAAATCTCAATTCAGAGACGTTGGTTAACCCTGTATACAACATAGAACATGTTTTTCATTACTTTTCGTATTCTTTTTCCACCTTTTTATTCTGGAAGTGAAATCTTTAGGATCAAGGAAGGAGTGGGAGAAATGCCATACACAGGTTTGAGACTTCAGACTCACTCTACCAGAGCAAAGCTGACTATATTACCTCCGTAAGATATTAGAGATCTTGTCTAAAGGTTTAGGGTACTTTTTCTCTAATGCTATCCCCATTCTGGAATATTTCTGAAACTGTTAACCAACTGTAATTTACCATCCCAGTTTCATTTAATTAACATCAATCAGCTTTTATAATGAGAGATTTATCTAGGAGAAACAAAAATACCAACATTTCCTGCCAACATCTAGGGACACATTTTTCCCTGTATCACCTCAGTCCCTGAAAAAGTAGGCTCAAATTTAAAGCCATTTTTACACAACATTGGTTCCACCAAGTTCAATACCAAATGCAGCATAATGGATGGATGGTTGAGTTCATATCTCTACTGCTTCTGGCCTGGTGTGAATGTGTTGCTTCTTCTGGCTTCTGGAAAATCCTAGCATAGATTCTAGTTCCTGGTCTTGTGGTTTACTCTCCTTTCAAAGCTCACAATTTATATTCTCTTTAATCTAAAAGCAGGACAGAAAAACTACAATAGAAACAGATGTTTTCTCAGCTTCATGCTGGCTCCAGACAAGGGAGGGCCTGAGGTTCCTCCCCTACTTTGAGGCCCAGAGCAGCTCATTCTCCTCAAATGCCAGCCTGGCAAAGATCAACAGGAAGCAAAAGGCTTACTTTGGCCCATTAGTGCCTTTAAAAGACACCAGAGTTCCTGGTCTGCGACCAATCCAAATAGGCTCCTTTTCACCTTGTAGTAAGCAGACTAGAAACAGTTTTCTGTATATCTATACATGCTCCACAACAGGCAGTAGGACTGTGAAAATGGATATGCTAACTACCTTGATTTACTTGAAGATCCCCAATTATTTCCCAATTATCCAGGTAATTTAAGGGAACTTTATGGGACTGATTTGACCAATCAGTATACAGAATGGCTTGACAAACCAACAATCTTCTTTGGTGACCAAGAGTGAAATCTAGCTGAAGTGCATTATCAGTGACCCTGCAGCTGACTTAGCTCAAGCCAGCCTTGAGCAGTCTTTGGAGATAAGCTATCAGCTGGCCTTGGATTCTTGGAGCCGTCCTGAAGCATCTGACATCTCACTTATGTTGTTTATACTCAAGCCTTGGACTATGTTGGTGCTTCCGTCCCTAGGATTCTTTTGTCTACCTGCTTTCTGGCACTCATTCTCCCCCCATGCCTACAGCCCTCCATCTATAACATGCCCCTTTTCCTCCTTGGATCAGCCCATTCCCTACTTTCCTTTGTCTGAAAATAACATAAACCTTGTTCCTGCTTTCCGAGATGGAGGCGTTTTCCCGTTAGATTGTCGGCTCCCATGTGCATGAGAAACTTTCTGGCCTAATGAAGATCATTTTTGATTTCAGAGGCATTGTCTCCCTCCACTTCCCTCTGGGGAAAAGAGAAATCCAGCTCTCTCTGGGCTGGCCTTTGCACCTTCCAGATATCTTCCCTTTGGGGAAAGAGAAATTCAGATTTCTTAGGGTTCAGGGTCTCAGTTTATAGGGCTCTTTCATTACATAGCCATTACATGCTTTCCTATAAGCAGGTTCCCCAGCCTCTTGTACATGAGGATTCCATTTGCCAAGCATGCTGCCCATGCTCACCAATCATCCATTACAATTTTTTCCTTTTAGACTGTATCACATTGTGGAACAAATATATATTTTCATGTTCATTCATTGTTCTGCCTATTTTAATCAAGAAGTGAAATCTTAGGATCAGAGAGAGGTGAGAGGTGAGAAAAATGCCATATACTATCTCCTTTAACTGTTGGTAGACCTTTGAACAAATAAGAGACATCTCTAGTCATTGATGAGGGGTTTATTTGCCTGAGAAGTTATGTTCTTCACTATTCTGGATAATAACTTCACAAGGCAAAGAAAATGGGTGTGCTGTGATCTCATAGTATGTTGTAAGAATGTACTATGCACAATGATCATAAGAAGAGAGAAATTATTTGCAACTCATTAAGTTATAGGTGAACTTCAATATGGCAGGCTTTCAACATTCATTAGGATGAACTCAGTCTTAGGAATGAGTGTGTCAGAGGTGAAATTTTAATCAGGTGCTGGCGTGGTATTGATGAAGGAAGAGTTAACTTAAGTTCACAAAAGATGAAGCTCTGTGTAAACTGGATAATCTCTCACCCCAGAGGTTGACCCCCATGTTATTGAGCTATCTGTATTTTGACCACTGAATGCCCTGAGGCAACACTTTGTTCAAGGTGTGTGAAGCTTAGTGCAAAGCATTACCTGATTCCCTTTTATAAACCTAACTCCCTGATGTGTAAGCCATCTGCAGACCCAGGTGCCCCGCTAGGAGCAGCAGCACCCCCAAACCTGTAAGGTTTGCTTACTTATTTGCTTACCCAACAGTATTAGTGTCAGATCTTCTGCAACCCCTTCAGCTCTTTGCCATCTGTCAATCACAATATTAAAAAGAGCAAAGATAGGCAGCCAGTACTGAGTGCCTCTTAAGTTTATAAGGGAAAATGAAGTGTTCTTGAAAATAATGGCAGAAAAGAAAGAAGGGAATCTTAATGACTGTCAGCAGACTGAAGAGCAGAAGAATGTCAGTGTAAGTGATGAGGTTTAGGGGTGCTGGGGACCCCAAAATACCAACATGCCAGGTCCTGCTGGAATGAATTGGACTCAAGCCTTCTTAAAGCCAAAGAAAACAAAGTTTATTAAAGATTTGCCTTACTGGACGGACTCTTAAGGAGCCTAAGCATTTGTAACAAGCGGGCCAGATAGAATCCCAACTAGACAAGAGTCTGAGTTGGATTGAATCTGAGCACCTTCCTGGAGGCGAGATGGAACTTAAATACAGAAATGGCTATAGGAGGGATCTGGGGGTGGTCTGGTAGTCTAGGGTGATGAGAGGAGGGGTTTAGGGAGGGTTTTGGGGAGAAGTCCAAGGAGGGGGTGACTGGTCAAGGGTTGGAAACAGCTGGACACAATCAGGAGATATCAGACAATGGAGGGCTTGGGCCAGAAGCATGTGTTGCCCGGTAGCCTTCGGTTCCAGGGATGGTCTCCATAGATCAACCCCAGGGAGGATCCTGATGGGACTAGCTGGTAATAGGATCAAAGGGAGGAATTTCAAAAGAATGCTAAATAGAAGATAAGGAGTATCTGGCCTGGGAGAAATGGAAGGGGAATCCAAAAAGCCCCCCCTCCCAAAGGCCAGACTTTCTAGGGCCCCTTCAGACTAATGAGACAAAAGCCCTCTCGATCCAAAGGGAAAAGATTTAAGGGAAAAGATCTTGGCTTGGGCTTGTACCCATCAGTAAGGAGGAATGGGATGTTGATCAGGGGAGCCCTGGATCAAACCTTCTTACGTAAATAAGAAAGAAGAAAAGGACTTTGGAAACTCTGTAGCTGTTACAGGTGTGATGCTTTTTTTCAAAGTGTTAGGTACACTCATTACTTATAGGCCCTCAGATCATTTGGGGTGATTGCGTTTGGAGGAGGCAAAGATCTCAGCTCCCTGGTACTGCCTGAATTTTGCTTTCTTCATCCCTGACCAATTATTACTCTGACTTTTCCGACTGGCAGCTTCTTCAGCCATTCACCTGAGCCCTTTGAATCTCCATGCCCTGTCTCCCCTCTGAAAAAATGAGCCGATTTATATTTGAATTATAGCTATTTTCACAGAACCACAGACTCAAAAACTGGAAAGGATCCTGAGGTCTTTTTTATTTTAATACTAATATTTTAATTAAATTACAATATATATTTATTTCTTTATAATTATAGGATGCTATATAATATATAATGAAGGTAACAACATATTAATATTTTAAACTTCATAAAAAATAATCCCCTCAGTAATACACTGGACAAATGTCTTGTAGCCTTTGTTTGGGGAACTCTTGCAAGGGGAATCCACTGCCTCTCAAGCATTCCATTCTAAATTGTCCTAGCTTTAATTGTTAAGACTTTTCTTCCTAAAACCTAAATCCTAAATTTGATTCTTTGTAATTTCTACTCATGGTTTTTGATTCTACCCTCAGGGAACAAGCTGAACAAGTTTAAGGCCTCTTCAACGTCATAGACTTTCATATACTTAAAGACACCTTTCATGTCTTTTTCCCCATCTTCACCACCATCCTGTTCCATAGGAAAAATTAACAAAGTCAACTGTACTTCAGGTGACTGAAGGAAAAGACCTGGGAAGAAGTTAACTGGACAGAAACTGGCAGTTTCCATTATGTCCCTATCCGCAGTTTGCTACACTAGAGACTTTGAGAAATGCCTTTTTGGGTGAAATCTAGGACTCTCTCTTTTGGTTGAGTTGTTATCTTGCTTCCAATGAGAGAGCTCCTTGACTTTGTATTGTCTGTTATATGTTCTCCTAAGCATTCTTTTTCTGATTTCTGTTTTGGATCTGGATAAATAGGTTTCTTTGGTGATAATTATGCATATTCATTATGGAATTGGAATTTGGTGGGGAGGGCGTCAAGCCTTGGTTGGAGCTTGGGCTCCACCTTTCTCTGAATAATGAAACTGATGAGAAATTAGTAGAACCTGAAAAATCACATCCTTAGATTAATGATTTAAGGAAGCAGTTAGATATAATTCCAACCTAGTATCCCCTCTCTGATGGGAGCAGTTTGCACCTCTGCATAATCAATTTTTCCCTCTTCCTCTCTGCTGTTGCCTGTTTCCTGAAGTTCAGAGTTGGTAAATCAGGTTCAGGTGTGAAAAAATTCACTTAGACCGTTTCTGTAGCCATTGGGAACTTCTGACACAAGAGCAGTGTGAGACTCCTATCAAGAAAGCCAAGCAAGTCCCCCTTACTTGGGGGAGTTGAGAATGGTGTTGTCGTTTTGGAGCTTTTTATGGGGGTTAAAAGATTAGGGACGGGATAAGGAAGATGAATGACACAAGGTAAGGGAGATGGGAAATTTTATGATCCAGAATGGGGGGAGACTAGGAATTTTATGGTTCAGGATAAGTGGGAAGTTTTATGGTATTTCAAGATAAGCGGAAAAGACTTTAGGATGCCTTCAGGTTAGAGAATAAGCTAGGGGCTTCATAAAGTAACGGAAAAGCAACTCTTAACCTTCAGGGCACTGTTTGCATCTCCATCATTTTGAACAGTGTCAGATGTTGAAAAAGGGAAATAAGCATCATGTATGAGACAAGGTAGCCACTGTCTTTGCTGCCAAATCCTCTATGGTATTGTCTCTAGACATAGGTGTGGGCCAAGTAGTGAATCTGGAAAAGCAATTGGATCATGACATCAAGGAGAGTGGCAGTAAGGTTCCCATGAAAAATAGCTATTCCAGAAGAGATGAGGAATCTCCTGTTTCTCCATATTTGCCTTTTGGCAAATTGTAGGAAGATATGGTAAGAAGCCCCTCTGGCAATATGAAAAGTCGGGGTTAGGGCTACAAGCTCGTGGGCATGTACAGAGTTTCATTATATAGGGATACAGTGGATACTAAAGAGCCATCAAGATCTAATTTACAGTACCCAGTCATGGTTCTTAGTGGGAGTATCCTGTCCATGAAATCATCTCAGAAACTGAAGGGAAAGGACTTGAAGGGAGTCATGTCTTGTGTCTATCTTGAAACCAGTCCTAGGAGGCAGGCAATAGAGTAGCAGGATTCAGGATGTTATGGCTTTTTAATGACATGGAGGTAAAACTGTCTCTGTGTAACTATGGTGATTATGAATTTATATGGAAGAAAAGAGATTCCTTTAACACAGAGGTATCAAAGCAGAGGTCTAGGCACATGCCTAGGCACACACTCCTGAATGCTGTAACCTGGTCTGAATCAGGTTACAATATTTAACAATAATAAAACAGATAATGTTAGTATATAGTTTACTAAGTTAATATGTGCCTACAGGGATCCTTATGTATGTTTTAGTGCTCTCCACTTTTCTATTTGGCTTTGATACCACTACCTTAGCCTACCTATTTGGTGGCAGTTCTGAATCACTGGATAAAGGTGAGGGATAGTCATTACCCGGCTCCTGGGACATGAGAGGGTAGAGCTTCTCAGGGGGTTTTACTTTGTCCCTATGAGGAGACTCCCAAGAAGGGGAAGGTTTTAGTAAGAGGGCCAAGGAATACTGAGTGGGTTATGGTGAAGGAAGAACCTCACTATTAACTTAGGTTGCATACAAGAGGTTTATGACCTTTTAGCTACTTTACTACAGATGATGCTAAAGCAGGAAGAATTATTGATTGTGCCAGAAGTGTCCATACTGGAGTTGCTCCTCCTGATTGTCACCATTTCGGATCAGGAAAACTAGTGGAGGCTGTACTTCTGACATTTCTGGCGTTTCATTACCACTGTGTAAAGAATTGCAAAAATTTGTCATCACCCACCACATGGACTGTAAGACTTAGTCCTTCCCAAGGGGTAGGAATAAGTATGTTAATTTAGGATAAGCAACTCTGTTTTAATTCTCCATTCTGGGATTATTGTTATGTAAGGTTTTTTTTTTGTTACAGCATAAGCATTTGGTAAACAAATGATATGTATGTGTGTCCCAGATTTGTAAAGAATTGTTAATGATGTGTTTATTCTGACTCTGATGAACAACTGACAACCGTTAGCTAATGTCCTTAGTTTTAACTGAGTTTTTTTTTCATAAGCTTAATTTATCACCAGAGTTTAGATGTAATTTATAAACTCCCAAGGACAAAAGCATTATTTTATTTTGTATTGTTTATATAATTATTTATAACTGTTTATATATTATTTTATTTATTATTATTTATATTATTTAACTATTTATATAATTATTATTTATATTATTATATTTATAACTCCCAAGGAAAAAACCATTAGCCATTCCAGCTTGCTCCTGGCTTGTGATTAGGACACACTTATGTGTTCTTTTCACTTGGAAATTCAAGCATCCTGTATTCACATGATAGAAGTGTTGATTGATGGAGGCTTAATAGAATTCCACCTTGGAGGGTTTAACGCCAATACCTATAGCAACCACTATGAATCTGCATGTGAATTTCCAGGGTAAATTCCCAAAATGTAACAAATTCCCTTCCTCAAAAGCAAAACCAAAGCATTTATCTGGAACATCATTAGAATACCTGGAGGTAAAATTTAACAGAGTATTTATTACTAATCCGGGGAGTGCAGACATCTTAAACTTCTGTCAGGTCTCCCCACAAAAACAAGTTCCCCTAGACAAATTCCTCCCTCTGCCCACTCATAGCTTGCTTCTCTCTCCCTGCTCCTTGGGCCAACGGCTCCCTCTCACAGCTTGCTAATGGGGCAGGGAAAATCTACCTACTGCATTAATATTACAAAGAAAGATGTAGGACCTCTTACTGGTTGGTCAAAGAGGGAATCTGGAGAGACATGTTTACCAGTACCTTTATCAATCAGGTTGGTGGTTTGTTTCTGGAAGGTTTGGTGTTTGTATTATTGACTTCTCAAAGTTTGACTAAATGCATTGATGAGTGTAAGTCTTATTAATATACCATCAACCCTAATAAGCACACATAATGGTAAATCAGATTTATGGGTCTACCATATAATCTATTTGGTAACAAGATTGGGATATGCTTGTAATGCCCCCTGAAAAATAAGTTTAAAACTTTAATGAAAGATCTTAAGTCCTGAAATTTTATCTCAGGAAGATTTCTTGGGAGGATCCTCTTAGAACTTCCATTTAAGGAGGGAGCCCAGGGGAGTCACTTCATCATTTCTTACTTGTCTGCTGTCCTGAACTTCATTGTTGCTTTCAGAAATTCATCTTTTTGAAAGATCACACCAATTTTGAAACTCATACCTTCTAAGTACCCCCTCCTCTATCTATGGGACCCTTTCCTCTTTCTGATAAGAAAGGGTGGGGGCAGTAGGGGGTCAACATCAGGGACATTATGGAACTAAACAAAGGTCCTGCTATATGAAAAAAAACCCATACTTATATAGACAGAAAGCTATACGGCCTGTAGGATGAAGATGTAATTTGAGGGTTTCTTATGGAGGCCAGAGATTTAGGGACAGGATAAGTACAAACAAGGTGAAGAAGGTGGTTGCTTGCAAGATAAGGAAAAGTTGTCATGACACAGGATGAGGAAGATGAATGACAGGATAGGGAACACAGGATAAGGGGGACAAAAGCGATTCTTTTGATACAAGTTGCACAGTATTTCAAGATAAAGGGGTAAAGGGATACCCTCGAGTTACAGGATGGACTACGGAATGAGCCTCAAACCCCCTCAGAGAGCCTCGAAAGTGACTTTTACTAACCCTTAGGGCACCGTTTGCATCCACATCGGTTTGAATGTTTTCCTAGATGCTGAAATATCCTAGTGGGTTTTAGGGGGCTCCTTGCAATTGTTAAAAATAGAAACTTTGTGAAATTTGCATTCAGACAATACCTAGGTCCTTCTATCACTCTCTTTCCAGGGGAGTGATTATATTACTTTAGTATTAGGGGGACTAGAGGACGCTCAATCTTAAACAGAACCAGTCACTTTGTAAGTTTGTCTTCAGTGCCTCCAAATACTGAGAGGAGTGGGAAAAACAGTTTTGCAGTAAAAATTTCCGAATCTTTATCTGGTGATTAAGGACCACCTGGTGTTAATTTCTCTCCACTGTGAAAAGGAAGACAAGTTTAAGTTAAAAAATCAAATAATTTGGGAAAGGGCAAAATTTCATTTTAGAAGAGCAGTGTTGGTTTCCAACAAACACAGAACTGAAAAAGTTTTAGAAAGAAGTTTAAGTCGTTAGGAAGAGATGAAAATGGTGGCCTGCTCCCCTTAATTCTTTTGTAAGAATTAAAATAATTCTTTTATTAAATTCAAACAAAGACATGAGGAAAGAGTGGCTATTTGGCTAGCACAGAAGCACTTTCCAAATAAAATGGCTGGTTTTACTTGAGAGGTATAACAAGAAAAAACTCCTACATTCCATGTAGCAATCTCTTGCTCCCCTAGAAGATTTCTGGGGTCAACATAACCTGAACATTCTGAGTTAAGCATTAAACAAATCTGGTCTCTAAGTAACAAGTCTGGTCTCTCAGACACACACGGCTAGGTTTAAAAAAAAATGCAGTAAAATTTTCCCATAGTAGTTTATAGCAGAGATGCCAAATATAGTGCAGTAACCAGATTAAAATACAATTGAGAAATAGTTAACAAAATAAATAAAAATACAATAGAATACAGATAATGTTATTTTGTGGTTTCCCAAGTTAATATGCAGAGATCCTTACTTAAAGGCTGAGTAAATATTTTCATTTGAATTTGACCCCATTGGTTTATTATGACCACTGTAGTATTCAGGGAATGATTAAGCAGAATTTAACTGCCTAGGTAAATTAGAAGCTGTATCCTAAAAAGGAACTCAAATCAACCATGCATTTACAAGCTCTTAAGTAAGAAACCAAATTGGAAGCTTTTTATTTGACTCAATGATTTACTATCTGTAAATCTTGCCGTTTCAACTCTGATCAGAGAAAAGTAAAACTCTGTAAAGAATTTAAGATATATATGAAAAGTGTGCTAATTTGCAAAAGAGAGACACAATGGAATAAAAATGAAACTTATTTGGAAGATGGATGGTATATTATTTGGAAGCAGAGAGGTTCACTATTGACAAAGTAACAATGTTAGGGAAAAAGAAGTGGAATCAATTTGAAAGTGAATGAAAGAAAATAATCAATGTATAATGAAAAGTGCAATTCTATGATTTGCAAGGTTTAATCTGAGTTGATCAGAGTCAGAAAAGGCAGAAAATTTTTAATAATTAAAGATTTTACTCTGACACACTATAGACTTGAAACTTGATTAAAAGGCAATGAAAGTATATGTGTTCTTTAAAAAACAAAATGCAAATTAATATTGACTCTTCAGTAGCAAGTATATAGATTTAGTGATTTTTCACCCAAATAGGAAATATACAAAGTCTTGATCTTTGCCAGTTATCATATCTTTAATATGGGCTGAAAATCTCAGGATTTACACAAGTACTGTAGAAAATTTCAGGAAACATTAGACCTCCACAACCTTGAGTGTGGATCAGCTAAGCTGTAACTACTACCTGAGTCCTGGTAGACTAGAACCTAAATTTGCTTCAGGGATTTGAGTTCCTTGTTAAATTCTGACAAGAGGATAACTGGTCCCTAACAAGAACTCTTATTTTGACACAAGAGTCAAGAATAATACGCAGTGGTTCTATTAGATACTGGCTCATAAATAATATCAGAAACATTAAAGAAAAAAGCAAGGCCATATTAAATAAGTGGTTCTGGAGTTTGTAAATAGAAAATTAAAAATTGTGGACTGACTTGAGGAAATCTCTAGAGCAACTGTTTTTCCAAACTTAGGAGAAGCAATAATTGGGATGGATGCAATGAGTAAAAACTTTATGGCAGAAACCAAAAAATTAATGTCAGATTATTGGTAGGAAGAGTCTTATGAGATGTAGTTAGTAATCCTGACTGACACAAAATGAATTGTAAGTACTCTTTAGTAGAGATTCAAAGGAAGAAACAAGGAAATTGCTACAACTGAGCAAAAGAAAGTATAATTAGGAAGATAAACTAACACTTAAGAGTTCTCTGGTTTGACCAGTCAATAAAAGCCAGCGGAGAGTAGAGATTTACAATGACCTATTATAGGACACTTAATGCCAAGACTGAATCTATTAAGGAAACCCTTCCTAATATTTCAGAAATCATTCGCAAACTTTAAAGATATGCTTGGTGTTGATTTTTAAGTTACTCATTTAAGCAATAGGTTCTTTGCTGTACAAGAGGCTGAAAGAAAGTCAGGAACAATTTACCTTCATGGGGCGTGGAGCAGAGTAAATACCTTCTTTTTAATGTTGCCACAAGGATGTGTTAATAGCCCAGTTTTATGCCATAATTTGGGTAGATAAGACCTAGATAAAATTGACATGAGTACTTGCCTTATTCAATATTATTGAGACAATATTATAATTAGGGGACATCACAAACGACAGTAGAGAAAATTATAGGTAGAATTGATGAGGGATTAATTAAAGATGGATACTTGCCTTACAAATGATACTGAATGGGCAACCACCAGTTAAGTTTCTAGGTATGATTTGGACCTTAGAGGGAGCATCAATTTCCCAACCAGTGTACAAAAGATGTTAGTTTTGAAACTCCCAAAGAATAAAAAGGAAGCACAAAGAACAGTTGTAATATCCAGTGTGAATTAGTAGGTTAACTCAGAGTGAGCAAAATATTTTGTTTTAAGCTTCTATTTTGTGACTAAGTAGTTATGTAAGCTGTTTTTCTGTTACAAGATAAGCACTTGAACATTAGTTTGACGATGAAGTGTTACTCAAATGTGGAAAACAAATGGTGTGTGCCCACATACCTATTTGTGTCCCCCAGATTTGGTAAACAATGGCTAATGATGTATGTGTTCCAAATCAAGTAAACAACTGATACTAGTTTTGGCTGATATTATCACTAATCTGAACTTCAAAGTAATTTGTAAACTCCCTTAGACAGAATTGTAAAAATCACCAGAGACCCTATCAGCTTACTCCTAGATTGTGGCTAAGAAAAATTCCTATATTTCTGTATTTACACAAGAGCATTTCTAACTGATGGAGACTTGCCAAAATGCCACGTTAAAGGGAGACACACAGCCTCTGATTTGGCAGAGAGAGGAACTTGTTGTGCATAGCCAGGATGAGATATGCCTAGTAGAACTTTATGAATCAGATTGGTGGTTGTTCCTAGAGGGTTTGATGTTTGTATTGGTAACTAATCAATAAAGTCTGATTGCAAGGATTGATGACTGTAAGTCTTACTAGGGTACCACTGTTGAGGTTCAGGGTGCTGGGGACCTCAAAATACTGACATGCTGGGTCCTGCTTGAATGAATTCAACCCAAGCCTTCTTTCAACCAAAGTAAAACAAAATTTATTGAAGATTTGCCATATTGGGTTGACTCTTAAGAAGTCTAAGCATTTGTAATGCTTATATTAACAAGAGGGCCAGATACAATCTGAGCTAGATTGATTGTGAGCGCCTTCATGGAGACAAGAAGGATCTTATATACAGAAAGACTGGGGAGGGATCTGGGGGTGGTCTAGTAAAGTGGGGATTCCAGGGATAATGGTCTTAATGGGAGTTACCCCAGGGAGTAACCTGGGGTGTCTAGAGGTCTGGATGGGAATGACCATTCACCCTGGGGTGAATAAAGATCTAGGGAGATCTTGATGGGAGTGGTCAGTAGTCTGGAGAATAGGATTTTGATAGGATCAAGGGTGGGAAGTATATAGAGATTCGGGCATAGTAATTATGAAAAGCTTATGGGCCTCAAGAGACTACCAGATCAAGAGGGAAGATTCAAGGAGAGTTCAAAGAGGTTTCCAGATTCCATACTCTATCACCATCAGCCCTAATAAACATATATAATGTCAAATAATTTTACACATGCATAGTCTGTTACAGGGAGAGAGGCCTATGATATCTTGCTTGTAGATGCTTAGGACCTTGCTACTAAAGGATGGTACATGATAGGAACACTGGTTCCTGGAAGCAGCTTTTTCCTCTCACCCCACTGCATGGGAAAGCTTTTGATACCAGAAAACAAAGCTTCCCCCTGGATCTGATTGGCCATGGCTTCCCTGAAGCAGCTTCCTGGTTATCTTGGGTCATAAAATATACCAGTTACATAGAATATAGACTTCTCAGATTTGGTGAGTAAAACCACACAAGTTAATCAGATGTTTCCGTGAGTCATTGAGGGAGGCAACATCTACCAAAGTTGAAGTTTTACTGTATCATTGTTGCATGTTCTTGCTGTTAGGGAAAAAAGTAAATGTTGTTTTATTAAATGTTGGCTAATGAGCATCCCATTTCTTCCCAGAATCTATCCTGAACCAGAAGAGTGCTGATAATGGAGTCCCTCCTCTGACAGATGATGAATTAACAGAGGAAACTAAGAAGAAAGCAGGGGAAGAACTAGTAGAGAACAGTGAAAAACTAGAGAAGAGGGTATCCAGGAGGAAAGGGTGTTCAACAGCGTCAAATGCAGTAGATAAATGAAGAGTGAGAAAAAACTATAAGGAAAGGGTAGAGTGAAGACGGCACAGTAAGAAGAAACATTTTTACCTCAACTTTCCAGCATACTTCCTCCACAAAAACTTAGAAAATATGCCAGACCAAATTCTGAATGAGAAAGCCAAGAAAAAGTCACAGTGAGTCACTTTTCCTGTCCAGGGCATCTGGGAAGACAGAGAGATCAGGAAATACTGCGGTGTTAACTTGGCAGGAGAAAAATGCAGCAGTGATGACAGGGATGGGGAGTATTCTAGAACCCAGTTATGGAAAGGGAGCTGAAACAAAACATCAGGGCAGGAAACAAGAGAACGGAAAGAGGTCACAAGGGACCCATGAACCAGTACTAAGCACAGAAACAGGTATCATCTGGTATCTCCATTGCCCATTACCAAAATCTAGGTCACAGATTTGGGGAGGAGAGGAGCAACAGCAAGTGAGCACAGAGTCCTACCTTAATAGTGGCATAGAGCAAATTCCAGATATTTAGCTTTATGGTTTTGAGACCAGGAACAGGGCAGTGACTCATTTCTAAGTCTCAGTCAAATACATAAGCCTACAGTAAATAACCAGGGTTGGAGACCACGAATAAAGCAGAATCAGCAATTCAGTCACTTTGAACCTGAAGAACTTCCCAGCAAACTAACAATGACTAATTCCAGCATCAGTCTACTGAAAGTCAATTACACAAAATGCAAGACAAATCTTGCAGAATTCAGACCAAGAGGCCAGTAAATAGAACTGTCCTTTGATTACACCACTTAGGAAACACTGAAAACTTGTAAGCCCATAGACTGAGCTGTGAAAACAGCAGTAGTGCATAAAAAGAGAGCTCAGGCCAGATACTCCCTCCTACCCCAAAGTGAATAGAGAGCCCAATACTAACATAAACTCCAAAGTCAAAAATGAACAAAAAAAGAAGTCAACCAAAAAAAAGTTATCATTGCAAGGGGAAGCTCAAGATTCAAACACAGAAGAATACAATGACTTGAAAACATCTATGAGCATCAAAGTCTCAATGAATAATGCAGATAGTTCCACGAACTCTAAAATATTTATAGCAGGAATATATATATATATATATATATAACACAGTATCACTAGCTAAAAATTGGAAACAAAGTTGGATGCCTATTAATTGGGCAATGACTAAACAAATTGTGATTCATGATTGTAAAGGACTGTGCTATAAGAAAATATGTATGTGATGACCATAGGAATCCTGGGAAAACGTACATGAATGTACACTAAAGTAAACAGAATAAAAAGTTTGGTAATTATGATAATGTAAATGGAAAGAACAATGATACACCAAAAAAAAAACCTGTAAATGTAACAAAATCATAAAAATCAAGTGGAACTTCATGAGAAAAATACCCCCCAACCTACTTCTTTATGGAAGTGGGAGGTCTATAGATATTAAACATCACACATGTGTTTGTAATTTGGATTCATATTTCTAAAAGACAGTTGCTCAGATATTTTAGAACCAGAAGACAAAGCATAAATTAAAAGAACTGACTGAAACCCCAAAATAAAAACTCCCAAGAATATCAGTCAAAATTCAGAACTCTCAGGTTAAAAAGAAAATATTTCAAAGAGACAGAAATAATTCAAATACCATGGAGCCAGTTAGGATCACACAAAATCTAACAGTCACCATAATAAAGAAACAGACAGTTTAGAATATGACAAAAGATTTAGGATTACAACCAAAAATCTATTCAGCAAAAATGAATATAATCCTTCATGGGAAAAAAATGAACATTTAAAGAAATGGAAGACTTTCAAGTATTCCTGATGAAAAGAACAGAGATGAATAGAAAATTTGACATTCAAACACAGGACTCAAGAAAAACTATAAAAAGGTAAAAATGAGCAAGAAATCACAAGGGACTAAATAAGGTTAAACTGTTTACATTCTTATATGGGGAGAGGATTCATGTGACCCATAAGAACTGTACCATCACCAGGGTTCTTAGAGGGAGTCTAATTGGACAGAGGGTATAGCTGTCATCCTATTATGTGCAGATGATCCAAAAAGAAGAATGAAAGGATAGAGAAGAAGGATGCACAGAGAGAGGAGGAAAGGGAGAGGAAGAATGGTGAAATTATCTTCCATAAATGGGACATACAAGAGTTAATACAATGGAGGTGACAAAAGGGCAGAAGTAGGTAATATTTGAATTTCACTTTCCTATCAACTGTCTGAAGGAGAGAATAAATATACACACATAGTTGGTTACAGAAACTCATCTTACCTAACAGAAAAGTAGAAGAGAGAAGGGTTAAGAGAAATGGGAAGGAGGAATAAGAGGAAGGATAAATTAAGGGAAGAAGTGGTCCAAAGCAAAACAAACTCTTAAAGAGGAGACAAGAGTAAAAAAGAGAAAGACAAGCACAATAGAAAATTATGGAGGGAAATAACAGTTAAGAAATTTAACTATGAATGTGAATGGGGTGAACTCACCCAAAAAATGGAAGAGGTTATCAGAATGGATTTGAAAGGAGAATCCAACAATGTCGTTTATAAGCACTACACTTAAAACAGAAAGATACAGAGAATTAAAATAAAGAGCTGGAGCAGAAGCAACTATGCTTAAGCTGAAGTAAAAAAGAAGGCAGGGGTAGCAATCATGATTCTCAGACAAAGCAAAAGCAGAAATATACCTAATTTAAAAAGATAAACAAGGAAATGACATTTGGTTAAAAGTTACCATAGGCAATGAATTAATCTCAATCCTAAACATATATCTATCAAATGTACAGAAATAGTAAAACAATAATAGTGGGGGACCTCAATTTACCCTTCTCAGACCTAAATAAATCTACCTATAAAATAAAATAAACAAGGAAGTTAAGAAAATGAATGGAATTTCAGAAAAGTTAGATATAATAGATTTCTGGAAAATATTAAAAGGATTCTATTCCTTTCAGGAATATACCTGATATCAGCTGTGCATGTCACCTTCACAAATACTGATCATGTATTAGGGCATAAAACCTCACAAACAAATGAAGAAAGGCAAAAATATTAAATGCATCTGTTTCTGGTGACAATGTAATAAAAATTATATTCAATAAAACATCCTTGAAGGAAAGATTAGAAATTAGTTGGAAATTAAATAACTTAATCCTATAGAATGGGTGAGTCAAAGACTGAATCATAGAAACAATAATAATTTCATTAAAGATAATAATAACAATGAGATGTAAAAATTTGTGGGACAATTTAATGATGGGAAAACACATTAATAAAAGATAGAGCAAATCAACAAATTGGGCATGCAACCAAAGAAAATTAGAATAATTAGAAAAGAAAATTAGAATACCAACCAATCAAACCTAAAAACCCCAATGAAATAAATATACCATTAGCTAATTTGCTTTTTATAAAGAAACTCAAAGTACTAGTATCAAAAATGGAAGAGGTGAATTTATAACCAATGAAGATAAAATAAAATCAGTTATTTAGAGCCACTTTGCCCAATTATCTTCCAGTAAAACTGACAATCTTAATGAATTGGATTAATATTTACAAAAATATATGTTTCCCAGATTAACAGAATGGGAAAGAATATATCTAAATGATTCCTATCTTAGGAAAAGAAATTGAACAAGTCATAAATATGTTCCTTAAGGGAAAAATAATAACCCAGGGCCAGATAGATTTATAAACAAATTCCACCAAACTATTAACTCCAATACTTTGTTTGAAAAGGAAAAAAAAGGACTCCTAACGAATTCCTTCTGTGACAAATACTGCCTTGATACCTCAATCATGGAGAGTCAAAGCAGACAAAGAAAACTCTAGATTATTTTTCCTAAGGAATATTGATGCAAAAAATTTAAATAAAATGCTGGCAAGGAGATTATAGCAATATATCACAATGATCGTATTTTATGACTATGGCTGTGATGAGGTTATTGGGTGATCAGCAATCCAAAATACAGACAGTCCAGGTCGTACTCAAATGAATTCGACTCAAGCCTTCTTAAAGCCAAAGAAAACGAAGTTTATTCAGAATTCGCCAAATTGGGTTGCTTCTTATTAAGGAACCTAAGCATTTGTAACGCTTATATTCACAAGCGGGCTAGATAGAATCCCAGCTAGACAGAGCCTGAACTGAATTGAATCTGAGCACCTTCATGGAGGCAAGGTGGGACTTAAATACAGAAAAGAGTATAGGAGGAATCTGGGAGGGTGCTCTGGCAGTCCAGGGCGATGGGAGGAGGGGTTTAGGAAGAGTCTTGAGAAGTCCAAGGAGGGTCAAAGTCTGGAAACACCTGGAGGGTATCCCGAGACACAGACTAGGGGGCAGACTAGGGGGCGCCTAAGTGGGAAGCAGGTGGGGCAATCCAGAGATCTTGATGGGAGTGGTGAGCTCTCCCTGTATCTCCTCACAGAAACTGACCTTTCATACTCAAATTGAGCTCTCCCTGTATCTCCCCACTTAATCTGGCCTTTTTTACTCAAATCTAATCTTCCCATTTGTTCTGGCTGTCTCAGGAAGCCCAGGGGCTTTTCTTTATCATTTCAGGTCTCTTGCACTCCCCACCCTTGATCCCATCAAAGCCCCATTCCCCAGGCTGCCGACCACTCCCATCAAGATATTGGGGTCTCCTCAAGTGTTACAAAAGCTCAGGCTCCTTCAGAGGCAACCCAGTTTGGCGAATCTTTAATAAACTTTGTTTCCTTTGGCTTTAAGAAGGCTTGAGTCGAATTCATTCGAGCACGACCTGGACTGTCAGTATTTTGGGGTCCCCATCACCCCTCAACCTCATCACAACCATGATAGAATACAATTTGGAATTGCTGCAACAATTTTCTTTGCTAATGACAGAAAATTGTTGATAACTTGCCACTCCCTTTATTATTCTAGTAATGTGGGAATGTCAGTAATGTATTTACATTGGTACTCTTAAGGTATTTACTCTTGATTAGGTTGAGCTGAACCACACCCAAGTCCCCTTACTGGGAGATTTTACCTTGTAACGGAACCTATTTTAAGCTGGATCTCGGCTTCTAACATCCTTTCCCCCTTCCTTTGGGATCCATGGCGTAAAGGACAAAACAGCCAGAATAAAATGGTTTTCTTTGTTCAGATTGCTAAGGGTCACTAAGGTCTCATGACCAGATTTTGCTACCTCGTATTCCCCTCTCCCCCTTTTCTGTCTAAAGGTATAAGCTTTTCATGGGTCTTGGAGTTGGGAAATTCATTGTGCTCTGCACTCAAGGGACATCCCCTAGGGTGGCAGGTTTACTACCCTGTTATGTCAATTAAATAAATACACTACCCTGTTATCCCAATTAATAAAGAACACTTTATTTCTCAACTCATGCCTTTGATTTATTTTAGGACTTGACACTAGCCAGTGCATGAATATGCCAACAAGGTAACAGGCAAACTAGTAAGTGCAATTTACTGATCTCCACTCGAGAGTGGGTGACGAATATGTGCGTCTTACATTTCACAGATCACACACATACATGTATATATGTGTGGATAGATAAAACTCTCCTCCTTAGTTATCCACATGAACCAGAATTTTAGGTAAGATCGAGTAGGTGACACAGGCAGGCTTACAAAATAGTATTGGGTAAGAACGGGTACGGTACAATACACCTGAAAAGATATGTTTTTAGCAAAAGAAAAAGGATACTTAAACTGTTAAAGATCTTTAGCACAGTCATTTACACCAGACCAAGGAAGACGGTGTCTTCTTTAGTATCTTCATTATCATTCCATTACTTATTAGCATTTGTTTAGCTCCTACAATATACCTCAGTAGGGAGAATAAAGAGAAGTAAATGAGTTTGGAAGAACTATTCAAGGTCCTTGGAGTTTTCTTTTGTTACCGTAAACTGACTGGGGGAAGGAAGGTCCGGAAGGAGACATTCAGTTCATTCAGTGTCCGAAAAAAAGAAGAAATATAATAGCAAATATAGGAAAAACTGGAGTCAGTTATGATTTCCCCAAAATGCACTTTCAACAGAACTATGCACACAAAGCTATAAACTGTACATATCTTTGATCCAGTAGAAGTTACTAAGTCTATACCCTAGAGATACAAAGGAGAGAATAGAACTTATATGTACAAAAATATTTATAGTAGCTCCTTTTGTGGCAGTAAAAAATTGGAAACTGAGAGGGTCCCCATCAATAGGGTATAGCTGAAGTTATTTGCATCATAATTTCTCTGGCTGTTCTCCAAGACTGGAATATTCTCCCTCCAGAGCTCTACCTTCTCACTTCTCTGGCTTTAAGTACCAAGGTAAATACCATCTTTTTCCCAAATCTTGAAAATGCCTTCATTTTGTTAGTTATTCCCTACTATATCCTGTATATACTGTCAAAATATCAGAAAACACCTTTTCCAGAGCTAAGGCCCAGCAAGCAGGCTGTCATGACTGGCAGAACAGCATTCCTTCGCACTCACCCTTTGGATGACCTCAGCCACAGCAAACCCAGCATTGGAACCCTATTTCCCAGGGGATCCTGAGAGCTGGAACTGCAGCTGACATACTGTAGCAGAAAGTAATCCGTCTCCTGAACAATCCCTGTGCTTGTAACTGCTCATGAACCAAACTGGTGAGGTTTAGGGGTGCTCGGACACCAAAATGACAACTGCCTGAATGAGTTCGCCTCCAGCTTTCTTTCTGCCAAAGAAAGCCAAAGTTTATTAAAGATCTGCCACATTGACCGGACTTTTAAGGAATCTGAGCATTTGTAATGGTAACAAGGTCAGAGGACAGGATTAAATCTGTGCACCTTAGTGGAGGCCCAGATGGATCTTATATGCAGAAAGACTGTGGGTGGGATCTAGGGTTGAGTAAGTAGGCTGGGGTGATGGAATGGGAGTGGGGGAGCTCTAGGGAGGATCTTGAAGGGAATGGCCTGTAGGCTGCCATGACTAGAGATAGAGGTCAGAAACTACAAGAATGGGGTTTTGATAGGATCTAGGGGGAAAAGTAGCCAAAAGTAGTCAGGAGATAACAGACAATAGAGGGCTAATGAAGAATTGGGATAAGGAAAGGCTTATAACCTCAGGTGAATTCCAAATTTACTGGGAATATTCAAGGAGAGTTCAAGGAGGTTCCCAAAGCCTAAACCCCACCAAAACCAGGTGCTACACTGCTGTGCCCCCCACCTAACTCTAGTTCTGTACTCCACAGAAACTGAGCTCACAGGGCTCAATGACCCTTAAGATTTGAGAGAATCACAAGGCTCAACAATTCCAATACTTGGAGACTGTTCCCATAGGACCCAAGAATGCCCATATTTCCCCCAAATGCCTGTATGCATAGACCTGCCAAGGGAACTGTTTACTCAGGATCTAAGACTATATTGAGTCCTGCCTCTTTGTGATATCAGTTCATGCTTAAAAACCATATCCCTGACACAAGTGAGCAGGCCTCACTTTATTTTGTCCTCAGGAGGACTTCTACTCAAGCATTTTCCTCACTTTGAAATTAAACTTCTCATTTGATTCCTGACTCTCCTGTCTCTGACCACCCATAGGTTAGGGACCAGTTCCAGTCCAGTTGACAGTAGTTTGTTTTGTATATATTTGTTTGTGTGTTCTTTCCCTCATTATAGATTCATGGAAGGAACTGTTATTTATCTGGTGAATAGTGCCCACTACTTAGTAAGTGCTTAATAAACATTTATGGATTGTGTGAACATGAACCTTTTTAATGCCTGTACTTCCCTCAAATAGGCTATGGGCTTTCGGAACAGGAAGAAAGGAAGGAAGGAAGGAAGGAAGGAAGGAAGGAAGGAAGGAAGGAAGGAAGGAAGGAAGGAAGGAAGGAAAAGGAGGGAGGGAGGAAGGACTTCTAGCCAGTAAACCCCACCAAAGGAAGGGGAGGGGGAAACAGGGGAGAGTATGAGCTGGGTTACCCAGCTAGCTGGGTCCCCACTCAGCGAGCCTGGCCTACTCACAGTTTGTGTTTCTCCTTTTTCAAAGAAGACCATGACATCAGAGAAATGATGACATGACTTGAACTTGACTTTGTTTTGAGTGAGCGAGGGCTGTGCAAGATCATCGTCCTCACTTTCCCCTCCTGAGACATCTCTCCTTTGGGAATAAACATTAGCTGAACTCAGAGATGCCTGCAACTGCTAAAACCAATTTTGACCTGCTGAGAGAGAGCAATAGGTATCTTAGTTCCTAACTTATCTAAAGAGCTGCTGACTTCTTGGTTTCTAACTTATCTGAAGAGCAACAAACATCTGTTTTCTGACTGCCTGTGTTTGTAGATATCTTCTCCATGGTGTATACAACCCTAACGGGGCCAAGGTCTCCTTGTGCATCCTGGGTCATCTCCAGTCATCCTGAGGAATATCAGGTGACTGGATTCAGATGACTCTGGAGGAGAAGTGACGCTGGTGACCTGCACAGCCCTCCCTCACTCAAAACAAAGTCAAGTGCAAGTGTTACTATCATTTCCATGGTCTTCTTCAGCAATGGCAATGAAGGATGAACACAACCTCTATGGTGTATCAGTAAGCACCTCAACATGTACCGGGGATGGGGTTGGGGTGACCCTGCTACCACAGGTTCTTTGATCTGCTTCTCTGAAAGGAAAGGCAACCTTTGAGGGCTTAATAATCACTTTAATCAAGCACATGTATCATTCAGTTAGCTCAGGGGAAAAAGTCAGCACCCTGAACTTCAGAGAAAACACAAAGAAATCAAGTCAATAGACATGCTTTCAAAATGTCTGACCATTAACAAACACATCTTTACCACAGAGAGAACATCTGGGTTTTTCAAGGTGGGGGGGAAGGGGAGGGTTCCTTAAGTGGCTTCCCAGAATCCTAGTCTGCCTAAAGGAACACTTCCAGTCAGTAAGCCTCCAAAGTAAAACCCCACCCTAGAAGTATTTATGTGTACTTTTCAGAGCCAGAGGGCATAACCCTCTGACCCAGTGCCTCTATAGAAAAAACAAATGGAACATGGTTGTAAAGAAATTTGTTTTGCCATGTGTCGACCTATCAAACTTACAGGTCGACACATGATACCTATTTCTAATAGGTTATATTTTTCTTGTCTTCTCAATGGGTGGGGGAAGGGATGATGGATAGATGATTCAGAACTGAAAATAACAGAAAGTTGAATTTTAAAAAAGGATTATCAGATTTGGTCATCAAAATCATGTGCAACTTTGGAGAGAGCAGTTTCAACTGAATGATGTAATTGACTGCAACTATTTGAATGAGAGGAGGTGGAGGAAACATGTAGAAAGCTTTTACAATGAATTTGGCGGAAATAGGGAGGAGAGATACAGCATGATGACTTGAGGGGATGGCAGGGTGGACTGAATGCTTTTTTTAAGGATGGGAACATTTGAGCATATTTAAAGATTATAATGAAAGGTATCATCAGACAAGGAGAGATTAAACACTGGAGATCAGATTCATAAAAAGCCAGTCTCTGCCCTCAAGGAGTTTACAATCTCACAAGGGAAAACAACACACAAAAGGATCAGAAAAATGGATGTTCTCTCATCTTGTTTGAACCAGAAAAAGCAACAGATGCCCCTTGGAGGGAGATGGAAATCCAGTTTTTGCCGTATAGAAAGGAAAGCATTGGGAGGAGTTTGGTCCAGTCAGAGGGGAAAGGAGGCTGAGGGAAGTGATGTCAATCAGTGACTGAATTAGCAGTATTAGATTTGTCAAAATATTTTGGAGATACCGTGTTTCCCAGAACTAAGGTCCAGCACTTGACATAATAAGCCTTTTCACTCTGGATGATATCACCCTCTGGCAAAGTGTATTACTTGGACCAGCTAGTCACGGAACCCTGATTCTATGCCCCAAAGGTGGGCATGACCCCCAAGATTTTTACTGTTTCCACAGGGCCTGTGGAAGCAGTAACTCAAGGACTAAAAAAAGGATTATATCTTGGTACAGGCCAGCATGTGTACAAGATCTGGGGCTGGTCATTTTCCTCCCTCTGAAATTTAAACTTCTCTTTGGCGTCCTGACTCTCCCGTCCTTAGGATGCTTTGTTTGTCCAGCTCTGGGCACCCACAGATTAGAGGCTGGTTCTGGTCTTGGTTGGCAGATTAATAGTCCAGAGTAAGAAGTAAAGACTTTCACGGACGGGGCCCTCTTTAAATGGAGGTTCTACGAGAACGCCGTACATCTCAACCACAGCGCTGACCCACGCGCTGGAGCGAGCTCCGCTGAGATCCGGACAACTGCTACATTTTCAGGGAGCAATCTCGGAAATCGGCCAAAGCTACAAAATCAGGGCTTGGTTTCTTTATGTTGTTTATCTAGACTCAGTGACAGAGAAAAACTTCAAACTGCAGATTAAATAAAAAGTACTTTTGGTTTCTTTTTTCCCCGGGAGAGAGTGAACACTCCCCTTCGGGGAGACGCCAAATCCTGAACATATTTAATCAGTCAGAATCAGAACCCTTTGCACACAATTAAAGACCCTGACCAGGACCTCTTCCCTTTAATCAAGAAGCCCCGTTTGCTAGATCAACATTGAAGCTGATTTCGAGCTAAAAACCTGAAGCTTTAACCCACCTGGAAGGTCCTTCTTTCTACCTAGGCTAGATACAATGAATCAGAGGCTGGCACAAACGAATCCGGGGGTCGCTAGGACCCAGATTTTCCTATCCCGCCTGGCCCTCTTCTGGGGGCGGTCCCGGGGTTAGTCCGGGAGGAGAGCCCGGGTCTCACTCGCTGGTCGTCGGCGTGGGCGCGGTGGGGTCTCGGAGGTGGTCCCGGACCGCTCCCGCCCGTCCCCTCCGTCCCTGCCTGCCTCCAGCAGCCCAGGGCTGCCGGCTCCCTTCGGTGCGTCGGCCTCCCGCGCGGTCCCGCGTAGCTGGGCGGCGGCGGCGGAGCAGCCCCGGGACTCGTTCGGTAAAGGGCCCAGCCGCGGTCGGAGGGCGTGGGGGGGGGGGGGGAAGCGTCGCTTTTGTTCTCGCGGAAGGCGGACCAGCTTTAGGCCCGGAGGGGCCGCCGCCGTCCGGAAGGGGGCGGGAGCTGTTGGTAGCTTCGGGGTGGGGGTGGGGAGAGCCTGAACAGCGGAAGGAGGAGCCGTGACAGCCGGGGCGCCGCGGTCTGGTCCGCGGGGCTGGGCTCCGCGTGTCCGCAGCCGGGCGGCAGTGCCCGCTCCGACGCCGCCTGGGCGGGGGTGCTGCCCGGAGGGGGGCATCGAGCACCGCGCTGGCCGCCGCGCTTTCGGCCGGGTCCTCGCGGAATTCCACCGTGGGCCGGGAGCTGCTTCCCTGGCCCAGGCCCGTGCGCACTCACAGAACCTCCGGCCGAGGCCGAGATCCCCGAGACTTCCGTGAGTGCCTCTGCCGGGGCTGGGGTCCGGGGGGAGGCTTCGCGAGGACGGGAGAGAGACGCGGGATGCTTTGGAGGCCCGGACTCCGATACCGGAGACGTATTGTGACGGGTTAGCGCCGAGCTTTTTGAATTTTTCTAATCCCAGCCAGAGAAAGGGTCTCGGGGAAGATGCGCCTGCAACGCCAGGGGCTTTTCAAATGTCTCTTTCGATTTTCGAAGCGCTTCTGTGAAGTGGGTGCTAAAATCCCCATTCTAGAGATGGGGAAACCGAAGCACAAGATACGTGACTTGCCCAGGGTCACTCAGATCTAGAAACAGGTTAAATTCGGATTCAGGTCTTTGGACTCCACTTCCAGCCCTGGATACGCTGCGCCCCCTAGCTGCCCAAATGAGCGTTTCTGAAGCTAAGAAACTTCCCCCTAAGGAGCTCTAATGGGAGAGACCACAAATCTACAGACGAGCTATAGATGTGATAAAGGCATTAGTATTAAGAGTGGTGGCTCATTGATTAGGATTGTGAATCGGGTTTCTTTTTTTTTTTTATGGGTATGTCAGTTTTTACTATTTTGCTGCACATGTCTTTTTGAAATCGATCATTTCTGTTTTTTGCATCTCTAGCTGATCAATACTTAGTAGATACAGGAACGTAATTTCTGTTTTCAGAGGCATTTTTTTCCTTAGGTATTTTTCTATACAAAAATACCTGTGTGTCAGACTTGCCTCAAGGGACATCTCTTACCCTAAAACAGGGTCCTGAGAGTATTAAGTGTAACAATTGGTTCATTAAGCTTTTGAGAGCTTGTTTCAAATCACGGCAGTTTATTTTATAATACCTAAGTAACAAAATAGTAAAATAGACTTCGTATTCATAATTTGTACTTAGGAGTAGTTTTAAATCAGGGTTGAGCATAGTGCTTGGTGTGTCATCAATATTTATCTGGGTATGTTTGACTCCCCTTTTATAGGGGAGAGTTTTGTAGTTGTTAAGTGTATAAGCCTTAAAAGAAAATAAACGTTAAGTAGATGTTAACTCTTAAGGTTTTACATGTATTTTTTATAGCTTGTTTTGTTTTAAATCTGGACCTGTGATTTTACTGGTGAAAGGAAGACCTCACTGAGGAAGATTCCCTCTGGCCCAGCTGTTCCTCCACTGCTGAACAATTCACCTTCTTAGAAGTTGAGGGCCGTGGTAATGGCTGGCACAGCAACTCAGTCACAAGCTTGACTTGAATCTAGGTCTTCCCTACTCTGGCTCTCTACCCATTTTGTTTGTTACTTTTGCTTATTATCTCTAGTTTTATTTTTTATTATTTATCTTTACTAATGAAAGATAAATTTGTGAGAATAGAGCAATTGTATACATTTTTTGTCGTTCATTCCTGCCGCACTATTCCTGACACCAGGCCCTTTTGACCTGAGGGGCTTATTTTACCAGGTCGTGTCTTTTTCGCATTTTGATACTGCCCATGGGTTTTTTCTTGGCAAAGATACGGCAGTGGTGTGCCATTTCCTTCTTCAGTTTTATACAGGCAGGGGAAGTTAAGTGACTTGCCCATGGTCACACAGCTAGTAAGTGAGGTCTTATTTCAACATGGTCTTTTTCCTCAGTCATTTATTAGATTTGTGACCCTGGATAAGTCACTTAGCCCTGTTGGCTTCAGTTTCCTCATTTGTAATATTAGCTGGAAAGGGCACTCCAGTATCTTTGCCAAGAAAACCCCAAATGAGGTCACAAGAGTTGGACAAGACTGAACAACATAAACAACTTTCTGACTCCAGGGTCAGTGTTCTTTCCCCTGTACCACTTAGCTGCCCTTATATGTTAAGGGCTTACATACATGTAAGCAATAAAGTAAGGCAAGGGTTCTTAATCTGGGGTCCATGAAGGTGGGTTTTTGTTTTTTTGTTTGTTTTTTTTTACTATTTTGGTAAAAATTTTCTTGTAACCCTAATGTATTTTAATTTATGCTTTTAAAAGCAAGGCCCCATAAGTTTCACCAAATTGCCATAGGGAGTTTTAACAAGACAGAAAAGATTAAGAATTACAGAACTAAGAATATATCTCAGAAATTTATCTTTGTTTTGGACCTGTATGTATTGGTGCTGTCATTTCCCACCAATTTAATTTTCTTTTTTGCAGGTAACTCCAAATCCTGCTTATCCAGGTATCATCCTTTTTGCCTAAACCCCCATTCTTTGTTCTTTAAAGTTTGCATGTTTGCAAACTAGGAGTCATTTTAAGCTGTTCACACTCTGCCTCATCCCCATAGCCAAATAGTTGTCAAGTCTTTTTTTTTTTTAATTTTTCCTTAACATTTTCCTTAACTTTTTTTTTTTTTGCCAATTACATGTAAAGATAGTTTTCAACATTCACTTCTATAAGATTTTGAGCTCCAAATATTTCTCCCTCCCTCCCCAAGACTGCAAGCAATCTGATAACAGGTTATACATGTACAATCATGTTAAACATTTCCACATTAGTCATGTTGTAAAAAGAAGAATCAAAACAAAAGGGGAAAACCACGAGAAAGAAAAAACACAGTCGGCAAGTCTGGTCAGTTTGACCGCAACAGTTGGTTCCCTTTTCTCTCTTACGTAAATACATACATAGCCAATATCCTAATTTCAGTTCTTCTTCATCTGTAGCATGGACTATTGAAATAGCCTTCTAGAATTGATCTTCCTGCTTCCAGTCTTTCCATATCCATTTACTATGCTGTCAGCAATTTAATATTTCTAATGTGCAACTTTGACTATGACATTCCTCTTCTCAAGAAGTTTTAGTAGTTCCCTTTTATCTCTAAGATAATATACAAATAACTATCTGGTTCAGCACATATTTCCTGTCTAATTGCATACTAACCCTAATCTCACACACTGGGGTCTAATTTATTTTGGTAGAATAAAGAAACTTTGAGTTTCATCCAGACAAATGATATATTTAGCAAGGGATGCTATTGTAAAAACAAATCGGGTTTTTGGTAGCCAAGGATGACCATTGGTATTTACACAGTTAAGATACTTTGTTGGAAGTGACAAACAGGAAAATCAGTTATAGGAATTGAGACAGCGGGTTTCTTATTGGTGGAGAAGATCTAGAATACATTGAAGTGAGAGGGAGAATTTTGTGACATTCCTTAAATTGGTGACAGTTGGGAGGGAGTTTTCCAAAATTAGGTGAAACTGAATGTGGAGAAATATATGTTAAATTCTATCTCATACCTCAGTGTGTGGGATGCTCTCCTTATTTACCTATTTTTTTTGGAATTCCTTGTTCCCTTAAAGTCTCACTCATCTCAAGTGCTATCTTTCTTGATTCACCTCAATTGTTAGTAACTTCTCCATTATATATTCTGTACATCCACATACATATATGCACTCTTTACTAGTCTGGGAACTTTATATCCCATAGTGGAATAGAAATTTCTTGAGCAAAAGGACTAATCATGCCTTTGTCTTTGTATTGCCCATGTCTTATAATATAAAAGTAGGCACTGCTTAAAATAAATTATTTACTTATTAAATGCTGATTCCTTTTTTTTTTTTTGGAGTGGTCATTGTCTTAAAATGTTATGGTAAGTAAGGGCCTGTCATTTTACCTGCTGTGCTAATGAGCCCTAATCCCTTTATAGGCCACTTAGTTTCTAAATTATTCCTTTGTGGCAGAAGTAGTATTGAACGGGGCAGTTTGAATTGATCAGTGTAGTAACTATGCTGCTAAAATAAACTCTAAATATGGTGATCAAGAATGGAATTTACTACCATCTACCTCCGGAGAAAGAACTGATGGAGTTTGAATACAGATTGAAGCATACTTTCACTTTGGCGTGCATGCAGGGTTACTTATGTGTATGTGTGTGTATTTGTGCGTCTTGGCCTGTGATTAATAAGGAAAAAAAGGAATTGCGTTGTGAAAAGTGGCCCAGTATTAAGGATCTTGTTATCATAGATTTAGAGCTGGAAAATACCTCAGAGGTAATCCAGAGGGCTTCTTCAACTTTTTCCACTCTCCCTTTCAGCACTTCTTAAACTCCATATAGAAGACGCATAGTTTAAGAAGCGCTGATAGTCTAGGGCTGTCATTTTTTCCCTTTCACATGTTGCCTTTCACTAACGTGAACTTGAGGGACTCGCCCAAGGTCACACTGTTGTTAAATAGTCATAGGTGGAAATTGAACCCTGTCCTGACTCCACAGACAAGTGAGTGCTCTTAGTACTCTACTACTTGTGTTTTCTATTAATTTGTACCATAAAAACATGTAGTCTTACTTTAGCTATAATCTGCTATGAGATAATTTTGATACCCTTACTCAATTTAATCACCATTTAATCAGTTCTTTGTGATTTAATGGGTACCAGTGGTTGTATTAGTGAATTGAGCAGAATAGGATTAAGTTTGAGTTAGCTCTGATAGTTAATGTTAGGATAAGAGTTATGATTAATTACATTCCCCTTTCTTCCCTCCCCCCATGTTCTTGTTAGTTTCTGTGTTCTAGAAAACCACAGTTTCCTATTTTCTATGCACCAAATGGTTGTAACAAACAGAGCAGAGTCCCAGAATCCTGTTGCCTAGCCACTGATTAAACAGTGGAAAGTCCCAGAATCTCTTTGCCTGGTCACTGATTAGACAAGCAGGTGACTGCCCCTTGACCATATATGGGAGTTCTTTCCTTTGACCCCATCCTATGGCCAAACATTGAGTTCCACTTCCTTTCCTTGACTACTCATGTAATCTTTTTGGAATTAACCAAAGAATTGTACCGCCATATTCTATTTTTTTCGCTGTTTTATATTGTTAAATTATTTGTTTTTAGTTTTCTATAATCACTTTCATATATCTTAGATTTTTTCCTCTCCCTCTAATTCCCTCCATCCCCACTCCCTCCCCGAGATGGCTTGCTGTCTTATATAGGTTACATACATTCCTATTAATACATTTTAGATACATTTTCACCTTAATCATGTTGCATAGAAGAGTTAAAATGAATGGGAGAAACTGCAAAACAAAACATAACACGAGAAAATGGTCTGCTTCATTCTGTGATCCAGTTCCATAGTTCTTTTCTTTCTCTGGATGTGGAAAGCATTTTACCTCGAATCCATTGGGAATTTTTTAGGTGCTTGCATTGCTGTGAAGGACTAAGTCTACCAGAAAAATTCCTCATGCATTGTGGTTGTTGCTGTGTACAAAGTTCTCCTGGTTCTGCTCCTTTCACTCAGGATCAGTTCATATAAGTCCTTTCAGGCCTTTCTGAAGTCTTCCTGTTCATCATTTCTCACACAATAGTATTCCATTAACATTCATATACCACAATTTACTCAGCCATTCCCCACCAGTTTTTGACCACCACAAAAAGAGCTGCTATAAATATTTTTGTACATGTGGGACCCTTTCTCATTTTTATGATCTCTTGGAGATAGTCCTAGAAGTGATATTGCTGGGTCAAAGGGTATGCATATTTTTTGTAGTCCTTGGGCATAGTTCCAAATTACTCTCCAGAATGGTTGGATCAGCTCACAGCTCCACCAACAATGAATTAGTGTTAAACTTTCCCACATCTTCTCCAACATTTATCATCTGCCTGTTTTGTCATGTTAGCCAATCTGATAGGTGTGACGTGATACCTCCAAGTTGTTTTTAGTTGCATCTCTAATCAATAGTGACTTAGAGCATTTTTTCATATGACCTTTATCATAGATAGCTTTAATTTCTTCCTCTGAAAACTGCCTGTTCATATACTTTCATCATTTTATCAATTGGAGAGTGACTTGTATTCTTGTACATTTGACTCAGTTCTCTATATTTTATAAATGAGGCCTTTATCACAGACACTAGTTTTCTACTTCCCTCCTAAACTTGGTTGTATTGGGTTTGTTTGTGCAAAAACTTTTCAAATTAATGTAATCAAAATTATCCGTTTTTGCGCTTCGTAATGCTTTCTATCCCTTGTTTGGTCAAAAATTTCTCCTTCTCTATAAATCTGACAAATACACTATTCCTGTTCTCCTAATTTGTTTATGGTAGCAGTCTTATACTTAGATCATGTATCCATTTGGACTTTGTCCTTGTGTACAATGTCAGGCATTGGTCTGTTATGCCCAGTTTTTCCACACTGTTAACCAGTTTTCCCAGCAATTTTTGTCAAACAATAAGTTCTTATCCCAGAAGCTGGGATCTTTGGATTTATCAAACAGTAGATTACTATATTCATTGACTACTGTGTCTTGAGTATAATACAATTTGAGATCTGGTAGGGCTAGGCCACCTTCCCTAGCATTTCTTTTCATTAGTTCCCTTGATATTTTGTTCTTCCAGATGAATTTTGATGTATTTTCTAGCTGTAATCTGGTAGTTTGATTGGTATGGCATGCCATATTCTATTTTTAGTGTCTCTTAAATTTTATAAATTGGGTGGGATATCTGGCCTCAGGGCCACATGTGGCCCCCTAGGACTCAAGTATGGCCTTAGAATAAGTGCCCTTAATAATAATCCTTTAATAATAATAATAATCCCTTAATAAAAAAATTTGTTCAGTAAAACTTGGATTCAGTCAGAGGGCTATACCCAAGGACCTAGAAGGCCACAGGTTTCCTCTCCTCCCCTGCACCGGTATAAATATTACCATAAAACAGAGAGTTCGTCAACAGCAAAGCAGAGTCATGGATGCACTTTCTTAGGGACCACTGGTTTCCCTATTAAATTGAAACTGTTCAGAGTTCTCTTGCCTCAGTGTCCTTTTGTTGTGGAATGGAATCTTGGGGTCACAATACTCAAGACACAGTCAAAATGTGTTCTAAGTCCTGTTTGTACCCTAAACTGATTTGAGTTCTGGCACAGTTCCTGAAGGTACTAATAATTGGCTCTGTTTTACCACTTTTAAAGATTTTAAATAGATAGGTAAATTTAGGGAAATTGAATTTTCAGGGCTCTTCACAGTCTGACCCAGCAACCTTAAAGCTTATGTGCAGAGATATTTCCTTTGTAAGGAAGATTAGTCTTGTTCAAAGAAAAATCACATCTTTGAACCTGTGAGTAATGTAGAATAGATAAACATATACTCAAAACAGATTGGTCCCTACTGTCCTGTCAGTGATTTTGTAATAGTGTGGAATTCATTTAAAGGAAAAGAACAGCCGAATTGTTTTTGCATCACCTACATTTCCCAACTGTATTATCTCCCCACCCCCACTCCTAAGCTGTCCTTTGTAATACAGAGTACAAAAGAATGGGAAAACAGTTCTGCAAAGTTAACCAGCCGTCCAAAAGTCTCATATAAAATTGCTTTTATTCCTCTTGAGGAAATGTAGGTTCTGATTGTTTTGTGGCTTGCATGTAAGTAGTAACAAATGTCTAAGGCAGGAGTGCAACTCACTGTAGTTAGGTGGATTCATAGTGGTTTGATTGAACAGACTGGCAACTAATGAACTGATTTGAATTCATCTAATAGCAAACCTGCTGCAGAATCAGCTTACCTGTAGGAAATTTCTAGTACCCAAAGTTCAACATTTTTGTTAATAATTCAGATAAAAGTCTTTAGATGCTGCCTTCAATTGAATCAAAAAGGCATAATTCTGACCAAGTTATTCCCGTGCTCAAATCAGTCAACCAGCATTCATTAACATCATACTATGTTCCAGGCACTTTTGGAAATACAAATATAGTTGGAAAGAGAGATTATTTCTGCCTTCTAGAGGAGGAACAAGCACAAAAATAAGCAGAAAAGTGGAGGACTGATGTGGGTATGGGCATAGGTGTGTCTAGAGGATCCTGGGATTCTCCCTTAAAATGGAGGTTCTGGGAAGAAGTAGCTAGAGAGAGACTAAAAGAACAGAAGCTACTTCCAGTGTGCCAGGTCCAGAGGTGGAGTGAGCTTCCAGTATGAAAAAGTTTCTGGATTATTGCAGAGCATATTAGTGGTTCCCTACTTCCCCTAAGGTAAAATACTTATAGCATTTAATAATGATGATGATAATTTTCAGTTGTGTTTGATTCTTTGTGACCTCATTTGGAGTTTTCTTGGCAAAGATACTGGAGTGATTTGCCATTTCCCTCTACTGCTTATTTTACAGCTAAGGAAACTGAGGTAAAGTGTTGTGACTTACCCAAGGTCACACAGCTAATGTCTGAGGCCAGATTTAAACTTGGGAAAATGATGCTGATTCCAGGCCTCCCTATCCACTTCGCCACCTACCTGCCCACTAATAATAATAGTTAGCATTGATATTCTGTATATAAGGTACAATCTCATTTAATACTTAAAACAGCCTTGGGAGGTAGGTGCTAGTGTAGACCTGTGCAACTTGTTAATAGGAAGGGACCAAAATTAAATTTGGCCAAATTATGTGGGCTGCAGATAGGTTAAACTAAAGATAGTGGGTTGGTGAAGATTGGTTGCAGGGGTCACGTGGCAAACAGGAGAGCACACAGTGGCAACCCTGTATTTTTTTTGGGTGACTCGAAAGCTATACGTTCAGGCATGAGCTAATGCCTCGACACTGCTAAACTCCAGAGGATGCAAACTGGTTAAAGTAGCTTGCTGTGTCCCACGGTTAATAAGTGTTTGAAGTTTGAATGAACAGACTGGAAACTAATGGAGTAATGTGAATTCATTATCTAGTTGCCAACCTGCTGCTACAGAATCAATTTCACTGATTTGAACTGTCAACCTCCAACCTTAAGTTTGGTTAAGAAAGACAAACAGAACTAGGTGTTGTATACATGTTTTTTATTTCTCTCAAGTTGGCATGCATGCATACAGAGCTACCGTTGGAACTGAGCTCATGAAAGGGTTAGGTAAGGGGAATCATAAGGCCACGAAGCAAGAAAGTGTCCTTGACTCAGGATGTCTGTCCTATTGTTAGCCAGGATTACAGTTTCCTTAAAGCAAGGAAGTGCCCCTGACTCAGGATGTCTGTGCAAGCTTAATCTGGTCTTGTGGTTGCTGATATAGCAGGAGTCTTTCTGGTTCACTCAGAATCACAAAAGGATCTCTGCTATGTCAAGCTCTAGAGATGTTTAGTGTGCTTCCTGAATGTCTTGGTCAGTCCAGCTCTGGATAGATAGAGCTCGAGCAAATCAAGGTGATTAGTAAAGTCATTCCATTTTCACAGAACTCATGTTTTCTTACTCCAGGCCCCAGGGCTCTATCTATTGGGCCACCCAGCTGCCTCAGTAGATTTAAAGCCCTTTCAGGATGTCTTTTAAAAATAGTAGGGTTACTCAATTGATCTGTTTACTCTTTTGAACTTTTTTCTTTTATTGATATTTTCTTTTGTCACCCAGTAACTAATACCCTTTGTAGCAAATAATTAAGTAAAACATATTAACATTGGCCATTTGTGAAGATCATGTCTCGGGCTTCATTCTAATTCATCTCTGTGGCAAGAGACCAGAAGCATGCATTATCCTCTAAAATCAAGGTTAGTTATATGACCATTATTCTTTCAGTTATTTGCTTTTATATTATTATGGTTATGGGATATGTACCTGATAGTGTTGTGAATGGGTCAAAGTCATATGTATATGGAAGAATAGCTCCGAATTGTTTTCTAGAATGGTCGGTCCAATCTGCAGCTCTACACAAATTACATCCATGTGCACCTCGCCTTTGTATCTGTCTTTCTACAGCTCTTTCCACATTTTCATCTTTTCTCATCTTTGACGTTTGACAGTGTGAAATGGAAGCTCATAAATGTCTTAATTTACATTTTTCATATTTCTCTTCTTGGACCATACTTTGGTAACTTCTAGGAACAATTTTTCCATTTGAAAATTACTTGTTTATATTTTTTAGCCACTTAGTGACTGGCATATTAACCTAGTTTTCTACAATTATTTCCTGTTAACTCTGTCACTGCCTAAATAGGATCTACAGAATCAACATTACATCCCATGTCTTAGCCTTTGTTCTGCCTGACCTATCTCCCAAACTTATAATACGTTCTTACCATACCTTTGCCTCCTAGAACTTCTAGTACTAGAAGTTGTGGAGAGACTGGTTGATCCAAGGGCAGGCATTTAATTTAAGTTGCCAGTCTGTACCTTCAAGGAGTTTGTATTTGGAGGGAAAGAAGGGAGGGGAGGGAAATGACAAGTGCATAGATAAGAAAATATATAAATACATGCAGACAATAAGTAACAATATGCTTTTTCTAGCAAGCACTTGTAGATTTTGGCTGGATATGAGGAAAAATTAACATTGAGTGTAGTTTAAAAGTAGTAGATACCTTAGTAGGTATAGCATATTTACTTATAATGCACTGAGTCTTGATGACCATTTATAAAGTAGATTACTGTTCAGATATTACATGACCTCTGAAAAACCTTGCTATTTGTGAAGAGATCATGGGTGAGTAAGTACTGAGAAGGAACATAAGTACTCAGAGGACCATGAGTCAGACATTTCCTTAAAGGAATGTAGACATACTACTACTCCCTTCCCCTATGATCCTACTGCCCTCCTTCATTTCCTCCTAACTTTTTTGTTTCTAACCTTGGCATTACTATTTTTGTCTTTCAAGGAGTCTGTGACTCCTCATCCCCTACCCCACATCCAGTCAGTTGGCAAATCCTACCATTTCTACCTCCACATCATCTTTCATGTCTGATCACTTCTCCACTCAACAGCCATCATTTTAGTTTAGACTCTAACCTAGATAAATTCCTTTTATTCATAGTTTTCAGCATTCACTTCTACGAAATTTTGAATTTTAAATTCCCTTCCCCTCAGGTGGCATGAAATATGATATAGGCTATATACATGCACAGTCATATTAAACATATTTCCATATAAGTCATGTTGTAAAGAATTAGAACCAGAGGGGAGAACCACGAGAAAGAAGAAACAAAAAAAGACAATGTTATGCTTTGATTTGCATTCAGACTCCATAATTATTTTCTTTTTGTTCTTTCAAATTTATTGTTTTCAGTTTTTAACAATTACTTCTATGAGTTCCAAATTTTCTCCCCCTCCTTCCCCATGACAGCATGCAGTCGTATATGGGCTCTATACATATTCCTATTAAACATATTTTCACATTAGTCATGTTGCGTAGAAGAATTAAGTGAATAGGAGGAGCCATGAGAAAAATATGACATGACATAGGAGAAAATATTCTGCTTCATTCTGTGTTATGACTCCATAGTTCTTTCTTTGGATGTGGATGGCATTTTGCATCATGAGTCCTTTGGAAATATTTTAGGTCCTTGAATTGTAAGTATCAAAAACAGTCCTCACACACTGTGGCTGTCACTGTGTGTAAGTTCTCCTGTTTCTGCTCACTTCACTCAGTATCAGTTCATGTAGGTCTTTCCAGGCTTTCCTGAAGTCTGCCTGTTTATTTCTTATAGCACAATAGTATTCCCTTACATTCATATACCATAACTTTTTCAGCCATTCCCCAGTTGATGGGCATTCACTTGATTTCCAGTTCTTGGTCACAAAGAGAGCTGCTATAAATATTTTTTGTACATGTGGGGCCTTTTCCCATTTTTATGATCTCTTTGAGATACAGCCCTAGAAGTGGTATTGCTGGGTCAAAGGGTATGTATATTTTTATAGCCCTTTGGGCATAGTTCCAGATTGCTCTCCAGAATGATTGGATCAGCTCACAGTGCTACCGGTAATGAATGGTATAGTGTTCCAACTCTCCTACATCTCCAACATTTATCATTTTCCTGTTTTGTCCTGTTAGCCAATCTGATAGGTGTGATTTGGTACCTCAGAGTTGTTTTGATTTGCATCTCTCTAATCAGTAGTGACTTAGAGCATTTTTTCATGTGATTATAGACAGCTTTAATTTCTTCCTCTGAAAACTGCCTGTTCATATCCTTTGATCATTTATTAGTTGGGATGACTTGTATTCTGGTACATTTGACTCAGTTTTCTACATTTTAGAAATTAGGCCTGAGACACTAGTTATAAAAATTCCCAGTTTTCTGCTTCTCTCCTAATATTGGTTACATTGTCTTTCCGCAAAAACTTTTCAATTGAATGTAATCAGAGTTACCCATTTTGCATTTCTGAATGTTTTCTGTCTTTTATTTGTTCATAAGTTCTTCCTGTTTCCACAGATCCCAACAGGTAAACTATTCCTTGCTCTCTTAATTTACTTGTACTATCAGCCTTTATATCTAAATCATGTACCCATGTGGACTTTATTTTGGTATATGGCATAAAATATTGGTCTATGCCTAGTTTCTGCCATACTCCCTGCCCAAGCTCCACTTAACAGATAGCTTAGAGTGATTATCACTACTAAGTTTCTGTTGATTAAGTTGTTTTTTTCTTTCGTTCATTAAAAGGGCCATTCCCTGACTAGTTCTTAAAGAGGTCTATTCACTCAGTAGGTGTTAACCTCTCTCAGAGTACCTGAAAAGGCCAGCCTAAAAAGGCCCAAGGTCTCCTATTGCATCCTGGGCCATCTCCAGTCATCCTGATGAATATCTGGTCACTGGACCCGGATCACTCAGGAGGAGAAAGTGAGATTGGTGACCCTTCACAGCCCTCCCTCACTCAAAATAAAGTCAAGTGCAAGTCATGTCATCATTTCTCTGACTCATGGTCTTCAAAAATGAAGGACAAACACATAGACTGATGTTCTGGACCTTTTGTTCTTCCAGGTGAATTTTACTGGTTTTTTCCCTTATCTCTGTAAAATAATTTTTTGGTAGTTTGATTGGTATGGTACTGAATAAGTAAATTAATTTACATAGAATTGTTATTTCTATATATTACCTTCTTCTGCCCTGATATTTTTCTATATATTACTCTCTTCTACCCTGATATTTTTCCAATTATTTAGATAGGACTTTATTTGCATGAAGTATGTTGTGTTCCTGTGTTTGGCATGTAGGTTCCCAAATATTTTATATTATCTGTGGTTTCTTTAAATGAAATTTCTCTTGCTGTTGGACTTTGTTAGTAATATATAGAAATACTGATGATTAATGTGAATTTACTTTATATCCTACAATTTTGGTAAAGAAGTTTATTCTTTCAGGTAGTTTTTTAGTTGATTCTCTAAATATATCATGCAAAGAGAGATACCTTTGCTTCATTGCCTTTTCTAATTCCTTCAATTTCTTTTTTCTCTCTTAATTGCTAAAGCTAACATTTCTAATGCAGTGTTGAGTAACAGTGATGATAATGGACATTTTTGTTTCATTCCTGATCTTATTGGAAATGCTTCTAGCTTATCCCCATTACATATAATGCTTGTTGGTGCTACTTATCATTTTATAGAAAACTATTGATTCCTATGTTCTCTAGTGTTTTTAATAGGAATGGGTGTTTTGTCAAAAACCTTTTCTGTGTCTATTGACAAAATAACCGTGATTTCTGTTAATTTTTTAATTGCTATAGTTAATTATCCTGATAGTTTACCTGATATCGAACCAGCCCTGCATTACAGGTTTAAATCCCACCTAGTTGTAGTGTATTATCCCCATGATTACAGTTGGCAGTAATCTCTTTGCTAATATTTTAAAATTTTTGCATCTGTGTTAGGGAAATTGGTCTATAATTTTCTTTTTTTGTTCTGGCTCTTCCTGGTTTAGTTGTCAACACCATATTTGTATCATAGAATAGTTTATATAGTATTGGAATAAATTGTTCTTTAAATGTTTGGTAGAATTGTAAATCCATTTGGCTCAGGAGATTTTCTTCTTGGGAAGTTCATTGATGGCTTGTTCAATTTCTTTTTCTGAAATGGGGTTATTTAAGTATTTCACTTCTGTTAATTTGGGCAATTTATGTTTTTGTAAGTATTTATTCATTTCACTGACATTGTCATATTTATTGGCATGTGGTTGGGCAAAATAGCTCCTAATTATTGTTTTAATTTCCTCTTCACTGGTGGTGTATTCCCCTTTATCTCACCTAGATAGTCACATCAACCTCATTGGTCTCTGTTTCTCAACTATATCCACTCTTCCATTCTAAACTGATTTTCTGTAAGTACAGACCTGACCATGTCAGTCTCCCATGTTGCTGAACTTTTTGTTAAGCTTTTATTTAGTATTTTTTCCCCAGTTACATTAAAAACAATTTTAACATTGTTTTTTTAAAACTTTTGAATTCCAAATTTTCACCCTCCTTCCCCACTCCTTTAATTGAGAAAGTAAGCAATTCTATATATGCATATGTAGTTATGGAAAGTCATGTTGTAAAAGAAAACACAGACAAGAAAAAAAACTCAGGAAAAGTAGTTTTAAAGTATACTTAACTCCATAGTCAGACACCATCAGTTCTTTGTCTGAGCATGGATAGCATTTTTCATCCTAAGTCCTTCAGAGTTGTCTTGGATCATTGTATTGCTGAAAATGGCTAAGTCCTTCACAGTTGATTACCATTGATAATATTTAATATAAATTTTGGACTTTCATAAGAGCCAAAGCTTGAATTAAGAAGTCTGGACCTAATAGTCTCCTTTGTTATCTTAAGTAAACTCAGAGAATGCCTTTTGGTATGTCTACAAAGCAAATGGGTCTGACTTAGCAATTCCCTTAGGAGACCCTTTTCCTGGCATCTTAGTGATTAAAGGAAAAACACAGGTGTCCTGGGTTGTAATTCCAACTTTGCCAGCTCTGGTAAGATACCCTTTCTTGTGTCAGCAACTTCAAGGGCCTGTTTATGACAGGATCCCTTCCACTAGAGTGGTGGAATTTTCTTCCTATCATACATCACGGAGACAGGCTACAGAGAGGAAATTCACACAGCTTGGAATCATAAAACCCAATTGACACTACTTGGTTAATTGTCTTGTCTTAGTAAATTTACAATTTGTTCAACTAAGAGAGTTCCTTTTTCACCTTAGAATGTATTTAAGCCAGACGAATTTTGTACTGGGTCAGCCAGATCTTGATCCTGGCTATGTTACCATTTTCTTTAAGAGGGAATGAATAAATAATGTATACCTTTAGCCTGTTGCCTTTTCTAAAAAATAACTTTCAGGTCAACACCTTACAATATTCTTACTTTGTACACAGTACATTCCACTTTGCATCAACCCATGTAAGTCTTTCTAGATTTAGGGCATCCCATACAGTAAAGTAGTGTTCCATCATAATCACATACCACAACTTATTCAAGCATTCCTCAATTGATGGTCATCGCCTCAACTTGTCTTTGTTGACCTATCATCACATGACCAGGTGTGCTCTGAGATAAACGCCCTCCTTACTTCCTCTGCTTTGTAAAATCCCTTTCATGCCTAATAGTCGCTGGCATAGAATAGGTGCTTGTTGTTTGCTTGAAATAACATCCTCCCAAGACATTAAAGCAAAATGAAAACTGACTGATAACAGAATATTTTCCACTTTGTGTAGTTTACATAAAAGTACACTTTAATGTTCATCATTTGTTACAGCATTATCTCATATTTTTACCTAGTTGTGTTACCTCCTAGTTTTTTTAATCTAGTGTTTTTTCCTCTCTATCACTTCATGAAAGTTTTACTATATTTTTCTGAATTCGTAATCCATATGGCATAAACCATATTTAGTTATACTGTGTATGCTTTTTAGCTCATCCATTCCCTTGTGTTTAGGTATTTTTTTTCTCACCAAGTTGATTTTAATCACAATAATACTGCTAATGAACATTTGTATAGATAAAAATCTTCTCTGACTATAAACTTCATGGAATATGAACAGTGTAGTAAGTTCTTGTATAATGAAGTGGGAGAAGTAAGATAAGTTCATCTTGGAACCATGTGAAACTTTGATTGAGGAACTGTTGTGGCAAACATATAATTATAAAGCCAAAAGGATGTGTATGAGGCAGATTGTTTTAGATGGTAAAGAAAAACCACAGAATGTTTTAACATTGTGAAATTTTTCTTCTGTTGTTGGTGTAATGTTAATGAAATAGGAAGATCTTTCCTGTCCATTAATAGGCCTATGTGACCTGCTTTGAATTCTGGTCCAGCTTTTAGCTGTGATACATCCTGTCATATAGAGCCTATTGGGGGAGGATTTTGCCTAGGGGAACTTGCTGGGAGTGTGGGGAAAACAGTGCTGTACGAGCCTGAGGCTTAAGGGAAAAAAAATGCTTACAAGTAACTCTGGGGAGGCCTAATAGAAAGAGTGCTTGAGATGTCTGTGCTCCCTGGTTTGGTGATGAGTACTTTGCTAAATCTTGCTTCTTGGTATCCTAATAGTGATACTTCAAATAAATATTTTGGTTTTGTCTGGGAGGAACAGAGTTTATTATGTTTTGCAAATTTACCCCAGAAATATGTGTGCATATTCATAGCAGCTGCTATGGGTATTGGTGTTACATTTAGACACCTCATTTGCCCTCCAGAAAAGCCTGTGAAAGTATAATGGAAATAGTGCTCAGAGCAGTCTTAACTCTTTCCCCCTCTGTTGGCTTATGTGACTTTTTCTGGTTCTTTGACAGTTTTGAAGGACCCATCCAGATCTGTCCTGTATAATTGCCACTACAAGGACTGAGCTTCCATTTGATCCTGAGTCTTACTGCTCCCTTGCCTTGAGGGTAAGTACCAATGGCAAAACTTGGAAGTTTTGCTGAGTTTTCTCTGTGTCTTTCTCTTGTCAGCCTTAGAGGAAACTCAGTTTCTATGCATATGAGAGTGAGTGAGAGCATACAGAAGAGAGAGAATATGGAAATACTATGTAGAGGAAGTTTATGCTGTCAGCAGTATCTTTTAGCATTTTGTGTCTTTGTCATCTGGGCAGAATTCTTTTTTTCTCTGGTTTAATCAGCCAAAGAAAAAAGGGTTAAAGGAATTGAATTTTATTTCTACTTTCCTTATTGTGGTCAGTTGAGAATTGATAGAAGCAGATAGGCAGATTCCCCTTCCCAACTTAGAGAATTTCATGATGTTGGAAATTAAAGAAAGATTGACTCTGTGACTTAGTTAAATTTTTTGTTGTTTTTTGAAATAAGTTTTATTAACATCATTTAATTATTTTTTAAGACTTCACCGTAATCTCCCCAAGTGGTCCTTCCTCTCCTCCCATATGGAAGAAAATATTTAAATAATATTAAGGAAAAGAGGAAGAAGAAAAAAATCATAACTGATCTATACATTGAAAAAGTCTGGAAATGTGTGAAATATGCCATACTTGGGGATCTCTCACTATTACAAAGGGCTAGTCAAAGGTTATTTTCTGTCTTTTCCATGCATTTTCTTTATAATTTTACAACATTCACTTTTGATTGTGTGTATGTGTGTGTATGTACTGATATTTCTCTCTCTTTCTCCTCTCTCTCTCTCTCTCTCTAAACTGAGATGTGAGATTTGACTTCATGTGCTGAAATAGGCTACTGGGGATTTTTGAGTTTTACCTCTCTAGGCTTGTTAGAGATTGTGTGAAATTTATGTAAAAATGACTTTTCCTGGGGAATCAGGGATTTTTTTGTTGCTTTGATGTTAGGGGAAAGGGAGACATGATTTGTAACTTGGAATTTAGTCTTGAAGTTCAGAGCTACCTTCTTCTCCTTCCCCTCCCTAAATCTGATAGTACAAGTTTCTGGTTTCTGTGTTTGTGAATGAGAACTTTGTGAATTCTGAGCTGAGGCTATAGAATGATTTCCCCTTCTTCTTTCACCCACTCCATACACTAGTAACCAAATATGAGGCTATGACAGTTTGTTAAGAGAATGAGAAAATAGTTTTAAAAGTTGGTTTATACAGTATAGATAGAATTGGTTTATATGGTAATTTGTTGACTTTTATCGTGGGATCTGTGGATCAGTCGTAATTTGATAAAGAAGTGTAGTTTCTTAACATTCCTTTTGGAAGCATAGTTTCTTAACTCATGCTAGTTGTATAATGTTAAAAAGTAGGGCATTAGAGAAACAGCAAGTTACCTTTACACATTTGAGTATGCTGTTTGTCAGTTTTTATAAGGTTATTATGTTCAAAGGATTTTATTCTTGGATCCACTGACTCCAATTTGAAAGACTTTTTCATTAAACCTTCTAGACTTTTTATTTTCATTATGCCATATTGACCTAGTCTCAGTGCCTTTCTGGTTTTATGTGAAGAAATATGCATTCACTTTCTCTACAAAATTTGTGATGTGATTATTTTTATTACTTTATGTGAATTGTATGTTTAAAGCTAGGAAGGGAAGAAAAGATCTGAAGTTTTTAAGAAATACACAGTTCTTTCATTCTTGAAGAAGACTGTGACTTAGGAAAGATGATGTCATGACTTGCAAATGAATTGAATTTAAGTGAGACAGGGCTGTGCAAAGCCATCTGCCTCTCTCTACTTCAGAACCATCTGGGTTCAGTGGCAAGATATAGATCAGGACTACTGGAGATGGCCCCAGGAAATACATTATATGAGCTTAATGGGTATGAACGTGATTTGTTTTTTCTTAAAAAATGAATCCGAAAAATGTCACTATAAAGTGACAGTCATGTACTATGGCTCAACTGTGAACTTGTTGGTATTCATTTTAGAAACAACTCTATCACCTCTAAGTTATAAGCAATGAAACCTGCTATGGAGCCTCTTAGAACTGAACTGTAATTTTGATTTTTCACTGACTTTGGATCTAGGAAAAGCTGATTAAATAATGAATCACTGGGAGGGAAATGCCAAGAGCTCACAGGGATTACTCCCTATGCATTATATCAAGCAGATATAAAATTCTCATAAGGTTGAGAACATGGCCTTACGAAGGTAATGTTAGAATCCTCCGCACTCTTTTTATCCTCTGCTACCATTTAAGTCATTGGCCTGGCTATGAGACATTTGGACTTTGGATTTGAACTATGCATGAATTACTTGTGCCAAAAAAGTATTTGATGTTTTACTTGAAATAAGAGAGGTTTGTTCTATTATACCTTTGATAGGTTAGTGGGTGACTTTGCAACCACATTCCTTCAATTTTCATGGATCTGATGTTGTCAAAAGGATTACAAGTGTTTTATGATAAATCTTTCTTACTTTATGTTCCCTGGTCCCAAGGATACAGGAGTTTAAAACTTTTATCCATTTGGACTTTATTCTTGTGTACGGTGTCAGGCATTGGTCTATGCCCAGTTTCAGCCACACTGATAGCCAGTTTTCCCAGCAATTTTTGTCAGACAGTGAGTTCTTATCCCAGAAACTGGAGTCCTTGGGTTTATCAAACAGTTGACTGCCATAATCATTGACTACTGTATCTTGATTTCCTAACCTATTCCATTGGTCTAGCTCTGTTTCTTAGCCAATAAGTACCAAGTGTTTTTGATGATTGCTGCTTTATAATACAATTTGAGATCCGGTTTAGGTATCAGAACCATATTTGTATCATAAAAAGAATTTGGTAGGACTCCTTCCCCAATTTTCCCAAATAGTCTATATAGTATTGGAATTAATTATTCTTTAAATTGGAATTAATTATTCTTTAAATGTTTGATAGAACTCACTTGTAAATCCATCTGACCCTGGAGATTTTTCCCCAGGGAGTTAACTGATGGCTTGTTCAATTTCTTTTTCTGAGATGGGATTATTGGAATATTCAACTTCCTCTTCTGTTACTCTGGGCAATTTATATTTTTTTAAAATAATCATCTCATTTAGATTGTTGAATTTATGGGAATACAGTTTTAATTTCTTCCTCATTGGAGGTTAGTTTACCCTTTTCATTTTTGATATTGGTAATTTGGTTTTCTTTTTTTGTTGTTTTTCTAACGTTTTCAGCTACATGCCTAATTGATCATTCTTCTCTTTCATTATTTTATTCATGTAAGCAGTCAGAGATATAAAATTTCCCCTAAGAATTGCTTTTGCAGTACCCCATACGTTTTGGTAGGTTGTCTCATTATTGTCATTCTCTTGAAGGAAGTTATTGATTGTTTCCATGATTTATTGTTAGCCCACTTCTTCTTTAGGATAGATTATTTAGTTTCCAATTAATTTTTAGTTTATCTTTCCATGGCCTTTTCTTATATTTAATTTTTATTGCATTATGATCTGAGAAGGATGCATTAATTATCTACCTTTCTGCACTGGATTGTGAGGTTTTTATGCCATGTACCGCTGAGAAAAAAGTGTATGCCTTTCTATCCCCATTCAGTTTTCTCCAGAGATCTATCATATCCACCTTATCCAGAGTTTTATTCACCTCCTTAATTCTTTCTTGTTTATTTTGAGGGGATGGGGAGGTTGAGGTCCCCTACTAGTGTAGTTTTGATATCTTTCTTCCTATAAACTCCCTTAACTTCACTAAGAATTTGGGTACCATACCATTTGGTGCGTATATTTTAATAATGATACTGCTTCATTGTCTGTGGTGCCTTTTAGCAGGATATTATAGTTTCCTTATCTCTTTTGATTAGATCTAATCAAATTAATTCTAATCTCAGACAACACAAAAGCAGAAATAGCATTGCTACCCCTGGTTTTTTTACATCAGCTGAAACACAATATATTTTGCTCCAACCTTTTATCTTTACCCTGTGTGTGTCCTCCTGTTTCAAATGTGTTTTTTGTAAACAGCATATTGTTGGATTATGTTTTAATCCATTCTGCTATCTGCCTTCATTTTATGGAAGAGTTTGTCCCATTCACATTCATAGTTATGGTTGCTATTTGTGTCTTTCCCTCCATCCTATTTTCCCCCGCTTTTAGTTCTCCCTTCTCTCTTACCCTTCAAATAGTTTTAATTTTTGACCACTGCCTTCCTTACTCTTCCCTCCCTTTTTTCAGTCCCCTCCCTTTCACTTCCCTTATTACTTCCTCCTTCCTTTTTAGTCTCCCCTCTCTTTTCTTTCCCCTTTCCCCTCCTGCTGCCCATAGAGCTAGTTAAGATTTCTATACTTTCCTTCCCTTTTAGCCTCCTCTCTTTTCTTTCCCCTTTCCCTTCCTACTGCCCGTAGAGCTAGTTAAGATTTCTATACTTAACTGAATTTACTGTTCCCTCCTTGAACTAAATCAGATGAGAGTAAATCTCAAACAGTGCTCATCTTCCTTCCCACCTCCCCTCTTTCCTTCTACTGTAATCTGTTTTTGTGCCTCTTCCTTTGATGTAATTTATCTTTATCTGCCTCCTCCTTTTCACATCTTCTTCACAAGTCACAATCCCTTCTCACCCGTAAGTCACATTTTTATCATCACATCATTTATACCCACTTCCTCTATGTATATCCCTTTTAAATATAATAAATTACAATTCTCAAGATTAACAAGTATCATCTTCTCTTACAGGAATGTAAACAGTTAGTCCATATTGAATAACGGGTTTTTTTTTTCTGTTTACCTTTTTATACTTCTGGTGAGACTTGAGTTTCAATGAACTCTGGCCTTTTCATCAGGAAGGTCTAGAAATTCCTTATTTCATTGAGTGTCCATCTCCTTGCATGAAATATTATGTTCAATTTTGCTGGGTAATTGATCGTTGGTTGTAGTCCCAGTTCTTTTCCCTTATGGAATATCATATTCCAGTCCCTCCAGTCTTTTAATATAGAAGCTGCAAAGTTATGTATGATCCTGATTATAGTTCCTCAATATGTGAATTTGTTTCTCTTTCTAGCTGCTTGCAGTATTATCTCCTTTACTTGATAGTTCTGAAATTTGTCAACAGTATTCCTTGGTGTTTGCAGTTTGGGATCTTTTTTGGAGGTTATCAGTGGATTCTTTCAATTACTATTTTGCCCTGTGGATCTAGGACCTCTGGGCAGTTTCCCTTGATGATTTCTTGGAAGATATTGTCCAGGCTCTTTTTTTCATCATGGTTTTCCAGTAGATCAGTAATTCTTAGATTTTCTCTTCTGTATCTGTTTTCCAGGTCAGTTGTTTCTCCAATGAGATAGTTTACATTTTTTCCTACTTTTTCATTCTTTAGATTGTTTGATTCTTTAGATTGTTTGACTGATTCTTGATGTCTTATAGAGTCATTTAGCGTCTACTTTCCCAGTTCTAATTTTTAATAGATTGTTTTCTTCAATAACTTTTGCATTTCCTTTTCCATTTGCCCAATTGTTCCTTTTAAGAAGTTACTTTCTCCAATTAGGTTTTGTGTTTCCTTTTCCCATTTGTCCAATTTTCTTTTGAAATTCTTCCAGGATTTCTTTTTTCATATTCTTAAAATCATTGGCCAGTTTTTCTTCTACTTGTCTAATTTGACTTTTAAAATCCTTCTTGAGTTCTTCCAAGAATGCTCTTTGGGCTTGAGACCAGTTCATATTACCCTCTGAAGTTTCACGTGAGAATGCTGTCTGTCCTCTTTGGTATTTGTGTTTTAGTCCTTGTCCCCATTTAAAGATTCTGTGGTCTTTTCTGGTTTGCTTCTTGCTCGTAATGATCACCCTTTTCCTGACTTTTAAAGTAGATCCTTGCTTCTGGGGCACAAGGGCCCTCTGTCCCATGGTTCTTGTGGATAGAGCTTGAGACTCTGGTTCTTTCAGCTAGAAGCTAAAATGGTGCAGCTTACCTGGTGCTGAGCTGACTGGTGTGCCAAAGTAGAGTCCAGGTAAAGTCTTTCTGAGTTTCCCTGGAGTTACCTTGGAGCTTTCTGTGTTAGGTGTGAAGGAAGAGTGGTCTGGTTGCAGGAGGTGTCTCCTCTTTTGAGCTAGAGCACGGGCACGCTCAGTGGTCGGTGAACCCCATCTCTGATAGTGTCTTCCCAGTTCCCCTGGCAGTGTTGAAGGGTGCCTGGAGTCCTGGTGTTAGCACTTGTGGAGTCCACCCTCTGGAGCTCAGGATCTCCTCCTGGTTCGCTGAGGTGAGGCTGTCTAGGACAGCTCTAGTCCTAAACTGGTCCCCTTCAGCCACAGCAAGAGGGGACACCCCACCCCCCTTTGTGATTTTTCCTAGCCTCATGGACTAAGAGTGTTTACCTGTTTGGCTGATCTCACTATTCCAGGATTTTTCCTGTGGAAATACTCAACTGGGTTTTTCAAGGTCAACAAGGGGATGGCGATAGCATTTTGAAATCACTCCGCCATCTTGGTTCCCGGGAAGTTCAAGTAGGTGACGTACAGACAATCTGCAGGTGCTACTGTTACCTGGGTTCTGAGCTTCTCTCTCACATAATTTCACTGGACTCCCATCCTGGGTTATGTTTTCTCTTTTGATAATTTCTTGAAAGATGATGTCTGAGCTCTTTTGATCATGGCTTTCAGGTTGTCCATTAATTTTTAAATTGTCTTTTCTGTTTCTATTTTCCAGCTCAGTTGTTTTTCCAGTGTGAACACTGTTATTTTTTAGGTTTTATTTTATAATTTCTTGATTTTTCATGTAGTCATTAGCTTCCATTTGCTCCATTAAAATTTGTAAGGAATTATTTTCTTCAGTGAGCTTTTGGACATCCTTTCCCATTTGACAAGTTCTGTTTTTTAAGGCATTGTGCTCATAGGCTTTTTGGACCTCTTGCCATTTGGGTTAGTCTATTTTTTAAGGTGTTATATTTTCCTCAGTATTTTTTTGTGCCTCCTTTATCAAGCTGTTGACTTGTTTTTCATGATTTTCTTGTATCACTCTCATTTTTCTTCCTAATTTTTCCTCCACCTTTCTTACTTGATTTTCAGAATCTTTTTTGATCTCTACCATGGCCTTAGACCAATTCCTATTTTTCTTGGAGGCTTTTGAATGTAGGAGCTTTGACTTTGTAGCCTTCTTTTGGTTTTATGTTTTGACTTGTCACCAAAGTTAGATTCTGCAGTCTGATTTTTTTTTCCCCCATTGTTGGCTCATTTTCCTAGCCAATTACTTGATTGTTTAGCTCTTTGTTAAGGTAGGTCTTTGTTTGCAGTGTAGTGGGTACTATTCCAAGTTTCAGGAGTTTGTGCAACTGTTTTCAGAGATAGTTCTTAGGGATCTGTGCATTTTCACTTCTTCCAGGGTTGTAGGATCAAAGGTGAAGTGTTTACTTTTCTCCTGGTCTGTGCTCTGGTGTGTGAGTGACCACAAGTATGGAGGATTACTTCACTATCACCACAAGCTCCACCTTGCCAGCACTTGTCCTCGCCCGAGGACCACCACCCAGGATTGTGACTCGGATCTAAGCACATGCAGAGCAAGAGAATCCTGCCTCCATGCCAGCAAAGAGAGGATCATTCCATCCTCCCACCATCTCTGGACTGAAAGCTCTGCAGCCTACCCCCTGGAGCTGGGGTCAGACTACATTTCTCTCATCCAGAACCCAGAGACCTTTCTTACTGACCTTCTAAGTTGTCTTTGGCCTTTTTGGGTGGAGAAGTGTGGAAACTGCCACAGCTTCCAGTGCTTTGTTTTCTTGAGGCTTACTCCAGCCCTGCCTCTGCTGGCTCTGCCTGCACTGGACTCTGCTCCTGCTCCTCTCCTCTCCTCATGAAAGTTGTCTGTGGGCTGGAAATTTGTTTCACCCTGTCATTTTGTGGTTGCTAAGCTGCTCTAGAATTTGTTAGAGTCCTTTTTTTTTTTTTTACAGATATTTTGAAGGGTTTGGGAGAGAGCTAGAGCGAGCCCCTGCTTTTACTCCACCATCTTGGCTCTGCCCCTGGGAGTCATTTCTTGACCCCTCTGTTATGCTTGAACCTCAAGCCTCACAGAATTATTTAGTTTAAGCCAGTCTTGGGCTGTGTGACTCTGGCCATCATGACTGAATTTTCTTAGCTAAGTACTGGGGAGAATGATCTGGCAAAGGAACTATAACTTTCAAAAGTCAATTCAAGCTTCTTCTGAAGTTTAATGGACTCTTCACTGTCTTTGGAAAAGTTCTAGGTGTGAATTTTTCAGCTCTTTTTCTGAAGAGGATGTATAGGCAGGCGTCAAAACCCCTTAGAGTCTCCTTTGAGACGTGGAACAAAGAAGCCAGTAAAGAAAGTTTTAGGAGCATTTTAGAGTAATGCTTAGAGGAGTGGCCTCTGGATTTCAGTGCCACTGATCCAAGTGTGAAAAAAGATGTTTGAGGGGAAGCACAGGAAGAATTCTAGTAATGAAGAGCAGCAGAGGTTAGTATTAAAATGGAGGAGATGAGAGGTCAAAGACTATCATGGGCAGGGCAGGGTGAATGAATAGAATACTCTTTAAAATTAATTTGTTTTCAGTGTTGTACAATCACTTCCATAAGTCTTAGATTTTCACCCCTCCCTCCCATCTTCCTCCCCAAGACACCGTACCATTTATGTGGACTCTACCCATACATTCTTATTAAACACATTTTTTTCTTTTTTTTTTAATGTTTAATTTTTCTTTTTTTAATTTTAATTTTTTTTAATGTTTTACAATCATTTCCTTAAAGTTAAGATTTTATCCCCCCCACTCTTCCCCCAATACCCCCTCCCTCCCCGTGACAGCATACAATTTTGTATAGGTTCTACATATAGTTTCCTATTGAGTACATTTTCACTATAGTCATGCTATGTAGTCGAACTAAAATAAATGGAAGAAATCATATAACAAATCAAAACATAATACACTGAAACCCATCCACACACAAACATGATCTGCTACATTCTGTGAATGACTTCCATATTTCTTTCTCTGAGTGTGGAAGGCATTTTGCCTTAGAAGACCGACATTAGGATGTTTTTTTTTCTCAGTAAGTTCTTGTGTTATTACAAAGTTCCAAGTCTACCAGAAAAACTCGCACACCGTGGTCGTTGCTGTGCACAAAGTTATCCTGGTTCTGCTCCTTTCACTCAGCATCAGGTCATATAAGTCCTTCCAGGCCTCCCTGAAGTCTTCTTGTTCATCATTTCTTATGGCACAATAGTACTCCATTACATTCATATACCATAATTTATTCAGCCATTCCCCAATTGATGGGCATCCCCTTGACTTCACAGTTTTTGGCTACCACAAAGAGTGCTGCTATAAATATTTTTGTACACGTGGGACCTTTACCCGTTTTTATAATTTCTTGGGGATACAGTCCTAGTAGCGATATTTCTGGGTCAAAGGGTATGCACATTTTTGTGGCCCTTTGGGCATAGTTCCAAACCGTTCTCCAGAAGGGTTGGATGATCTCACAGCTCCACCAACAATGAATTAGTGTTCCAACTCTCCCACATCCTCTCCAGCATTTATCATTTTCTTGTTCTGTCCTGTTTGCCAATCTTATAGGTGTGATATGGTACCTCAGAGTTGTTTTGATTTGCATCTCCCTAATCAAGAGTGATTTAGAGCACTTTTTCATATGATTGTAGATATCTTTGATAATCTTCCCTTGAAAATTGCTTGTTCATATCCTTTGACCATTTATCAATTGGGGAATGACTTGTATGGTTATATATTTGAGTCAGTTCTCTATATATTCTAGAAATGAGGCCTTTATCCCCGAGCTTAGCCGTAAAAATTTTTTCCCAATTTACTACATCCCTCTGAATTTTGGTTGCATTGGGTTTGGTTGTGCAAAAACTTTTCAGTAATGCCTTCTATCGTTTCTTTAGAATAAACACATTTTCACATTAGTCATGTTGCATAGAAGAATTAAAATGAATGGGAGAAACCATGAGAAAATTCAAAACAAAACATAACACAGGAGAAAATATTTTTCTTCATTCTTTGATCCAGTTGCATAGTTCTTTGGATGTGGAAGGCATTTTTGCCTCAAGTCCATTGGGAATGGGGCTGTCTCCCCGAAAAATTCCTTGCACATTGTGGTTGTTGCTGTGTACAAATTTCTTCTGGTTCTGCTCCTTCCACTCATCATCAGTTTGTGTAAGTCCTTCCAGGCTTCTCTGAAGTCTTCAGTTCATCATTTCTTATAGCACAGTAGTATTCCTTTAACATTCATATCCAACAGCTTGTTTAGCCATTCCCTAATTGATGAGCATCCCCTTAAGAACAGAATGCTCTTAAGGTGATAGGCAACACAGAATGTTTTCCTCTGGAATAATTGAGGATTCCTAAGCTTTCTGAACCAAAATTCTTCCTTCAGACTCTTACAGTCAAGAAGTTTTTCTGTGACTCTTTGAGGCCTTTCAATTTCGACAAGGTATTTTGTGTTACAGTCTCTTAAAAATTAATCTTTGAACCTAAGGAATTCTTAGTTTCTTAAGCTTTCAAGGTGCCTTAGAGATGATTGTGTCTAAATTTAGGATAAATTAATCTAGGATCACTCATTCCCATCCCGGGTGAGAAAAATAAAATTACCCTTAGCTAGGAAATTGCAGTTTTTGATTAAAGAGAGTGTACATAAAGTAGGCCATTTTCTTAATGGGGGCAGGGATAGTTGTACTATTATATCTCTGTTGACCATACTTTTTTCCCCAGTGGCTAAGAACAGAACCCCATCCCTTCAGTGGGCGAGATTCTACTAAATTGGTGCTTGTCATTTGTTAATTTTTTGGCCTCTTTGGTTAGACTTTGGTTTCAAGTCGTCTTCCTGTGATTTGGAATAACACACCAAAGGAGTCTTAATTAAGAGTATGCTGAAACTAACCTTTGAGCAAATACCTATGTATTGTGTTCCTATGATGGGTGTAGGATGCAACCTAGGATGCTTGGTATCTTCTGGCCATGTAAGTAGTGAACTTTAAAGGATGTTTCCTTACCTTTTTGTATTGCAGCTGCAATCCAACAAAGAATCTCTTCTGTGGGTATGGAGGCATTAGTAATCTCAGTGGAACATCCAGAATTGCTATGATATAAGCTAAGACCATACATTTTGGTAGGTAAGTTGTTCAGAATTTATCAGTAGCATCTGTGAAATCAGGGAAAGTTGTCCTATAGGACAGTAGTATAGAGAGAGCTGTATAACTTGTGGAGTATGCAGTTAGAAAGGTGTTCTTTCTTTTCTTGAACAAAAGTTCTTGTTTCAGCAGTTCTTATGGCTACAACATTGCTGTTAACTGCTCTGATTTTCCACTAAAACGATATCCCAGAGCAATAGAGCCATCTGGCCAAAATACAGTTGAAGCTAATATGGAGCAGTGAATGATTTCTTAAAGGCAAATACTGCAGAGTTGGGCAAGAACTGTCATTTTTCACTTATATCCCTAGTATACATGGAAAAATGCTTGTATTGAATTTGTTGAATTCTTTTGGTACTCTTTCCTAAAAAGGAGTTTTGTACTTAAAGAAAGAAAACATTTTTATAAATTAAATCTACCTTTTCTCCCTTAAAAACAGAATCAAAACCTTTTACGGTATGTATAGTTAATCACAACAAATTCCACATTTACCATGTTCAAGAAAAATTGTCTCATACTGTATTCTTGAGTCCTTCACTTTCCCCATTTTGAGTGTTATGGAATTGTGATTGGTCATGATACTGATCACAATTGTTTTTGTTTACCATAATGTCACTGTATAAATTTTTACTTGCAATAAACTTAGATTAGAGTGACAGAACTGCAGGCTTCTCTTTAATCAGGCATTCTTGACCTGTTTATTCCTCTGCAGGCTCCAGAATGGGCTGGAGGCTCAAAGTGAGACCTTATTTCGCTCTTATTGTGAGCCATACTGCTAATGCTTGTTTTTAAACTTTTCTTTGCACAGCCCAAGATCCATAAGTGCTCTTTAACCAGAGAATATCACAAGTAGGTTGTCCTCTGCATAGTTGGCTCTGGATCTGTGATCTGGAATTGAGTAGGTAATGGGCACCAAAGCTTAGCAGCTGGCACCTGTTCCAGTGAGGGACTTTGTATTGGGCTGATGTACAACTTCTTTGTACTGGAGTGCTCATGTAGGGACTGTCCCCAGTGTCAGCTGATCTTTCTTTCTATGCCAACCTGGGCTAGAAATGTGACTGTTGACGTTCTTTTGAATTTCCCCTTCCTAATTGATATGATGTTTTTTTCCCCCTCAATTTATGTATTTGTAGTTTTCAGCATGCACTTTTGTAAAATTTTGAGTTACAAGTTTTTCTTCCTCCTGTCCCCAAGACAATAAGCAGTCTGATATAGGGCATACATGTATAATCATATTAAGCATATTTCTACATTAGTCATGTTGTGAAAGAGGAATCAGAACAAAAGGGGAAAGCCACAAGAAAGAAAAGAATGTTAGAAAATAGTATGCTTCAATCTGCATTCAGATTCCATAGTTTTTTCTCTGGATGGTAGATAGTATATTCTATCATTAGTCTTTTGAATTTTCTTAGATGATTACATTGCTGAGAAGACCCAAGTCTCTCAAAGTTGATCATCATGCAGTGTTGCTTTTTTTGGCGTTTGGGCATAGTTCCAAATTGCCCTCCAGAATGGTTGGATCAATTCACAATCCCACCAACAATGCATTAGCGTTCCAGTTTTCCCATGTCTTCTCCAACATTTGTCATTTCCTGTTTTGTTATGTTTGCCAGTCTGATAGGTATGATGTGGTACTCAGAGTTGTTAACATTTGCATTTCTCTGATCGGTAGTGATGTACAGCATTTTTTCATATGACTATAGATGGCTTTAATTTCTTCCTCTGTAAAGTGCCTGTTCATATTCTTTGACTAGTTTCCAATTGGTTAATGACTAGTATTTTTATAAATTTGACTCAGAACTTTTTCTGTTTTAGAAATGAGGCCTTTTTCAGAAACACTGGCTATAAAAATTGTTTCCCAGCTTTCTGCTTTCCTTCTAATACTGGGTTTCATTGGTTTTGTTTGTGCAAAACCTTTTCAATGTAACATAATCAAAATGAACCATTTTGCATTTCATATTCTCTATCTTGTTCAGTTGTGAATTCTTCCCTTCTTTATAGATCTGACAGGTAAACTATTCCTTGCTCTTCTAATTTGCTTGTGGTTATCACCCTTTACATGTAAATCATGTACCGATTTTTACCTTATTTTTGGTATAGGGTATGAGATGTTGGTCAATCCCTAAGTTTCTTACAGGTAGTGCTATACTGTCTTCCAGTTTTCCTACCAGTTTTTGTCAAATAGTAAATTCTTCTCAAGTCTTTGGATTTATCAAACAGTACATAGTCTTCCTTTCCCAGATTGATTTTTTCTTTTGGATTTCTTTTTAAAAAGGGGCCATTCTTTGTCTCATTTCTTATCTAGTCTTAATCACTGAGTAGGTATTGTCTTAGTCAAACTGAGACCTGGGAAGGACCATAGCATTCATTAAAAGGCCATGGTCTTGACCCATTGCATGTGGGCCCATCTCTAGTAGTCATCCTGATTTATGTCTTACTACTAAACCCGGACAGAGGAGAAAGTGAGGCTGATGACTTTGTACAACCTTCCCTCACTTAAATCCAATTCACTTGCAAGACATGGCATCACTTTCCTGATGTCATGGTCCTCTTCAAGAAAGAAGGACAAACAACATATACTACTGTGTCTTGTGTACCTAACCTATTCCGCTGATCCATCACTATAATTTTGATGATTGCCTCTTTATTTATAATAAAATTTTAGATCTGTTATAGCTAGGCCACCTTTCTTTGCATTTTTTTTTCATTACTTTCCTTGATATGTTGGACCTTTTGTTCTCCAGATGAATTTTGTTGTTTTTTCCTATCTATAAAATATTTTGGAAGTTTGATAGCTTTTGGTTGTTTGATTGAATAAGTAAATTCATTTAGATAGAATTGTCATTTTTATTATTAGCTTGGCAGTTGATATTTTCCTAGTTGTTTAGATCTGACTTTTTGTTTTGTTTTCATATAACTCCTGGGTTTGTCTTGGTAGGTAGACTCCCAAATATTTTATATTTTATTGTTCATAGTTATATTAAATGGAATTTCTCTTTTCTTTCTCTAGCTGTTGGGCTTTGTTGGTTATATATATAAATACTGATGATTTATGTGGGTTTATTTTATATCCTGCAGCTAAAATTGTTAATTATTTCAAGTAGTTATTTAGTTGATTCTGTAGGATTCTCTAAGTAGACCTTCCTATCATCTGCAAAAAGTGATATTTTTGTTTCCTCACTGTCTATTCTAATTCCTTTGATTTATTTTTCTTCTCTTATTGCTAAAATTGACATTTCTAGTACAATATTGAATAATAGCATTGATAATGGGCATGCTTATTCTCATCTCTGATTTATTGGGAAACCTTTCTATCTAGCTTATCCCCAGTTCAGGTAATGCTTGCTGCTGGTTTTAGAAAAATGCTACTTATCATGGTACTTAAGTCATGTTACCATCTTCCTGGTAAGGACAAACCACAACCTGTGAATAGTCTGAGCTGCCCTAATCAGGGACTCAGCTGACCAGTTCCAGTTGGGCAACTTTGCTTCTCCTCTCCTCTTCTCTCCTATCCTCCATCTCCTCCATTCTCCTCCTTTCCCTTTGCAGTTGCTCTGCCCAAAGGAAGGTAAATTTTAATGGCTAAAATCTCTACCTGGTTATCTTACGTTGCTGACTAGATTTCTTTCTTACAGATCATGTCTTAAACCTAATTCATTCAGGCTCTCACTGATTGGATAACTATAGGTCCCTGCCTAGGCACCACTTAATGGTTATTTTTGGGGTCTTCCTGGCTCTTAATGAACAAAAGTAGTAATTCTCTTTCAACCAGCAACCCTGAGGGTCTTCCCCTACTTGTTTGATTTTTTTTTTTAAAGGGGCCATCCCTTGACTCAATTCTTAAATAGCCCTTATCACTGAATGGGCATTGCCTGTGAGTGAGAACTTGGAAGGACCATAGCTGCATGCTGGACTGTCTCCAATTGATCTATATTATGATCTATATAAAATGATCTATATTTGGCCATTGGACCCAGATGACTGGAAAAGAAAGGGAGGCTGGTGACTTTGCACAGCCCTCCCTCACTTGGATCCAATTCAGTTGCAAGTCATGTGTGTCATCTTCCTGATGTCATGGACTTCTTCAAGAATGAAGAAGAAACCACATAACATAAGGTTTCCTTGAGAGGGCCAGATGCTCAGGACTCCAGTCTTAAGTCCCCTGCCTCCTCTTCCTACCTTACCCTGTTATTAAACCTCTTAGTCTATTAATCAATCTATGGAGTAGCATTCTCATTAATTTATAGGCATTCTGTACCCCTCTAGATTCTTCTGGGAACACTGACAAGAAGTAGAAGATCAAGAGGGCAAAGGAAGTGGTAACTTTCCATTCATAGATATATTTAAGTCTTAGTATACTTGTATAGTTAGGGCATGAGACATTACTTATGGTGTGGAAAAACGAGTGAAAAGGAACCTATGTAATAATTTAGTTCTACAATGGAAGCAATATTTCACAACCAAAGGAAGGTGTTATTTCATCTCTTCTCTGGGGCTAAGATTCATCATACATCATTATAATTACTTGGTTTTTTAGCTTTTTTCAGCATTTGCATTTGCTGTGTTACTTGTTTTATGTTGGTTCTATTTGTTTCCAGATCATCAGTTCATACAAATTTTCCTAGATTTCTCTTGAGTTCTTAATAGCCATTTTTTTTCTTGTGACTAGATTCATATGTTAGGTTCCTATATTGGACATTTGCTTTGCTAATGATCCCCCGTTGAGGGAGTAGGTCCTAGAGTGGGATGTGTGGGTCAAAGGGTACTTTTTCGCACATAACTCCAAATTGCTTTCCAGAACCACTAGAGCAGTTCACATCTGTACCAAAAATGTATCTACCACAGCCCTTCCAACACAGGTGATTACATCCTTCATCCTTGGTAGTTTGGAAGTAAGTGTATGGTAAATTTCTCTTATTAATGGTAATTTGGAGCAAGTTTTCATGGACAGTCAGTCACTAGTGGTTTTCAGTTCTTTAGAGAACTACTTGTCCTTTGGCTACTTATTTATTCGAGAATGGATTTTAGTGTTAGAAATATGCCAGTTGTTCATGTATATTGTATGTCAGACTAGTGATGTTTGATGCAAATATTTCCCCCCCTTCTAATGATCAACTTTTATCTTTTATTTAGTTATGAATTCCAGTAGGTACAATTGAAAAAAAGTTGTAAAAAAGAAAATTGTAGAAAATCTGTTTTCTTATTTTTTTATGGTGTGACCTTTTATGGGTTTATTGAAACCATCTTTTGTTTAATTTTTTTGTTGATGTTATTGATTTCCTTGTTTACTTCAGATTTTACCATGATACTCTGTTCCTCATTTATTATTTCTTTTCGTGTAATACTATGGACAATAATTCATTTTTTAAAATAATTTCCACTTTTTTGCTATCATAAAAATGTGTTGATATTTTGGTGTATATAAGGCCTTTCTGTCTTTGATCTTCCTTGTAAAATACAGTGGATACTAGAAGTGGATACTCTGACTCAAAGATTAATCAATAGATTAATATTTTTGTCTCAAATAGTCCCAAATTATTTTCCATAATAGTTTAATTCACAGCTCTACCAAGTTTGTTCATGTGTCTGTCTTTATTACCAAAGGCATTTCAACACTATTTTTGTCTCTTACCTTTGATAGTTTGGATATGAGGTAAAATCTAAGTTATTTTAACATAAATTTCTGATTGTTTTGAATTGATTCTTAGAAGTCTTACTTTTATGTTAATTTCCTATTTATTGTGGATATTAGGCTATTTGCATCATATATATATATATATAATCGTCTTATATCATGACCTTTATGATGTTGCTTTTTAGATGATTCCATTATAAATTTTTCATAGCATATAGTAGATTTAGTCTTTTCAACCAACCAGTTATAACTTAGCAGTTTTAACCGCTTTTTAAAAAAACAAAAAACAAAAAAAAACCCTACAAAATAGTTTCAGCAGCAAATTTTGTAAAAGGTTTTTTTTTTGTTTGTAGTATGTGGTCTTGCTTTTGATACTTGAGCTGTTTGATTGTAGGCAAGTGCATATAACTCAGAGGTTCTTCATTTTTTTTTATCCCAGACTTCTGAGACTGTTTTTAAATGTATAAAAACAATATATAAAGTTACAAAGGAAGCCAATTAAAGTACAGTATAAAATTTTTTTTGAAAGTAAGTTCATGCTCTCAGATTTTCAGTGGGAAACATTTATTCAACTTATTGTAACTACATGTTAATTTTTAACTTGTTTCCAGAATGTTTTCCAATGTGTAGACATTGTTCTCCCGCTGAGTTCTTTGTTTCTGTTCTTTGTCTAGCTATTTCTTAAAATCTAGTGTAAAAGCCTAAAACATTTGCTTGTACTCAGGATTGAGGAAGAACCTGTTTGCAACTTATTCGCTTGACTGCTGCTACAGAAATTACTCTTCCTTGCACCTTAATCAGAACAAGCCAATGTAATAAATTTCATTTCTTGCATAGTAGATGTGACACTTTTGCCCATGGTCACATTCATATCGTGAAGAAACATTGGAGTAATTTTTTTTGCCAGGACCTTTTAGAAATGCATTAATTTTGATCATCTGTGAAACTTTAAAGTGACATTTACCTTGTGTTTATTTATCCTTTACCTTTCCTTTGTCTGGACTGAGGGGGTTGGTTTTTTTTGTTTTTTTTTTTAATGTTGGCCTTATTTACTGTTTGCCCTTCAATCTTTCTTGCTTTACAAACCAACCAGTTTCATGATCCTATGATAGAGAAAATGGTGGAAATACAGTGAACAAAAGTTGAATGTTTTATAGCAGCCAGATTTTTTTCTCAATTTACTGTCTTGTCATAAACTTTTTAAGGAGTAATTACTGAAAAATAATTTTTTTCTTGTCTTTCAGATTACTGATCTTTAAAAAATAACGGATGTGGACTATACTGGCACATCTTCAAAGGAACAATGGACTGGAATACCAAACCAGAAGATAGTGCTGCTCTTCCATCCTATTTAGAAAGTCAGTCAAGTTTTCTGAAAAAAGCCTTAAGTCCACATACCTTAACACCTCAGAATTCTTGTAACTATTCTAGAAATAATCAGGAAGTATTTGTTTGCTCTAACAATAAAAATGCAACTTTACAGTCACTGCAGTATCAAAATATTGAAAGTCCTAAAAATCCTCAGCAAGACTCTCATCCAGATATGTCTGGTAGGGTAGTCATCCCAGAAACTTCCACTGAAAGAATTCCTTATTCACAGTTGAAAGTAGTACCAAATCAACCAGATCAGAGTTCACACGGATCACTTGGAGCTCCAAGAAACTCTTGGTTAAGTTCTTCAGTGAGTGATTCTGTCTTTTTTAACAGAGGATTGTCTGGTGTGACATCGCAAACTAGTGTTGGAGGTAGTGTACATAATGCCCTTAAATCTCAGGACCAGTATGTCTCATCTAATACCTATACTATGCAGCTACAGATGCTTTCATCTAATCCTTCAAAAGTTCCTTCGTTGTATCCGGGAAATCAAGCATCTAATTTATATTCAGCAGAACAGCAAGTTGGGTGGGTACCACCCTGTACATCCAGTGGACTAGCTCTGCCTTTTCATCAACCCAATCAGTATCTTGATTCACACAGAGCTGTAGTAACCAATTTATCTAATACAAACATTCAAAAACAACCCTCTATTTCAGCTACACCATTACAGGTTACAAATAATCAACTTTTAAACCCTACTGTAGCTGTTGCAGCACCTCCACCACCATATCCAATGGTACAGTCACGACAATATGCAGCTATTAGTACAGTTACTGAGACAAGTAATAGAAATCTTCCTAATTACTATTGTAGATTAATACCACCATTTCAAAAAAATAGTCAGTATTTAGCTCAAAATCCAGCTAATGAAGTTGTACATACTCCACAAGTACAGCTTTCTGAACCAAAAAGAGTTTTTGGAAGAGATTGTCAACAACAGTGGCAGAACACTAATGAAAACAGCCATCAGAAACTGAATGTTGAAACAAACTATCCCTTTAATGAACCAGGCAATTCTTTGGCAGTTGGTGGAATACCTCACTACAAAAACAAGCAAATTAGAACAACTCATTGCGATGCCTCCTCTGAATTACTGAGCAGAGTCCCAGGACCAAGCAGCCAGATAAATAGTCATTCTCTTGGAGAAGGCAATGGTTTTCTTGGGAAAAATAGTGGTTCTCTCAGGGAAGGTAGTAGTAGTACCTTTGTAAAAGGTGGTGGTTCTCTTACAGAAGGCAGTCATGCAACTAATTCAGACATTGATATATCAAAAGAAAGTGATTCCAAGATAACTAAAGAAGGATTATTTAGGGATATAAAAAAGTTACTGGCAATGAAAAATGAATTTTTGAAATTAGCAAAAGAAATTAAAATTAAAAAATCTTTTCTTTCTGAAAGTCAGGATAAAACACTTAATTCTTCCTTGCCACAGAATCCTGTTATGTCTCTGCAACTTCCTTCTAAGGATCAGTCTTTCCCACAGTTAACAAGAGTTAATTCAGAACATCAACCACTGACAGTAATGCAGTCTACAGAAAATACAAATAAAGCTAACAACACATGGAACACTGGTATTAAAGAAGTAGATTGCAGCAGACAGATTAATCAAGGCAATTTAGTCTTGCCAAATTCAGTCTGTTCTGGAAAATTGCAAACAGAGCATGTAAATGCTCTTTTTCAGGAACCCTCGCCTGTGTGTCAGAAAATCTTACCAGCTATTAATCCTGCACACACATCTTCAAATCAGACCCCCTTACATTTTAATAAAGGTGATAGATTTGACAGACCTCAACAATCCGGGGATATGATGAAAACTTCTGTTGCCCAACAAAGACAGAAAGTTTTGAAAAATAAAGAGGACAATTATAAACTTCTTTCTCATCTCCTTAAAAGCAACAATACAACTTTAGATTTTACTCCCAAAATAATGAATCAGGAAACATCAGCAAACGTTGTAAGTGAAAATATGCAGGACTGTAATAAATCTATCCATTCTGTAGTAAAACAAAAAACAGAAGTCACTAGTACTCAATCACAATTCAAAACCACAGGAATTCCAGTGACTACTTTCTCAAATGCAGATCGTTTGGATAATTCTTTTAAACTGAAAGGCAGGACTTCAGTTTTGCTTAATGAGAAATCTTGTACAAAGGATAATAATTACTCCATGGAAGAGCTAACAGCATGTCTTGCATTATGGAAAAAAGCACCATCAGAATCTGCTAGCATTCAAAAGTGTGACAAATTAGGAAAAAACAAAGTATCAGATGGAATGTCATCTCCTCCAGCTATAAGAAACACAAATGAAACAGTTTTGCCAACTATGAGTGTTCCTATGGATCATAAACTTGAATCTGGAAATTTAAATTTAACAAAGGGGATTGAACTTCAAATTGCTGTTGTTTCACCTTTAATCCTTTCAGAGGTAAAACCATCAAGTGACCAACCTCAAAAGCCAATTAAATCTTCATTCGAATCAGTGTTCCCAGTTATTCAAGAAGGCAGTGTGTGTAGTTTGCAAGACCAAGTTAAAGAAAAAGCAGTTGCTTCAACAAATGTTAATACTATTAAAGGAACAGAAATGTCTGTTGCAACAGATAATTTTGCACAGGTTAATAAGTTTGATTCTAAATTACAAGACAAAAAATCATCTGGAATAGTGCTTTCAAACATAAACTCAAATTTTTCATCTGAAACAAAGAAAGGAAAACTAGGCAACTCTGAGCCACTCCTATCACATTTAGAAAAGGACCTCTGTTCTCCCAACAATGCAAACAGCTCAGGGCAAGATATAGAACAAAACAAAGAAGAGCAAATCTCAAAGCAGTTGGTGGGTGATATTCCAGTGAATGATGACTTGTTACAAATTGCCAGTGTCTGTTCCCTTGTTGAAGGTGATATGTTTTACAATTCCCAAATAGCCAATATGTTCAACTGTGTCCCTTCAGCACAGATTGAAAAGAAAGAGGCTTCTTTACCAGACAACAGTGCAGCTGATAATAGACAGCTTAAAGAGAAGTTGAACCAGACCAAGTTTGAATCTGTGAGTAATTTTAAAGGGCAAAATTTGCTGAAAATTACTAATTCCCTACCTAAATTATTTAATGGGACAAAAACATTGGGGACTTCAGAATCATTTAAATTAAAGAATTGTGAAACAAATGACAAAATTGCAAAAGTAAAAAATGATATGGAACAAAATATTGAGAAGATGGAAGTTGTGAGTAATAAGAGTTGCTCATCAACTGATGATCAGTCAGATCTTAACTCTAAGGAAATTGCTGATGTATCCAGCACACATTTCACCAAAGAGCCTTTATCTTGTATGGTCCAAAATACTGAACAAGCAAACAGTGAGATTATTTTTGACGAGGCAGCATCTGTGAAATATCTAGATGATCAGTTGTCTGAACTTGTGGAAGAATTTCCTTATGGTATTGAAAGTGCAGACATACACAATATGCCAATAGAAAATAAAAATTCATCATTGCAGCTAACCATGAAGCCGGAAACTAAAGATAAAGAAACCAGTATCAAAAGCAGCTGTGACTCTGAAGATCCAGTAAAACAAATTAAAATTACAATATTGAGCTCAGAGCGCATGAAAGAATTGTTCCCTAAAGAGAATAAAGAAATCTGCAAGGGAGATGACAACCTAGACAAACTGGAAAATTCTCAGAAAAAAGAATCAGTAACAGAAGTCCAAAATCATTGTGGTTCATATGTGAAAGCTACAAGAACTAATATCAGTCAGGATTCCGTGGTATCCTCTTCAGGAAAAGATGATGTTCATTGCTGTGCGTTAGGTTGGCTATCTACAGTTTATGATGGAGTGCCCCAGTGTCTGTGTGATTCTAGAAAGAAAATTAAAACAGAAGAGAAACTTGAAGACCAGAGTTCTCTTTCAGAAAACTTTTGCTATAAAGGAGACCCAGCTACTGATGGGACCATTCTTGATACAAAAATTAATGGATCATTAAAGAATAATTTGCAGAATTCTCCAACATATCCTGAAGGTAAAAGAAGTTTGCTTGAAATGGAACAAGATGAAATAAAATGTTCACCAAAGGGCATGGAAAAAGAAAAGACTAGTTTTTCTTCTGGGAAGAAAGCAGCAAAGTGTAATGAAAGAGATTCTCAAGGAAATACACAGAAGATACTTAAGGCAAGAAACTTAATCCCTTTAAATGGAGAAAAGAGAAAATCACATTTTTGGTCAATTAAAAACAAAGAATTTCTTAAGAAGGAAAGTTCTTCAAGAGATGTATCAACAGAGAAGTTAAAACGGAAATTTAAGTCAGGGTGCTCAAAGTTTAAAAATCCAAAATGGAAGTTGGAACAACCTAGTATATCTAATATGGAGCAGAAAAAGAAAAAATTTGAGCTAGAACAGAAAACATGTATAGTAAATGGGTCTAAGTTGTGTGAATCTCTCTCAAGCACAAATGAAGAAAGTTTTTGTGAAGAAAAAACCTCTACAGATGCAAAGTCAACAAACTTGGAAAGAAATGTCCACCAGGATACAATGAATACTTCAAGTGTGAACTTGAACTCTACGAAGTCTAATGGTAGTCCACGTATTATTAATAAAATCTTGTCTTCTCAAGATTACTTTCAGAGACAGAAGCAAAAAGAAAAAGTTGGTAAAAGAGACTTAAAACAAAGGCATGAAAATGAGAAATTTAAAAAAAATAGGCCACATGTTTCTGAATATACATGGCGAAACAAACTCACTATAAAACTGGTTAATTGTGCAATAGCAAATGAGGGACACAGTGTACGGAAATATAAAAGAGCATTAGACAATTTAGCACACCATAAGAAAGCCTCTAAGTCTCACAGACACAAGATCCATCATTCAAAAGAGTCCAAAATCTGTGGCATTGCAAGGAATGTACAAGAAAAAGGTGGTGAGAAACAGCTTGATAGTGTAGCTATTTTAAACAGAAAAATTAACAAATATAACCAAATTCCTCTCCAAGGAAAGGATCAAAAGGATCAAAAGAAACTGTATTTAAACAGAGTTGCATTTAAACGTACTGCACAAGAAAGTATTTGCCTGACAAAATTAGACTGTTCGCCCAGGAGTTCTTTAAATCAAGTTAAGTGTGGTGATGATGATAATGGGTCCAACCAAGATTCATTCTCCCTTGAGAAGGATAAATTTGAAAAACCCAAAATGCTAGAATTTAAATTATGTCCAGAAGAACTATTTAAGAACGGAAATAGTGAAGAACATCCGGATTTCAAGTCTTTTCCCAGGAAGGAGCAAGTTCCTGTGCAAGGTACGGCATTTTAAAAAAGGTGATTGCTTATATAAGGTAGTGATTGAGTCACACAGTTTGATTACAATTGAGAAACGTTACTTTTATAGTGGACTTGGAATCATTAAGAGACCTGGGTTCAGATCCTGCCAAGGACATTTAATTTGCTGTGTGACCGTGAACCAGGCCCTTAACCCTCAGTTTTCATCATCTGTAAAATGTGTGTAATAGCTAGTATTTACCTCAGTAAGACTGTTGTGAGGTTCAGGTGGCATAATGTATGTAAGCCATTTCCCAAGACCCAAAGCACTATATAACTTAATATTTTTATAAATGTAATATTGATAGTGTAATCAGCTGTGTGAGAAAGTTTTGTGTTTAAAACACTCTGCTAGCAACTAAAATTGTTCTTTGGTAGATTGTGTTTTCTAGCACCATTTCTTCATCTCTATATTCTTATTTTGCTATATTAAAAAAACTAATGCCCCACAATTCCAAAAGTAAAGTTGTCATAAATGTTACTTGAAATAGTATGTAAAAGTTCCAATATGTCTATTGCTAAGAGATATGTGTTGTGTTAAAAAGGAAAAAAAAAATTAGCAAGGGAAATTGTATTCCTTGGGGTTTTTGATAGATTATTTTATCGTAATTTATCATAAGGTATGTATTATTCCATTCAAGTTTTGAAATTAGTACTTGAGAACACTTAGTTGTTTATCCATATGGAAATCACTCAGCTTAACTGAAAATATTTAATACATGCATTGCCATATCGCACCGGAATACTGAAATTAGACTTCACAGTCTGATCAAATTGGTGTGCCAACGAACTATAGAAACATTTATTTTCTGCAAGGTTAAAAGATTTTTCTGCCTTTCAGTAGTACTATTACATGGCACTTTTGATCTTTGGTCAAGTATGCTAGTTTTTCTTCTTCAGAGAGGGGAAGAAAACATTGTTTTTGCATTTGGCAAGCTATTAAGTTCCTGCAAAAGAGAAAAGTCCCTTATATAAGAATGTGTTCTCATTGAGACAACTCTCAGATTAATATTGTTTTTAGTTCTATAAAATGCTTTCTGCTTTATTCTCTCTGTGTGTGCATGCATGCGCCAATGCAGCTTTTCTATTTCAAATATAGTTATCTTAGAGTTTAGAAATATTGGCAAATTAAGATATATTAAAATGACAGTTTAATCATTTGCAGGCATTAAAAGTACAAAAGAAGATTGGTTAAAATGTATTCCTCAGAAGAAAAGGAAAATAGAAGCAGTCAAAGATAAAGGTGACACATTGCCTGTGCTCAGTTTTAATGTCCGTCTTTCCTTAGAATGATGGATGTTACTGTTATTGTTTTTGTTTGGGGTAGAGCATATGTAATGAAAATAACATTATCCTTATTGTTCTTTATTATTTGTGATTTACTCGTTTTCTCACATGTTTTGAAGTGGGCAGGGTTTATGTTTGATTATCTTGGTTTATTGTGTTTATATTTTAATAAGAAGAAGATGGAACTCCCAGCACAGTTCTGATGAAGAAAAAACAGAAATTGAAACTACCAGTAGAATTGTTGTTTTAAATAAAAGTGGAGACAGTAATCCGAGTTTTATATTTAAAAGCAAGACATTCTATCTTGAATGTGCAGTAGTTTGTTTAATTGAAAACATTGAGCATTAAAGATACATACACAGTTATCAAGAGTCCAAAGAAGCAAAGTTAAATAGAAAACAAAAACAGAAAAATGAAAGGTGGATGGATGCATGCAAGACACTAGGGAATGAGACTTAAATAATAACAGAATCGAGGACTTTAGCACCTAGAAAATGATAACAGATTATCTAGCTTACACCATGCTAACTTAAGAATACCTGATACACAAAATCCTCAACAAGTGACCCATCCTATTTACATTTGAAAGATTCCATTAATGGTAAATTACTGCCTCCAAAGGATTGTCATTGATTCAGAAGAAGGTGGTTTGTTTTGTATTTTACCAGAAACTTTCTGCATCTGCTTAGCTGCTACGGCTTTGTCTCCTGCTTTGGGAGCCGTATCTCAGAACAGATTCTCTCCCTTTTCTAGGACATAGCCAACAGCTCTTAGGCTTTTATATTTTTGTTATACTTTCTATATAAGTCAACTATGTGTTGCAGTGGATAGGGTAATGAGCTTGGATGAGTCTTCCTGAGTTCAAATCAAGCTTATTAGCTTACTAATTTATGGGCAAGTCACTTAATTCTGCCTCAGTTCTCATCTGTAAAATAATCTGGAAAAGGAAAAAAATAAACCACTCCAGTGTCTTTGCCAAGAAAATTCTAATGTGTCCCAGAGTCTGACACAACTAAAACAACAGAACTACAGCAGAGACCATGCTTCTAAACCTGATTTTCAGTCCTTTTGCCATTTTGGTCCCTGTTAATATAATTCATTTTGTTACTGTTCTTCATATGCTTTGATACCTAGAAGTGAACGTGTCCTGTAGATATGGTCTGAGCAGAGAGGAAGTGCTGCTTCCCTGAATCTAATACAGCTCAAGTTTGCAATACCTTTCTTTGACTGTAATGTCACACTGCTTACTTACTCATATTATAATTAATGAAAACCAGATCCTAGATAATTTTCATAAGAAATATCTAAAATAAAGGCCCAACAGCCTTTATTCAGGTAATTGTTAGAGCCAAGTGTAGAGTTTAACATTTAGACCTGTTAAATTAAATTTTATTAGCTTTAAATTACCATTTTAGCCTGTTTTCAATGTGAGCTGCATTTTCCAGGTTTGTGTTGACTCCGCCATGTATATCTTATGTAAGTCACAATATAAACATTAGTCACTAGAGACCACTTTCTGGATTGGCACCTTTGTCCAGGGGACAGTCACCTGTCCTTGATCCAATTAGCCAGTTATTTGCCCAGTTATATTGTCCTCAAGCTCATCTCTCTTCATATTGTTCCTCACTCATACAAAAAGTACCCAGAATTTTAATTGAAATTTTAAACAATTTGTTTACTATAGCAAACTGTTCATTGAAAACAGTGTCTATTTCTCATGTTTTCTTTAAATAAAACAGCTCTCCTATTTCAAGTCTATATATGCATGAGTACAGAAAAAGGAGTTTTTTGATTTGCCTGTTTTGTAAGTAGCAGTTCAGCAAAGTTGCTTAAAAGTTTCTGTTGAAATCAGCGTATTTGTTGAGATCCTCTGCTGGCACAAAGAGGAAACAACAGTCAATAAGATAGAAATTACAATCTAACAGGAAAAGCAGGAATGGCAAAATTTCCAGTGCTATGATTCTTTAAAAAGGTAGAGTACATACAGCCTGCAAATTGTGAACTTGTGAGCTGAATTCCTGATGAAGACCAAATTAGGAGTCTTGTTGGAATGGCTGGAAACTAACTTTCTAAAATTGTACTGTTTAGAGGAAAGGTAGAATGTGAAACGCTTCTTAAATCAAAAAGGAATAGCAAATTGTATATAATGGATTTGCAATTTTCCTGTACAATCATTTTTTAAAATTATGCTATGTTATGGAAATGTTTGTTTTAATAAAAATGTCAAAAAATCAAAATAGAAGGAAAAAGACTGAAAAGGAATGCCAAAATTGTGAGAAAATGGGTAAAAAGCAGACTGAAATGGGGCAAGAGAACCAAAGAGAAAATGAAATTGGTAAAGGAAAGCATAAGCTTAGAATAATAGCATTATTTTGATTAGATTTATCAGTTTAAATAAAAATAGAAGGGAAAGTAATCTTGAGATAAACATGGAAAAAATGAAAAACTAAACCAGGGAAACTGAAGGTGTGAGATACAGAGGTAAAAGAAGTAGATTGACAGCACTGAAGCAGAGACATGGGGAAACAGAAGGAAGGAAAATGGGGTATAGTTTGAAAGGAAAGAATACAAGGAATGAAATATCAACACTAGCTGGAGGTTGTAGAGCATATTTTTCTTTGAGTATGGTGTTTGGGTACATAATCTTTAAAATTTTATGACTTTAATCTGAAGTCCTTTCTCATGAATCTACACAAAGGTGTGGGAAGAGGCTGGGAGAAGAGAAGGAAAGGAACACAAGACACTGAATGATGGCCAAGGAACAGACAAAGGGATATTTGGGGAAAGATTAGATGGAGACAAAGTCAAGTAGTGATAGGAGTCCATGGGGCAGAGAGGGAAATCATGGAATCTAGAAAAGGGACATTAAAATGCAGCAGTACACCCTGGTAGAGGGAAAAGGACATGGAAAAGGAAGGTGATACCTGCCTTGATGAGACACAAACCTGACACTGAGATGCGTTGAAGTGTGGATATAGAGAGTTAAATGATTATATCCATTTTGACATGATAAAATTGAAACGTAGAGAGTAAAGAGAAACATTAGGGAATGAAAAAGATCAAAAGAAAACCATAAAACAGACTATACATAAGTAAAACTGTGTTGACATCTTTTTAAATGAAACTAATGTAGCTGATTTTCATGAAATTAGTATTCCATACTTCATTGGTGCTTAATATTAAGTAACAGTAACATTTATTTCCTTTAGATGACAATGCTGTATCTAATTCAAGAGTGTACAAGAGAACATTGAGTATGGATGGATGCAAGGCTGTTCAGAACCCGCCAAAAGATTCAAAAACCATGTTTCAGACCTACAAGAAATTATATTTGGAGAAAAGAAGTAGAAGCCTAGATGACAGTCCTACAAAGTAATTATCTTTTTGTTAGATAAAGTTTAGGAAGCAGTGTGTGGTACTGAAAATGTCCAAATGCTATTCCTTCCAAGGATTAATTTCTATTCTTTTCTCCTTTTAAAATTCAGTTCTGTAGCTGACAGTGGATTCACCATTGCAATTATGAAGGCTTTCCAGTCATAAACTTTATTTCTGACTTAAATAACATCTTTTAGAAACGTCTTGTTGTAATGGGGAGAAAGTTTAATCTGTCTTTGCTTAGAAAAGCATCAAATAAATTGATGCAAAGAAACCTGATTGTGCTTAACAGGGAAACTATAAAGTATTTAGCTGCTACATTGTGGAACCAAACAGACATAATTACAAAATAATTGTTTTGTTTAATTTTTTCTTATTTTTGTATTTCAAATGCTGACTAGAACTGTTAATTTCATCCTTAAATTTGAGGAAAAGCTGTTCAACAATTACTTGTACACTTTAATTAGAATTGTAAATACATTCTTATGTTTATAAGCTATATTAGCAGAGCTTAACTAATTGTGAATTTTGAAATATATTCTTGAGTATTTTGTTAAAAGTGCCATTTTGTACTTTTAAATTTTGTACTTGAATTGTAAACTTTTCCCCAAAGTCTTGGTTTTTTTACTTATCACATTGAAAACAATTTGGATGTTTAAACATTACTTTTCGTACTTGAAATAAACATTTATTTTAAAAAATGTAAAAGTTGATGTGGGTTTTTTTTTAAATTAACTTCAGTGAGTTTGTCAACACATTTTAATAGGATGTTAATGTAAAACAGTTGTACTGTATATCAAGTAGTATAAAAACATTAGAGGCTGTCTTTTCTATTTGTATCTTCAGTGCTTTGCACATAGTTCACATTTCATTCATGGGAAGAAAAAAATATAGGAAGCCAGAAATAATAACTATCCTTTGGAGAGTAAGATTTGCAAAATAGCTTACAAATATTACCTCATTTGATCTTCACAACTCCCCTGAAAGGTAGATAGTATAATTATCCCTATTTTACGATGTGAAAACTGAGGTAATGGTTAAGCATCTTGCCCAGGATTGCACAGGTAATAAGTGAAAAGCTGGATTTGAATTGAGGTATTTTTGACTGCTGCTCCAATGATTGGTATTACCCACTTTTTAGTAGCCTATAAAATGGTGGAGGACTTTATGTGATACTGCAGAAGGCAAAAGATAATAGGCTTACAGTCAGGAATAAGTTAGCAGTATGATCCCACAGGAGGAAAAAAGAGACTTTTAATGAAAAAGAGGACATCAGTGTATTCTTGATAATGACCACAGTGTCAAACGAGTTATTCAAATATAGGAAGATGATACATGTGTCCTCTGAGAAACTTTTATCGGGGGTCTTAGAGAATGTCTGATTAAAAGTCCTGAAAATGGATCTGTTTTTAACAGAAGAATGGAAAAGGAGAGGCATAGGAAATACACTGGGGAGGGGGAAAGGGAATCATGGGGAAATATGATGTAATAAGTATGGGCCAATAGTTTAAAAACAGGAGGTTGGGGAGAGGAAGTGACACTTGAAAATTTCACTCATGTGAACTAATTGAAGGAAGGTAAAATACATTAAGTTGGACACAAATGCATTTCACCCCATAGAAACAAAAGGGACTGGGAACCAGAAAGAAGGAAGAGATTAGTCTTCAACAAAACAAAGGTTACAAAAATATCTGTAGCAGTTTTTTTTGAGGTAGGGAATTGGAGGCTGAGGGGTGATCATCAGTTGGAGAATGGCTCAACAAGCTGTGGTATAAAAATGTAATAGAATACGATCGTACTGTGCGAAGTGATGAGAGGTTTGTTTCAGAGAAACCTAGATGGACATGAAATGATGCAGTTAGGTGAGCAGAACTAGGTGGAACAATTTGTACGAGGACAGTGTGTGTGTGTGTGTGTGTGTGTGTGTGTAAAAGAAAACCAGTATTTGAAAGACTTAGGACCTTTGAAGAACATAGTGGCCAAATACAATTCCAGAGAACACATTTTTAAACATGCTACATATATACATACATTCTGATAAAGACATGGAAAGTTCAGATTGACAGATTTTTTAGTTTTTGATCTGGTCAATGTTGCAATTTCTTTTACTTGACTATAACTATTTCTATTAGCGATTTTAGTTCCCTTTGTCAATTGGGAGTGGGAAGGGAGGGAGAGGTGGTTTGTGTTGATGAAAAAATGTGGAGAGAATTATCTGTTGATCTAGTGTTCAAGTTACTGTGGAAGAAAGTTAATTTTGAAAGCTGCATGAAACTGGGTCATAGAGTCTGGGAGAGAGTAATATTTCTTTGTATTCTTATTGAATTTTCTTTGCTCCCAGTTCTTTATTTTCTCTCCAAGTGCTTTAATTACACTTCTCTGGCCTTTACTCTGATGAAGCATTAAGCCTTTCATAGTGCATTGATAGTTCCTCATTTTATCTTTATAAATATGATGTAACCATGTGCTAAATTGACAGTATGGTTTTGTGGACTCAGAACCGGTTGAATGGTCAAATCTATTAAAGAGTTCATCTCAGCCTAGAGTAACGTCTCAGTTGGAATATTCTGGGCATCTCTAGTGTACCCTTGCCAGCTCCACTACATACATGATTTTTAGGCAAATCAGGTAACTAATAGTTCTCTAGTTGTTAAATGAGATTAAACTTGGTCCTGAATGTAAGTCTTATTTAGGAACTTAATCAGTCATGCTTCCCATCTCATAAGAGAGGTGGTGGTCTAGAAATACACAGTGAGGCATGTTTTCAGTTTTTAAAGGGAGAAAACAGTTAACTTAAGGAATCCTTCCTGAATTCCTGAGAACAGGGATCCCTTGAGCAATCTTAAGAGCAATATCCCTCTTACTATTTTTATCTTTAGGATGTTTGTTATTATTTGAATTTTAAATTTTTTTGCTTTTCTAATTCTTTTGCTTGAATATTCAATTTATTAATAATTTTTCTCCATAAAAAACATGAAAATATTTAGAAAAACAAATTTTCCACAGGTCAAAGTTTTGCTATATTGTTATTCTCTTTGAGGAAGTTTTCTATTGCTCTTATGATTTGTTCTTTGATATCTTACTTAGAATTTGATTAGTTTAATTCTTTCTTAGAATTCTTAATTGTACTCTTTGTTGTGTTCTGTTAAGTGATTAAAGTCTTTGTGTTTCTACATGCGTATAAGCTTTTTGTGTTATAGCACATGATCAGTTTTTGTAAAATTTTTATGAAATTAAGGACTCTGCATGCTTCTTATAATTCCTATTTTGTAATTGCTAACTTTTAAAAAAATTATATTCAATACCTTATTAAGTTTCCTGATTATCTTTTTGTTAGATTTTTCTTGTTTAGCTCTTTTTCACTAATCTCTGTCTGTTTCCCACCCATCCTTCAGTCTAAAGTAAATTCCATTTGATCAAATGGGTGGAGACAGACCTTTTTGTCTAAATTGCCCAAAGCTGGGGTGGTCCGTGTATGGAGATAGTCTCTGTCCAAGGGTGAAATAATGCCCTTCTCATCCCTTCATTGTCATGTTCATTGTCTCATTAATTGTTAATCAGAGCTGATTGCCATACTTTTGAACATTCCTTATCCAAAAGAACATACAAGCTTTGAGCCCACCACCATGATAATTTTTGGTATAAGAGAGAAAGTTAAATGACCATCCTTTTATTAAAATGCTATCATTTTTAATAAAATGATTAAGTTACCCAGAAATTGTCTCTCAAACCTTTTTAAATGCTACAGTATGTAATATATACAATATACATATGTGTGTATACAAGCATGCATATTTATTTCATTGTCTATTGTGTCTTTAAGCACAATGTAATTTCCCTACTCATCTCTTAACTCTTTGATCATGATTGCCACCTGCGTTCTTCAGTTCTCATTAGACATGATGAATTCAGTTCCAGCTCTGTGCACCTTTATATTCCAAATCTATTTCTTAAAAACAATGTATTGGAGGATGGATCCAAGAAAGTGGAATAAAGGCAGGGACTTGCCTGAGCTCTCCTCCCAAACCCCATCAAATACCTTTAAAAAATGACTAAGAAAATTCTAGAGCAACAGAACCCAAAAAGAGATGTAGTGAAACACATTTCCAGCCCAAGACAACTTGGAAGGTTGGTAGGAAAGGTCTGTTGCACCAGGGTGAGAGAGGAATGCAATTCAGAGTAGGCCATGCCAGTGCAGACTGAGCAGAATTTGGGGCAACTGAATCACTGGTAACAGTGGCAGTTTCCAGACCTCTCAGCCCACAGATAACAAAGCCAATTTGAAAGGTCAGCAGAAGAGTTTGTCTGGGTGAGAGTGGAGCCTAGAGTCCAGCACAACCCCAGATACAGCAAACCAGGAGCAGGCCTTAGTGACTGAATTGGCAGCAGCAAAGGTAGAGGCTGCTTCTGGAGCTCTGAGCCACAGATGGTAAGGGGGTTGAATGCCTCAGAAGGAGATTACAGGGTCTTTTTGCTAGGACTGAGGCAGGACTGTTGGCTTTGTCCAAGTTGTAATCCTAGTTGGCAGTCAAAGCATGAGGAGGAGCACTAACATAGCAGAGCTTGAGGTGACAGTGGAGAGGGGGGCCTTCACTACAATTCCAGGGCAAAAAAGAGTACTTGTGGTTATTTACAGACCAGAGTATAGGCCAGGAGAGTAAACACCTCTGCTTAGAAGATGTAACTTGGCGGTCTCTAGAAGTATTTCTGAAAACAGCTGAACAAAACCCCTGATGTCTGGGACAGTGCCCCCTCCACCCTGGAAGCAAAGCCACACTTGTATCAAAGAGTTAAAAATTAAGTAATAGGATGAGTGGAAATAAACAACAAAAAACCCTCTGACTACAGAAAATTACTATGGTGACAAGAGAGATCAAAACACATTCAGAAGACAACATAGTCAAAGAAAAATATGAAATAGTCTGAGGCCATAGAAGAGCTCAAAAAGGATTTTGAAAATCCAGTGAGAGAGGCAGAGGAAAAATTGGGAAAAGAGAAAGATGCAAGAAAATCATGAAAATGGGTCAACAGCTCGGTAAAGGTGACAAAAAAATACTGTAGAAAATAACACTTTTTAAAAACAGACTGAGTCAAATGGAAAAAGAGAACAAAAAACCAGTGAGGAGAAGAATACCTTAAAAACAGTGTTGACCAAATAGAAAAGGAGTTCCAAATGTACACAAGGAAAATAATTCTACAAAAATTAGAATGGAGCAAATGGAAGCTAATGACTTTACGAGAAATCAAGAAACAATAAAACAAAATCAAAAGAATGAAACAATAGAAGATAATATGAAATATCTGCTTGGACAAACAATTGACCTGGAATATAGATCCAGAAGAGGACTTATGGGAGCCATGATGGTGGAGAAAACAGTAATCACTCTCTTTTTGACCTCTTATAGAAACAAAATAGTGACAGGAAAAATCCTGGACAGGGTACAGCAATCTTTTAGTCCAGGAAATGTAGAGGATCAGCAAGTCCATGTCCAAGGGGACAACCTTTATTGTAATAACCTTGCTTCGAGCAGTGAAAATTTGTCTAGACTGACCCCAGATAATATGGAATGTATAGGATAAGATTGCCGCAGAGAACTTCCAGGTCAAACAGTCATCATGACTTCCTTCTGCATAGAGAGTGCTGCAAGGACTGCAGTTCCTGCCCATATACATTTCAAGCAACCTACATGTGACTTATGTGATGCCTATCTCCTATTGTGTCTTGGAAAGCAATCTGAAATTATACCTAGTTACAAAGCTATGTATACCCTTTGATTCAATAATACCATTATTAGGTCTGTTTTCCAAAGTGATCAAGGGAAAAATGAAAAGAAGCTATATATTCTAAAATGTGTGTGTGTGTGTGTGTGTGTGTGTGTGTGTGTGTGTGTGTGTGTGTGTGTAATGGTGGCTTTCTCCAGTGCAGTGCGGGGAAGAAGGGAGGGAGAGAGTGAAGCCAAGATGGTGGAGTAGAGGGACATAACCTCCTCTAGCTCTCCCCCCATAGCCCACAAAATACCTGTAAAAAATGATTAAACAAATTCTAGGGCAGCAGAAGCCACAAAATGACACAGTAAAACAGATTTCCAGCCCAAGACAGCCTGGAAGGCCAACAGGAAAGGTCTATTCCACCAGGTTTAGAGTGGAGCATAGCCCTTGGGCTGCGTGGCACACACAGAACTGGAGCAGGCCCCAGGGCACAGAATCATAGGTAGCAGCTGCAGTTCCCAAATGTCTCAACCTGCAAACTCCAAAGACAGCTTCAAAGGTTAGTAAGAAAGTTCTTTTACCTGGGTGAGAGAGGAGCAAGGTCTGGCCCCAGGGTGTCAGGAGCAGTTTCCACTTTTGGAGCCCTAGGCGTAAAGACCCTGAGGGAATCTAGCAGCTGATCTGGGTCTCAGTCCTGAATGGCTTTCCTGGGGTGAGGAGGAGTGCTGGTGTGGCAGAGCTGGTGGCTACTTTGGAGAGGGAATCCTACTCACAGTTCCAGGGAAGAAAAGAGTGCTTTTGGTTGCTCACTGACCAGAGCACAGGCCAGGAGAGGAGTAAACTCCTCTCCCTTGATTGTGCCACCTTGGAGGAACTGAGAACTTACAGGTCCCTAGAGATATCTCACAGAATAGCTGCACAAAACCTCTGAAGCCTAGGGTAATATATCCTCTACTTGACAAAGAATTCAAAAGTCAAGTAACTGACTAGGAAAATGCCCAAAAAGGGGGAAAAATAAGACTATAGAAGATTACTTTCTTGGTGAAAAGGTATTTTCTTCCATCCTTCTGGGTGAGGAAGAACAATGCATACCATCAGAAGAAGACCTAAAAGTCAAGGCTTCTGCATCCAAAGCCTCCAAAAAACACATGCAATGGTCTCAGGCCATGGAAGAGCTCAAAAGGGATTTTGAAAATCAAGTAAGAGACGTGGAGGAAAAATTGGGAAGAGAAATGAGAGCAATACAAGAAAATCATGAAAAGCAAGTCAACAGCTTGCTAAAGGAGACCCAAAACAATGCTGAAGAAAATAATACCTTTAAAAATAGACTAACCCAAATGGCAAAAGAGGTCTCAAAAGCTAATGAAGAGAAGAATACTTTAAAAGTACAACTGGCCAAATGGAAAAGGAGGTTCAAAAGCTCACTGAAGAATATAGTTCTTTAAAAATTAGAATGGAGCAGATGGAAGGTAATGACTTTATGAGAAACCAAGATATTATAAAAACAAAACCAAAAGAATGAAAAATAGAAGAAAATATGAAATATCTCATTGGAAAAACAACTAACCTGGAAAATAGATCCAGGAGAAATAATTTTAAAATTATTGGTCTACCTGAAAACCATGATAAAAAAAGAGCCTAGACATCATCTTCCAAGAAATTATCAAGGAAAACTGCCCTGATATTCTAGAACCAAATGGTAAAATAGAAGAGGAAAGAATTCACCAATCAGCTCCTGAAATAGACCCCAAAAGGAAAACTCCTAGGAATATTGTTGCCAAATTCCAGAATTCTCAAGTCAAGGAGAAAATATTACAAGAAGCCAGAAAGAAACAATTCAAGCAGTGTGGAAATACAATCAGGATAATACAGGATTTAGCAATTTCTACACTAAGGGATCAAAGGACTTGGAATTTGATATTCCAGAGGTCAAAGGAGATAGGATTAAAGACAAGAATCACCTGCTCAGCAAAACTGAGTATAATACTTCATGGAAAAATGGAATTTCAATGAAACAAAGGATTTCCAAGCATTCTTGTTGAAAAGACCAGAACTAAATGGAGAATTTGTCTCTCATATACAATAATCAAGGGAAACATGGAAAGGTAAAAAGGAAAAAAAAGTCTTAAGAAACTCATTAAAGTTGAACTGTTTACATTCCTACGTGGAAATGTATTATTTGTAACTCATGAGACCTTTTTTCAGCATTAGGGTAGTTAGAGGGAATATATATGTATGTACGTATGTGTAACATATATATGTATATGTTATATATCTATGTAGGTTTGTATGTGTACATGAGCATATGTGTGTATGTATATAAATATACATAGACAGAGGGTGTAGGGTGAGCTGAATATGAAGGGTGAATACCTAAAAAATAAAATTTACTATTGAATGGAATGTAGGAGTAAGAGAAAGGGAGAGGTAGAAGGTAGAAAATCATCTCACATAAAAGAGGCAGGAAAGAGCTTTTACAAGGGAGGGGAGGATGGGCAAGATGAAAGAAAATAAGTGAGCCTTAACTCTCATGGGATTTGGTTTAAGGAGGGAATAACCACTCAATTGGATATGGAAATCTATTTTACTGTTCAGGAAGGCAAGGAGGAAGGGGAGAGGAGAAGATAATAGAAGGGATAGCAAATTGGGGAATGAGATAATCAAGGGAATTGGGAAACACACTTTATTGTGGGAGGATGGGTTAAAGGAGAGAATGGAATAGAGGACAGGATAGGATAGAGGGAAATGTGGTTAGTCCTCCACATAACTTATGGAAGTGTTTTGCATTTTTACACATGTATGATCTAGTTTGAATCGCTTGTTTTCTCAATGAAGATTTGTAGGGAGGGAGGAAAGGAGAGAATATGGAGCTCAAAGCTTTAATAATGAATGTTAAAAACTGTTTTAATGTGCAACTGGAAAATAAGATATACAGGCATTGGGGTATAGAAATCTATTTTGCCCTATGGGAAAATAGAGGGGAAGGGGATAGAAGAAGGGGAGGTAATAGAAGGATGGACTGACTAGAGAAAGGACTGGATGAGGTGCATACTGTCTTGGGGTGGGTGGTGGGGAGAGATGGGGAGAAAATTTTGAATTCAAGTTCTTGTGGAAGTGAATGTTGAGAACTGAAAAATAAATAAATGATATATTTTAAAAAATAATAAAAAATGTGTATGTGTTCATTCTTCATTGCTGAAGAAGACTATGCCATCAGAAAAGTGATGATGTGACTTGCACTTGACTTTGTTTTGAGTGAGGGAGGGCTGTGCAGGTCACCACCCTCACTTCTCCAGAGCCATCTGATTCCAGTGACCAGATATTCATCAGGATGACTGGAGATGACTCAGGATGAGGCAACTGGTGTTAAGTGATTTGCCCAAGGTCATAGTGGTGCAGTGAATAGGGCACTAGTGCAGGAGTCAGGAGGAGCTGATTTCAAATCTCACTTCAGACAGTTGACACACTTGACACTCACTAGCTGTGTGACCTTGGGCAAATCACTTAACCCCAGTTGCCTCATCCTGTCTCATCTCCAGTCATCCTGATGAATATCTGGTCACTGGATTCAGATGGCTCTGGAGAGGTGAAACTGGTGACCTGCACAGGCCTCCCTCATTCAAAACAAAGTCAAATGCAAGTCACATCATTATTTCTCTGATGGTCTTCTTCAACAACAAAGGACAAACATACACAGTGAGTGTTAAGTCTTTGAGGTGAGATTTGAATTCAGATCCTCCTTAGTCCTGCACTGGGGCTCTATACACTCCACCACCTAACTGCCCCAATAAAAAATTAAAAAAAAGAAGGGAGGGAAACAGTTCAGAACTTAAAATATAACCAAAAAAATGAAAATAAAAATAAATCTGCTATTGTTTCCTTGTGTCTTCATTTGAACTGTATGTAATATAAAACTTATGTTGAGGGAAGCCACCTACTTTGCTTCTCTTTTCTGCTGGACAATTCAATAATCTTCTTTCTAAAGCTTTTTTCAAGTTTGGGTTTGTTGTCCCTGACAGCTTTGTTAATCTAAAGAGACTTCTGGGCACTCTTCAGGAGATTAAAGGTCTTTTGCATACTAAAGTGTATTTGAGCTCTGAATTTTGTCTTCACACATTGCTTTCTGAACCTAAATTCAAGGCAATGAAATCTACTTTATTTTCTTAACTTGACACACTGTTACAACACCTAGACTAGCATTTGTCAAAGCAAGTCAACGAACATTCATTAGACACCTACTAGGAGCCAGGTATTGTGCTGAGAAGAGAAAGAAAGGCAAAAATAGTCCCTTTTCTCAAGGAGTTCACAGTCTAATGGGGGAGATAACATGTGAACAACTTTATATACAAACTAAAGGTAATCTCAAAGGGAAGGTACAAAATAAGGAGGTACAGGAAAGGTTTTAAAAAATGTGAGAAAGGAGCCCAACTAACAAGCCCTCAACTATAAGAAACATGCTTACCGTAAACAAAGAACAATACTTGTGGTGAAATCAGGAAAGCTTTTATTAGTCAGGGAGCATGAACATGGTAGCTACCAAGTAAGGCTACAGGAAGACTATAGTTTGTTCAGACCAATGCAAGGCCTTTTATACTGTTCTGAATTTTGAACTTCCTGCCACACCATCCACTGGCCACGTGACTTCATGTTCTCCTCTCCGATAGGCTTCCCCTAAAACAGCTCATCAAGTGTGTGCACAAGTTTCCGACTTTCAATCTGACCGTGCTAGGTCACAACTCTGATTAATTATCACCACTCAAAGCTGGAAGTTTTTACCCTGTGGAAACAGAACTCTTTCCTTGTTTCCCACAAGCTCCCTCCTTTTTTCTTTATCAAAATTTCTGTTTCCACACCTAAATACCGTCAATGCTACCTAGGTTTAGGCCTCAGGCTGGCTCAGGTGCCAGCAGATCTTTCCCCCTACTATCCCAATCTGTTAACCTTGCAGCCTAATCCAGTTGAGGTAGCATTCCCCAGCCCCTCCCTCACAAGAAGTGGGACTTCCAATCTCTCTAACCAAGCCTCCACCCCCACAGGGCCCTCAGGGTTTTTCCCCTGAGGGAAGTGCCTGCTTCTAGTGGTACAATGAGAGTGCTAGTTCTATTCTCCCTCTCAGACCTCATTCAGGTTAGAGAGAAACTTGGGAGATACTCTGAAGACCCCACTACCTAGGATTTTAGAGCCATAGCCCTACAACTGAAGCTTTCTTGGGGTGACAAGCCCAAAAATTTGGGGATCATTTGGCTAGTGATGATACCACAAAATATCCCCCAGGAGCAACTGCTGTTCCCACTAGTGACCCGGGTTGGGATTACTCTATAGAAGGGCAGCAGCTACAACCTGGAAGTATCTGGGTTCAGCACATAGCCACAGCCCATGGGTAGAGGGGGAAGGGGGATGGGTCAAGCCAGTCACTCCCTGCACTTAGTAAGACAGTCCATCCTTCTGTCAATAATTCTTATATGATATGAAAGTGCAACTGATGTCATCTGAAGTTTATTGTTCGTGTTCACAGCTAAAACAAGTTGCCCTAGTTCTTCCTTTGACCACACACCCCAACCTTTGTCTCAGAGGATCAAAAATAGACACCAAGTGACACTCTACTTTGATCTCACCCCATTTTTAAAGAGACCGAACTAGATTATGAATAAGGTTGGATTCTCAAGTAAGTACCATCTACTCCCAGAGAGGCTGAAGACCCTGTTGCCCATGATTATAAGGTGTCTACATGAAGGAACTTACTACTATTTTGTACTCTTAAGATACTAGAACTCATTATAACAGTTGGGGGTAGGGAGGGGCATTTACAACCAGAGAGGCCATCATATCACACTGTCTGGATATGGATTTGGCACCACCTTGTGGGGAGCCCAAGTCTCTACACATGCTACTCCTCCCTTTACCTGTCACTGAGATGAACATTAATGGGAATTCCCACAAAAGAGTACCTTATAGGAAGTGATTTATAAAATTGGCTTACTTGCAAGAGATAATCTTGTACCTATAATACTATCTGGCATTCTAGCTTTAACAGTTGAGTGGAAAGCTGACTATGGTCACCCTGTGTTGCCCTTTCCCAGTGGGTAATATAGTTGAGGCAATGTAAAGTTAGGCAGTGTATGTGTGTGTGTGTGTGTGCGTGCGTGCATGCGTGCGTGCGTGTGTGTGTGTGTGTGAGAGAGAGAGAGAGAGAGAGAGAAAAGGGGTCCTAACTGTGTTGATACAGAAATTGCTAGGCGCCTAAATCCTCAGGTAAATCATCTCTCAAATCAATAACCAGTCTAACCAGTACACAAAACTAATGGGACTTAAAGAGTGACTATAGATTACCAGTACCTGAGTAAAGAAGTTGAGTCATTGGCTCCAGCTGTCTCTGCCATTGAGACTATTACAGAGGCATTGGTGGTCATCTCTGGAGATGATTTGGCCAATGCATTTTTCTCAGTTCTTTCTGGGTAGAAGAATAGGACAAGATTGCTTTTTCATGGCTAAGCATGCATTGGACTTTTACAATCCTCACACATTTTTCTTAGCAGCACTGTAAGCTGCTAGCAGAGAGTGGAATGGACTCTGCTGAATTTAAGCCTTCGGAGTTCTTGACCAGAACTCTGACTGGAGCCATATATCTTGAAAAACAACTCCTTGCTTATTATTGAACACTAATTGAAACTGAAAGACTGACTAGAAACAGCCCTATCATTCTTGGGCCAGAAATTCTAGTCCTTCAGTGGGTGCTAGCTGATGCCACATATCATAAGGCAGGCCAAGACCAATAATCCTCTATCATCAAGTGGAAATGGTATATTCAGATTCAGGTCAAGCCAGGTCATTGGGGAATCAGTCACCTACAAGATCCTTTTGTCAAGCAACAGGCAGCTACAGATCTTATTCCCAGTAAGCCTCAAGTGAAACCATCTCTCCAATCAGGGACTCCTTCTGAGCTCCCTGAAGGAAGAAATGCCTGTTTCACAGCAGATGGGGTCATCTACACCACCTCTGCCCAAGGAACTCCAGGCAGTTCTCCTCGTGCTGGAATAATTCACAGAAAACATATTTTTTTCCCCTGACTTCTGAACGTTGCAGTAGTCCTCATGGCAATCTTTCTACTGGATGATCAAGCTATCACATATGTAGGAGCTTTGATGTGGAGAAACATCATCACTAAGCCCAATAATTAGATATTCTAAATAATTTAAGTCTCTGCTCAGAATAAAGGGCACTTCTCAGAATAATACTGAAATGAGCAAGCTAACCAGACCTCTGTAGTGAATGGTCTCCATTGCCAAGTAGATTCATGCTTGTGAAAGTCATTGCCATGAGAAAAATATGCAGTAATAGGCTCTCAAAAGAAACCTCCACATGACCCATGACAAATTGGCAGCTCTGATATTGCATACAAAATCCTTTGCTAGGACAAATCCCCTGAGATAAATTGACTATATAAGATTATTGGCATTACAAAGAGACCTTCCAGCATATTCTGATGGCTTTGGATGCCTGTATAACCCAGGCTGGTCCAGGCATTCCTAGCTCTGACTTGGAGTCCATTGACTCCCCTACTACTTGGATGGAGTTACCTCCTTTGTTTGGCTGCCTTTATCTGAATCACTGACTCTCTGTTGTGCTCAGCTTGGAAGCCATGAACTGATCCAGTGAGAGGGGAGGATGACTCTTTCCTAGTCCCTGTCTTTTAGCTCTAGCTCTAAGAAATGGGCCCTGGGAGGTGTTTGCTTTTGTTCTGTGTTGTTTGTCCTCATTTTCAGGTGCTGGAGGTAATCCCTACTCAGTCGTGATGACCTTGGAACCAAGGTGCCTGGGACTTGAGTTGGAGAGGAGTTTTGGACTTTGAACTGGGACTGTGCTATACAGGAACTGAGCCTAGCTATGAACCTAATCCCCTTCCTTTCTCCAGGGTAGTGGTACAGGGGGTAGGAGGATTATACCTCCTATATGCTGGGGAAGAATGTTTTGTATATTTGTAATGACTTTTGGGGTAAATATTCCTTTGTAAAAGCTCTGCTGTGTCACATCTATACACGGTATGGAGGTCACCATGCAGGGTATCCTACCCTGGTGCTATGTCCACCAAAGAAGTCTTAGAAAAGGACATTCATTTCTAGCTGGGATACCTTGACTATATTTTTAGTGATAAGGACGCAGCTTTTGTATCAGCAACCACTCAGAAATGAACAACACAGCATGATATAGTAGGGGATTCCATGATTCATGTTACTCACATGCAGCAGAAATTGTGGAAGGATGGAATAGTTGTCTTAAGTAAGTCCTAAAGACACAAGATACTAAGCAGTCTGAAAGTCTGAGTTGACAGACTCAAAAGAGCAGCTTTTACTGTCATCAGACAATTCCAAGAAGAGACAGTCACATCTTATTCTGTTCCTTGCAGATGGTAGAGAAAAAGAGAGGAACACATAAAGCTGATCCTGAAACTTGTAGTCTGAAGGACATTTGTCCCTCTTTGTATAAATCTATATCCAGATATTTCTTTTTTCTTCAACCAAACCATTGGAAATCAATGGGCAAATGTTGTTTTTAGCAGGCCCTACAAATAACAGGAACTGAATACCCAACACCAATCTGGACATCCCAAACTCTTCATCTTATAGTTACTCTCATTGGGCAAAGGTCCATAGTATTTTTTCCCCTTGTATCCAATTAATTTTTCCCCAAACACACAATTTGAAACCAGGAGAATCCATAAAGATCATGTAAATATTAGGACATCAGACCCTATATTTATTCTTCCACACTCACAGGTGGACAGAGCAATATGGTAGAGAAACTATCAGACTCTGAATATAAGAGACAGATAAGGAATGTTGGAGAGGAGAGCCTTGAACTCTATTTGTATCAGGCTAGGTGGTACAGGGGGTTACAGTGTGGGCCTGGAGTCAGGAAGCCTTTAGTTCAAATCTGACCTCATACATTTATTACCTGTGGAACCCTGGACAAGTCATTTAACATTTGCCTCCCTCAGTTTCCTCAGCTGTAAAATGCAGAAAATAATAGCACCTAAATCCCAGGATGGTTATGAGGATAAAATGACATAATACTTGTAAAGCATTTAGTACAATTCCTGACAATTCCTTGGAGAAGGGAAAGGAATAAACCTTTATACAGTGCCTACTACATTTCCTGGGGGCAAGCCTGGTCTGAGCTTTGAATGGGACTCTATCACAAAAGCAGAATACGGTAGTCAGATTGGCCCAGGAAGCTGTCTCATTCCATTTACCATTCAAAAAGATGCCCTGAATCCTAGATATTTGACAGAGTTGTTAGGTCAGCCTTTGACGAGGTGTTTGAGACACTGGGTTCCACAGATTAGTCAGGGTCTTTCTATCCTAAATATGAGGCAAAATACACGATCCATCCACAACTCATTGGTCACCATAACCCTTAGAGTCAATGAAAAAGATAAGACCATAAGTTCCCAAGAAAGAAACCCTAACACTGTTTTAGACTACTATCTATTGGTACTGAAGGATTTGGGTAAATATTAGTGAAATAGAATAATCTCTGGAAAAGATTAGAGAACAGACCCCCTGATTCTCCAAGCTGGAATAATTATATCCATGGAATTTGTTCTCTCCTTCTGGGTGAGGTTGTTTGAGAGGATGGCTCAGAGGCCTTCTGCAATCAGCTACCCTTATCCTCATCTTAATTATAATATCCAGTTCAGTGGTATGCTGGGTTAATGACCAGATCTTCAAAAATGCATGGCACATTTAATTTTAATCTGCATTATTATATTTTTCTCTATTAATTTCTTAAAACTAGAAATCAACAAAATAATAAATCAAACCCTAATTTGTAGCATTTGCTAATTTCCAAGGTAAAATGCTCACACTGAAAATTTAACAATTAGCTCTAGCATCCTTAGTCCAATGTGTCCTGAAATATATCCACCACACATCCCAGTGTTTTTTTGATGTCCATCCAGTTGGGTAAGATGAATCTCCCAGATAGGAAGGCTTTTGCTGAAGCAGGATGGGATAGTGAGAGCAAGGGGTAGATTGAATAGCCAAAGGAGATTACCATCTCACTCTGTTAGGACTGTTTCCTATCACACAGTTCTCTTATTACTTAAGGCTTAAACTGTATTCATTTCTGGTTATAACTGACCTCTGAAATTCAGCAGCAAGCTTGATGTTTTGGCATAGTTAAAATTCTATTGTCCTTATCCTGATTAGTCCTTCTTTGTTAATTTTTAGAAACCTTCCTTTTGTTATCTGTCCTTGCTCCCTGACCCTTTCATCCACTTCTCCTTCCCCCCCTCCCACTAGTAATGTTACAGGTGCCACAATGGACATTTATTTGAAAACCCTATGTTAATCTAGGCCTTCAATTAGAGAGCATATCCCCCTATTCAACTGTGTCATCACCCAAAGCATGATGCCCTGTGGGACTTTGAGGGCAAGAATGTCTGTCTGTACCTTCCTATGCTCTACTTATCTATGAGGATCAATAAACCATTCTAACTCATCCCAGTGCCAATGTATTCCATTCATCCACATTCTGTCCTAATTTATATAACAAGTTTTTAAAATTGCTTATCAAATTCATTGATTTGTTCTTTCTCTTTTTTGTTGATGAAAGCTTTTAGAGATATAAATTTCCTTCTCAAAATGAAACTTAAGGAAGAGACAATGATGATAGCTAGCTAGCTGGATCTGGGAATCATCCACACAGAAGATAATTAAACCCATGGAAGCTGATGAGATCATGGAGAGAGTATAGAGCAAGAAGGATAGCACACTTAGGACAGCCTTTGGGAAAGACATATGCAGCCACCTCTTTATTTGAGATCAGAGTGAAGGAAGAGCTTGTGGGGGAAAAAGACATTGAATGCTGCAAGATAGGGAGGAGGCCAAAAGAGAGAATCGAGGAGACATAAAAAGGTTTGGAAAGTAAATTGATCAGAGAAGCATAAAAGGATTATCTTGCCATGGTGAGGACCCAATTGAGATTATGTGACAAATTTGTAGAGGATTCAGTCAGCATGGTTTCCTAATTTTCTCCCCTTTGTTCAGCAGTTTGTTGTGTCACAATTGTGGTGCAGTGGATAGAATGCCAGGACTGGAGTCAGGAAAACCTGAGTTCAAATCTGCTCTCAGATACTTACTAATTGTGTGACCCTGGGCAAATCACTTAACCTTGTTTGTCTCAGTTCCTCATCTGTAAAATGAACCAGAGAAGAAAATGGCAAACCAATATCTTTGCCAAGAAAACCCAAAATGGGATTACGAAGAATCAGGCACCACTGAAATGACTCAACACAAACAAAAAATTGGAATTTAACAAAAAGATATATTGAGGCAAATCTTCAGGCAAGATAACATTTATTAGCAAGGGTAAGCTACCTGTCAATAAATTGGTCATTGGGTTGCCTCCATTTATGCCAAAGATCCCAAGCAAAAGTACAATTCCTCTCTTCCAGGTTTTGGGGAGTATACATCAAAGAACAGAATAAGGTAGATGACATCACGGGATTGGTGACAACATAACTGGTTATAAAGTGGAGGCAGAGGGAACAACATGATTGGTTGGAAGTTTGGTAGCAGAGGCTAGCAACCCCCCTTTTTTTCTCATGTGGTTAAGAAGTGCTCAGTGTTTGAGTGCAGGTACAAGATGGCAGCCCAGACTTCAGGACAGCAAACCAGACATCCTTGAAGGCTAGTTTGGTGAAGTAAAGATATCAGGCACATATTCCCAAGGTCAGTTAAATTTCTTGAGGCAAGAAAGCTAGATTTTTAAACTTAACATATTACAAGCCAGTTGAACTCTGAACTAAGTTCAAAGAGAAAGACCCTTGACGTAAACCAGGGGTGGGAAACCTTTTCCTGTTGGAAGGCCACATTACTATTTAGCAGTAATCAACTAAGGTCACATTCAAGATACTTTAATTAGATGTACTTTAAAATGTACAATATTTTATAAAAATCTAATTACTATGTACTTAATAATTTCAAAAATTGAAGACTATTTGTTACTTTTAAAGTCAACTAATCTTTTAATGTCTTTGTTGTGTCTACTTTTTATTGGAAAGCACTGAAATATTTTGTTGTAGCATAGAGGTCTGCAGTTTCACTTGATTCTCTGGGTGGGTGTCAATCATTTGTGACCTTAAGGGTGTCTTGATTTGGGATAGGTAGGAGCATGTAAATTCACAGCAATAAGTGGTTGAAAAGCAAGAATACATTTTTCAGGAATGTTGCCAAAGGCATGGGTATTCTACTGCATTTCCCCATGTTTCAATTGAATCTTTCTTAGCATCAGAAAATGACCTAAAAATGTTATCTACCGAAATCAATTCCATCCATAGTTCTTTAGGTGCCTTGGTGATATCTACTAGGTGAGGCTGAAATGCTAATTTGAGTGTAATGTCATGATTCTCAAAGTCAGTGAGCTTTTCATTGTATTCTTTAATTAATAGGTCTATATTCTTCAAATAATTCCCACGTGCCATCCTGCTCATCAACGACCTTTGCTAACGAGGGAAACTGTTCATCCAAAATTTCCTTTTGAAGAAGTATTTTGAAAAAAGATAGCTTTTTTCCTAAATGCTTGGATTTTTTTTTTTAGCCGCATATATAGATTTAGTTTTACCTTGCAAAGAAATATTCAGGTCATTTTGATTTGACATATCACACACAAAAGCAGCATTCCTATAGAAATCTTCTTTCAATAATTCACATTGCTGATTCTGTTCTTCATAAAATTTAGCTATCTGTTCTTGCAGAGAAAAAATTTTGGCTAACTCCTGCCCCTGCAATAGCCAAGACACATTAGAATGATATAGCACATCCACACTGAATACCTCATTGTTCAGTTCATCTTTAGCGTGTCATGAAACTGATGATACATTGTTGCATTTGCATGACTATAGGTAACAATACTTATAACTTGTTGCAAAGTTCACTTAAAAAAGTAGCTTTAGCGTAGAGATGATGCGCGATAACAGTTGAAAGAAATGAGAGCATCTGGATTTATTAATTGTTTTTTTTATCTGTGAAGTAAACCCTTCATGTTTTACTGTCATGGAAGGCACATCATCTGTACATACACTCACTAAATTTACCAAATTCAGTCCAACTTCATAATATTTTATCTTTAAAAAAACTAATTTATTTATTTTTAGTTTTCAGCATTCAGTTCCACAAACTTTTGAGTGTTAAATTTCCTCTGCCTCCTTTCTCCCTTCCCTCCCAAAGACAGTGTGCAATGGAATATAGGCTCTATATCGACATTCCTGTTAAACATATTTTCATATTAGCATGACATTTATCTTGAAAGTTGTGGAAGATATTCCCTGTGTTCTGCTCACAAGAAGGCCCAAAGCAAGTAACTCTTGAAAGGAAAGAAAATCTTTTGTTATGACATAAATGAAGTATAAAACCTGCATTGAGTCAGTAGTACCAGTTGACTCATCCAAAGAGACTGCATAATAAATATTTTCCCTTTTAGGTATTACATGAAATTGTTCTGTTAAGTTGAAAGCTAATTCCTGCTGCTGATCAGTTATGGGTCTCCAAGAAAGAGTCAGTTGTTTGTACTCTGAAACATTATAGGGTTGTCTAAGCATCCTACAACTTTGACAATGCATTCTTTCACAATTGCTACTTCACTGAATGGCTTCCTTTTCCCCCTTGAGTATATAAGCTACTTTATAAATTGCTTTAGTGGCATTATTTTCATGTCTTATTGCTACTGGAAAGAATTGTTTTTGCTTTTCAACAGCAAGGATCCTGGCATATACAAGAGGGCCTACTGTACAGGTTCTTAGATCTGCTTTTCTGAAATGAAAGCAACTTCTGAGAGGTCAACAATCACTTTAATCAAACACATATACTGACAGAGAAAATACCAGCAGGACCAACAGACAGGGCTTCCAACTGTCTGACTATAGGCAATATGTACATCATTACCAGAGAGAGAAGCACCAGCATCTCAGTTTTCAAAGCTGGGGGGCTGCCCAGAGTCTTGTCTGGCACACAAACCTCCTTCTAAAAACTAAGCCCCAAAACAAAACCTCACCTTAGAGTATATATACTCTTTTCAAAACCAGAGGGGGTGACCTAGTGCCTCACCAGCAATCAGCAAAAGATGTGGGTTCCCATACAAAACAAGCCTCCCCTAATCAAGCCTTCCTCAATAGCCCCACCTGAGGCCTATCAATGGGTAGGGAAAGTTTTTTAACTCCTATTACAGATTTTGCTTTTCATCTTTTAATTTCTGCAATACAAACTTTCATTCCTCTCCCTCTAATTTAAAATATTAGTGGTCCTTATGAATGTGCATTGAATATTTAAATATTGATTTTGCTGTATCCCAAAGCAAGCAAATCAACTTATCTTTAGCAGAAGCAAGATAATATTGCAATTCCCAATCTTCATTTAAAAATCTGTTTTCTTCCTTTAGCTTTCTCTTGGTCTTCTTTGACATAATGGACTATTAAGCAGACAGAATTAAAAAACACTGTTGAACTGTGCAACCATTCACAAATTCCATTTCAAATAGAAACACAGTGCTCAGTTGTCAAAAGCTCCTCATAGAGTGGTGTACTTGACCATTATCAAATCCTGCCAACCAGCCTCATGGAGTAGTGGCTCCAGTCAAGTGGGGGAAGTTAGAAATAAATAATGAGCATAGCAGCCATCAATGTAGCCCTTATGGCTTGCTAGTATTCTGGTTGTGCTGGTTGATCTGGAAGGATTATTTCATTGAAACTTATTTCATCTTTGATATTTTAAATATGTTCATTTAGGGGGGGTGAAGCCAAGATGGCGGAGTAGAAAGACGCACGTTTATGAGCTCTGAACCCACAGCCCATAGAATTAATGTAAAAAGAGATCCCCATAAGTTCTGGATCACTGCGAGGTGTGCAAAAACAGAGTGGAAGAGATTTCCGTTCCAGAGAGCCCTGGAGAGCCATCCCCAGGGTCCGTCGCGCTCCGGAAAGCGGACCCCACCCCAGTGCTGCCCTGGCCGCGGCCCCAGAGAAGCTGATCCGAGCAGGCTTCAGGGACAGAAGCTCCGGCGGCCTGGAAGGTCCCTCCGCCCACAGAAGCTACAGGTCAGTGAGAGAGACAGCTGAGCTGGAAGAGGGGAGTGGGGTGTCTCCGTGACACGGGCCCCCTCGGGAGGAAGTGGCAGCAGCAGAGACGGGCAGGAAGCGGCTGAGGCAGAGGCAGGGGCAGCGGCGGCCTGGGACTCCCCCAGCAGCAGGCAGGATCTTCATTACTGAAAGTCTCTGCATAAACCCCCTGAGGGAGCTGAGCCTGGGAGACGGCCCTGCCCCACCCCGCTCCATTACTGAAGGTCTCTGAATAAAGCCCCTGAGGGAGCTGAGCCTGGGAGATGGCCCTGCCCCACCTCGCTCCATTACTGAAGGTCTCTGCATAAAGCCCCTGAGGGAGCTGAGCCTGAGAGGCGGCCCTGCACCCACCCCAGCACCAGAACTAAAGCTCACATTGATTAGCAGCCACACGGCGCGGAAAGTCCATTTGAATCTCAGACCCCAAGCACTAGCTGGGCGGATCTAGGCGGGGGTGGACAGGAATCTCAGAAGTCAAGTAACTGGCTGGGAAAATGCCTAGAAAAGGGAAGAAAAATAAGACTATAGAGAGTTTTTTCAAACAGATGCAAATGATCCCGACTTTCGGATCTGACGAAGACAAGGAAATATTCTTGCCATCAGGAAAAGACGTGGAGGGCGGGGCCTCAGTACCCCAGACATCCCAGGGGGATGTCGGGTGGGCTCAGGCCTTGGAAGAGCTCAAAAAGGATTTTGAAAAGCAAGTTAGACAGGTGGAGGAAAAACTGGGAAGAGAAATGAGAGAGATGCAAGAAAAGTATGAAAAACGGGTCAATACCTTGGTAAAGAAGACCCAAAAAAATGCTAAGGAAAATAACACCTTGAAAAATAGGCTCACTCAATTGGCAAAAGAGGTTCAAAAAGCCAGTGAGGAGAAGAATGCTTTCAAAAGCAGAATGAACCAAATGGAAAAAGAGGTTCAAAAGCTCACTGAAGATAATAGTTCTCTCAAAATTAGAATGGAACAGATGGAGTCTAATGACTTTACGAGAAACCAAGAATTCACCAAACAAAACCAAAAGAATGAAAAAATGGAAGAGAATGTGAAATATTTCATGGGAAAAACAACTGATCTGGAAAATAGATCCAGGAGAGACAATTTAAAAATTATGGGACTACCTGAAAGTCATGATCAAAAAAAGAGCCTAGACATCATCTTCCATGAAATTATCAAGGAAAACTGCCCTGACATTCTAGAACCAGAGGGCAAAATAAGTATTGAAAGAATCCATCGATCACCACCTGAAAGAGATCCAAAAAGAGAAACTCCTAGGAACATTGTGGCCAAATTCCAGAACTCCCAGCTCAAGGAGAAAACCTTGCAAGCAGCTAGAAAGAAACAATTCCAGTGCTGTGGAAATACAATCAGGATAACTCAAGATCTAGCAGCTTCTACATTAAGGGATCGAAGGGCATGGAATAGGATATTCCAGAAGTCAAAGGAACTAGGACTCAAACCAAGAATCACCTACCCAGCAAAACTGAGTATAATACTTCAAGGGAAAATATGGTCTTTCAATGAAACAGAGGACTTTCAAGCATTCTTGATGAAAAGACCAGAGCTGAAAAGAAAATTTGACTTTCAAACACAAGAATGAGAAGAAGCATGAAAAAGTAAACAGCAAAGAGAAGTCTTAAGGGACTTACCAGAAGTGAACTGTTTACATTCCCACATGGAAAGACAATATTTGTAACTCTTAAAACTTTTCAGTATCTGGGTAGTTGGTGGATCCATAGACACACATGTACACGCATGCACGCACACACACATACACACATGCACACACATACAGAGACAGAGAGCACAGATTGAATTGAATAGGATGGGACCATATCTTAAAAGAAATTAAGGTAAATGGTGAGAGAGAAATGTAGTGGGAGGAAAGAGGGTGAAATGGAATGGGGTAATTATATGTCATTTAAGAGGCAAGTCGGAGACTATATAGTGGAGGGAAAAAGAGGAGAGCTGAGAAAAAAAAAACCAAAAATCAAAAAACAAGAAGTTTACCCTCATCACATTTGACTAAAGGAAGGAATAAAATGCACACTCATTTTGGTATGAAAACCTATCTTACAGTATAGGAAAGTGGGGGAGAAGGAGATAAGCAAGGGGGGGATGATGGAAGGGAGGGCAAAGGGAGGAGGCAGCAATTTGAAGTCAACACTTGGGGAGCGACAGGATCAAAAGACAGAAGAGAAACAATGAGGGGCAGGATAGGATGGAGGGTAATTCAGTTAGTCTTACACAACACGACTATCAGGGAAGTCATTTACAAAACTACACAGATATGGCCTATATTGAATTGCCTGCCTTCCCAAAGGGAATGGGTGGGGAGGGAGGGATGGGGAGAATTTGGAACTCAAAGTTTTAGGAACAACTGTTTAGTATTGTGTCGCTACTAGGAAATAAGAAATACAGTTAATGAGGAATAGAAAGTCATCTGGCCCTACAGGAAAAAAGAGAAGATGGAGACAAGAGAAGGGAGGGATGACAGAAGAGAGGGCAGATTGGAGATAGGGAAAATTAGATTGCTTGGTGTATTGGGGTGGGGGGAGGGGATAAAAGGGGAGAGAATTTGGAACCCAAAATTTTGTGAAAATGAATGTAAAAAGTTAAATAAATAAAAAAAAATACGTTCATTTAAAAATAAATAAAAATATAAAAGCTGAACAAAATCTGTTAATAAAAATAAAATGATTTGTTTTATAAAATTTGGATTCAGTCAAAAGACTGCACTTAAATACCTAGAAGGTTACATGTGTCCTTAAGGCCATAGGTTTCCCAGCACTGACTTGATCAGTCAAAATCAATTACTTTTAAATAGGACCAATAAAAAAAATACAGGATTAATCTTAATAAGTAGTAGCAGAAGATGTGGATGGTGGGAGCAATCCAAAGTTGGTGTTTGTCAAGTAAAATCTTACAGGCAGTAAGACAAAGAGGCAAGAAAGTAGAGGGTAGAGGAGAGTGCAGAGTCAAACCAAGTGGTAGAAAAAGGAAAGGGAGAAAAATGTACTAGCACTGAATAAGGATCTTTGGAAAAAACTGAAGTGGAGGAAGGCATAGAAGTCATAGTGAGGCTTAAGAGCAGAGTTAAGTGGAGAAAAGTATAGGAAAAGAAGGAATGTTAAAAGATTATGATCAGATAAAATTTTGAAATTCATGAATATGGAAGTAGAATTTGTGGGTATTGCTATGCAACTGATGTGGAATATTGAAGGGGAGGATATAGGAATTGAATACACAGAAGAACTGGGAAGATAGAATAGTTGACGGAATATCAATATCTATGCGTGTGTACACACACACACACACACACACACACAGATATATAATATACATTTATCTAACTATCATCTAATTGAATCATTCTCATAGGATGGCCTGAATTGTGGTAGAGAGAAAAAACATGAGCTAGTCACTGAATTAATTGAGAAATGAAAGAGAACTTCAGGGACTTTGAAAGATAAAAGCCATCAGAATCTGGATTGACTGATAAACTTGGACAGAGTCAGCATCAAAGGTTACTGAGTGATAATCATACATTGAGTACTTTTCTTATTCCCCTTTGGGGAATTCTAAAAATAAGAGAAATTTAACCTTTATTTTTATTTCTAGAGACCAGACATGGACATTCATATATGAGAAATTGGAGTGTAACCTTCATTTCATTGGAAACCTGGTTTCTACAGAATTAAATTTGATTGGACTATCTGCCTGAATGCAGAGAAAGGGCAAAAGAAGTACACTTAGGGAGAGGGAGTGGGCCCAGTGAACTAGCTCCTCATCTTTCCCATTTCTAAAGGCATCAGTGCAACATATCAATCAAGGGAAGTGGCTTCTCTACATCCTACTCATATTACATCCTTAATATTCTTCTCCTCTGGAAGGAATCCCATTGATACCAAGCGAAATGTGGTAATGACTTGGTTGCTCAACTTCTAGAATGTTAAAATAGAACTGTTACATACTGTGATTTGCTTCCTTAGGGTTCCTAGAAATGTTACCTGAAATCATATTGAGGACAATTGTGAAGGACTAATGATGAAAAATGCTATCCACCTCTAGAGAAAGAATCGATGATGTCTAAACACAGATTGAAACTTATTTTTTAAAACTTTATTATTACTGGTTTGGTTTTGTTTTGATTTGCATTTTCTCTTTTTTTCAAACATTTATTTTTTGTTTCCAACATTTACCTTTACAAGATTTTGAGTTTTAAATTTTCTCCCCCTCCTCCCCCAAAAGGCATACAATCTGATTTAGGCCATGTATACACACACACACACACACACACACACACACACACATATACATATATATGTATATATATATATGTCTTTATATATATATTTACACACATACACATATACACAATCATATCAAACATATTGCCACATTAGTGATGTTGTAAAGAAGAATTAGAACCAAAAGGAAAAACCACAAGAAATAAAAAGCAACAAAAAAAGGAAAAATAGTTCTTTCTCTGGATATGGATAGCATTTTCCATCATGAATTTTGGAACCATGTTAGATCACTGCATTGCTGAGGAGAGCAAAAATTGTCTATCAAAGTTGGTCACTGCACAATGTGACTGTTACTGTGCACAAAGTTCTGCTGGTTCTGCTCATTTCACTCAGCATCAGTTCATGCAAGTCTTTTCAGGTTTTTCTGGAGTTCACCTGCTCATCATTTCTTATGGAACAACAGTATTCCATTGTATTCATATACCCCAACTTGTTCAGCCATTCCCCAATTAATGGGCATCCCCTCAATTTCCAGTTCCTGACCACCACAAAAAGAGCTGCTATACACATTTTTTGTACATGTGAGTCCTTTTCCCATTTGTATGGTCTCTTTTGTATACAACCCTAGAGGTGGTATTGCTGGGTCAAAGAGTATGTACAGTTTTATAACCCTTTAGGCATGGTTCCAAATTGCTCTTCAGAATGTTTGGATCAGTTCACAACTCCACCAAGAACGCATTAGTGTTCAAATTTTCCCACAACTCCAACATTTATCATTTTCCTGTTTTGTCATATTAGCCAATCTGATAGGTGTGAGTTGATACCGCAGAGTTGTTTTAATTTGCATTTCTCTAATCAGTAGTGGTTTAGAGCATTTTTTCATATAACTATATTCACATATTTCTTTCTCTGGAAACTGCCTGTTCATATCCTTAGACTGTTTATCAATTGTGGGATGACTTGTATGCTTATAAATTTGTCTTACTTTTCTGTACATTTTGGAAATGAGGCCCTCATCAGAGACACTAGTTGTAAAAACTGTTGCCTAGCTGTCTACTTCCCTTCTCATCTGGGTTGCATTTATTTGTGCAAAACCTTTTTAATTTAATGTAATCAAAATGATCCATTATGCATTACATAATGTTCTCTATTTCTTGTTTGATCATAAATTCTTCCATTCTCCATAGATATCATAGTTAAACTATTCCTTGCTCTCCTAATTTGTTTATAGTATCATACTTTATGTCTAAATCATGTATGTATTTTGACTTTATCTTGGTATAAAGTGTAAGATGTTGGTCTATGCCTAATTTCTGCTATTTTCTAGTTCTCTCAGCAATTTTTGTCATCTACTGAATTCTTATCCTAGATGCTGGACTCTGGGTTTATCAAACTGTAGATTACTATAGTCATTGACTGTTGTGTCTTGTGTATCTCACCTATTCCTCTGATCTACCACTGTATTTCTTAGCTAGTACCAAGTAGTTTTGATGATTGCTGCTTTATAATACAATTTTAGATTTGGTACAAGTAGACCACCTTACCTTTCATTTATCTTAATTTATTCCTGTGATATTCTAGATTTTTTGTTTTTCCAAATGAATTTTGTTATTATTTTTCCTAGCTTTATAAAATTTTTTTTGGTAGTTTAATTAGTATGGCACTGAATAAGTAAATTAATTTAGTTAGAATTGCCATTTTTATTATATTAGCTCAGCCTACACATGAGCAATTGATATTTTCCTAGTTGTTTACATCTGACTTTATTTGTGTTTTGTAACCGTGTCCATGTGGTTCCTGGGTTTGGCTTGGCAGGTAGACTCTCAAATATTTTATATTGTCTACAGTTACTTTAAATAGAGTTTCTTTTTATATCTCTTGCTTTGGGGCTTTGTTAGTAATAGAGGTGCTGATGATTTATGTGGGTTTATTTTATATTCTGCAAATTTGATAAAGTTGTTAATTATTTCAAATAGTTTTTTGGTTGATTCTCTAAAACTCTCTAAGTAAACCATCATATCATCTGCAAAGAGTGATAGTTTTGTTTCTTCATTGCCTATTCTAATAACTTCAATTTTTTTTCTTCTCTTATTGCTAGAGCTAGCATTTCTAGTATAATTTGGATAGGAGTGATGATAATGGACATCCTCGTTTCACTCCAATCTTATTGGAAATGCTTCTAACTTATCCCCATTACATATAATGCTTGCTGATGGTTTTATATAGATTCTACTTATGATTTTAAGGAAAACTCCATTGATTCCTAGGCTCTCTAGTGTTTTTAATAGGAACGGGTGCTATATTTTGTCAAAAGCCTTTTCTGTATCTACTTTTTCTGTATCACATGATTTCTGTTAATTTTTTTTTTACTTATACGGTCAATTACAATGATAGTTTTGCTAATACTGAACTGGCCCTTCATTCTTGGTATAAATCCCCACTTGGTCATAATGTATTGTCCTTGTGATAAGTGACTGTAATCTCTTTGCTAATAACTTATTTAAAATTTTTACATCTATATTTATTAACCAATTATTCTATAATTTACTTTCACCGTTTTGGCTTTTCCTGCTTTAGGTTTCACCATCATAGTTGTGTCATAAAAGGAATTTTGTAGGACACTTTCACCTATTTTTATTATTGGAATTAATTGTGCTTCAGTTGTTTGGTAGAATTCACTTGTGAATGCATCTGGCCTGGGATATTTTTTCTTAGGGAGTCCACTGATGACTTGTTCAATTTCTTTTTTCTGAAAAAGGTTATCAAAGAATTTTATTAGGGGCAGAGCCAAGATGGCAGACCAGAAAGATGGATATACACTAGCTTTTTCCCCACAGCCCATAAAATACCTGTAAAGAAAGACTATGAACAAATTCTAGAGCAGCAGAAGCCACAGAATGATGGAGTGAAGGAGATTTCCAGCCCAGGGTGACCTGGAAGGCCAACAGGAAAGATCTGTCACACCAAGCACAGAGTGGAGCACAATCTAGCCTTGACTGTGTGGGAAGCGGGAGGAGTAGGGCTGGACCAGGCCTCAGGAGTGGAGTCCCCAACAGCAGCAGCAGAGGTTCAGAGATTCCTCAACCCACAGGTGACAAAGACACTTCAAAGGTCAGTGAGAGAGCTTTTTCACCTCAGTGACAAGGGAGCAGGGTCCTCCCACCACCCTAGCCCCAGGTGGCGGCAGCTACGGCAGCAGCAAAGGCGGTGGCTGTGGCAGGCATTGTTGGAACCTCAGCTTGAAGCCTCTGGGGGAAGTGAGCAGCTGATCTGAACCTCAGCCATGAGCCAGTCCAGGGAGTAAACTATTCTCCCTTGGTTGTGCCACCTTGGAGGAACTGAGAACTTACAGGTCCCCAGAGTATACCCTACTCTTGACAAAGGACCCAAAAGTCAAGTAACTGGTTGGGAAAATGACCAAAAAAGGGAAAAAAAATAAGACCATAGAAGGTTACTTTCTTGGTGAACAGGTATTCTCTCCCATCCTTTCAGTTGTTTACCATCAAGAGAAGACCTAAAAGTCAAGGTTTCTGCATTCAAAACCTCCAAAATAAATATGCAATGATCCTAGGCGATGGAAGAGCTCAAAAAAGGATTTTGAAAATCAGGTAAGAGAGATGGAGGAAAAATTGGTAAGAAAAATGAGAGAAATGCAAGAAAGTCATGAAAAGTGAGTCAATAGCTTGCTAAAGGAGACCCAAAAAATGCTGAAGAAAATAACACCTTTAAAAATAGGCTAAGTTGATTGAAAAAAGAGGTTCAAAAAGACAATGAGAAGAAAAATGCTTTAAAAAGTAGAATTAGCCAAATGGAAAAGGAGGTTCAAAAGCTCACTGAAGAAAATTATTCTTTAAAAATTAGAATGGAACAGATGGAAACTAATGACTTTGTAAGAAACCAAGAAATTACAAAACCAAACCAAAAGAATGAGAAAATGAAAGATAATGTGAAATATCTCACTGGAAAAATGACTGACCCGGGAAATAGATCTAGGAGAAACAATTTAAAAATTATGGAACTACCTGAAAGCCATGATCAAAAAAAGAGCCTAGACATCATCTTTCATGAAATTATCAAGGAAAACTGTCCTGATATTCTAGAATCAGAGGGCAAAATAAATATTGAAAGAATCCACTAATCACATCCTGAAAGAGATCTAAAAAGAGAAACTCCTAGGAATATTGTAGCCAAATTCCAGAGTTCCCAGGTCAAGGAGAAAATATTACAAGTAGCTAGAAAGAAACAATTCATGTATTGTGGAAATACAATCACGATAACACAAGATCTAGCAGCTTCCACACTGGATTCAGATGGCTCTGGAGGAGAAGTGAGACTGGTGACCTGCACAGTCCTCCCTCACTCAAAACAAAGTTAAGTGTAAGTCATGTCATTATTTCTCTGATGGCATGATCTTCTTTGGCAATGAAGGACGAACACACACACATACACATATGGAGTTTCCCCTAAGAGGTGCTTTGGCTATATCCTGTAAGTTTTGTTATGTTATCTTAGTATTGTTATTCTCTTGGATGAAGTTATTGATTTTTTTCTAGATTTGCTGTTTGACTCCTTTAGGATTAGATTGTTTAGTTTTCAATTAATTTTTTGTCTATCTTTCCATGGTCCTTTATTATGTGTAATTTCATTGCATCATGACCTGAAGAAGATGCATTTAATATTTCTGCTTTTCTGAATTAGAATGTGAGATTTTTATGCTCTAATAGGGGGTCAATTTTTGTGTAGGTGCATGTACCACTGAAAAAAAGGTACATTCCCTTGCAGATGATATATGATATACTTACAGAATCCCAGAGAATCAAGTGAAAAGCTACTTGAAATAATAAATAACTTTGGCAAAGTAGCAGGTTACAAAATAAAACCAGAAAAATCTTCTACATTTCTATATATTACTAACAAAGCCCATCAGCAAGAGATAGAAAGGGAAATCTCATTTAAAGCAATGGTAGACACTATAAATTATCTGGGAGTCTCCTGCCAAAACAAACCCAGGGATTATATGAACACAATTATAAAACCCTTCACACAAATAAAGTCAGATCTAAGTAAGTGGAAAAACATCAGTTTTTCATGGGTAGGTCAAGTCAATATAATAAAAATGACAATCCTACTTAAATTAATTTAGTTATTCAGTGCCATACCAATCAAACTACCAGATAATTATTTTCCAAAGGTAGAAAAATAATATCAAAATTCATGTGGAAGAACAAAAGGTCCAGAATATCAAGGGAACTAATGAAAGGAAATGCTAGAGAAGGTGGCCTAGGCCTACCAGATCTTAAATTGTATTATAAAATAGCAATCATCAAAACCACTTGGTACTGGCTAGCCAATGGAGGGGTAGATGAGTGGAATAGGTGAGGTACTCAGCAGTAGTCAATGAATATAGCAACCTACTATTTGATAAATCTGAGGACCCCAGTTTCTGGGATCAAAAACTCACTGTTTGACAAAAATTGCTGGGGAAACTGGATAACAGTGTGGCAGAAACTGGGCATAGACCAATGCCTGACACTGTACACAAGAATAAAGTTCAAATGGATACATGATCTAGGTATGAAGACTGACATTATAAACAAATTAAGGGAGCAAAGAATAGTGTATTTGTCAGATTTATGGAGAATGGAGAAAGACAACATTATGAAGTGCAAAATGGATAATTTTGATTACATTGAATTGAAAAGTTTTTGTGCAAACAAACACAATTCAACCAAGATTAGGAGGGAAGCAGAAAACGGGAAAGAAGTTTTGCAGCTAGTATCTGTGATGAAGGCATCATTTCTAAGTGTTTTCTCCCTTCTTTTGGTCATAAATTCTTCCCATCTCCATAGATCCAACAGTTAACTATTACTTGCTCTCCTAATTTACTTGTAATATCAGCCTTTATATCTAAATCATGTACCATTTAGATTTTATTTTGGTGTATGGCAGTTTAACCATTTTTTATGTCAATTCTTCATAATCTGTGACTAAGTTCTGTGAATAAATAGAATTAGGTGAGGGAGAAAATCACGTCCTCCTTGTATTATATTTGAAAATACTTAAATTTAGCTTAGTTAATGGAATGACAGGGTTGGAGTGTAAAGAATATAACATGAAGGGTAGGAAACGTAGTGATAAAGAAGTAGAGGAGAGAATTAAGTTGGAAGAAGGAACACACCAGAAGCCGTTACAAATAGTGAGTCAACAAACATTTATTAAATACCTATATGACAGGTACTGGGCTAAGCATGGGGGTTACAAAGAGAAGTAGTCCCTGCTCTCATGGAGATAACAGTTTAATGAGGGAGACAGTATACAAACAATATGCACAAATGAGTTATACACAAACTAAGTTGGGAACTAGCAATAAAGGAGAAACACTTTTTATAGAAGGTGGGATTTTAGCTGAGACTTGAAGGAAGCCAGAGAAGTTAGGAGGTGGAGAAAAGAAAAGTGAGAGTTCTAGTCATAAAAGACAACTAGTGAAAATGCCCAGAGTCAGGAGATGGAATATCTCATCTAAGTAACAGCAAAGAGGCCAGTGTCACTGGATCACAGAGTAGAAAAGGTGTGAGGAGTAAAGGATTGGAAAGATAGGAAGGGACCAGTCCTAGGGTGTTTTAAAAGCCAAAGAGCAAATTTTATGCTTGATCCTGGAGGCAAATGGGAGCCTTTGAAGTTAACTGAATGGAGTCAGAGAGAGAAGGAGGAATGACATTTTTGAACTGGCACTTTAAGAAAAATCAGTCTGAGAGCTAAGTGGAGGATACAGCAGAGTGGGAAGAGACTTAAGGAGGGTGATCAAATAGTAATCTATTGCAATAGTCCAGAAATGAAGCAATGAGAGCTTGTACCAGGGTGGTGGCAGTGTCTGAGAAGAGAAGAATGCACATATAAGAGATATTTCAACAAAGGTAAAATCAAGCAGACCTGGAAACTGATCAAATATTGAGGGTGGAGAAGATTGAGAAAGTAAATAAGCAAGAATGACACCTAGATTTTGAGTATGAGTGAATGGGAGAATGGTGGTAATCTCTGCAGAAATAGGGAAATTAGGAAGAGGGGAGGGTTTGGGGGGAAAGAGTTCAGTTTTGCACATGTTGAGTCCATAAGCCTTCCAGATCAAAGTATTCAACAGGCAGTTGGAGATATGAGACCAGAGATCAAGAAAGAAGGTAGAGCTGGACAAATAAATCTGAGTATCATTTGAATAGAGATGATAGTTGAATCTAATGAAACTGATGAGATCCCTAAGTGAATAGTATAAAGGGAGAGGAAAAGACCCAGGCTAGAGCTTTGGGAAACACTCATTAATGGACATGACCCAAATGATGATCTAGCAAAAGTGACTGAGAAGGAATGTTACATTAGTAAGAGGAGAACCAGGGGAGAGAAATGTCATGGAAACCTAGAGAGAAGACAGTATCAAGAAGAAAGGGGTGATTTGAGTGTAAATGGCTGCAGAGAAATTCAAGAAGAATGAGGATTTAGAAAAGACCATTAGACAATTTAGAGATCATTGGTAATTTAGGAGAAGGCAGTTTCAGTTGAGTGGTGAGGTTAGAAGTCAGATCACAAAAAATTAAGGAGGAAACGAGGGGGAAAGGAATCAAAGCATTTATAATAGACACCCTTCTCTAGGAGTTTAGCCAAAAAGGGAGAAATGATATAAGATGAGAGCTAGCAGGGATGGATGAATTACATTAGAATTTTTTGAGAATGAGATAAGCAAGGGCATATTCATAGGCATTAGGGAGACTGCAAATAGGGAGAGACTGAAGATTAGTGTATACAGAGCCATAGAGGGGGAAATCTACTAAAGAAGATGGGGTTGAATAAGATCATGCATGCATGATCTCTTTGGCAAAAAGAAAGGCTTCATGTGAAACAGGGGTGAAGGAGGAGAAAGGGGCCTAAAGTGTATTTATGATATATATGAGGAGTAAGGGAGAAGAGGGAACTCATAATGAACAGCCTTATCTTTTCAGTGAAATATACCCAGTCCTGGGGTGATGGCCTAGAAAAGAACTGAAGGTTGGAGTGACTGAAGCTCATAGAGAGTATGAAGAATAAGAAAGCAGAGAGAGAGGTGGAAAGATAGCAGACTGTGATCAGAAGAAGGAATTTTAGAGTTTGTGAACATAGAAGTGGTGCGTTTGAGTGATGATGACAAGCTCAAGTATATTATTTTCTCTGTGTATAGTTGAGATGTGTTAGTTGAGGACCTAGGATATTAGGATGTTTGTGAGAGTATCACCATACATGTTAATGTTCCTTAGTATGAGAATAGGAGTTGATAATGGGAGAAAGATTGTGGGTCAGGCACTAAATTTATGAAAGAAGTAAAGAAGGTGTCCTGGAGGTAGGTTAGTAAGTCACTTAGTAAGCATTTATCATTCACTTATTAAGTGCTAGTACTGTTCTAAGCGCTGGGGATAGAAAGAAAGGCTAAAGATAGTCCTTACTCTCAGGGAACTCACAGTCTAAGGGCTGACAACATACAAAGAACCATCTACATATAAGCTATGTACAGGAAAAATAGGAAATAATCAACAGAGGGAAGGCACTAGAATCAAGAGAGGTTAGGAAAAGCTTCCTGTAGAAACTCAGATTTTAGCTGAAATTTGAAAGGGAAGCCAGGAGGCAGAACATTTCAGTCATGGAGGTCAGCCAAAGAACATGCTTGGAGCTGAGAGACGAGTATTGTGTATTGTTTAGGAATAGCAAGCAGGCCAGTGTTACTGAACTGGAGTACATGGTTCAGTCATGTCTGACTCGTGATCCCATTTTGGAGTTTTCTTGGCAAAGATGCTGGAATGGTTTGCCGTTTCCTTCTCCAGCTCATTTTACAGATGAAGAAATGAGGCAAACAGGGTTAAGTGACCTGCTTGGAGATAGTAAGTGTAAGTGTAAGACACTAGTAAGTGTCTGAAGCAAGAATTCAACTCTTGAAGATGAGTCTTTCTGATTCCAACCCGGTACTCTAAGCACTGTGCCACCTAGATGCTCTGTAGTACATGGAGTATAAGAACGCTGAAAAATTTTTTGCTTTTTTGGTAGGGAAAGTAGGGGGTAGGTTATGAAGGGCTTTGAATGACAAACAAAAGGTTTTATATTTGTTTTGTAGGGGACAGGGAGCTTCTGGAGTTTATTGAATGTGTGTATGTGAAAGATAATAATTTTAATTTTGGAAATGTTGAATTTGAGATCTTTATGGATCTTTGAGATCCAGTTCAAGATATATTGGATGGTTAGTTGTTATCCTTTGTTCTTGAAGAGGATCCAAATATGTTGGAGACAAGGTACAGTGTGACTGACTGACTGATCAGACCAATATGAGTTTGGAAGCTTTACCACAGATTGGTCACAAAGGGTCCACATGAACAGTTGGAGCAGAAATGTCCTTAAATTTGTGCATCTCCTGTTTCTTTAAAAGAAAGCTTAAAGCTACTGCAATTTTGCTTCACTCATAGAGCACAGTGCCTTCTTTAATCAGGTCATGCCATTCTGGGTGTTCCTTTGCCAATGTCGCACAACTTAGTCCAAAGTTCTTCAGAAAGACCTTGAGAGTGTTCTTGTATCACTTCTTCTGACTTTTATGTGAGCTTGTGCTTTGCGTGAGTTTTCTGTAAAATAGTCCTTTAGGCAAAGAACTCTGATTTTCAACCAGAGTTATATTCTCTGCAATAGAGTTTGAATGTTTATCAGGTCAGCTCAAGAAAGGACTTCAGTCTTGCCAAGTGACCTTTGGAATCTTTCTAAGACAATTCAAGTGGAAGCAATTCAGTTTCCGGGCACGGCTGTCCAAGTTTCACAGGCGTACAACAATGAGGTCAACATTCTATCCCTGTAGACCTTCAGTTTGGTAGGTAATCTAATATCTTTTCTCTTTCACACTTTCTTTTGGAGCCTCCCAAACACTGACTTAGCTCTGAGAGTTAGTGCATCAATCTTCCCTTCTATCTCTATGTAAATCCCTGGAAAGTATACTGCCAAGGTAAGTGAACTTATCCAAAGCATTCCATATTTCTCCATTTGCTCAAATCAATGTTTCCATGTATGGATGGTATGGTGCTGGCTGGTGGAGAACCTGTCTTCTTATTGTTAATTGTTAGGTCAAAATTAGCAAGCAGCAGACAAGTTAGACCAGTGGTCAGCAGAGATGTTAGGGTTAGTATAAGCAAAGAGAGATGATCATCAACAGAGAGATGATAATTGAATCCATGGGAGCTAATGAGATCACCAAGTGAAATAATATAAAGGGAGAAGAGAAGAGGACCAGGACGTAGTTTTGTGGGACACCAATGGTTAGAGAACATGATCTAGATGAAGAACCAACAAAGGAGACCAAGAAAAAATTGGATAAATAGGAGAACTAGGAGGAAATAGTGCCCTGAAAACCTAGAGAGAAGATGGTATAAAGAAGAGAGAGTAAGCAGTGCTTGCAGGACAGCATGACTGGGGGTCCTACCCATGATTTAGGGGTGGAAAAGAATGTCCAAGGTTGGGATCTGGAACAGAGTTCAGAAAATAACAGTGAGAAGGACCTGAAGCTTGGAGTTTCATTCCCCACACCTGAGGACTGTAACTTCATTATAATAATAACTGATAAAAACAAAAAAGAATAGAAATAAAAACAAGTAAGTAAAGGATAAAACAACCATAGGTAGCTACTATGGAGATAAAGAAGATCTGGGTTCACGTTTGAGGAAGATAATGGAGCTAAAATATCTAGTCCTTTTTGAGTAAGAAACATTAAATGTTCACAAGCCCAAAAAGAATTCTTGGAAGAACTTTAAAAGACTTTTAAAAATCAAATAAGAGATCAAGGAAAAAGTAGGAAAAAATAAATGCAACTCAAGAAAATTATGAAAAGAAAGTCAACCAACTGAAAACAGAAAATCAGAAATTTAAGAAAGAAAATAATTCCTTGAAACTAGAATTGGGCAAGGGGAAGCTAGCGATGTCATAAGACATCAAGAAATAATAAAGCAAAATCAAAAGGATAAAAAAAATAGAAGAGAATGTCAAACATTCTATCAGAAAAACAACTGATCTGGAGAACAGATTAAGGAGAGATAATATAAGAATAGTCAGACTACCTGAAAGTTATTATCAAAAAAAAAAGACTCTTGATACAATATTACAAGAAATTATTAAGGAAAATGACAAGAAGATAAAGTAGAAATAGAAAAAAAAATCCACCAGACACTACCTGAAAGAGATATCAGGGGAAAAACTTACAGGAATAACAGAACCAAGTTTCAAACTCTCAGGGTAAGGAGAAAATATTTCAAGTAAAAGAAAAATGAACAATTTAAATGTCTCAGAGCCACAATCAGGATTACAGGAGACCTAGCAACTACTGTGGTAAGAGACCATAGGTTTTGGAACACTATATTTTCTAGAGCAATAGACCTGGGGTTAATTTAAAAGAAAGTCTTGGGCTGAGCTGTGTATGATGGGGGTGATTCTAAAAAAATAAAACTGTATTGGGAGAGATTTTTACCTATTTTAGGACTAATTATCTCATACGCATGAGGCATGAAAGGTGAATTGATACAGAAAAAGCAAGTGTATGTAAGGGGAGGGAGGGAAATAGGTTAAAGAGGAAACAACACACAAACACATATGCCTATATTTAAGTGTGTCGGTATATTACACATATACATACATATGTATATGTGTGTGTGTGTGTGTATGTATATATATGGTTGGTTAGTTGTTGTCCTTTGCCTTTGAAGAGGACCAAAATGACATCACCATGATAAGTGAAATTTCAGTGCATCCGACTGTGGCTGATCAGACCAATAGGAGCTCAGAATGCTCTACCACAGGTTGGGTATAGATAGTCTATGTAAATATTTGGGGTGGGTATCCCAAATTTGCACATCCTGCATTTACTTTGTGCTGTCTCAATTCTTCTTTGCTCAAAAAACACAGGAGGACCCTTTCTGATGTGGGCATGTGGACTCTTTCTGAGTGGTCCTGTGCCAGTGTCTCCCGTGTTGCACAGTCAAATCTAAAGTTCTTGAGAGAGACCCTGAGAGTGTCTTTGTATCATTTCTTCTGGCCACCATGTGATCACCTGCCCCATGTGAGTTCTCCATAAAATAGTCTTTTTTGGCAAGTATACATTTTGCATTCAAACAACAAGGCCAGCCCATCAGAGTTGTGCTCTCTGAAGCATAGTTTGAATACTTGGCAGTTCAGCTTGAGCAAGGACTTCAGTGTCTGGTACCTTATCCTTCCAGGTGATCCTCAGAATCTTCCTAAGATAGTTCAAATGGAGGCAATTCAGTTTCTTGGCATGGTGCTGGTAGACTGTCCATGTTTCACAAGCATATAACCATGAGGTCAACACAACAGTTTGTAGACCTTCAGTTTGGTAGTCACTAATACCTCTTCCCTCCCAAATCTTTCTTCGGAGTCTCCCAAACACTGAACTAGCTCTGGCAATCCATGCATCAACCTCACTGTCAATGTGCACATCCCTGGAAAGTACACTTCCAAGGTTAGTGAACTTATCTACAGCATTCAAAACTTCTCCATTTGTTGTAACCGATGGTTCCACATATGGATGGTGTGGTGGTGGCTGATGGAGCACTTGTGTTTTCTTGGTGTTAATTATTAGGCCAAAATTAGCACAGGCAGATGAGAATCGATCCATACTTTGATATCAGAGACTGCATTGTGTGCACAATCATCTGCAAATAGGAAATCATGTACCAACACTCCCTCCACTTTGGTCTTGGCTTGTAGCCAAGACACACATACATATATACCTAGAATGATATAAAAAGTCTTCTAGATTTAGGAAGAAATTAGAGCTCGAGGGAATAGGATAAAAGATGGACTTCTGAAAGGTTGCGTAGATTAAGAATTAGGAGAGGGAGGAGACGAGGGAGAAGCTCTTATAAAGAGAGGTAGATTAAGGTGGAGGGTGGGGGTAGAGGATAAGGGAGGGACACTTAGAAGGGTGGACAAGTTAAGGAATAGGAGAGCAAGGTAGTGGTAGAAACAGATTAGATGAATGAACAGGCATAGGGCAAATAGGGTGAAAAGGATAGTGAGGAAAAATAGGATAGAGGGAAATATGTAACAAGTAAGTGCAATTTAGAATGTGAATGGGATGAATTAGCCCATAAAATGGAAACCAATAGCAGAATAGATTAAAAATCTGAATTCAACAATATCTTGCTTTCAGGAGACACAACAAAAATGAGAGATACACACAGATAAAAATAAAGGTCTAGAGTATAATCTATTATGTAAAAAAGCAGGGGTAGTGTCTCAGACAAAGTTAAAACTAAAGTGGATTTTATTAAAAAAGAAAACTAGGGAAACTATGCTAATGTCACCAATATTATTCAATATATATTTTTTAAACTATTTAAAATAACTGGACAGTATAAAATAACTGACACTAAGTCTGTTAAAGCAGACACAAGAATTACATGAACATAAACATACAACACTATGCAAATAAAATTAGATTTAAATAATTAGAGAAATATCATTGTTCATGAATAGGTAAAGGCAATATAATTTTAAAAAATGACAATTTTACCTAACTAATCTATTTATTCAATGCCATGCCAATTAAATTACTAAACATTTAGGGTACTGAGTTAGAAAAAATAATAATAAAATTCATTTGGAAGAACAAAAAGTCAAGAATATCAACAAAATAAGGGAGGAAAATGTAAAGAAAGGGGATTCAGCAGTATCAGACCTTAAATTGGCAAGAGTATTGTTGAAGCATAAAATGGATAATTTCAATATTTTTATGCAAAAATTGGAAAGCAAGTTTATTTTATTATTCAATATAGCTTATAACAATATACAGAAAAAGTGTAAAATTGCTACAATTGTAACCTAAGTCTTTCTTCTATCCAAGTATATATTGGATATAATATATCCAATATATATATATGGATACATCTTATTTTCTCCAACCTACAATTATCACTCCCTTTTCTGAGCTCTGGGCTTGAGTTTTCTCATCTATAAAAAGAGTAGAGTGCATAGATTATCTTTAATATTCCTTTAAGTAATGGCATTTTATGTTTTATATGCTGATGTGCCCTCCATTTATAAAATCATTAAATTCAGAGGAGAAAACTAAATATAATTGAATTGAGAAATAATTCTTCAAAGAGTTTTATAGTCTTAATATATATGTGACAAAATTTAAGACAACTATAAAAAAGAGTATTGGATGACTGCAAAGAATGAACTTTTTGATACATTCTGTTTCATTTATTGCTAATGATCAAAATTAAATTTAAATGTTGTTCTTCATTATGACTAATTTAATCAGTAGAAATAGTTTCTTAAAAAGCAACATTAAGCATTATAAAATAATTGTCACAACTTCTGGGATTTTTAAAACAATTTTTCTTATCCTACCATTTGGAGGAGTTAAGAGTTAATCCACCAACAAGCTATTGGCCAATAGCTTCACTCGATACAATTAGATAATATTCCATAGCTTTCACAAACATTATAACCCACACAAACTTTGACCAAGGTCAATCTTGACTAAGAATTCTCTTGCTTAATTGTTCAGAGTTTTATACTACCAATATAAAATTAATTTGCTGTCCTAGATAGTCTAAGAACTCTGGACTTTGTTGGTAAAAATCCCCTTCTCTCCCCACCCCCCCAAAAAAAACAACCTGGAAAAAAATTGCTCTAAATATCTTCAACAGGAAGCTACAACATTGAATAAAGAAAAGTATGTGGTCTTCCATGTAAAATGCTGTCTATTTTTTCCCATTTATTAGTATCTGTCATGATTTATTTGAGTTTTAACAAGTCAAGGATCAATAGTCCCATTCTTGTAATCACTCATTGGCTGTAAGTTCTTATTTTAATTTGTAATTAGTAGTAGTAGTAGAAATATAATTAATTCACCTGGAGACACTACCACATGGGAAATAGTTCATTCACCTCTTATATGTACTGACTATGTGGATCTGAACAAATAATGTAATTTCCAGAACCATAAGTACCTCTTTAAGAATGTAAGTTTTTTTCTTTTAAGATAAATAGGATGGGACCATATCTTAAAAGAAATTAAGGTAAATGGTGAGAGAGAAATGTAGTGGGAGGAAAGAGGGTGAAATGGAATGGGGTAATTATATGTCATTTAAGAGACAAGTAGGAGACTTTTTAGTGGAGGGAAAAAGAGGAGAGCTGAGAAAAAAAACCAAAAAAACAAGAAGTTTACCCTCATCACATTTGACTAAAGGAAGGAATAAAATGCACACTCATTTTGGTATGAAAACCTATCTTACAGTATAGGAAAGTGGGGGAGAATTAGATAAGCAAGGGGGGGATGATGGAAGGGAGGGCAAAGGGAGGAGGGAGCAATTTGAAGTCAACACTTGGGAAGGGACAGGATCAAAAGACAGAAGAGAAACAATGAGGGGCAGGGTAGGATGGAGGGTAATTCAGTAAATCTTACACAACACGACTATCAGGGAAGTCATTTGCAAAACTACACGGATATGGCCTATAATTGAATTGCCTGCCTTCCCAAAGGGAATGGGTGGGGAGGGAGGGATGGGGAGAATTTGGAACTCAAAGTTTTAGGAACAACTGTTTAGTATTGTTGTTGCTACTAGGAAAGAAGACATACAGTGAATGAGGAATAGAAAGTCATCTGGCCCTACCGGAGAAAAAGGAAGATGGGGACAAGAGAAGGGAGGGATGACAGAAGAGAGGGCAGATTGGAGATAGGGAAAATTAGATTGCTTGGGGTATTGGGGTGAGGGGAGGGGATAAAAGGGGAGAAAATTTGGAACCCAAAATTTTGTGAAAATGAATGTAAAAAGTTAAATAAATAAATAAATAAATAAGAATGACAAAAAAAAAAGAAAAAGAAAAAGAATAAGTTTTACATTAGTTTCTGATTTTCCCTGGGCAAGGATGATTCCACACTGAGAATCCTTTTGTTTTTCAGTCATTTAAGTCATTTTCAATTCTTTGTGACCCCATTTGAAGATTTCTTGGCAAAGACACTGCAGTGGTTTTCATTTTATTTTCCAATTAAATGTTATTTATTAGTGGTTTACTGATTTGCAAAAAGAAAAACAAGCTTGGGTCACTAGAGAGGTCATCCTAGTCAGACATCCATTTTCTTGACTTCATGGTTCCAGTTTTGTTTGTTCAAATTATGGCCCTGTGCTTTGTAGTTCAGTCAGTTCCATGTCCATATATCTAATCCTTCCTCTCCAAAAGTCTTGTTTCTAGGCATGAAAAGTTTCACTTTTGGGTAGGAAAGAAGAATGTCTGCTATTCCAGCCTATTATGATTTCTTCATCTTTTGAATTCTCATTCTGTTTCCTTATAAAGTCACCTTTTCTACAAAATGAAAATACCAGGAACTTTGGCAGTAAGACATGATTTTTTTCCTGGTTGTCCATGGCTGTTACTGCTAAAGAGTCATTTGTAGGTCGCATTTCCATAAGGATTGCTCTCTTGGGCATAGGCTGTAACTGCAGAAAGTGCAGACAGTGGGCTAAGAGTGATGGGTAAGATGGTGGGTTTTCCATATTAAGGTTTCTAGAACTGCCTTCCCCAATTTGAATTATTTTTAATTAAAATTTTATAGTATAAATAAAAAGAATATAGTCAAGATTAGAAGGGAAGCAAAAAATTGGGAAAAAACTTTCATAGACATTCTTTGAGATGGGATATGATTGTGATGGAATATGGCTGTGATATAAGAAATGATGAGTAGGCTAATTCAGAAAAACATGGAAAAACTTGGGCCAATAGAGGAAGATGCTATCCACCTCCAGAGAAAGAACTGACAAATAGTAATATACATAGTAGCTCATATGTGTGTGTGTGTGTGTGTGTGTGTGTATGGATGTGTGTGTTTATAGATATGGATGTGTATATATGTGTATTATATATAAATATACACACATATACATATATATATTAGTATTTAATTGAGTTATCTTGAGGGAGGATGGAAGGAAGGAGAAAAAAATAAAAAGTACACACCAGAAAACAAAAGGAAACCTAGAAGGAAGCCCTGAAAACCCGAGTTACCTTGAAAACAATTTGCAGGATTTATTATATAGGGTTTTGTGAAATGGATTTTTGTTGTTTTATATTTAATCCTCTCTCATGTTTTGCTGGGCACATGAAAATGTTTTTTTTTTTCTTTTCTTGTTTTGTATTTAAGGTAACATGAATAAACAATTTAAAACAAAAGAAGAGAGTGTTCAACAGTGTTAAAGGCTCAAAGAGGTCAAGAAGAGATGTAGATTTAGATCACTGGTAACTTTGGAGAAAGCAATTTTGGTTGAATGATAAAATTGCAAACCAGACTGTAAAGAGTTGAGAAGAGAGTGAGATTAGAGACTGTGGAGGCATCTATTGTAGAAGGTTTTCTTAAAGAGTTTAGATATAGGGAAGGAGAGATATGAAGTGACAGTTGGATAGATCAAGGGAGGGTTTTTTTTGAGGATGAGGGAGATATAGGCATGTTTGCAGGCAGCAAGGAAGCAGCCAGTAGACAGGGAGAGATTGATGATAAATGAGAAACAACCACCAGAATATTGATTGAGTTATAAATATGGATTGTATGAACCTCAAAGCAGAGAGGAATACCAAGTGATATTGCTAAAGGGATACCCTACGAGTGCAAATGGGGAGCATGGAGCATTCCAACTCCTTGAAACAGTTGTAGGAAGGAACGATCTGGGTTGCTGGATTGCTCCATTGTGAGAACGGTGAGGATCTTAGTCTGGGGATCACAGAAACATGGAGACAAACAGTCACATGGGATGGCTCCTGGTAATCTCCCTCTCATAAAACCCATCCTCTTCAAGAACAGGGGTAGATCTTAGGACTTAGGAATTCCTCCTTAATTACTGGGCCAGCAGGTTGATTCTGCCTTTCAGGTCTCTGGAGTTACTGCCTGCTCTAATTATGGCCAAATGTAGGTTACACAAAATATATAAAATAAATGACTGGTGATTTTTTTAAAGAGTCACTAGCAACTAGGGGTAGTAAAAAATGTCTCAAGGAGGATGTATTAATTGAATTGAACTTTGAAGGAAATTAGGGATTCTAAGATACAGAACAGAGGAGAGAGTACATTTCAGACATTGGGTACAGCTTGTGCAAAGACATGGATGGAGATGAGAGATGGAGATCATACAGTGCTGCAAGGATGATTTAAGAAAGATGCAACCAAGATTAGGAGGGAAGCAGAAAATTGTGTCTGCGACAAAGGCCTCATTTCTAAAGTATAGAGAGAACTGAGTTAAATGTACAAGAATACAAGTCATTCCCCAATTGATAAATGGTCAAAGGGTATGAACAGGCAGTTTTCAGAGGAAGAAATTAAAACTATCTGTAGACATAGGAAAAAATGCTCTAAATCACTATTGATTAGAGAAATGCAAATCAAAACAACCCTGAGGTACCACATCACATCTATCAGATTGGCTAATATGACAAAACAGGAAGATGATAAATGTTGGAGAATATGTGGGAGAGTTGAAACACTAATTCATTGTTGGTGGAGTTGTGAGCTGATCCAGTTATTCTAGACAGCAATTTGGAACTATGCCCAAAGGGCTATAAAAATGTGCATACCCTTTGATCCAGCAATATCACTTCTAGGATTGTATCCCCAAAAGATCATAAAAATGGGAAAGAGTCCCACATGCACAAAAATATTTATAGCAGCATTCTTTGTGGTGGCCAAGAGCTGGAAATCAAGGCAATGCCCATCAATTGGGGAATGGCTAAACATGTTGTGGTACATGAATGTAATGGAATACTGTTATGCTATAAGAAATGATGAACAAGAAAACTTCAGAGAGGCCTGGATGATATGAACTGATACTGAGTGAAATGAGCAGAACCAGGAGAACGCAGTACACAGTAACAACCACTGTGTGAGGAATTTTTCTGGTAGACTTAGCCCTTCACAGCAATGCAAGGACCTGGAACATTCCCAAAGGACTCTTGAGGCAAAATGCCAACAATGTCCAGAGAAAGAACTATGGAATTAGAATACAGAATGAAGCAGAATATTTTCTCTTGTGTTGTGTTTTGTTTTGGTTTGGTTTTTCTCATGGATTCCTCCCATTTGTTTTAATTCTATGCAACATGAGTAATGTGAAAATGTGCTTAATAAGAATATATGTATTGAAACCATGTAAGATTGCACGCTGTCTCGGGGAGGGAGGTGGGAGGGAGAGGGAGAAAATCTAAGACTTGTGGAAATGACTGTAGAAAACTGAAAACATATAAATTAATAAAACTCAAAAAAATTAAAATAAAAAAAAGAAAGCCTAAAAAGGTAAGAGATCAGAATGAGATAAGGTAGATAAGTAGAAGAAAGATAGTGGTTTAAGAAGAGAGCAGTAGAATGATTAAAATTGGAAACAGAGAGAGCAGTGGTTTGCAAAGTTGGGTGTGTGCCATGACCTCAAGAAATTCTGTGATCAATCACTTGGAAGATGGGAGGGTGGATTGAATTCTAATTATCAGGCTTATTTCTAATGAAAATACATCTACCTTTCATTTCTTAGGCCAAAACTGTTCCACCTCATGCCCTCGAGCATTTTAGGTAAGCTCCTATTTCCTCCTTATCTGATACCCATCAGGAGAATGAATCTAATAACTGCGCCCATGTACCCATAGTAGCAACTAAATAGATAAAAATAATAAAATCCTCACTCCACTCCTATAGGAGATGCTTATAGCCAGTGGCTGTCAAGAGGAAAGCTCTGTACTTAGTGTTACTGATGATAACAGCCTCATCCTTCCTCACTTTTCTTTTTGTATAGTATTGTCATACCAGATGAGCAGCTATAAATTTGTTTTAATTTTATTGAAGATCTTAATATGTTATCTTTCCTTCAAAGCTACCCTTCTTCAGAACTTCCCTGATATTATCTAGAGCATGATTTTTTTTACTTTTTCCACTCAACCCCTTCAGTGCTTCTTAATCTGTGGGTTTAAGTTTAAATTTCAGAAGTGCTGCATCTAGAGCAGCACCATTTTTCCAGGCAGATATTTGAAACCTCAGTGTTATTCCTGACATTGATTTCTCTCTCTCCAAATATCTAAGCAGTTATCAAATCTTTCCATTTCTACCTCATTTCTACCTCAGCAACATCTCTAGTGTGAAAATAGATACCTTGATCTGCTTGACCCCACCCCACCCCACCCCAATTATCCAGGTAACCAGAAGAACTACATGAGAACTGACTGTACTGGGTAGGGTACAGAGTGGCTTGACATACCAAAAATCCTTTTCGGTGATCAAAAGTAAACTAGTTAGGCGTTCAGAAAATCAGAAACTCTGAAGCCAATTAAGCTCATATCATCTTGGAAGCAGATCCTGAGCCACTTGATGGCTTGGTACAGGAGACACCTTTATCTTCATAGACTCTCTTAATTGTTGATTATGGAGTTCTCGGACAAAAATACTGTTTTATGGTTTCTGGAAACATCTAATCTTGTTGTCTGTACCCAAGCCTTGAACTTCAAGTCTTGAAGTTCAAGTCTGCTTATCACCAAGAATGTTTTCTGATTTGTGTCTCAAAGGGCCACACCTCTGACACCTGGAATTCCTCATTGCCTGTGTTTCCTGGAGCTTTCAGCCTAAGATCTGTCCAAATTCCCACCTTTTCTTTTTTTTCATGTTCAAAAAATGTGTAAATATCTCGCTCTTTCCAACTGAACATGTCAACACTGACACTGTTCCAGCTTGCAAGCTTCTTATTCTCAGGTAATAAATATATTTTATAATCTGTGTAAACTATGATTGGACTCTAGTTCTTTCCAGATTCCCTTTTTGGGGCCTGGTAACATTTCACAGGGGTTTTTCTTTAACACTAGCAATTATTCCTTCCCTTCAACTCTAACAACCATTATCCTAGTTCCAGGCACTTATCACATCATAGGCTATTGAAAAAACCCCTCATTGATCTCCCTGCCTCAGGTCTCTTTTCACTCCAGTCCATTCTCCACCAACCATACTACCCTTCTCAGTAATTTCCTATTTATCCTGGGATCAAAATGTGAATTCCTTTATCATGTAAAGTCTTTCACAATGTGATTTCAACCTTTCATCTTTGTTTGTTTCATCTTTATCCTATCCTTTAAAAATATTGATTTCTGGGTATACTTTATAAGGTACACAAGAGATAAGTACAGTAGTAGATGTGTAAATTTATATATCTATATCTATATCTATCTATCTATCTATCTATCTATCTATCTATTTATCTATCTATCTATCTATCTATCTGAAATTAACAGTCAGGCAGCCTCTAAAAGTCATGCCTGAGTGATGAGATTTGCTCATAACCTTCAAGGCATATACTGGTTAATTGGAATTATAAGATAAAATTCTCATAGTGCATCTTAAAATAGCATTCTTTTGAAATCTGCTTTAAGAAAGTTAAAAACTTATAGGCACATTTGAAAGTAGTATGAGTAAAGGAATTTTTGGGGGGTGTACTTCTGTAAGTAAAAACCAAGCCACTTTTCTGCCTCCCCTTAGTGGCATGATCTGATGGTAGGAGTTGGGAAAGTGTGGTGACAACAGCAATTTGTTTTTGCCTCCAGCTGCTCAATAGTGCTAGCAAGAAAATGCTCTTTAATTTCTTTTTTATCAATTGAAAAATTTTATTCAGCACACACTACATGTCAGGTACTATTAATTCACACACACACACAAACACAAACACACACACACAAATTTATAACCCTAGGGAGTCACTACATTAGGCTGCTTGTTTGATGAGGCAGATTTAAAGGACTTCAAATCTATGGTGATTCTTTTTAAATTTTTTATTTAGTATTTTATTTTTCCCAGTTACATGTAAAAACAATGTTTAGCTTTCATTTTTAAAACCCTGAGCTCTAAATTTCCTCCCCTCCTTTCTCTCCCTCCCTCCCCCACACTGAGAAGACCAGAAATTCTATATTAGGTTATACTTGTGTAGTCATGCAAAGCTTGTCCATAATAATCATCTTGTGAAAGAAAACACGGCCCCCAAAAAATGCCCTAAAGAAAAATAAAGTAAAAAATATGTGTCAGTCTGTATTCAGACACTATCAATTCTTTCCCTGAGAATGGATAGCACATTTCATCATTAGTCCTTCAGAGCTGTCCTGGATCATTGCATCATTGAGAATGGCTAAGTCATTCACAGCTTATATCTTATAATATTACTGTTAGTCTGCATACAGTACCTTTCACTTTGCATCAGCCCATGTAAGTTCAGGTTTTTCTAAGAGCATCCCATTTTATCATTTCCTTTTTTCATATTTGTAAGTCAATTTAATTTTTAAAATAAAAATATTATAAACAACATGACATTAGATGATTTCATATTAATAAAGATTCTAAAATTGGGGAAAAATTGGCTCCCTAACTAGCCTTGTACTATGTGTCACAATAAATTTAATTTCTCTTTTATCAGACATAGGTCCATTCATGATAATTTCATTAAGAACTTTTGGCAGTTTGGTGTTTTGTTTCAATATGTTTTGTTCATAAATGCCTACAATTTTGCTGAATCCATGAACCTTGGAAACTTCAATGGGCATGCAACTCCACTGATGTGGCTATTCTACTGATGGCTGATCACAATCTCACAATCCCTTTTCATCCTGTGAAATTTTTATCCAGCCTTCACCACAAATCTTCTGAGGATGTAAAAATTAAGCTATAGATCTTTTAACATTTTAGTGGTATCAATGGAATATCTTCATTCTTTCAGTAAAACTTCTGTCAATCATTTTTATATAACGGCCATTTGCCAATTTTTTTCTTCCTCAATTGAATTTTCTTTTTTTAAAAATTCATTTGTTTTTAGTTTTCAACAATCACTTCTGTAAGTTTTAAATTTTCTTCTCCTCCCTCTCCCCTCCCTCCCTCAGATGGCATACAATCTTATGTGGGTTCTACATATACATTTTTATTAAACACATTTTCACATTCATCATGTTGCATAGAAGAATTAAAATGAATGGGATAAACCATGAGAAATATAAAAACAAGAGACAATGCTCTGCTTCATTCTGCATTCTGATTTCACAATTCTTTCTCTGGATTGGATGGCATTTTGCCTGAAGAATCCTTTGGGAATGTTTTAGGTCCTTGCATTGCTGTGAAGGGCTAAGTCTATTAGAAACAGTCCTCACACACTGTGAAATATAACTGTGGCTGTTATTGTGTATAGTGTTCTGGTTCTGCTCATTTTCACCCTGCATCAGTCTTTCCAAGTTTTTCTGAAGTCTGTTCATCATTTTTTATAATACAATAGTATTCCATTATAATCACATATCACAACTTTTTGCACCTTTCCCCAATTGATGGGCATCCCCTCAATTTCCAATTCTTTGCCACCAGGAAAGAGCTGCTATAAATATGTTTGTACATATAGGTCCTTTACATTTTTTATTCTGTTCTCTTTAGGGATATAGATGTAGTAGCGATTTTCCTAGGTCAAGGATATGTATGGTTTTATATCCCTTAGTTCCAAATTGCTCTACAGAATGGTTTAATCAGTTCACAAATGCACCAACAATTCAATAATGCCCCACTTCTCCCACAACACCTCCAACATTTGTCATTTTCCTTTTCTGTTCTATTAACCAATATAATAGGTGTAAGGCAGTACTTCAGAATTTTTTTAATTGTCATTTCTCCAGTCAATAGTGAATTAGAGTATTTTTTATGTGACTATACATAACTTTGATTACTTCATCTGAAAACTGAACATATCTTTTGATCATTTATAAATTGTGGAATAGTTCTTATTTTTATAAATTTGACTCAGTTCTATATATGTTTGAGAAATGAGGTTTTTATCAGAGAAACTTGCTTCAACTTTTTTCACAGCTATTATTGCTAAATGTATTTCCCTCCATCCCGTTTTCTCCATTCCAGTTTATTCTCTCTCTCTCTCCTTTCACACTTAAAAAGTGTTTACTTCTGACTACTACCTCCCTCAACCTGTCTTCCCTTCTATTATCTCCCCCTTTCTCGTATCCCCTTTCCCCTCCTTCTTTCCTGAAGGGTAAGATAGATTTCTATACCCAACTGAGTGTGTATGTTATTCCCTCTTTGAGCCTCTTCTGATGTGAGTAAGATTCACTCATTCCCCCCGCCCATGCTTCCACCTTCCCCTCTACTATAAAAGCTTTTTCTTGCCTTTTTTTATATGAGATAATTTACCCCATTCTAACTCTTCCTTTCCTTTTTTCCCAGTACATTCCTCTCTCTCACCCTTTAATTTTATTTTTAAGATACATCCCTTAATATTCAACTCACACCTGTGCCCTCTGTCTATATATATATATATATATATATATATATATATATATATATATATATATATATATATATATATATACTTCTTCTAATAATGAGAAAGTTGTTATGAGTTACAAATGTCATGTTCCCATGTAGAAATGTAAACAGTTTAACCTCACTAAGTTCCCTTTCTCATTTACTTTTTTATACTTTGCTTGAGTCTTGTGTTTGAAAGTCAAATCTTCTATTCACCTTTGGTCTTTTCATCAAGAATGTTTGACAGTCTTCTATTTCATTGACTATCCATTTTTTCCCCTTAAGGAGTATACTAAATTTTTCTGAGTAAGTGATTCTTGGTTGTAATCCTAGTTTCTTTGCTCTCTAAGCCCTTATGCAGAAGCTACTGAATCTTGTGTTATCCTGACTGTGCTTCCACTATACTTGACTTGTTTCAATTTGACTACTTGCAATATTTTCTCCTTGAGCCAGGAGCTCCAGAATTTGACCATAACATTCTTAGGAGTTTTCGTTTTGGGATCTCCTTCAGGAGGTGGTCAGTGAATTCTTTCAATTTCTATTTTACACTCTGGTTCTAGAATATCAGGGCAATTTTCCTTGAAAATTTCTTGGAAAATGATGTTGAACCCCGCCCCCCCCCCCCCTTTTTTTTACTCATGACTTTCAGGTAGTCCAATAATTTTAAAATCATCTCTCCTGAATCTATTTTCCAGGACAGTTGTTTTCCCAGTGAAATGTCTTTTCTTCTACTTTTTCGTTCCTTTGGTTTTTTTTATTACTTCTTAATTTCTCATAAAGTCATTAGCTTGCATTTGCTCCATTCTAATTTTTAAGGAATTATTTGCTTCAGTGAACTTTTGGACCTCCTTTTCAATTTGACCAATTGTACTTTTTAAGGATTTTTTTCTTCAATGAATTTTTGTACCTCTTTTTCTAACTGGCCAATTCTGTTTTTTTACGGTATTTTTGGACCTCTTTTTCCATTGGCCTACTCTGTTTTTTAAAGGTATTATTTTCTCCAGGTTATTTCAAGGTGTTGACTCATTTTTCATTATTCCATCATTCTCATTTCTTTCCCCAATTTTTCTTCTACCTCTCTTACTTGATTTTCAAAATCCTTTCTGAGCTCTTCCTCAGTTTGAGACAGATTCATATTTTTCTTGGAGGCTTTGGATGTGAGCAGCTTTGACTTTGTTATCTTCTTCTAAGTGTGTGTTTTGATCTTCCTTGTCACCATAGTAATTTTATATGGTCAGAATTTTTCTGTTGTTTGCTCATTTTCCCAGCCTATTACTTAACTTTTAACTGTTTGTCAAAGTAGGGCTCTGTTTCCAGGGTACAGGGCACACTGTCCCAAACTTCAGGGGTTTTGTGCAACTGTTTTCAGAGATACTTTTAGGAACCTGTAAGTTTTCATTTCTTCTAAGGTGGTATGATTTAAGGAGAGGTATTCACTCCTCTCCTGGCCTGTGCTCTGGTCTGTGAGTGACCCAAGGCCTGGAACTGTGAGGAGGATGCCCCTCACTGTGGCTACAAGCTCTGATATGCTAGTGTTTCTTCTTGCCCTGGGACTGATACCCAGGACTGTGACCCAGATCTGAGTATGGGCAAAGTAACAGAGTCCTGCCTCAGTGCTAGGAAAGAGAATTTCCTTCTGACCAGTTGTTTGGTTCCTTTACAGTCTGTGGGCTGAGAGCTTGGGAACCAGCTACTACTTGTGGCTTCCAGTGTCTGCTCCTGGTTTACTGGGGCCAGAGCTGTGCTGGCACACATTGAGCTGGACTGTTCTCTACTCTCATTCAGGTGTGACACAACTTCCCTGTCAACCTAAGTTGTCTTTATTGTATTACTCTGTCTTTTTGTGGGTTCTGCTTCTCTGAAATTTGTTTAGAGTCAATATTTAAAGATATTTGGAAAGGTTTGGGGGAGAGCTCAGGTAAGTCCCTGCCTTTACTCCTCTATCTTGGCTTCACCTCTGTCCTGTAATATTTTTAGAGAAGGAAGTAAGGTCCCTGGGCTTGCCTGCCATAGAATGGAATAGACAAATGTGGCTTTGTGACACAAGTCATAGAAAGCAAGGGCTGATGAGGGAAATTGTCAGTTTATTATATGTCCTATACCTTTAATTCTTAGAAAGCAGTCCACCATCTCAACTGGGATTGTTAACCTCTTACGCACATAAGCAACATGACCCCTCATTGGGGTTTTTTCACTCCTCCAGAAGACTGAGTTAGAAATTAAAGGGTAAAACTTAAGCTTAGGTCAGCTTAAGAATTTTTATAACAAATAGAAACTAAGAATAGTGAAAAAAAAAAAGCATATATGAAGGGATTTCCTTAACAAAGTCAGAGAAAAACAGAAAGTAAAAGCAATTAGGTCATCTAAAACGTTCTCCCCTGTTGTGATTTCTATTAGATGATACAAATCTCTCTCTACTTCTGATCATTCTACCTAGAAAAGTAATGTCATCAGCTTTGAGCAGAATCCAGGAGAAGTAATAGATCATTTTAATGCTATATTTAAAGGCTACAATTCCACTAGGAAAAATGTAACATCTTTAATAGTAACTTTGCTCTCCCCAAGTTAAAAACAAGCAGTCAGAGAGGCAGATAATAGGTTAGTCCCAATCAAAAAGAGACTCCCCAGTTAACCTTTACAAGATTCACAGTAGGACCCCAGTTAGATTTATGATTGCAGCAAGCCAGATGATCTTTGAGTGAAGGTATGAATATTTGTACAACTGGAATAGGTTCCAGGAAACAATACAACAAGAGGGTGAGAATCCTAATCATTTTTACAATAAGATATGGAAAAGTGTGAAACTATGCATGATGCTAGACCTCTTTATTCCAAGAGATGCTCATATCATTTACAACTATTTTGTTCATCAAGTTCTTCCTGAGATACAAAAACATTTCTGCAAAAGATGCCCAGGTTTGTATGGAATGACCATCGAGGAGATTAGAGGCATTATTGCCCTCTATGTCTATGAAAGAAGGGAAATAGGAAAAGAAGAAAGAAGTAAAGACAGAAAGAAAAGGGAAAACTACAAAAAACAAGGAAATATAAAAAAGGAACAGGTTGTTATCCCAATGCAACCTGTCCCAGCCAAATCATCCTTCTTTCAGAAGTTACTATACAGATCATTAGAGAAGTTGTTTGACCGGCTGTGTTGTTGGTTATAGCTAAACATTAGTCATTTCAAAAGTGTTTGTTTCTCTGGAAGAAAAAGTCACATTAATCAAGACTGTTTTAAGAGATAAAAGAACCATGGAAGTCGAACGAAGAATGACAGTAAGAGTTCCCTAAGGAACAATGATGCACCAAATGGAAAAGGTAAGATCTGCAGATCTCAAAGATAGATTTTCAGACCCTAAGATCGTAGCCCTGACTTTCACCCCCTGACTCCCTTTGCCCATTTTAGAAGTTTTTCATGATAAGGTATCCAGTAGAAACTTAAGAAATGCTAACTGATTGAAACTGAATGTGGAAAGGAATTTTGTTTTAACTCAGAAAAACATCAGCTAGAGGGTAAATTTCTTTCTTGCTTTCTCATTCGTAATTTCACCTGTGAACTAGTGGGGATAAGATCTTCTGGGAAGACTTAGGAGCACCATTCCCTGTTCTCTGATGCTATTGTGTTCCCTACAAATTTTCCCACTCAGTATCTAATATCAGGGAAATGTGTTTAAAACTTTAAAATAAGTTTTTGTCCTTTAAAGCACAGTTCAAACAAGGTTTTTCTACAGTGACCTTAAAAGCAATCACTTAGAATTTCAACAATTTATATTTAAAATGTATTTTACCTTTGTAAAAACTGCCTGTATATGAAATGTTGGTAAGATTTGAAAACTGTAACTCTCTTAACTTATGAAATACAAAGTATTGACTCTCTCTGATTCTAAAAAGTGAAGAATAAATAAGCAGAAAAGAAAAGAGAGTGTAATTTAGTTTGGAAAACTGCCTTAAATTTATCTCTTTTAGACAGAACCCAGAACCCCACTCCTGTGCTTCCTAAAAGTTTTTGTAATTACTAAAAATAACTTAATGGATTTTTTTCAAAACAGGATTTTCCCCACAAATGTCTTCTGGGACTACGAATAGGCAATATTGATTCTGTTTCTTTTTGGAAGGATGAGAGAGATTTGGATCTCTTTGATCTCCTGGAGAATATGAGAATTGCAACGAATCAAGCAACAATGTGTAAGTGTGATAGGCAAATTAATGAAGAAAATCACCTGTCTTGAAATATACAGCTTGAGAAAGTAAGGTTGTAGTAAGCTATCAGGTTTAACAACAGTATGTGCTGAAATTATGAGGGAAATATTCAGTAGAATGAACACAGTTAGGGATATGACTGAAATGGACAATTTCAAAAGAAAATTTACATATGTTTATATGTACAATTTCAGAAAGGCAAGTTGTGTAGTCTGAGTAACAGGCTTTGAGATTTGGAGAAAGAGAAATAAAAGCTTGAGATAAAATAGGAAAGATAAATAACATTTGGGTTTTTGAACCATAAGAGATGTATAAAAAAATGAAAAGAAGGTTTAAGCATTTTGAGGTTTGAGGAAGCTTGACTTTGTTTAAGTAGAAAGATAAAGAGCTATAGTAGAAAGAAAAAAATACATCACAGTTTGATTGAAAGTCAATAGAGAAAGTTATAGAGAGCTAGGAGAAAAATGATAAGCAATTGTTCTTGAACTAAATTAAGATGTACTTCCAAGTGTGATAACTGAGGATAACTGTCACTTTTAAAAGCTTTGAAAGTGAACCCCACAATATGAAATGCTTGGAATAAATAGCCCTTGTATAAAATGTAATATTAAATAAATCAAATCATAAATTGAGATTATGTATGATATCATTTGAAAAATAGATCCAAGTGTAATTGAATTTATTCTCATCCCATTTTAAGTGAAATGTGTCTCTCTGAGAAGTTATTATACTATTTGGTATTAACACAAATTAGGAAAATGTATGTTTTAGGAAATTGTTAACTGTGGAGCCAAGTTACCTCAGTTATTTGATTTGTAATATGTAAAAGGATAATGCCTAACATTATTGATAATTTATTGTTAGAAACATTGTGAGAGAAGTGAATTCTTTGTTTCTCTTGGATTATAGACTTAATTGTTAAAAGACTGATGTAAATATATTATTAAAATCTTTAGAAATATAGAAGATAGCAGTAATAATTGTCTGTGAAGGTGGCATACCAAAGACTCTTTAAAATGTCCTTATCTGTGAAAGGGAGAATCATAAAATTTTATTAGCCCCACTAATAGTTTAAAATAATGTTGAGTGCTGTCCTTTCAAAACAGATTGACAACTGAGCAGGGAGTTAATGTTTTAAGACTTCAAGTTCTAACTCCATGCTCAAATTAAAGTACAGTGATTTGATTTTAGTTGAGAACTAGAAATTACAAAAGGAAAAGATTCAGTCTCTACTCATTGTACCACACTCTTCTAAGAATGTTATGCAGCTTTGACTTTAATAATGACTTGCCACTAGGTAAGGTGTGTCCACATACGTTTCAGGATGGTGTGTAAGGAAGTTCTTGTTCTCAGAGTGGTTAGCCTTGGGCCTTGATCATAGCACACATCTAACACTTTAGAATATTGGTTATTGTGATTTCTGACAACTATATAGGACCTTAAATGTTTCCTTGTATTGTTCAAATCGAGAATTATTTAAGTAACTCCTCCTGTGAAAATTATTAAAGTTTTCTACCTGTGGAAAATAGACCATGCCCTGTCAGTATCAGATCAAACTCCCTAGGACTCTTCTTCCTGGGTCAAAAATCAATCAACTACAATCTTATAACATTTAACCCAGAACCCTTTAAATTAACTGGATGATAGCAAATGTGAATTCAGATGGGTTGTATTTCCTAGTATTGTTTATGAAAAATTAAATACATGTCTATATTGTGAAACTTGGTCATATCAATTTAGTTAGAAAAATAGATTCTCTTATAATTTGGATATTGTCAGGTTCTAAATTCAGTGTTGAGTATTTCATTTTATTTGGATTAAAACAATGGAAAATTTTTTTTGTTGTTTTATCTGATAAGATAGTATAAGTTCTATAATGCTTCATCATTGGGATGGATTTTTAAGCTGCTTTGAGAAAGAAACATATTAGTAGAAAGGAATGTTAAGTAAAAATCTTTTGTGTGATTTTTTAGAAAGTTTGGTAAATTTTTATTTGCTAGATAATTTATTGTGACAAATTGAGAGTGTTGATAACAATTGTGTCCAGCTGTACTCTGATTAATGGGACTTTGCCATTTGATGTGAAACCTTTTTGGCACCCTGAATACTCTTTTTGAGCTATTATAATCATGTACCTCATGTATCTCATAGCAAATGTTTCTAACCAGGGCAAGTTAAGCTGTGATTTTTTTATATGATGAATCTTTTATTATCTTCACTCTGAGACTATAGTCAATATTCATTCTCAACAATATATGAACACTAATAACTGAATCCACCCAAAGTTATGATTGTTGGAATTTGCTGTTTAAAGTTAGACCTTATGGAACTGTAATGGTTATTTTTCTGAGTCTAATTCCAGACATGATTATCAAGAAAGTTATTGAGTCAATGATCCAGGATGCTAGTAGCTTTATGGGGTTGATATCTATGAACTATAGGTGGAGTTCTCATGGCAAAGTGGTATGGGCTGTGGTAGGATTTTCTTGGCTCATTTTTCCCCATTATGATTTGGATGGAAAGTTTCCCATCTGACTGACTCTAAACCTGACTATGACATTTTCTCAGTACAATTGGCTGCCTATATCTCTAGCCTCTACCCCTTTATATAGCTATGTCCCTATTTTCATTTTATGGCAAATTTCTATAATCATGGCAGGTAATCGATATGAACACAATATTAAATCTTTACCTTGAAGGCTAAAACTAGAACACATATGATCTAATATGAGCTATTCAGCTTAGAATTATAGTCCTTTCTATATTATGAACAACTCAGTAGATGAGTATTTGACCTTGTTATCTTTCTGTTATTACTTATATATTTCTGTATAAGATAAGGTCCTCTATTATCTTACAGTGGCATGGAAAGAATTAGGCAATGATGTAAGGATTTGTGAGACCACGATGTAATTCTATTACTTAGTGAAATTAATATTTTAAGTGGTTTCCATACTATGTTAAGGAAAATAACTTCTTTGTGATCAGTTATCTTAAGAGAAGTGTGACTTGTGGTCTATCTTACATAAATATACAATTTTATTCAGGGTTGCCCATTTGAACATGGTTAGTAATGGAACATGTTTTATTATAAACAACTTATTTCAAAACACTGTTTTGAAATTGATTGCTCAATCCCATCCCACCCCAGAACCTTTTGCTATAATTGAAGTTAATTTCACAATTTCTAAATGAATTCATTTTTATATTAGAGGTCATCTTCTAAAAGGTATTCTGTTAGTTCCTTAGCAGAATCTCATCCTTCTAAGGGGGGAATGATCAGCTAAAAGTAAATAACTGGAGTAAGTAACAAAATAGAGTGAAAATTTTGTTTATGTGTATATATGTGTGTATGTATAAATAAATATGTATTATATTTATATATGTATGTATATACATGTATATAAATATGTGTATATATTTATATATGTATACATATGTGTTTATATATGTATGCATGTATATATATGTGTATGTATAAAACACAAGGTCAGATACTTATATATGCCAAATATAAAAATTGGGATCAGAATTTTTTAATTTTTCAGTTGTTATTTGAATTTCTTAAACAAATAAATGTAACAATTTGCTAACTTATGTCACACAGTAATTATATAGGTAATAAACTAAAGTTCCTCTCCTTTCTGGGACTCGAATTTGAGGTGAAGAAGGAAACAGATGAACACCAGCAGATGGTGGAGTCAATACCAATTTAAAAGGTACTTTGTAGCCTTTATAACAATATTGGCATTCATAACCAAAAGGGGTCATTCTACAAGTCAGACGCTCACAGATTCTTTTAGATTCTTCCTCCAGCCTGTTGTTGGAAGGTTGAAATAAGGATAGGAGCAACAAAAAGTGTGGAAAAATGTAATTCCCTGGTTTAGAGGTCCCTAATTTGATGCTGTTATTAAAGCTATGAAATTTGAAGTAGCTCTGACTACCTGACCTGATTATTGGCAAAGCAATCTTGAATTGTATTAAGATCTATTTTGCAAGAGATTTTAGTAGAAAAGAGAGTCTCTGTGAGTGACCTTAACTGGAGAAACAAGTCTGCAAGAAGCTGCTCTGAAACCCTGTCCGTTTCAGTATGCCTAAGCGGAACACCGAAGATCATGAAGAGATGTTTCAGAAGCCAGACAGCTATGTGAGATGAGACGTCTAAGCCCTAAGATATGATGGATTGATGACATAGTGAGAATGAGTTATTAAGGAAAACACTGTGCCATTGTCTTTTGTAAGGCATGCTTGCCAAGAGGAACTGGCTTCAATGGCTCTTGTTGATGCATAGGGTCAATTTCTCTCCCTCTTTCCCTCACATTATTTTCCATTATAAGCCCTGTGTTTAAAAAACCTTGATGAAGTGTTTGTCATATCATTTAAGTGATTTATTGAGGAGACTGTGAATCAAAGGGGAGAATGAAAGAAATTAATATTATACTTTTAATAACTAATTGCCAATTTGTGATCCATCCTTTTCCCTCTATTTCTGCTAAAACTTATCACTTGAAAAGGTCAATGGGGGAGAGCAGGCAGAGTTAAGATGGTGGAGTAACAGCACAGACTTTCTAGAGCACTCCAGCTAAGCCCAGCCAAATACCTGTAAAAAATGACTCTAGACAAATTCTGGAGCTGCAGAACCCACAGAATGATGGAGTGAAGCAAATGTCCTGGAATCAGCCCTGGAAGATTCACCAGCAAGTAACTATCGCAACACGCTGGGAACAGAGTGCAGTCCAGTGTGGGTTGCCAGTGTACAGAGGGGACCTGAACAAGCCTTGGAGAGACTGAATCTCTCACACCTGTGGTGATTTCCAGACTTCATGACCTCAAAACACTGAGGATAAATTGGAAAGTCATTGGGAAAAGGCAGTGGGACTAGAGCAGGAAAGTGAAGGGATGGCAGACGGGGGAGGAGGCAGAGGAACCTGCAGCAGCCACAGCAGCAGCATGGGCAGCAGCAGGCACTGTTCCTGGAGCTCTAGGCCCACAGATTGTGGGGGGATCAAGTGACTGACAGTACACCACCCACTCCCACCAGAAGCAGAGAACTACCTTGACAAAGAGCTCAAAAGTCAAATAAATGACTGGGGAAGTGAGCAAAAACTGGAAAAAGAACCAGACGATAGAATCTTACTTTGGTGACAAGGAAGACCAAAGAATACAAATAGAAGAAAACAAAGTCAAAGCTCCTTCATCAAAGCCTCCAAGAAAAATACAAATTGATCTCAGGCCATGGAAGAGCTCAAGAAAGATTTTGAAAATCCAGTAAGAGAAGTACAGCAAAAATTGGGAAGAGAAATGAGAGTGATGCAAGAAAATCATGAAAAACCAGTCAACTGCTTGCTAAAGGAGACCCCAGAAATGCTGAAGAAGATAACACTTTAAAAAAAAGACTAACCCAAATGACACAATAGATTCAAAAAGCCAATAAGGAGAAGAATGCCCTAAAAAGCAGAATTGGCCAGATGAAAAAGGATGTCCAAAAGCTCACTGAAGAAAATAATTCCTTAAAGATTAGAATGGAGCAGATAGAAGCTAATGACTTTATGAAAAAGCAAGATATTACAAAACAAAACCAAAGGAATGAAAAAATAGCAGACAATGTGAAAAATCTCATTGTGAAAACAACTGACATGGAAAATAGATCCAGGAAAGACAATTTAAAAATTATGGGACTGCCTGAAAGTTATGATCAAAAAAAGAGCCTAAACATCATCTTTCATGAAATTAAACTGCCCTGATATTCTAGAACCAGAGGGTAAAATAAATATTGAAAGAATCCACCAATCCCCTCCTGAAAAAGATCACAAAAGGAAAACTCCTAGGAATATTATAACCAAATTTCAGAGCTCCCAGGTCAAGAAGAAAATATTGCAAGCAGCCAGAAAGAAACAATTTGAGTATTGTGGAAATACAATCAGGATAACACAAGATCTAGCAGCTTCTACATTACAGGATAGACAGGCTTGGAATATAATATTCCAGAAGTCGAGAGCTAGGATTAAAACTAAGAATCACTTATCCAGCAAAACTGAGTATAATACTTCAGAGGAATAAATGGTCATTCAATGAAATATAGAACTTTCAAGCATTCTTGATGAAAGGACCAGAGTTGAATACAAAATCTGACTTTCAAACACAAGAATCAAGAGAAGCATGAAAAGGTAAGCAGGAAAGAGAAATCACAAGGGACTTACCAAAGTGTAACTGTTTACATTCCTATATGGAAAGATAATATTTATAACTCTTGAAACTTTTCTCAGTGTTTGGGTAGTTGGAGCGATTATATACATATAGACAGAGGGTACAGGATGAGTTGAATATGAAAGGATGATATCTAAAAAATAAAATTAGTGAGAGAGGAATATATTGGGAGGAGAAAAGGAGAAATGGAATGGGGCAAATTATCTCTCATAAAAGAGGCAAGGAAAAGCTTTTTCAATGGAAGGGAAAAGAGGGGAGATGAGAGAAAAAAAGTGAAGTTTATTCTCATCACATTTGGCTTAAGGAGGGAATAACATGCATACTCAATTTGCTATGAAACTCTCTTACACTACAGGAAAGTAGAGGAGAAGGGGATAAGTGGGGTGTGGAGGGGATGATAGAAAGTAGGGCAAATGAGAGGAGGGGTAATTAGAAGTAAACACCCTTGGGGAGGGACAAGGTCAAAAGAGAGAATAGAATAGATGGGGGGCAGGATAAGATGGAAGAAAATACAGTTAATCTTTCGCAACATGACTTTTATGGAAGTCTTTTGCGTAACTACACATGTGCAACCTATATTGAATTGCTTGCTCTCTCAGTGGGGATGGGTGGGGAGGGAGGAAGGGAGAGAAGTTGGAACTCAAAGTTTTAAAAAGAATGTTAAAACTTGTTTTTACATGCAACTGGGAAATAAGATATACAGGTAATAGGGTATAGAAATCTATCTTGCCCTACAAGAAAACAGAGGAGATGAGGATAAGGGAAGGGAGGGATATGATAGAACAGAAGGCAGATTGGGGGAAGGGGTAATCAGAATGCAGGGTGTCTTGGGGTGGGGAGAGGGAAGAGATGGGGAGAAAGTTTGGAACTCAAAATCTTGTGGAAATGGATGTTGAAAACTAAAAATAAAGAAAGAAAAGAAAGAAAGAAAATGTCAATCAGCCTCTGAAGGGTATGGTTGAGTGATGAAATTCGATCCTGGCTTTCAAGGCACAAGTTCATTGGTTAGGCAGAAAACTGTTTTTCCAGGTTTTCATTCATCACATATGTATATGTATCCATATCTGTATATGCATATGCACAAATATATGTATGTGTATACACGTATGTGTATACACATAAATATATTCACACATATACATACATACATACATATATACACACACATATATATCTCTATATATACACAGTTAATGTCAAGCAGACCAGAACTAGCCTCTCACTTGGGAATGGCTCCAGATAAACAGAGTAGTCTAGAAGCAGGTATGTGAAGGATTTAATGGAAGTTTAATTAATTTCAGAGTAAGGAAAACACTTGCAAGTGGAAGTCCCCCCTCCTTACCTGGGAAATAGGGCTAAACATTTTCAGGCAAAGGCAGAAAAACCACAACACAATCATTCTTAGGTCTTGAGTAGCAGTTCCCACAATAGGCTTATGTGTGGACAATGTAGGTATACCTGGATCTTATGGGAACAGGTATTAAGTTGATTGACTTAAATCTTAAGGGTTGTTGAGCTTTGTGATTATTCAGTGGTGTGCAGAACCAGAGTTAGTGTTACAAGAAACAGGGATTGTGAACATATCAAGAGATATTACGGTTGACCTCAGGCTGCAGTATGTTGGCTCTCAGGCCACTAGGAAATAGGGGCAACTCCAACAAAAAGTTACTGATTAGCATGAAAATCACAAATCCCTCAGTGAACCCTTGGTGCTGGTCAAAGCAATTCACACTGCCATAGGGCAAGATCATCCAGAGTGCAAAGGATTGTTGTTATGTCAAGCTCCAAATACCTTGACAATATAATAAAATTTACTGAGAAGGGTACTCAATAAAAAAAAAAAAACAACTTTGGAAGCCCCTGAGAGAGGGGAATAGAAAAGCAGAAAGGAGATGTGAGTGATAGTATTGAAGGAAAAATTCTTTGTTTGGGCTTTCATCCTGATTAGCAAGGGAAAATTCAGGATAAAGACAATTAAATGGGGTTTATTATAAATAAGTCAAGGTAACAACATATTATTTGTTTTGGGGCTGATTGCTGAAGACCATCGATGACTTCAAGGTGGTGATAGTTTTTATTGATAACTGTCGTGAGGAAATATAGACAATTCAGATAGGTTAATGTCAGCAAAGTAGGTTGGGTCCTTGCATCTCAGTTCCTTCCTAAGACAGTAAGTACAGACGATTTGCAGGTAGGGGTGCAAACATCACAAGCAGTGGTATGTGACAAAGAGCAGGTAATGGGAAAAGCTACAGACTTGGTGTCCCCTTCCTAACACAGCCTCCCCCAACACTGATTGACAACGAGGGATGGGAACAATGAATCATTGAATCAACATAACTTTCAAATATGTGTGTGTATGTGTATAATATCCACCCCACTACATATTAAAACAATTTTTAATATTGGGTTTTTTTTTTCAAGTTTTGTGTTCCAAATTCTTTTATCCTCCTCTGCCCTGCCAACTAAATACCCTTCCCCTTCCCTGAGACTGTAAGCAATAATCTATTTTATACACGTACAATCAATCAACATAACTTTCAATAGAAGAATGGAAGAGATAGAAGGGTACAAGGACTTTCCTCCAACATGGCATAATGCAAAGTGTATTGGACGCTGCAGTAGCAGAGCCCTGACTTCTAAAACCCAGATGTGACCTTTATATGCAGCACGAATAAGAGCATACTTTCTTTTTAGTTTGTAAAAGAGGGGATACTCCATAATAAGTACCTTAGTGGGTGGTTGTAAGGAGCAAATGAAATCACGTGTGGAAAGTGCCTGGCAAAACTTACAACTCTCATAAGTGCCAGCTAATATTACGCAAGGGTGGAAGGAAAGGGGTGGAGGAGAGTTCGAAGTGTAAAAGCAGAATCAGAATAGCGATATTGCCCGATGGCGGTCCTGCGTGGTAAGTGTATTTGAATTAGAGAGAAGCGGCAGGGGCATTTCTGCACTTGCATAGGGTGGCTAGAGGGTTTCGTAGTCCTAGGGTTTGCTGGTTATAAAGAGCAGGAACGAATGCCAGGCAGGACTGCTTTTTCTTGGGGTAAACGAGCAGGCTGCAGCCAAGCTTTCGCTTGCCCAGTCACTGAGTGAGGCGGCAGCAGACCCTAGGCTCGCCCCCGTGCCAGCCCTTGGCGGCTGGTGAACATCTGGACGGATCGCACAGACACCCCTCCCACCTACCACGTAGGGCAGGCTGTCTCCCCTTCCCCCCACTCCTTCTCGGCCCCTTTCTCTGCCTCCTCCTCCCCCCTTGGTCTCGCCCCTCGCTGTGTCCATCCCCGCCCGGGCACGGCCGCCGCCGCCCCAGCTCCTTGTCTCCTCCCACCAGGCTCTGCCCGCAGCCCAGGAGCGGCCGCCTGGGGGCTCTTGGGGAGCCTGGAGTCTCCCGTCCGCGCTGCCCTCCCTCCTCCCTCCCTGCCTTTCTCCCATTTGTCTCCTTCCGGAAGGGAGGGGGCCTGGACTGCATCATCCCGCTCCGCCGCTGCAGGGCCAGAGGAGCAGGTGGAGAGGAGCGGGAAGGCTGGCTGCCCCGGAGATGGCGGCCCCGAGCCTCTGAATAAGCAGAATCCAGCCCGCGGCCGGCCGCCGCAGCGCAGCACCATGGCGCGGACAGGTCCCGGCCCCGAATGAGCCGCCGCTGCGCCTCCTCGCCGGCCTCCTTCCCTTCCTCCTCCACGTTAAATTCCCTTTTAAACAGCCAGCCGCTGTAGTGGCTGCTGGCAGGAAAGCTTCTGGGGACGCGTCCATCCCTTTCGCCGCCGCCCCCCGTTATTTTCCGGCTTCCCGCACTCTCGTTCCTCAGCCCCACCCCACCCCCTGCATCTTTCCTTCCCTCCCGCCTGCACTCGCCCCTCCCGTCTCCATCCATCACCAGAGCGATGGCTGCAGAGGAGGTGTTGCAGAGCGTGGACCATTACAAGACTGAGATCGAAAGGCTGACCAAGGAGCTCACCGAAACAACCCACGAGAAGATCCAGGCTGCCGAGTATGGCCTGGTGGTCCTGGAAGAGAAGCTCACCTTGAAGCAGCAGTACGATGAGCTGGAGGCAGAGTACGATGGCCTGAAGCAAGAGCTGGAGCAGCTGAAAGAGGTGAGTGCCCAATGGCTTTCTCCTCCCCCCACCCCCAAACCTATCATTAAAAAACAAAGAAGGGGTCCACAGAATTCATCGGTGGAAAGAACCTTGGCCTTGAGGTCAGAGGACCTGACTTCAAGTTCTGCCTCTTACTTGTCTGCTTATCTACCTGTATGACCTTGGGCAAGGCACTTAACTTGCTGGGCCTCAGTTTCCTCATCTGCAAGAGGAGCGGATTGGACTAGATGACCTCTGAAGGGTTTATGTGGCCCTTGATCCATGAGCGTATGAGCTGACTCTTTATCTTAATGTGGGCACAGTTGACCAGGTGCTTTTGATAGAGTTCATTGTTTCCATGTAAGAAAAATGCCTAAGGAAATCAGTATATATCTGTATACTGGAAACATGGAGGTAGGATTTGTGGGGGGAGGAGAAATTCATATTTATATTCAAGTGGAAGTATATGAGAGGATTAAGGGTAATTTAGGGGTGATTAAATAAAAATTTAAAAAGCCTGTTGTTTCTAGCCTGGATTGCAGCAAGAATCCTCTAGGTAATTAATAGATTTGAGGCTGGGGAAGTCACAACTTTAATTATTAAATTAAAAATACCTTAGTCATATATTTGAATATCCTGTTCTTTAGTCATAAGGAGAAAACATAGTATTAATACATCACAAAGGCTTAGCCTCTCTTTTGCTTCTGTCAGTCTTGTTATACTGTACAAAAGGTAAACAACTCTTACTGGTGATGATGTAGATGCCTTGTTTTCACCAATGAGTGAGGTAGCACTCTTCAGTGTGGGCAAAGCTTCAAAGTAGAGATGAGGTCATCCTGCCCAGTAAAAATTAAACTTCAGAACAAATGACCTGAAGAAAAGATAAATCTTGAACTGGGATGTAACTGTGAAGTGTAGCTTTGCATTTTAAACAAGGTTATCAATTAGAAATAAGGAATTGATAGAGAGAGAGATTGGACCTATGCTTTCATTGATACAGGGAATTCCCAGATGAAGAAACTCCCTCTATCAGTGGAGGAAGACTTCTCTGTAACTTATCTTCTTAGAGTGTTGCCTACAATACTGAAAGGTTAAGAGACTTTCCAGGGTAATTTACCTTGCCCACTTGCTATACCACCATTGCTCTATAGGGTAGTAAGTAGTATTTGATTCATTCACTCCTTCCTCCACCCCTTTCTTTGTAGCTCTATGTGCATAACCTCTCCTAAGGTAGCAATGAGACCATAATATTACAGTTGGAGTATATATAACTCTTGTTCTACCTAATATTTGGATGATTTGAGTTTTATTTTCAGTCTAGACTTAGTTTCTTTGCCAATTCTACAACTTAAAGGATTAGAGAATTGCCTGGAATTTCAGGTTTCAGTGACTTGTCCAGCTTTAAGCAGTTAGTATGTGTCTGAAGAGGAGCTTGAACCCAGACCCAGTTCGAGCCACTTCTTTACCTATGTCTTTTTTTGTGTATTATTCAATAAAATGTAACATGCTGGCAAAATACAATGAAATATCAGTCAATTTTTGATCAAGCCTTTTAAGCAATTTTATGGTAAAATTTTTGTAGTTTAGGTAAACTAATACAAAAACTCCATGCAAAAAAATTCATGGTACTCTGAAAACTTTCTTGCAATACACTTATTTTTACATAGACATTTCCTATTTGACAGATACTAATTCTTACCTGTAATATGTGTGTACATATATGTATACATATATATGCTTGTTATTTATTACATGCCAATCACTATACAAATATTATTTTATCCACAGCCTTGGTAGATAGTTTCTATTGTTATCGTTCCCATTTTACAATTGAGAAAAAATGAGGCAAACAGAGGTTGAGTGTCTGAGGCTAGATTTGAACTCAAGTTTTACACCAGACCTAGCACAGTATCCATTGCACTATATAGTTGTCATTTGGTAAATGTTTGTTGAATTGAATTGTATTAGGAAATAAATTTTTAAAAGTATGAAGGCAAAAATTTGAAAAACTAAGCAAATAATTTTTAACACTGACAGAAATGACAAAAAAAAGGATCAGTTTAAGGGTTTAAAGATGAGTTAAACTTTATGATTTAAAAAAATAATGAATGACTATTGTGGAAACATACTAGTCCTCTTTTCTATATTCATTCTTTTAAAAATATGAAGGGATATTATGTTGTTTTAACTTGAAGTCCTTTTAGACTTACAGGAATGGAAACCCTAAAAGTCCTTGAAGTTCAATGCTAAGCAGACAATATCCTGATTTAAAATCTTTTATAAATCCGTATCAAACTATTGCCTTTCTCCAACTCTTCTGTAACTGTTGAAGGTGGAACTATTCTCTCCATTTTCCAGGTTTTCAGCTTTTGTGTCATCCTTGACTCTTCACTCACATTTACCCCACATATTCAAGTCTTGTCAGTTCTACTTTCACAACATCTCTTGTATACATCCCCTTCTCTCTACCCAAGTGCAGGTCCTTGTCACCTCACTGCATCAAATCTTTCCTTATTCTGAGCCACCCTCTAATGGAAAAGACCTGATCAGCTCTGGAAAAAAATCTCAGAAATTGATTAGGGTAATAATCAATTTAAGATCAAGAATATCTTTTGATTCATTCATTTAATAGAAATGCCTTTTGAGTTCACCTTTGGCCAAGTTAAAAGAAAACTCCTTACAGGAACTGGTTAAAGAAGAGATTGAATGGTTTTTGGAAAATGATTCTCCAGGGTGTGCCAAAAGTTAAATTACTATTGCTCTGTTTGATGAATCAGAAATTGTTGCCTAAACTTTCTTCCCTTGTTTAATATTCATTATGGAATTTTTTTTTGTTCATGAACCCCATAAACTGAACTTAGATGGCTCTAATGGCTTAGATCATGTAGGTTTTCAAAAGCAGAGTGGGTCTCTTTTCCTTTGAATTCCTCTTTAATTGGAGATGCTTTGAATAGAATTAATAAATTTATTTCTTATAGACTACTTAAAAAAACAAGGTACTGAGTTTTCCTTTTCCACCATTCACAGAAGCAGGCTGGTGGAGGGAATTTGGTTCTGGGCGTACAATCAAGAAGATCTGGGTTCATATCCTGCAAATGATGCTTATTAGTGAGAGTCAGACAATTTTCTAAGACATATTTAGTAAATCAGATTGTTTTTGATCTGTGTTGGTTGATGGAGTTACCATAACAACAAAATCACGGATTTTTGATGTATTCATGTGTGTATTAGCTCTACTAATTGCCTATTTAAATATGCTAAATATTTTTTAGCATGTGTTCTTAAGAGAAAGGTATATACATAAATGTGTGTGTATATATATATATGTATTACACACACACACACATATATGTGTGGAGAGAGAGAGAAACTGGCATTTATTTTCAACCACATGCTAGGCACTATACTAAATACTTTACAATTATTATCTCATTGGCTTTTATGACCATAAATTGACAAAAATCATAATACAAACAACTGTACTAGTTTAATATCAGTTTATTTCTATGATTTCCTTTATGTCATCTTTCCTGAAAAAGGTACCATTTGGACAAATATGTTACTTGGGAAATCTTTATAGTTTTACAAATACGAGATTTGCTACCAATCCCAGTATTATTTCAAAGAAAATATGGCTTTCAGCAAGTGATGTCATTTTATCACAGCTCTTAAGTTTAAGATCACCTTGACTGATATCTTAGTTCTTTCCAAATACTGGTCTAGTCTAAAAATTGAATCAGTTATTAGGAATATACAAAAGAAAATATTTAGTCCACCTTGGATAGCTATAGTTTATCAGTGGTAATATGTAGTTTAGTCTTGGCAAGTAATTTTATTTTTAATGTCAGCACACAAATATTTTCACTATTCTTATTCTTTTGTGTGATAGCCTGTATCTGATTCAGCCCAGTTCCTTGATACTTTAGGTCTGATACTGGAATAAAACAAAACACTCAACTCATTTACAACCCTATAAATTGTAAGTAGAAAATGTAATAGGTCAGAGAGATTTTTCAAAAGTAAGATAGATCTCTTTCCCTTTGGATTTATCTTTGAGGAGAGATCTTTCAAATAGAATTAATGAATTTGTTTCTGAAAACTTTGTTTCCAAATTCTGTTGATTTGACCATTGCAGCATCTTTCCTTTGTTGCTACTACTACCTTGGTAAAGGCCTTTATCACCTCATACTTCTATTATCTGTAATACCACCATATTACAGTAACTTTCCAATTGGTTTCCTTTTCTCAAATCTCACTCACTTCATCCTCCATTCCACTATCAAAGCAGTCTTCCCAAAGCGGAAGTGTGATCATATCAACCTCTACTTCATAAACTCCTTTGCCTCCTTGTTACTTGAAATATCAAATATAAAATCCTGTGTTTGACTTTTAAAGTCCTTCCATAATCTGGCCTCTTTCTACCTTTCCAGGTATCACTTCCCCTTTCTCCCCTCCATGTGGATGCTTGCCATTCCTGGCATTAGATACTTTACCTCCCCATTCTTTCCTGCCTTTCCAGTCTTATACTATGTAGCTATATACTATATGACTTCAGTATCTTTGTTCTTGACACAATATCTTGACTCTGAATTTTTACTGGCTATTACCCATGCTTAGAACTCTCTCCCTACTCACCTTTGTCTCCTGGTTTCCAGGATTTCCTTCAAGTCTCATCTTTTAGATTTTATGCTACCTTCTTCAAGAAGCCTTTTCTAATTCTCCTTAATATAATCACTTTCCTCAGTGATTATTTCCAGTATCTATCTATTTATTTATCTTGCTTGTATGTAGTTGTTTGTATATGTCTCTCCCATGAGATTGTGACTTCTTCGAGTTTTTCTTTGTGACTCTAGCACTTGAAGTTAATAGAGTGCTTGGCACATAGTAGGTACTTAATGAAAGCCTGTCATCACCACTCCCTTGGCCCAGGAAGGCTCCTTCTTGGCCCATCAGAAAATGCATCTGGTAAAGAGGGCAGGGGATAGTGACTTGTTGAGAGGCCTTGGGACATCTACCAAGTATGAAGAGCACATGAGTGGCCTTTTTTTCTTGTTAGATTAACAGGAAACCCATATGACCACACATTTGAACAGGGCCATTCCAAAATATCAAGACCTATTTTTATGTATGTATGTATGCATGCATGCATTTATGTGTATATATGAACACACAAAAACAGATACATGTGCACTTACGTGTATTATTTTAGAAGGGCAAAAATGACATGTCAATGTCTTATACTTTCCTGATTATTATTATAGCTGATATTTGTATAGCACTTTACAGTTTCCATGACACTTTTCTCATAGTTGACCCTAGATCTAATTTCTGATTTTGGTTTTCAGATGCTCTATGGAAAATTCCAACTTATAAAGACAATCCAAAAAGGTTCATACATCTTATTTTTGTACCTTAAGAGGTCAAGTCATGCTATATTGCCCATTCATGTCAAAATGACAAATATAATTCCTAACTCGGTACTCTCTTCATTGGGACAAACAGGTTTCATACCCTTTTTTAGTCATCAAAGGTGTCACTAATGACATAGCTAGTGGATTAATGACCTTGAACAATATCCAAATTATCTTCCCTCCCACCCTCCCTCATTGAAAAGGCAAACAATTTGATAAAGGTTATGCATGTTCAGTCATGCAAAACATTTCCATGTTAGTCATGTTGTAAAAGAAAACCCGACAAGAAACCCGAAGAAAAATAAAGTAAAAAAAAAAAAGAATCCAATATGCTTAGCTCTACATTCAGATCTATCAGATTTTTTCCTGCAGAGATGGGTAGCACTTTTCATCATGAATCCTTCAGAAATGTCTAAGATCTTTGTATTGCTGAGAATAGCTAAGTCATTCACATTGATCATCATACAATATTGCTGTACAATGTTCTGGTTGCTTACTTCACTTTACATCCATTCATGTAAGTCTTTGCAGGTTTTTCTGAAAACATCCTGCTTAGCTTTTCTTATAGCATAATAGTATTCCATCACAATCATATACCACAACTTGTTCAGACATTCCTTAATTAATAGGCACCCCACTCAATTTCCAGTTTGCCACCACAAAAAAGTTGTTATATTTTTATATGTAGAGGTCCTTTTCCTTTCTTTTGGAACTCTTTGAGTAGTAGTATTGCTGGGTCAAAGGGTTGCACAGTTTTATAACCCTTTGGGCACAGTTCTGAATTACTCTCCAAAATGGTTGCATCTGTTCGCAGCTGCTGGAAAGGATCTTAGTCCAGTTTTGCGTCTTAAGGAATAGAGCCACACCTTCCTCTAATCTGAACTACAGGATTTAGTGACTGAATGCAAAGAGTTGATGAAACACTTATTCACTCCAAATGATAGGAGGAGTCATGAGTCTGCCTCACTGCCACTCTTGGGTCTCAGTCTAACTCTGGTTCTGGGGAATGAAGCTGTTTATGTTATTGCATCATCAGAAATCAGCATTTTCCATATCAGCTCCCTTCAGAATAGCCTGGGAAGCTGTAGATCTTGTGAATTTTTTTTTTTATTAAGGTGGAAAAATGACTTTACAACTAGATATATCTGTAAGAATTAAGGGTAGGCAAATCCCAGGCACCTTTGAATACACTAATATAAATAAGCCAGATGAGGGTCAACGTACAAATTTGTAGAATTCTTTGGTGTTAAGGGATGCACTTATGTTTTCTACAGCTATTCTGTTTCTGTCTATTGTCTCCTCTCTTTCCTCCAGTGGAAAGAATGCTTTCTAATTAGCCATATCAGGGTTCTTGGCTTTAAGAAGGAAAAAAATCCCCACACTGAAATGTAATGTTTGATTTGGTCTGCTTGTATCTTTAAATCTTAGAACTCAGAATAAGTCCATTTACATTTTAGGAGAATACATAGTAGTTGGAGGAGTTTCCTTTAGTAGCTTTGTTGTATGGCTTTGTGTGGGTTGGTAATACAAGGTTCAGAATGTTGTCTCTTGTTTTTTCTTCTTAAGAACTGCAGACTAATATGAAATGAAATGTCACCAATTGGCAAGGCCCTCAGAATTTAGTTTTTTTAAAAAATTCTTTTTAGCCTTTTGTTTTATAAGATATGTGTACTTTTACTTATGTGAAAACACTTCTGTTCTAGTAGGTTATTAACAATGACCTCAACTGTGAGGTGATTGGATGGTGAAAGAATGTTGAGTTGGAGATGACTAGCTAACTGTTACCCTCACAAATTATCTGCTTTGGATTTTGTGGCCAGTTTTGTTTTGTTTTGGTTTAGCGTAGTTTGATTTTCTCCTGCTAATGTTTACTGTGTGCTCATTTAATGAAAGCTAAAGAAAAAAGATGATAATTAGTAAGGTACGTTTGTTGAAAAAAACATATAATCTGAAATAAAACATAGATAACTTTTTAATCATCGGTATATTTATAATACAATCATTTGTATCTTTCATATCACTGACTGATCTTCATTTAGTATGTTAATTTAGTACAGGGGTCCCTTATTTCATTGAGTTGGGGCCTCCTTCTAAAGTTGCAGATTGCAACACATCCTTGCTTTCTCACACTGTGTAATTCTTATCCATAGAAGACCTACCTAACATACTAGATAGAGGCCCTCCTCTAAGGCTTCTGTCATCTAGTGAGTATCCCTTGGATTGCCCATCTGCTCATACCTATCATTGCTTTTTATATACATACACTTTCTGGATGATTGTGTCAAGATGCTATAGCATGATAGATAGCCACCTGGACTTTAAGTCAGGAAATTCTGGGTTTAAGACCTGTCTTTCACACATTCTAGCTATGTAACTATGGACAAATCACCTAAGCTCTCAGTTCCTCCAAGCAATTCTCAAAGACTATAGATTATAGGTGAATTGTTCTTCATAAGTGGAGGGAGTTTTCATTCTGGAAGTTTACTAAAGTGACTAAATCATGGTTATAGACTTAAAATGAAAATTATGCTTCTTCTTGTAGATACATTATCATTGGTAATACGTATATCACAGTATGTCCATCCTATCTCTCCATTGTCCTTTGAATCTATAATTTTGATTATCTGGAGGTTGTGATAGTTTCTGCTATATAGCATCAACAGAAGAGTAAAAATATGGATTTCTGTGTCAGAGAATAACATGAGATCAATGAGAGCACCAAGCAGTTGCCCAAATGCATTCTGGTCTATTGTTTCTCCTCTTCAGTTCTGGGCTCAGACCATTGTTTCTCTGCAGTACTTGTCCATGATAGATACATAAATGGAATAATTTTATTGAATGGGCATTAGGCATTCTTCAATAATTCAGACTGAGTGATTGTATTGCTTGTTTGTGTTGTTAAGCGCTCTCTTTTTAAAAATTTAGTATTTATTTTTCCCCCAATTACATGTAAAAAGAATTTTAAACATTCATTTTTTAAAAATTTTGAGTTCCAAACTCCCCCCTTTCCTTTTTCCTCCCCCCACATTAAGAAAGTAAGCAATTTGATATAGGTGAAATGTGTAGTCTTGCAAAACATATTTTCGTAAAAGTCATGTTGTGAAAGAAAACATAACCCCTTCTCTAGAAAAATAATGTTTTTATAAAAGTGTGCTTCGATCTGCATATAGACTCCATTGATTCTTTCTGTGGAGGTGGATAGCATTTTTCATCATAAGTCCTTCAGGAATTGTCTTGGGCCATTGTATTGCTGAGAATAGCTAAGTTATTCACAGTTGATCATCATAAAATATTGCTGTTACTATGTACAGTGTTCTCCTGGTTCAGCTCACTTCACTTTGCATCAGTTTATGGTAAGTCTTCCAGTTTTTTAAAATTATTAACTTATTTTAAGCTTAAATACCAAAACTTAAATATATAATTAAGAAAAGGAAAAAGAAACATATTATAAACAAATACTGAATAAGAAAAGAAAAAAGCATATATGATATATATGATATATGATATGTGCATAGCAGAATGTAAGAGAGGATTCAAAATATACAGCAATAAATTCAATTTGAAGAAAACCTTTTTAATAAATACCACAGATTGTGTTGGGAGCTGTCCATCCTTTCTTTGCTTCCTTGTGAGTTTTCTTTTGTTCTGTGCTGTCCAATTTTTACTTTGTTCTTTTTTCCTTTCTCCCTCCTCCCCCAAGAAGGCTACAATTAAACACAGATGTATATGTATATGTATGTGTGTGCATATACATGTATCTACACATATATACACACATAAACATGTATACATATATATACTCATATACATATACACATGTTTAGATATCTATAATCATATATAGACATATACATTCATATGCATCTGTGTAAGACTGTACCGTACTTGTTTGTCCTCTGTTTTTCTGAGGGTGGATAACATCTTCCTTCATAAATCCAAGTCTTTCTATTTTTTTCTAAGTCCACCGGCTCACAATTTTCTATTCCATAGCAGTATTCCAACATTATACTGTCTAATTATTTTAAATAGTCTAAAACAGGGCTTCTTAAATTTTTTCTATTTGTGACCCCTTCAGTGCTTCACAACACACAGTTTAAGAAGCGCCAATCTAAAACAATATTGATTTATATGATTAACCTATAATGTAGTTGCCCTGTTTTTCTCTTTTGAATAAATCTATTTTAGCTTTAACTTTGTCTGAGATCATTATTCCCACCCCTACTTTTTTCCCTAATAAATTCTACTCTTGATCTTTATTTCATATTTATGTGTATCTCTTATTTCTTATCCCTCCTCTACTTCACTTCTAATCAGCTGCCTTTTCTTCCTTGTACTTAATCTACCCTGCTCCACAGATCTCTCCCTTATCCTCTCCTCACACCCTTTCCTTTTGTCCTGCCCCTCATCTACTTTCTCTCTCCTCCCTATCCACTTAGCCTTTTATTTCTTTCTGAATTTATACTTTTATACCCTATATATATAATATATATAAATGTAAATATATAAATGTAAATATATAAAAATATATATAAATATAAATATATATATATAAAATTCCCTTCTTAACCTGTGCCTGTTGAGAGTAGGGTTCTAGTACTACCAGCCCTCCTCCCCCATCAAATTCTTCTCTATCATTTCTTCCTCTCATACATCTTTTGTTTAAGATAATTACTCTTTTTACCTTTTCCATATGATTTTACTTTTTAGAAATCACATCATATTCAGTTCTACTGAATCTTTCCTTGAAACTACTCAATTATTTCTTGTATTATTATATCAAGATTCTTTTTTTTATCATAGCTTTCAGGTGGCCTGAATATTCTTATGTTTTCTCTTCTTGATCTGTTCTCTAGATCAGTTGTTTTTCTTTTTTTTATCAAGAGAAAATATATACAGTTGATTTATTCTGTAAGATAAGACTATATCATGCCATAAACATTACACTGATATACTAACAGTTTTACAGTCTTTTAATTGTGCATACAAAAAAACCCCTTCATTTTATACTTAGCTGTGAAGTGTCAGTACTAGAATTTTAAGTATAAAACAAAAAGCTAACCTGGTTCAAAATGCTGATTTTTTACAAGTAAACACAAAAGAGATGTTTCATATTCTCTTCTATTTGTTCATTCATTATATTTTGTTTTATTATTTCTTGTTTTCTTGTAATTTTACTGGGTTCCCCTTTCCCAATTCTTATTTTTAAGTAATTGTTTTCTTCCTTAAGATTTTGGATTTCCTTTTCCATTGGTTGACTTTCTTTTCATGATCATTTTTTCTTGGATTGTTCTTATTTTTTAAAAATATTTTTCTCACCATGTCCAAAGGGCTATAAAAATGTGCATACACTTTGACCCAGTAATAGCGCTTCTAGGACTGTATCCCAAAGAAATCATAAAAATGGGGAAAAGATCCACATGCACAAAAATATTTATAGAAGCTATTTTGGTGATGGCCCAAAACTGGAAATCAAGGGCATGTCCATCAATTGGGGAATGGCTGAACAAGTTGTGGCATATGAATGCAGTGGAATACTATTGTTCTATAAGAAATGATGAACAGGTGGACTTCAGAAAAACCTGGAAAGACTTATATGAATGAGTGAAGTGAGCAGAGCCAGGAGAACATTATACACAGTAACAGCCACAGTGTGTGATGAGTGTTTTTGATAGACTTAGCCTTTCACAGCAATTCAAGGACCTAAAACTTTTCTAATCATGCAAAATGTCATGCACATCCAGAGAAAGAACTATGGAGTCAGAATGCAGAATAAAGCAAGACTATTTTCTCCTTTGTTATGTTTTGTTTTTCTCTTGTTTATTTTTACCCCTCTACATTCATCCTGAGATGCTATTTTGTCTTGCTTGTGGCGGAAGTCCAGAGAGCTTGGAATTCTTTAACCTACTCTGCCATCTTTCTAGAATCCTCCCTTTTCAGGTTTTTCTGAGAGCATCCTGCTCATCATTTCTTACAGCACGATAGTATTCCATCACAAGCATATAACCATATCTTGTTCAGCCATTCCCCAATTGATAGGCATTCCCTCAATTTGTAATTTTTTGCTACCACAGAAACAGGGACTATAAAACATTTGTATAGAGGTTCTTTTCCTTTTTGTTTTTTAACTCTTTGGAATATAGATCTAGTAGTGGTATTGCTGGGTCAAAGTGTATGCATGGTTTCATAGCTCTTTCAGCACAGTTCCATATAACTCTCTGGAATTATTGGATCAGTTCACAACTCTACCAACAGTTCATTAGTTTCTCAGTTTTCCCACAACCCCTCCAACATTTGTCATTTTCCTTTTCTATCATATTACTAAATCTGATAGATGAGGGCTGGTACCTCAGAATTTCTTTAATTTGCATTTCTCTAATCAATAGTGATTTAGAGCATTTTTTCATATGATTATAGATAGCTTTGATTGCTTTCTGAAAACCTCCTGTTCATGTCCTTTGACCATTTGGAGAATGACTTGTATTCTTATAAATTTGACTCAGTTCTCTATGTATTTGAGAAATGAGGCCTTTATCAGAAACATTTGCTATAATTTTTCACAGTTATGATCACTATTTCCTTCCATCCTATTTTTCCTCCTATTTATCTTGATATCTCTCTTCTTTCATTTTGTTCTTGTTCTTTTGATTATGTTTTGTTGTTTCTTGCTATCTCATGGAGTCATTAACTTTCACTTTCCTGACTTTCATTTTTAAAGAATTATTTTTTTTAGTGAGTTTTTGTGATTCCTCTTGGCCAATTCTACTTTTTATGGAGTTCTTTTTTTCAGTGAATTTTATATATCTTTTTCCATTTCACCAATTTTGTTTTTTAAGGTGTCATTTTCTTCAGTATTTTTTCTGCCTCCTTTACCAAGCTGGTGATTCTTTTTTCATGATTTAGTTGTATATATCTTAATTTTTTACCCCCAATTTTTCTTCTACCTCCCTTGTTTGATTTAAAAAATCCTTTTTGAGCTCTTTTAGGAATTCTTTTTCTGAGACTAATTCACATTTTCTTCTTCTGAGTTTGTGTTTTGCCCTTCCCTGACCATAGTGACTTTATATGGTCAAGTTCTTTTTTTGTTGTTTGCTCATTTTTTTCTAGCCTATTTCTTGATTTTTAACTTTGTGTTAAAGTTGGGCTCTGGAGAGGATATTTTCAGAGCTAATTCTGAGAGTTGGCAAGTTTTCAGTTTTTCCAAGGTAATATGATCAAGGAGAATTGTGTTTGCTAGTCTCCTGGTCTTTGCTGTCGTCTTTGAGGGACCACATCTTTTTCCACCTTGGAAATGTGACCAGGGTCTATAGTGCCCTGTGGCCTCAATGTCTGGTGTGTTAATGTTTCTTCTCACCCTGGGACTCTGACCAGAACTGCAACTCAGATCCTTGTATGTGAATACAACAGAGTCCTGAACCTAGTGACAGCAAAGGGATCTCTGTAATCTCTTTCTGATTAGCTGTAAGACCCCCTTACTATTTGTGTGGTCTGAGAGCTCTGGAACTGATTCACTTGCTCCCAAGGCCTGCTACTGGCTTGCTAGAGTGTTGCATAAGTGGCCTATGCTCCACTTTTACCCCCTTGTGACAGATCTTTTTTGCTGACCTTCTAGGTTGTCTTGAGTTGGAAAATTATTTCACCCCATCCTTTTGTGGTGATTCTCTGCCTTTTCTGTCCTATCTTGACTTTGTCTTCCTTAGACTCTTTCTTTTCAGTCATTATGAATCTCATGGAATTCTCTGCAGTTTGATATAGTCAGCACCATTTTAATGTTGATAATTGAGAACACATCTAAGGAGTTAGCTCAGAGACACATTCTGAATGTGTCTCTAACTGAAACAAGCAGACATTCTAATTTTGTATCACTATTTTTAAACACTATTTTTAAGTTTAGAATTAGAAAGGCTTCCTCCTTGAATAGAAATATTTTTCCTTAATAGAGTATCATAAGTCCTACCAGTGGACATTTCAAATTTCACAGTCTAACTTTGTAAACCACTTTGAGGTGCTTAAAATAATGTAAAATACAATTAAAACTCATAGGATCATAATCTTAGTATAAATTTATTTTTAAAAATCCATTTTGACTATGTCTATTTTGCCTCATTACTCATATTTCCTACTGTATTCCTCCTACCCAGCCCCAAAGAGCTATCCATTATTATAAAAGATAAAAAAAAGAGGAAGAAAAAAAGTTCAGCAAATCTAACCAATAAAAAATGTTCAAAGTTGTATGTAGTCTTCCATATTCATGGTCTCCAACCTTTGCAAAGAAGGGTGGAGTTTGAGGGAAGGTATCTTTTAATATTTTTTTTCTTGTGCCAACTTTGGGGGGAATGAGATAAAGGGAGCAATCATTTATAAGCACCTACTATGTGCCAGGTATGTGCACTTTGTGTGCATTTTGCAGATATTATCTACTTTGATCCTTAAAATACTCCTGTGAAGTAGGTGCTATAATGATTGAGGAAGTTGAGAAAATTGAGACAGACAGGTTAAATGACTTGCCTAGGATCATACAGACAGTAAGTGTAAAATGTTGAATTTGAACTCAGGTCTTTCTGAGTCTGGGCTCTTTATCCACAGCTGCATTTCAGTTGCTTCTAGCTACTTGATTATTATAATTCACAATATCCAAATTCAATTATTTTGTAGTTGGTTGCTCTTTTATTTACATTGTTGTCATTGAGTATATAATTTTCTCTGTTCTGATTACTTTGTTTTTCATTAGTTCGTATAAGCATCCCTGTATTTTTTAATATTTATTATATTCATTGTTTCTTAACAGCACAGTTATGTTCGATTATATTCATATATTACTGTTTGTTTGGCCATTCTCTAATCAATGGATAGCAATTTTGTTTCCAATTTCTTTGCTACTTCAAAAAGTGCTGCTTTTGAATACTTTGCTTTATACATGTGGACTTTTGTGTTATCTTTGATCTCCTTTGTACTTATGCCTTCCAATGGAATTTCTAGATCAAGGAGTAGGAATAGTTAGTCACTTTCTTCCCATAATTCCATATTGCTTTCTAGAATAGTTGAGCTAATTTGCAACTTCACTACAAGTACATATGCCCATCTTCCCACAATCCTATCCACATTGACTATTCCCATCTTTTCGTTTTTAGCAATTTGCTGGGTACTACTTTACTGATTTGTTGGGTACTAATTTCTCTTATTGATGATTTAGAACATTCTTTCACATGGTTGTTAATAGTTTGTGCTTCTTTTGAGAACTCTTTATTTCCTTTGGTTATTTATCTATTGGGGAATGTATTTTGGTATTACATCTTCTAGTTCTTTATATATCATATACATCAATCCCTATCAGAGAAATTTGATAAAAATTTTTTTTTCCTTTTCAACCTATTTCTCTTCTTATCCTAGGAATTTTAATTTCATTTGTACAGAAGTTTTTCAGTTTCATGTAATCAAATTCATCTATTTTATCCTTTTAATTGTTCCTACCCCTGTTTGATTAAGAATACAGTTCCTATACATAGCTGTGAAAGAGATATAATCTGTTTCTCTTTGTTTTTATGGTAGGATTATAATATTAAGATCATGTATTAAAAAAGATCATGTATTCATACAGAATGTATTGAAAAACAACAAGATGTTGATCGAACCCTAATTTCTGCCAGATTCTTTTCCAGTTTTCCCAGCAATTTAAAAAAATCAAATCGGGAGTTCTTTACTGAGTAATTTATTTTTTATGGTTGTTGTTTCTTATTCTTCGTTATGTAGTCTGGTCTATTAGTCTAACACCCTCTCCCGTGTGTGTGTGTGTGTGTGTGTGTGTGTGTGTGTGTGTGTGTTTAACAATACCAAATCATTTTGATGGTTGCTGCTTTAGGATATAGGTTTGAGTCCTTGAGGTGCCATTCTTCCTTCTTCAGTACTTCTTTTCTTAGATCTTTTATTTTTGCAAATGAATTTTGTCATTATTTTATTGAATTTTGTAAAATATCTCTTTGCTAGTTTGATTGTTATACTATTAAAATGTGGACTGACTTTTGTAGTATTTTCATTTTTATTATATTACTGTAGCCATGAGCATTGGTTATTTTCCTAGATATTTACATTTTTCTGTATTTGAGGGACATTTTGTAGTTGAATCTGTATAAATGTTTTGTGTGACCCTGAGACAGTTTATGCATTTTATATTTATTTGGAATGAGATTTCTATCTTTATTATTGCCTCTTGGATTTTGTTATTATTATGATGAAATGGTCTTTAAGAGTTTATTTTGTAGCCTGTTTCTGAAGCTATAAATTGTCCCAATTAGTTTATAAACCATCGTGTCACCAGCAAGTAGGGATAATTTTATCTCCTCTTTGCCTACCTTTACACTTTAAATTTCTTTTGCCTTATTACTATTGTTAGCATTTCTAGAGCTATATCAAATACTGGGAGAGAGAGTAGGCAGTCTTACTTTATTCCTGTATTTATTGGCAAAATTTCTTTCAATTTAATTCCAAAAATATTTCTAGAGTAATTTCTATGTGCAAGGCATCATGCTAATTTGCTGAGGGTGATTCAGGACTGTCAGGCCCAGCTCTCAAGGAGTCTAGTAGAGGAAACAGGAGAATTTCACAACAAGGTAATAGATTTATCTGGAAGGGATCTTTAAAAATCAACTAATCCAATCCCCTCACTTTCTAAATGAGGAAATTTAGCCCTGGAGAGAGTTAATGTAACTTGATCAGGGTCACATAGGTAGACAGCAGCAGATCCAAGATTTGGATCCAAATCTTAGGTGACATCTAGAGCTCTTTCTGTATTGCCTCATATAAAGTATATTGTGAAAATGCACAAGAAGGATCTAAAGTATGAGAATTCAAAGGAGGCAAAAGTCACTTCTAGCCCAGAAAATAACAGTAAACCATAATGAAGATAATTTTCTTGTAGTAGTTAACTATTCATCAGCTGTGATATGGAGTCACTATACATATAGCAGTATAACAGAATCTCTGTTAAGTCAAAGATAGATTTATTATCTTTGCCTAACTAAGTACTAAATAAATTCAGCCCATTGAAGTCTGTATATATACAAGTGAAGGCAAAGTAAACTGTCTATGAAATTAAGAAGTAAGAGTAAGGTTTATAATTTCTTACATTTGGTGTGATTAACAAGTTTGGCTTAACAAGTTCCCTGTAGATTCCTCTTCATGGCTTATGATAATTTTGTACAGAAACGTTATGTTATCTGATATATTCCTAGAGACTACAAGGGTGTGTTTCTTTACTAATATATTTTAGGTGTGTCCCTAATTTTCCCACTCATGATGTGTGTATTTGGGGAGAGTATGCCCTAGGTTTGTAGGTGGGATATTTTGCTACTACTATTCATGCTGTACCATCTCAGGAAATTCCTTTGCTTGGAGTTCATTGTGTCCTCTGACTTAACCATTAAAGGTAAACATGGCGGGGGTGGGTGAAGGTTGTGCTATAGTTTTAGGAAACCAGATCCCCAGACAATCTCGAACTTGAATTAGCTGTTCTTCAAGGGACCCAACCTATTGATTTGCCTGTATATAGCTAGAGTCATCGTCATTAAGCATTTATTGTATCCAATGCTGTGCTAAGAACTGAGCAAAGAAAGACAAAAGATAGTTTCTAGTTTCAAGGAGCTCTCAGTCTAATGAGTGAAATACATGCAAATGATTATGTACCAAAATGACATATACAGAAAAAATTAGATATCATTAATAAGGCATTGACATGAAGGGAAATCAGGAAAGGTTTCATTCTTTCTCTAGTCAAACTGAACAGCTCTTTATCCCTTGTATGTGCCTCAATCATTTGTTTTAGTCATTCTTTATGTGAATGTCTTCCTCAGTCAAAGCTGAAATCTTACCCATCCTTCAAAATCCTGTTCAGATGATACCTTCTTCATGAAATTATTCTTTATCCCCCTCCCAGTCAGAAATTACCTTTCCCCCCTTAAATTCTGTGTAGTATTTTGTACTTTTATAGCATAATAATAAGGAATATAGGCATGACTTGGTATCAGGAAAACCTGAGACCCACTCTGGCTTTTGACACATGAAAGCTACGTGACCATGGGCAAGTCACTTACCCTTTTAATTCCTCTCAGTTAAGTCTTCAAGACTAGAGTTGCTGACCTTTGTTAATGGAAGGAATTTCTACACAAAGAACTACACAAATGATACATGTCCAGGCCAGTAAGAAGAATACCATATTTTCCTGGCATTCTTTGGATTTCTTTTATATTCTGATTATCTGTATATGTGTTATATCCCTCTACCACATTTTAACCTTCTTAACAGCGGCTGCCATTTTTTTCACTTTTGTATCTCCCCTGTTGTTTAGCATGGTTCACTTTATATTTGTTGACTTGGATTGACTTGATCTCTCAGGCAATATTTAAAGCAATGATTGATTTTTTATTTTGTGGGGAACACAGTTACAAATATGGTGATAAAATAATATCCCCTTAAAATGAATTTTGATTTACACTGAAATCTTCCTGGTAACCAGAACTCTATATTGTAAGCTTTTCTTGAACAAGGACTGTGGCTTGTGCGTCCTGTACTGAGGATAGAGTTAGGTATGTAATAGCTGCTAGATATATATTTCATGATTTGCCAACTTTGTAACTAGATTTTGCCCAGTGAACTTGTTGTGGTCTAGGACTGTTGGGAACCCTGAAATTCAAGGGCAAAAGACTTGGGTCCTGCCTTGCAACAATTCAACTCAAGTCTTCTTTCAGTCAGAGACAAGGTTTATTGTTTCAGGGATAGAAGTGGGTGGGACTTTTAAGAGCCAACACTATTGTAATACTTGTGTATAAGCTGGCTAGACTCTTAAGGAATCTGAGCAATGTGGTAAAGGAGACTGACCTTTTTTATACTGTGGCTAATAGCTTGGAGTAGCTGGAGGGTAACAGAGAAGGGGTCTAGATGGGATTAAGAAGTGGTGGTCTAGGGTAGGGCCAGAAGTAGACAATGAGGGCCCCAGTGAAAGAGAATTGGAAAGGATTATTAACTGGGAAGTGCCAGGTGTCCCGGGCAAATGCCAGGAGCTTGGACCTTGTGGGCAATAGTCCATGGCCTTTTAGGGGTTTGTCGTTAACTCCCAATCAAAAAATAAGAACATGTGGCAAAATTTGCAGAGCCTTTTTGACAATGCTGGTAGTAGAGAAGTTGTCCTGAGTCCACTTCCAGATCTTTCTCAGAGACTTCATTCGAGACTTAAACATTAGGACCATCTGTTCTCATACCTAAAATGGATCACAACAGCTATCCCTTTCCATATTACTTTCTTTGGAGTGTATTATTTTCTTGCTATGCTGTAATTAAGTCAGCTGGTAGGAGTTCACACTGAAGCCAAATCTATCCCTCTGAGATAGTGTAACTTTGTGTTACATACTGTATTACTTTGGAACGAATGATTCTTTTTTGATCAGGGTCCTGATTTATCAGGGACTATGCTTCTTTCCAAAGATGATTATTACTTTTCTGAAAATAAATGGTGGCTGAATCCTATCCTGAGTTTTTGAAAGCCTAGAGAAATGTTCCTCTTTTCTATATTTAAACAATGCTATGCTATTATAGTTCCATACAATTAATTTCTTGCTTCACCAGATTCCTTGTCTTTTTCAGGAAGAGGTCTATTCAACACAGAGAAAATTTGCAAAAATGCTTTTTGGAAAAATTTAACGGGCACAAAATTATATGGAATAACACTCAATGAGCTTTTCCATGGGGCTTTGGAAAGGTGTCCTTTTCTAGAATCTGTGACTGTAGTTAAAATCAATAAAATATAACACCTTGACAGCTTTCTCAGTACTAGCAATGGTAGAATGAGCAATTTGAGAAGAGTTTTTCCAGGTCATAGTGGTGAATAATCCCTTTCTGTCTGCTTTTCTATTGTATATGCTGTATAATTAGTAATTGAATTAACTTTGAAGCCACTAGTAATTTACTACAGGAAAGAAATGCCATTGTCTAAAAAAATATTCGTTATTAACAAAAATACATCTAAAGAATCTTGAGAGTCTAAATTTGGTGTGTGTTTTGGCACATTTTTTAGAAAGTGTTTATGGGAAATTATTTAAAGAAACTTGTAGAAACCCAAAGACTTTGAAAGATGTTTTACTTTTTATCATAGTTGTATAAAAAACATGGTTCCTTGTTTCTAGTGGGCACTTAAAAATGCCAAATTGGACTGAAACCAGTGCCAACTATTTTTGCCAGTAAAATGTAGACAAACAAATGAGATCATCCTGTCTATAAAGATCATGAGTTTAATTTAAAGTTTGTTGGTATGACTCAAATCAAAATAAGTCCAAAACTAGAGGAAGTACTCCCTTCCAAAGGACCTTTTAATCATTTTCTCCTTCCTTGCCCTGAAATTTTCCTGTGGCTGATTGTTTTATACTGTTATTACTATAATAACAGGGAGTTTTAGCCGAAGCATCATTGTGTACAAAAGAGAAACCTGTGTGTGTGTGTGTGTGTGTGTGTGTGTGTATTCACAGAGCAATAATGAGGCTGTGGACAATTGTTAACCTCTTGTCACAATGATATCTTTGATTTCCATTCTTCTTATAAAATGAAAAGACTTCACACATATTTCCTTTCCTGTTCTCACAGTATTCGAGTTAGGTATACTGAACACAGTTTAGTGATGTTCATTTCTTTGTGGGGGTGGAGGTAGTAGATTATTTAAAAGAACACTTAGAGAGAGATTAATTACTACTTTTAATGACAACAAAATATATCCAACACCAAGTCAGCAAGTAGGAATTCCATGTTGAAGCCAAACCTCTCTTTGCAGGAAAAAAAATGAACGTGTTTTCTTTTTTCAAGTATTTACTGAATATTCTGTTCTTAGCTCTTGGTTTCTTGACAAACAAAAAGTCTTGCAAGCCAATACAAAATCTGTTTTATAATTAGTGAATGGCCAGAGGTTTAGCCAGTGAAGAATGCAAGGCACCCTCTTCTTTTGTTTTGTAAAATCTCATTTGAAGGTCTCCTCTTTCTAAACCTAAAGGAGTTTGAAATAAAAACTTCTTGTAGTAGTTCTCTTTTAAAATGAATGGTTTTTGGCCTCTGCTTTCTTGCTGCTGACATAAAGTCCATCAGTCTGCTGCTATTGTAATTTCAGCATGTTAGTTTATGATATAAACCTATATGAACAAAAGGAGGTCATATTATGTACATATTTTAAATGTGCATGACAAATTGTAGCCATTTAATAATTCTTGCTGATTGAAATGAAGGCAGTGGGATTATTTTATTTGGACGTGGTTATCTGGTTAGATTATACAGGTCTACTCTTTTGCCTCCATTTACTTCCTATCCTCTCCCTCTGTCTTTTAAACATTTTGTGGATTTTATTTTTTCAGACAAAGTAGCTAAAATAGTGAGAGAAATTAAAATTAATTCTACTTTGTAATTGAATTCTATATTGTATTGATTTTATATTGTAACTGCTTCTATATCTACTTAAGTCCTTTTCTGTGGCCTTTACTTAAATTTAGAATTCAGCTTTCTAAAGACATTGAACTAATGAATAAAACTAGGAATTAGTTTTTAGGGGGAAAAATTGAATGGATAAAGCAACGGTTAATTTGATTTTTAAAAATGGAAGAGGAAAGCCTAATTTTCAGAATTAAAAATTAAAAGGATGAATTCATCAATATTCAAGAGTTTTTGTTCCATTGTTTCAGTTGTGTCTGACTCCTTGTGACCCCATTTGGGGTTTTCTTGACAAAAATCTGAAGTGGTTTTCCATCAACATTTCTATATGTTGCCAACAAAGTCTAGTAGGAAGAGAGAGAGAGAAGTTCCATTGAAAATAATTGTAGATAGATAAAATAGTTGAGAATCTGTCTGCCAAAACAAATCCAGGAAGTATATGAACACAATTATAAAACACTTTAAACACAAATAATTCAAGATCTGAACAATTACGGGCAGCTATATGGCACAATGGATAGTGTGCTGGGCTTGGAGTCAAGAAGACTAATCTTGCTGAGTTGGACAAGTCACTTGACCCTGTTTGTCTCAGTTTCCTCATCATTAAAAGGAGCTGGAGAAGCAAATGGCAAACCACTCCAGGATCTTTTCAAGGAAACCCCAAATGGGTTGGACACAGTTGGACACAACTGAAATGGCTGAACAACAGCAATAAATAATGCTAGAAAAAATAAAAATGACAATTCCACTTAAATTAAAGTTCTTATTTAGTGCCATACCAATTAAACTCCCCCAAAATTACTTCATAGAGCCAGAAAAATAATAGCAATAAATTCATCTGGAAGAGTAACAAGGACATGAATATCAAGAGAATGAATGGAAAAAAAATTGGAAGAAAGGTGGCCCAACTACCAGGATTCAAACTGTATTACAATGTGATACTCATCAAAACATTTTAGACCTAAAGGTACAAGATTTTAGGATAAGAACTTATTATTTTACAAAAATTGCTGTGAAAACTGGAAAACTCTTGGGCAGAAACTAGCTGTAGGTTAACATTATACACTGTGGACCAAAATAAGGTTAAAATGGGTACATGATTTGGACATAAAGGGTGATATCTAAAGCAAATTAGAGGCACATGGAACAGTAAACCTGTCAGATCTATGAAGACGGGGAGAATTTCTAACAAACAGGAGATAGAGAGCATTACAGGAAGTAAAATGGATAATTTTGATTGCATTAAATTAAAAAGGTTTTGCACAAAGAGATCCAATACAACCAAAAGAAAAGGAGGAAATGCAGAGGAAAATGCAGAGGGAAAGCAGCAATCTGGGGAAAAAATTTTGCTGCATATTCTCTGATAAAGTCCCTATTTCTCAAATATATAGAGAACTGAGTAAAATTCATAAGAATATGAATCATTCCCCAATTGATAAATGGTCAAAGGGTATGAACAGGCAGTTTCAGGTGAGGAAATCAAAGCTATTTGTAGTCATATGAACAAAATACTTTAAATCATTGATTTGAGAAATGCAGATTAAAATAACTCTGAAGTAACATCTCACACCTATCAGATTGGCTAATATGACACAAAAGAAAAATGACAAATATTGGAAGGTATAGGGGGAAACTGGGATATTAATGCACTGTTGGTGGCATTGTGAATTGATCCAACCATTCTAGAGAGCAATTTGGAACTGTGCCGAAAGAGTTTAAAACTGTATACCCTTTGATCCAGCAATATCACTGCTGGGTCCATAGCCCATAGAGATTTTTAAACAGATATTTATAACAACTCTTTTTGTGGTACAGAGAACTGAAAATTGAGGAAATGTCCATTAATTGGAGATGGCTGAACAAGTTGTGGGGTATCACTGTGATGGAATACTATTGTGCTATAAGAAATGATGAGTAGAATGCTTTCAGAAAAACCTGGAAAGACATATAAATTGGTGCAAACTGAGTTGAGCTAAACCTGGAGAAGACTGTACATAGTAACAGCAATGATGATCAACTTTGAATGACTTAGCTAATTTTTAACAATACAGTGATCCAGGCTAATTCCAAAAGACTTCTAATGAAAACTGCAATCTATCTTTGGATGAAATTTAGATGGAATCTGAATGCAGATTGAAGCATATTTTTTAAAAACTTTCTTATTTCAGTCTGTGTTTTCTTTTGCAAAATGGTTAATATGAAAATATGTTTTGCATAACTGCACATGTATAAAATCTATATTCCAGATTTTTCTGACATCCTCCATTGCATCATTTTCTTATGGAACAATAATATTCCATGATATTCATATGCCAAAACTTGTTCAGTTATTCCCAAATTGTTGGGCATCTTCTCAATTTCTAATTCTTGCTCACCACAAAAATAACTGCTGTAAATATTTTTGGACATGTGGCTCCTTTCTCCATTTTAATGATCTCTTTGGGATACCAACCTACTAGTGGTATTGCTGAGTCAAAGGTATGCACAGTTTTATTGCTCTTTGGGTATAGTTCCAAATTGCTCTTCTGAATTTTTGGATCAGTTTGTAACACCAACAATGTATTACTGTTCCATTTTCCCCACATTTTCTCCAACACTTATTTTCCTGTTTTGTCATATTAGCCAATCTGATAGGTGTGATGTAGTACCTCAGAATTGTTTTGATTTGCATGTCTCTGATCAGTAGTGATTTAGAACATTTTTTCATATGACTGCAGATAGCTTTAATTTCTCCCTTTCAAAACTGCCTGTTCATATCCTGTGACTATATATCAATTGGGAAATGATTTGTATTCTTATAAATTTGACTCAGTTCTCTATATATTTTAGAAATGAGACCTTTATCAGAGATACTGGCTGTAAAAAATGTTTCCCAGTTTTCTGCTTCCCTTCTAATTTTGGTTGCATTGGCTTTGTTTATGCAAAATGTTTCCACTTTAAAGTTATCAAAATTATCAATTTTGTATTTCATAATGTTTTCTCTCTTTTGTTTCATCATAAATTCTTCCCTTCTCCATAGAGCTGACAGGTAAATTATTCTGTGCTCTTTCAATTTGCTTATAGTCTCACCCTTTATGTCTAAATCATGTTCCCATTTTGATCTTATCTTGATATATGGTATAAGATGTTGATCTATACTTAGTTTCTGTCATATTATTTTCCAATTTTTCTAGCAGTTTTTGACAAATAGTGAGTTTTTAGTTCAGAAGCTGGAGTCTTTGGGTTTATCAAACAGATTACTATAGTCATTGACTATTCTGTCTTGTGTACCTAACCTATTCCACAGATCCACCATTCTTTTTCTTAGCCAATACCAAATCATTTTGATGATTACTGCTTTATAATACATTTTAGATCTGGTAAGGCTCATCCACCTTCCCTTGCATTTCTTTTCATAATTTCCATGGATATTCTGGATCTGTTGTTCTTCCAGATGAATTTTGTTAGTTTTTCTAGCTCTATAAAATAATTTTTGGTACTTTGATTGGTATGACACTGAATAAATTAGGTAGAATTTTCATTTTTATTTTATTAGCTCAACCTACCCCATACCTATATTTAGTAATATATAAAAATTCTTATGATTTGTGTGGGTTTATTTTTTGTCTTGTAACTTTGCTAAAGTTGTTGATTATTTTGAGTAGTTTTTTAGTTGATTCTCTAAGTATACCCTCATATAATTTGCAAAGAGTGATACATGTGGGTCCTTTCCCCCTTTTTATGATCTCTTTAGGATACAGACCTAGTAGTGGTATCAAAGGGTATGCATAGTTTTGTACTCTTTCAGCTTTTCTTCATTGCCTATTCTAATTTCCATTTGTTTTTCTTCTCTTATTGCTAAGGCCAACATTTCTAGTATAATACTGAATAACAGTTGTGATAATGGACACCCTTGTTTCACCCCTATCTTATTGAAAATGCTTCTAGCTTATCCCCATTACATGTAATACTTGCTAATGGTTTTAGATAGATGCTACTTAATATTTTAAGGAAAACTCCATTGATTCCTATGCTGCCTAGTGTTTTTAATAGGAATGGGTGCTGTATTTTGAAAAAAAGCTTTTTCTGCATCTATTGAGGTAATCATATGATTCCTGTTAATTTCATTATTGATTTGGTCATTTATGCTGATAGTTTTTCTAATATTGAACTGGCCCTGCAAGTTGGTGTGACCTCTTTGCTAATATTTTATTTAAAATTTTTGCATCTATATTCTTTAAGGTGATTGGTCTGTAATTTTCTTTCTCTGTTTTTGCTTTTCCTGCTTTAGGTATCAGCACCATTTTTGTGTCATAGAAAGAATTTGGTAGGATTCCTCCTTTGCTTATTTTTCCAAATAGTATATATAGTATTGGAATTAATTGTTCTTTAAATGTTTAGTAGAGTTCAGTTGTGAATCCATCTGACCCTGGAGATTTTTTTCTTAGGGAGTTCATTCAATAGTTCGTTCAATTTCTTTTTCTGAAATGGGTTTATTTAAATATTTTATTTCCTCTTCTCTTAATCTGGGCAATTTATATTTTTGTAAATATTCATCCATTTCAACAAGGTTGTCAGATTTATTGGCATACAGTTGGGCAAAGTAGCTCCTAAATATTATTTTCATTTCTTCTTCATTGGTGGTGAATTCACCTTTTTCATTTTTCATACTGGTGATTTGGTTTTCTTCTTTCTTTTTTATAATCAAATTAACCAAAGCTTTATCTATTTCATTGTTGTTTTCTTCATAAAACCTGCTCTTAGTTTTATTTATTAGTTCAATAGTTTTCTTAATTTCAGTTTTATTAATATTTCCTTTGATTTTCATAATTTTTAATTTGGCATTTAATTGGGAATTTTTAATCTATTCATTTTCTAGCTTTATAAGGGGCTTGCCCAATTTATTGATCTCTTTCTCTGTTTTATTCATATAAGTATTTAGATATATAAAATTTCCCCTAAGAACTGTTCTGGCTGCATCCCAAAAGTTTTGTTATGCTATCTCATTATTTTCATTCTTTTGGATGAAGTTATTCATTGTTTCTGAGACTTATTATTTAATCCACTCATTTTTTATGATTACATTATTTAGTTTCCAATTAATTTTTAGTCTGTATTTATATGACAGTTTATTACTTGTAATTTTTATTTCATCATGACCTGGAAGGGATGCATTTAATTGAATTCTGAATTGAATTGTGAGGTTTTCATGCCATAGTAAATGATCAGTTTTTGTATAGGTGTAAAAAATGTATATTACTTTCTATTCTCATTCAATTTTCTACCGTATCTAAATTTTCTAAAAGTCTACTCACCTCCTTAACTTCTTTCCTGTTTATTGTGTCATTAGATTTTTCTAGTTCTAAGAGGGGGAGGTTGAGGTCCCCTACTAGTATAGTTTTGCTGTCTATGTCTTCCTGTAACTCCCTTAACTACTCCTCTAAGAATTTGGATGCTGTACCCCTTGGTGCATACATATTTGGTATTAATACTACTTCATTGTTTATAGTTTTAGCAGGATGCAGTTTCCTTCCTTATATCTTTTTATTAGATCTATTTTTGCTTTTGTCTTGTCTGAGATCAGGATTGCTGCCCCAGCTTTGTTTTTTACTTCAACTGAAGTATATATTCTTTCAGCCTTTTGCTTTTACCCTGTGTGTATCTCTCTACTTCAAATGTGTTTCTTGTAAACAACATATTATATGATTATGGTTTTTAATCCAGTTTGCTTCTATTTTATGGGAAAGTTCATTGTATTCACCTTCAGAGTTATGATTTCTAACTTCATCATTTCCCACCCCCCCAGTTTATACTTTTCTCTCTCCTTTTTCCCTTTCCCTCCTTTCAAGTGTTTTGCTTCTGACCACCACCTCCCTCAGTGTTCTCTCCTTTCTATCAGCCCCCTCCTTTTTCTTTCCCTTTTCCCTTCCTGCTTCTTCATTCCCTTCTTCCTTCCCTTTCATCAACAGCCTCCTTTCCCCCCGCTTCTCTCCCTACTTCCTGTAAGGTAAAAGAGACTTCTGTACCCAAGTGAATATGTGTGTTATTCCCTCTTTGAGTCAAAGCTGATGAAAGTAGGGTTCATATGTTGGTGACCTACCTCTCTTCTTTCCCTTTACTATAATAGGTCATTATACTTCTTCATGTGATGTTATTTACCTTCTTCTGTCTCTTCCTTTCCTCTTCTCCCAGTACAATTCTTTTTTTCACCTCTTATGTAATTAATTTTTTGGTTATCACATGAAAGTTAATACCCTCACACCCTTTGTCTATGTATGCCACTTCTAAATGTCATAGTAAAGATACAGGTCTCAAGAGTTACAAGTATCATCTTTTCTTGAAGGGATGTAAACAGTTTACCTCATTAAATAGCTTTTTTTCTTTCCTTTTTAACTTTTTATGTCTCTCTTGAGTCTTGTATTTGAGGATCAGATATTCTGTTGAGCTGTGGTCTGTTCATGAGGGAAGTTTGGAAGTCCTTGTAATGGTAAGGGAATTTGAAGATCTTCTCTGCCCTTTAGTAGGCCCATGTGACCTGCTTTGAGCTTTGGCCCCACCCACAGCCTGAGTTATGTGTAGCCAGTGGTGGGAGGAGCTTGGAGAATGTATGGAGCAGGAAGAGAGAGTGAGGTAAAGCTGGGAGAGAGCTGAGAGAGAGAGAGCAGGCAGAGCCCAGGAGAGCAGATAGCTTGAGTGAGAGAGGGAGTGATTTTTGCCTAAGGGAGCTTGTTTGTGGAGAGGCCTGAGGGAGGGAAAGCTTGGAGACGACCATGCTCCCTGCATTGATAATGTGTATAGATTTCTTTGTTACTATGATGGATTTGGCTTTCTGATATCTGAATAAATATTTTAGTTTTGACTTTGAGGAATAGAGTTTATATTTTGCAAATTTACCCTGGAAATATGCATGCATATCCATAGCAGTTGCTGTGGGTATTGCATTGGTGTTATAGTCTCCTTTTTCATTTAATGTCCATCCCCTCCCCTGAAAGGTTATGCTCAGTATTGCTGGGTAGTTGATCCTTGGTTGTGCTCCAAGCTTCTTTGCCTTGAAGAGTATCATCTTCCAAGCCCTCTAATTCTTTAATGTAGAAGCTACTAGTTCCTCATAATTCTGAATGTGGTTCTATAATATTTAAATTGTTTCTTTCTGGTTGCTTGTAGTATTTCCTTTTTGACCTCATAATTCTTTAATCTGGCTACAGTATTCTTTGGCATTTTCATTTTGGGATCTCTTTTAGGAGGTAATTGATGGATTCTTTCAGTGACTATTTTACCCTTTGGTTTTAGGATCTCAGGGCAGTTTTCCTCAATAACTTCTTGAAAGATGCTGCCCTTTTCTTTTTTTGATCATGGTTTTCAGGTAGACCAATGATTCTTAAATTATCTCTCCTGGATCAATTTTTCAGGTCAGTTGTTTTTCCAATGAGGTATTTTGTGTTTTCTTTTATTTTTTTAATTCTTATGATTTTGTTTGATTGATTTTTAATAACTCATATAGATATTAGCTTCCACTTCCCCAATTCTAATTTTTAACAAATTTTTTTCTTCAGTTAGCTTTTGTGCCTCCCTTTCCATTTGGCCAGTTCTACTTTTTTAAGGAGTTCTCTTTAGTGGATTTTTGTACCACCTTTTCAATTTGGCCAACTGTTTTTTTAAGGAGTGATTTTCTTAACTCAATTTTTTGTCCTTCCTTTTCCAAACTGTTGACTCCTTCTTGCATACCACTTACTTCTTTTCCCAGTTTTAAAATCCTTCTTCAGTTCTTCTAAGAAGACTTTTTGGGTTTGGGACCAATTCATACTTCCATTTGCAGTTTCACATGCAGGTAGATTGAGAATGCTGTCCTCTTCTGAGTTTGTGTTTTGATCTTCCCTGTCAACAAAATAATTCTCTATGGTCAGTGTTCTTTTCTGCTTTTTGCTCATAATGTTTGCCTATTTCCTTGTTTTTAAAGTTGGACTTTCCTTCTGGAGCACAGGGAGCACTCTCCCAAGCTTCTTGTGATGGGGGCCAGGAGTCTGGTTACTAGCCTTGTGTGCTTGGGCCTCAGGTGCTGGCAACTAGAGGCTATGGTGGTGTATGTCATGTAGTAAGGCTATGTCATCCTGATGACTATCTGGTTGCTGGACCCAGATGGTTCAGGAGTAGAAAGTGGGGTGGGTGCTTGAACATCTCTCCCTCACTCAAAACAAAGTCAAGTGCAAGTTAGGTCATCATTTCTCTTGATGGCATGGTCTTCTTCAGCAAGGAAGGATGAACGCAACAATCTGTGAGTAGACACAGCTGCCTGAATGGGGATCCAGCTTGCTGAGTAACTCACCTCCTTCTCTCCTGTCTGTCTCCCCCTCCTCTTCCTTCTCCTCTCCAATAGAAGGTAAATTTGGATGGCCAGAGGATGCCCAGTTAACTTGGGGTTTACTGGTTAGATTTCTTCCTTCCTTCCTTTTCTCTTCTCTTCCCTTCCCTTTCCTAAAACCTTAAACCTACTGCACTCAGAAGCCCATACATTGAACAATACTAGGCCCCTGCCCAAGCTCCACTTAAGGGCTGTTTTCTGTAACCTCCTGGCTTAAGAGTGATTATCATTAGTAACTGTTGCTGTTTCCCTCTCAGCCTGATGTAGTTATTCTTCTTTGCCTCATGAAAGAGGCCATCCCCTGACTACTTCTTAAACAGGCCTATTCACTGAATGGGCATTACCTCATTCTAAGTGAGTACCTGAATAGACCTTGGCCTAAAGAGGTCAAGGTCTCCCACTGCATCCTGGGCCATCTCCTGTCATCCTGATGACTATCTGGTCACTGGATCCAGATGGCTCTGGAGGAGAAGTGAGGCTGGTGACCTGCCCAGCCCTCCCTCACTCAAAACAAAGTCAGGCGCAAGTCATGTCATCATCTCTCTGATGGCGTGGTCTTCTTCAGCAGTGAAGGACGAACCCAACAACAACAATACAAACAACGAGGCTATGTCAGATTTTCTGCATTTCCCGGGTGCTGTGCTTAATTATGGGCAGGTTCTGCTGCTGGAGGATGCCTGTTCAATCGGGACACCACTCAAGCAGGAGAAGTTCTTGCTGCTGAAGGATGCCTGCCCACCTGCATGGGATGCTCTTAACAAGGTGGAGGTCTGGCCACTTGAGGATGCCCATCTGCCCAGAACTATACCGAAACACTTGGAGATCCACTACTAGAGAACCCCTGCCTGCCTGGTGCTGTATCAGAATCCAATGAGGTCCAGCCCCTGGGGCATGACTGCCCACCAGGGCCTGGGCAGCTCAGGTAGTGGTTCTCTGAGCTGCAGTCTTCCAGTTCTCCTGGTTATACTTAGGCATGTGGGGGTCCTGGTGTTGACCTTTGTCTGCTCTATCACCCTGGGGCCCAGGGCCTCCTGTTGGTTTGCTGAGGTGGGACTTTATCTTTGGCTTATTGGGCCATTTCCTGTCCTTGAACACACTCCTCCTCTACCTTAGTGAAATAGACCTTACTTGCTGATCATCTGAATTTCCCAGACTAAGAAACTGCTGTACTCCATCTTTCTGCTTACTCTGCTTTTCCAGGAATTTCCCGGGGGAGCTATTTTGTGTTTTTTAAGAGGTCAAAAAGGGAATGTGATAGCGACTTGACTACTTACTCCGCCATCTTCTTGCTCATCATTTCTTATAGAACAATCATTTTCCATTACATTCATATACCACTACTTGTTCAGACATTCTCCAGTTGATGGGCTTCCCCTCAGTTTCCCATTCTTTGCCACCACAAAAAAGAGCTGCTATCAATAATTTTGGGCATGTGGCTCCTTTCTCCTTTTTTATAATCTCTTCAGGATACAGACCTAGAAGTGGTATTGCACAATTTTTTAGGTCTTTGGGCATAGTTCTGTATTCCTCTCAAGAAGATTGGATGAGTTCACAACTATGTGACTTATTTTTTTTAAAGTATTCTATTTCCCATTCTGTTTATCTGGGAAATTTGGTATTTTTTAAAATTTTCATCCATTTAATTTATGTTTCCAGTATTATTGGCATATAATTGGGCAAAATAGCTCCTAATAATTGCTTTTCTTTCTTTTTCATTGGTTGTAAATTTATTTAAAATTTTTTATACTAACAATTTGGTTTTCTTCTTTCCTTTTTTTTTTAAATCAAAGTACCCATGACTTGTCTATTTTGTTGGTTTTTCAGATTATCAGCTCCTAGTTTTATTAGTCTATTTGTAGTTCTCATTGGGAAGAAGGCACTGTAGTTTATTGTCAGATTTATGGATCATTATTTAATCAGATGTGAACTACAGAGTTGTACTACAATAGGTATGTGGGTGATCTTTCTATCCATGTAGCCCTCTTAGACAAAAGTGCATTGTAAGTACTTTCATCCATCACTCACACCTGCATTATTGTAAGACCTTTCTAACAGAGCTTGATATACCCAGTTTTTTTCCCCTCTAATCCATTTTACATTGACTTGTCAGTTTAATCTGAAAGGTATTCTGGAAAATACCTTTTCGATCATGAGTGGTATTGGAGATAGCATGTGGACAAATTACTAGAGAGATTTTTACCTTTTTTTTGTAACTGCCTTGATATTGCCTTTCAGAGTGCTGGAAAAAGTGGAAAAAGCACTGAATGAAAGTCAAGATCTTATATATTTAGTGCTGTGTTGCTTTGTGAATTTGAGCAAGTTGACATTTCTCTGAGCCAGGGTTAGCTTAAGTTATTTCCCTTTTAGATTTCCCTTTTTCATTTGGTCCACATATTTAAAAAAGATTTACTAATTAAACCATCTCCTTTCTGACAGAGATTATAGATATCATTTCATATGATCATTTCTTCAATTAAAGTAATATTCACACAATCCAATTTTTTCTTACATTTTAACATTTTTTATCTTTCCAGATCCCATTGTCATTAAATAGCTGAGTGTTTGTAAAGTCAAGTTTTCTGACATTTCTTCTTCTCAGTAATTTTCATTTAATATATACATTTTATATTTCATATAATGTTTTTAAGGATAGTTGTCCTTTTCTTTAATCACGATATAGAGTGTCCTAACAATATATTTGTAAACTATTGTCCACAGTTATATACTGCAGACCATCTGGATTAATTCAATAGCAGAATGAGCAGTTATTTACAAACTTCAGTACCCAAGGGCATTTTAAACCCTTACTGAAAGGCAGCCATCCCTGAAGTAGCCATCTGTGAATGAGAGTACCATCAGGCAGAATTGGCACGTAGAAAATGGTCAGGTATAATGATCATAAATACGAGTTGTGTAAGACTAGATTTATGCATAATCTTTTATCCTTTTAGCTCTCTTAAGGAGTTATTTGAGGATTCTGAGAGACAGAGCAATACAGCCAACAGAATGCCATATGATATGGCACAGTCAGAAAACCTATGTTCAAAGTCTGACCTCTACTAATTAGTACTGATGTTTGAAACATCCTCTCACGTCTCTGGGTTCCATTGCCTTTACCTGTAAAATAAAAGATCTTCAAGCTAAATTCTATGACATTTTAAAAGAAACAATTTAATCTTAATTGTTTTAATTATCTTAATTAACTAAATTAATTAATCCTTAATCCTCTGAAATATGGAAACAAGAGTGTCATGTTTTAGTTGTTAATATACACACACCAACTCTGACTACTTTGATGAAAAAAGGAAAATCACCTCTATATTTAAACTAGATTGAAACCCTTGAATTGATAGAGTCATGTGTGAGCAAGGATGTTGCCTAAGCCAAAATCACTTGACTTATTGTTACTTTTAGAAAATTCTATAATATAAATTTTCCCCTATTGCCTTATAGTAGAACCTTAATAGCATCACTTACAATAGTTATATGCTAAAATATATCAAATACTCTGAAGTACTGTTAACCCAATAGGAAATATCCAATAATAACCAACACATGCCTCAGAATAGAAGATCCTCTGTGATTTACCAAGGTGTATGTTACTAAATGAATATCCTTTAAAATCTATTAGATCTTGAAATGGCACGGTACTATTTCAGACGCTTTTCATAACTGGGAGTTAACTAAATTACCTAGCCTACAATCCTGTCTTGTTTTTTTTCCTCAATCTTCAATAGCAAGGCAGCAGTTTGTTTACCAATAACCAGGCTGATCATCAGATGTTCTGAGGCATCTCAAACTCTATATGTCTAAAAATGACAATACCAGGTCTTCCTGTGTTAAGTTTTCATTTAAAAGAATTATTGTTCCATTGTCTTTCTATGCAGACTTCTGTCATGCTGTGCAGATAGAAAGCAAGTGGCCAGTCTTTGAACGGCAGGATGAGCTCATTGTTACCAAATAAGTTCTAGCCGAGATACTGGAATACTGATGCTGCTTTTGCCAGAATAAGATGCAGATGAAGTTTCTCTACTTCTTATCTGAGTTCTTTCCTGATTAATTTATCCATTTTTTTGGGCAAGTTACTATTTGGAACATGGGCATGGGCAAACTTATAATTTGGGCACAATTTCCACCACAGTGCTAATGTTAAAATATACTTCATGTTCTAGGCAATTGAAATGAATCAAAGCAGAAAAAATTATTTCTGATAGAAATGAGACTTCCTGGGAGGTAGTGCCAGTTATTTTGGGAGCATTTTGGCAAAGAAATATCTAGGTCATGCATTTTCCTAAGTACTTTAAAAGAAATGTTTTCCATATGATATTTGATTTCTTATTGCATTTTTCCATTGGACTGGAATTAATTACCATATTTTATATAATTATACTTTGAATAGTATAAATGTGAATATATGGGATTCTTTCACAAGATTTATTATTCATACTAATTAGAATCTAGTTTATTTTTCTTGCAGGTGTTGAGCTTGATTTAAATGAAGATAATAATTAATACATTTCATGTTTCTTTCCAAAAAGTTTTTTACTGACTGTTATTCAGAAAGGCAGCTTTAAATTCTTAAACCAAATAAGGAATGAGAAGCTTCCCCTTTATATTGTTTTTATAACCAGCATACATTTGCATTTTATTATACTGTATTTATTTTGGTTAATAAGCAAAGCTGCTTATAAAATTTAGCACCAGAAAATCCAAACATCTCACCTAATGAGTAAAAAAATCATGGTACCAGGGTAGAGATGTTTATTATTTACAGTAAATTGCTTTAAATAGTTTAGTCTCTATTCTGTCCTTCAGTTCTATATCTTCAACTACTTATTAATATTTCAAATGAGATATTCCAGAAACATCTCAAACTGTCTAATTGTCTAAACAGAACCTATTGTCTTCCCCCATTCCCACCTACTTGCCCCTCATCCCCTCCCACTGACTTTCCCCAGTCCTGTTGAGGGCAGAGCTTCCTGTTGTTCATTTCCCAATCATTTAGGTTCCCAACCTCACTGTCATACTCAACTCCTCACTCACACTCATTCCACATATCCAATGAGTTGCCAAATCTTATTGCTTCTGTATCTACAATCTCTCTTGATTGAATCTCTTGCTTCCCCCCTGTCAATTCACACAATTAGTACTCTAGTTCAGGTCTCTATCACTTCTTACCTAGACTATTGTACTAGCCTCCTATTGTTTTCCCTAACTCATGTCTTTTCTGATTTCAGTCCATATTCCAGCTATTTAAGTGATTTTCCTAAAATGTAGGTCTGACCATATAAGTCCCTCCCTCCTTTACTCAGTAAACAGTAGTGACTCCCTGTTACGCAGCATCAAATATTAGTTTCTTTTGTTTGGCTTTTAAAGTCCTTTGTAATTTAGTCCCTTCCTCCCTTTTCAATCTTCTAGTTTTTGCTCTTTCTATGTACTCCACAACCCAGTGATACTAGCCTCCTTGGTGTTCCTCCCCTATAATATTCTGTTGCCTTTTCACTGGCTGCCCCACTATACCTAAAATCTTTTCCCTCTTTATTTCTGAGTTCTTTCAAGATTCAACTCAAATCCCACCCTCTGCAAGAGACTTTTTGTCTCCCTCTCCCTCCTCTGAGATTTCATTTGCACTGAGTATTTTGCATGTACATGGTTATTTGTATACTGTCTCCCCTAGTAAAATGCTTACTCTTTGAGAGCAAGGACCAGTGTTTTTATTTTCTTTGTATCTTCAACCCTTAGCACAGTGCCTAAGTGATTAAGTAATTGCTTAGTTAAACTTTTATTGACTGATCCGCTGGCAATCCAATTCTAGGAACCTGGACCTGCCAGTGTAAGAGCAGGTTGGAGCAAGCAAGCCATCCTAGTGTTGACAAACCTATATGAAAGGTATGAAGGGCTACAGTGGGGATAGAGACATCCCCTACAGAATAAAAACCTCCAATGTTGGCACTTTCCCCTAAAAATGTGTTTGTATAGCTAAACAGTAGTGTAAATGAGTATCTTAGAATATTAAAGATTTATATCCATTGTTGCTGTTTATTTGTTTCATTCATGTCTGACTCTTCATGACCCATTTTGGGTTTTCTTGGCAGAGATACTGAAATGGTCTGCCATTTCCTCTCCAGCTTATTTGACAAATGAGGAAACTGAAGCAAACAGAGTTAAGTGACTTGCCCAGGGTCACACAGCTAGTAAGTAAGTAGATTCTTGTGTGAGACCAGATTTGAACTCAGAAAGATGAGTCTTCCTGATTCCAGGTTCTGACCTTTATCCGCTGACCCACCTAGCTGCCCCTTATATCCTTGAGATATATTTAAATATTAAACACTGAGCTGAAAATAAAATTTGATAAGTACTTAAAACATTTTTACATTGTATTCAGTATTAGAAAGGATAAGAATCATCTTGTATCTTATAAAATTTTCCATTTCTTTATGGAAACTGAAAAATTTTAATTATATATATATATAAAATTTCATTTTAACCAGTAATTTAAACCAAGATTCATATAAATAGTTTTGTCAATAACTAATGGGGGAAGAGTCTTTGGCAACAATGGGAAAATTAGTATTCTTCAGTTTTCTACCTCCCTACTCTAATAGTAGAGTTGATTATTTTTCCTTTTACTACCTTTGTACCTCGTAAACAGTAAGATGGAAAAGTGAGGTGATTATATGTTATATTGCTTTTTAAATGCACAGCTTTTGAAAGCTAATGTTACATAAGACCAGAAACTAACATGTATTTGGAAAGTAATATACTCAAGTCCCTATATTTGCAAAAGTAGGTAAAGAAATTTGAGGTCAAATATGCTTCCATAATGAGAAGAATGCTGATTTTAATTTTATTTCCTAGAGTAGTGTTTAAAAATGGTCATCCAGACAACTTTTTAATAATTTTTAATATTTTATTTTTTTAATTATCAAGCATCCCATTTTTCTCCCCCATTTTACCCTACTGCTATAAGAAAGAAATGTAGAACCTCTCTATTGTAAAAGCAGTTAAGGGAAATATATTCACATGTTGTCATATAGAAAAATTAATTTATTATTCTTAATATTCATCATTTCTGTCATCATGAAGTGGATGTCATTCATTTGGAATCCTGGTTGATCATTTAGTTGATCAGAATTCTTAGATCTTTCAAAAATGTTCATTTTTATTATAGTGATGATATAGTATAGATTGTTCTATTCACTTCATTCTGCATCAGTTGATAAGTCTTTCCTTGTGTTTTCGAAATCATCTTTTCCTACAGCAAAACAGTATTCCATTATGTGTTAGATTTTTATCTATAATGTCAATAAATTAGTATCTCTTCCAGTAAAATCAGTATTGAAACAAACATATCCATGGTTACTGTTGGTAATTGTGATAAGACAAGAAAAAAGAAATTAAAGGAATAAGCATAGGCAAAGAAGAAATGTAATTATCATTTTGTGCAGTTGCTATGATGCTGTATTTCAAAAATAGTAGATGCAGCTAAAAATCAGCTAAAACAGTCACTTTAGCAAGATATAAAATAAATCTACACAAACCATCAGAATTTCTGTGTAACATCAGTAAAACCCAGCAAATAAGATAGAGAAATTCTATTTAAAATACTTTAGAATGTATAAAATACTTAGGAGGCTACCTTCCAAGATATGAGAATTATAAAAATACACCTGAAAAACACTCTTTACAGAAAAAGAGAGAGAACCAAATAATTGGAGAAATGTTATTTGCTCATGGGTAGTTTGAACCAATATTGATTAAAAAAATGACAATACTACCTAAATTTACTTATTCAAAGATCGTAACAACCAAACTACCAAAGGATTACTTTATAGAACTAGAAAAAATAATAACAAAATCCATCTGGAGGCACAAAAGATCAAGAAAATCGATGAAAAAAATGAGAAGGAAGGGGCCTAGCATACCATATCTCAGGCTGTAGTGAAAAGCACTAATTCTCAAAACAATATTGTATTGGCTAAAATATTTTAAAATAGAGATATTGAACCAAACAACTTTTTATTCATTCATTAAGTTAGTTAATTACTTCTTTATTTTGTGAGTTACCAAATACTTATATTTTCTATCTAAAAACCACTAAGGATCTGGCCTGTGGGCTTATTGGGTACTGTACAAGTGTATGGTGCCACACACTGACATATGGAAATGGATGAGAACAGGTCATTCTAGCCCAGTCACAAGGTCACAAAGTGAGGCGTTTCACCTGAGTACCAGGCAATCAGGTAAAGCTCTAATGAAAAAGTTCTAACAAAGCAGAGAGAACATCACAGGGAGGCAGAGGAGAGAGGGGAGTCAGAACAACAAAAGAAATTGGTCTGGTCCTTGGAACTGCCCATTCTTAGGACAGGAGCTGATATATACTCAGGTGACTAGTTCTTACTAGCTCTCTGGTCCCACTGACCACTGAGCTTACTTGGGCCAAGTGTTCCTGAAGTCCCACCCATATGTAAAATGATTTAGACAATTGAGGTGTTTTTTTTCTTTTTAAAATTTTTTTAAAGATCTTTGAGGAATGAGAGCCTTACATTCTCAGAAAGCATCTGGTTTCTGATACTTGTCTCAGTTTTTATGAAGTACTTATTTTGTGGGCAAGGCATTTACTAGGCACTCCATATTTTATCTACAAGAAGATTAATTTTTAAATATACCTTTGTGTACATTTGTAGATTTGATATTGTTTGTCAACAGTTGTCAATTAATATTTTATTTTTACTATAGTAAACCATAATGAACTGTCTGTAGCCAAATATTACATCAAACTTACGATTATGGTATCCCATGTTAAAGTTTATTTCTTTACATGATTATAGACCTAAGGAAGTTTATCCTTCACAAACTCCTATTTGTGTGTTGTCAAATGTTCATATTCTTCATTTGCTGTATGGTTTTATATGTTAAGGACTAAAAAACTGCAGAATATTATTATTTCCTTTAGGTGAAACTGACATTAATCCACTCAAAGTCTATATTTTCTTTTGTTTAGATTCTTGTTTCACAATATGACGAATGTAGAAATATATTTAATATGATTGTACATGTATATACTGTATTAGATTGCATGGTATCTTGGAGTGGGGGAAGGGAAACATTTAGAACTCAAAAATCTTATAAAAGTGAATATTGAAAACAGCAAATAAATAAATCTTTCTTTAAAAAGAACTTATAAATCATAAAATTTCAAAGGTCAAAGGGAACCTGTTGAGTTGAAATGGGAATCCCCCTTTTCAAACCTCTGCTTGAAGATCTCTAAGGATAGAAAATCTTTTACCTCCCAGAGTGGCCCATTATACTTTGGGACTGCTCTCGTTCTTAAAGAAAAGCCTATCCTCACAACAAACTTAAATTTGCCTCCCTGCAACACCCACCCATTTCTCTTAATTCTGCCCCCAAGGGGCAAACAGCACTACCCCATTTTCCCACTGGAGAGCCCTTCCAGTACTTAAAGATAGTTATCATTTCCCTTAATCTTTTCTTCTCAAGATTGATTATCCCTCTCCACAATTTCTTTCAACTGGTGACTTACATATCACCAACTTTTTACTATATAGGTTGTCCTATGGCATTCAGAACTGAGCCTAATACCCCAGACATGGTTTGGGTTTGATGAGAGTACAGTAAGAGTAAAACAATATTATCCCCATCACATCTAGGTTCCTGAATACTACACCTTTCTTAATGTAGTCTACAGTTGTGGTAGCTTTTTTGCCTGCCATATCATACTTTTGACTCCTATTATGTTTTCGGGCTAAAACTCTCAGATCTTTTTCAGATGATTCACTTTCTAGATATGTTTAGCCCATTTTGTAACTTGTGAATTTCATTTTTTTGAACCTATGTGTAAGATTATACAGTTAAACCTATTTAATTTCATTTATTAGATTTGGCCTAATGTTCTAGCCTATCCCGATATTTTTGCATCCTGAGAGTCATCCAATGTTTTAGCAATCCAATTAAACTTTGTGTCAACAGAAGATATTAAAAGCAAGCTGCTTACTCCATTTTCCTGTCACTGATAAATGTGTCAAACAGGACAAGGCCAGGAACATTTCCTGTGATACTATTCTGAATACAAAGAGCACTTTAATCTGAAACAAGTTCCTGTTTTAAACATCTTATTTTCATCAGTGGAACCACTTTTATCACTGATTAGAAATTTCATCCCAAGGATTCACCAAGTTCCATCAATTCTTCCTTTGCAAGATCTTTTGATTTTTCTCTGTTCTTTATTTTTACCTTCTGTCACCCAGCCTAGATCTTCCTTTTCTCATTACTGAGCTACTTGTAGTAGCCCCTGCTCTGAGAGAACTAAAGGAATTAGAATTCTTCTAAACTCCTCTGCTAGACTATTTTACCAAAACTTCACTTTTATTATTTCATTCCTGTCCATGCAAGACCAAGCAGCTCCTTATCCAGTATACCACCACATGATTGTACATGTATATGCTATATTAGATTGCATGCCATCTTGGAGTGGGGGAAGGGAAAAGTTTAGAACTCAAAAGTCTTATAAAAGTGAATGTTGAAAACAGCAAATAAATAAATCTTTTTTAAAAAGGAACTTCTGAATCATAAAGTTTCAAAGCTCAAAGGGAACCTGTTGAGTTGAAATGAGTATCCCCTTGTATCAGCCCCAACAAACCTCTTCTTGAAGATCTCTAAGGACAGGAAATCTAGCCTTAGATTTCACTTTTAATCATTGAAGATATTCTGGAGCTGCTACTTTAGAATTCATTATAGCAGCAAAATGCTTTTTAGGTGGAACGAGTATCTATACATCTCTCTGAATTATCTACATTTCACTGGTCAAATTCAGATCATGGGCCAAATGAATTCTTAGAGTGGGTAGCATTATGATATTTTAGGGAACTTGGAAAAAAATGGAGCTAAGTCCATTTTAGTATCCCTAATGCCAGAGGACACAGGAAAACCGTGCAACGTGAATTCAGGCATCAATATCAGTTGGGTGCTGATTGTTGACAGTTTCTTAAGAGTCTCAAAGGACAAAGCTTAATCCAATAATACTCAGAGAAGCAGCTTGACTACTCAAAAAAACCTTTCCAGATGTGAAATGTAATTTTGCAAGAGAAGCACTTGTTTTCAATATTTGTATTACATTTATGAGGCAGTGTGGTACAGTGTAAAGAACACTGAACTTGGAATCTCTGAACCTGAGTTCAAGTCCTGGCTTTGCCAATTATTTATCATTTAACATCCAGAAACCTCAGTTTTCTCATTTGTAAAGTGAGGGAGTTAAATAAACTAGATGATTTCTAATCTCTAGATTTCTTATTCTGTAATCAAGACTGTTTTTAAGATGCTACCTGGCAACTACGTACTCAGACAATATAGGGCAAAGGGCCTATAAAGGAGAAAACTGGATGGTACAGCACTGAACTCTGTCTGCTCTTGCTGAAGCAGGAGTGATTCACCTTTTTGAAACCTACAGTGGAATGAAGTAATGTGGAACCCTAGTTCAGAAATATCATAAGATTCAAATAAAGACTAAGAGGAACACTATTAAACATGCATTATGTTGGCTTATGTGTTGTTCTTTGACCTCCTCAGGGTTTGTCATGGTGGGAGCATAGGCACTGATGGTGGTGGCATGATGTTTTCCTGCAAGTGACAATCACACCATCATGAGTGTGTCCTTTACTCCTTTTGTTGACTAGATGGGCTTTGGTAGCAAAACCTACGCCAACTTCACGGTGTTCACCTTCACTGCAGTCACTACAGAAAAATGTGTATCCAGCTCCGACTTCAGTAAGCTGACCTTCATTTGCCAACCTTGTTTCACTCAGGGTTGCTATCTGGATGTGATGCCTGCTGATTTCTCTTGTAACAGGAGCTATTCTTTCAGGTCTACTGGATTTTGTGTTGTCTATAAGTGTCCTCATGTTCCGTGGTGAGAGGAATCATCTTTACAGATGTTTTTGTACATTTTTTTCATGTTTCAACTGCAGAGTGAGATTCCCCACCTGCTGAGTCAATCAGGCAAGGGTTGGGTAGCAGACAATTTTTAGGACATCTTTTCTAGCCTATTTCCTCACCCCAGGAGGTGAGCAGAGTGATCTTAAAAGGCTGCTCAGACACCCAGGGGACTGCTGAATCTCACTGCTGCTTCCAGGGAGAAATGACTGTGACTTGGGCTGCCTGTGTGCAGGGTTGTGACTGCAACCCCTAGTGTATCCTTGCACCTGCTGCTTCATCACTTGTTGCCGCAGGACTTTGAGATAGGCACACTAATAAAATGGTATGGGTGATGTCTTTTGATTCATGTATAAATTGGATTTAAATAAGGCAGAGTTGCATGAAATTGTAGGCCTCGCTCTCTCCTCCAGAGTCATCATAGTCCAGTGGCAGGACAGAATCAAGATGACTGGCAATGGCTCAGGATGCAGCAGATGACCTTGGTCTCTTCAACGTCTAACCAAACTCTAAGTGTTCCATAGAGCCTGATTCAGCTGCTTTCATGGCCAATGGAATAGATTGTTCTCATCTACCCATTCCACCAGGGAAAGTCTTCACAGGCTTGGGGTAGACACCCCCCCCCAAATCACTAATGGATTTGCGACCCCTTAGCTATCCTCAGCATGATTTAGCTGGTCTGCCAAAACAGTTTACCAGGGTGTGACTGCTGTGCATGCTACAACTTCTTGGAGCTACAGATGAGAGTTGGGTAAAACAGGTAGACACCAAAGGATGTACACATTGATAATGTGGTTGACTCACATATTGCCAGAACTAGCTCAGTGTTTGGGAGGCTCAGAAGAAAAGTATTGGAGAGAAGAGGTATTAGGCTAATTTCCAAACTGAATTGTCCACAAACTATTGTGCTGACCTCATTGTTGTATGCCTGTGAAACCTGGATAGTCTACCAGTGCCATGCCAGAATACTGAATCACTTCCATTTGAATGTCTTAGGAAGATTCTGAAGATCACTTGCTAGGATTAGGTACTAGACACTGAGGTGCTTACTTGAATTAAACTGCCAAGCATTCATACTATGCTTCAGAGAGTGTAACTTCGGATGGGCTAACCACATTGTTTCAATGCAAAATATATGCTTGCCAAAAAGACTATTTTATGGAGAACTCCCACAGGGTAAGCGATCACATGGTCAGAAGAAGTGGTCAAGAACTTTGGAATTGATTGTGTGACATGGGAGACACTGGCACAGGACTACTCAGGATGGCATGCGCACATCAGATAAGATGCTATGCTCTACAAACAAAGCAGAATTGAAGTATCTCAAAAGAAAAGGAAGATGGGCAAATTTAGAGTGTCCGCCCCAAATGTTAACATGATCTGTGGTAGAGCATTCTGAGCTTGTACCGGTCTTATCAGTCACAGTCAGACACATTGAAACTTGACTTTATCGTAGTGATGTCATTGCGGTCCTCTTCGAGAATAAAGGACAAAAACCAATCAGCAGCATAGTTGTAGCTCTTCTACCCTGCAAGTTAGGCTAAATTTTCCATAAAAGGTATTGAGACCATCATTGATCCTTGATTGTCTCAGGAAACCAAAGGTTCAGGCTGTTGGCATCATTTCCTGGTTGCATGACTACAAAGCAGTCATGTAGAGTTCCAGGCACCAACTCAACATAAAGCGCCCTCAATCACAATCCTTATTTAATATCCTTCTCTTACTATGGCTAAGTAAATCCCCTTTTTTATTAACTGTTGAATGACCATGAGAATCTTATTTCGTTACACTGTAGAACTTATACCATTAGGGGACTGGCTTGAGTCAGGTCCTGCAAAGAACAACATGTATCCAAAAGAATAATCTTGAAGGGAAAGATTTCATTGCGGGATGATCTGCTTGAAGAGCTGCCTCAGGACCAGCTGTTCAAATTTAGATTTCTAAAACAAAACTTGTCAATAGATGCTATACCATTTGCCTAAGTAACTGGTGGTTACCACCAGCACATAGTTTTATATATATATATATATATATATATAGTATAGTTACAACTATACTAAACTGAGAGAAATGCTTCCTATGGCCTTGAATAAGAACTTTTGAGATTGGGTATCAAAGAATGAGGAGATTACTCATAAACAGAAAAAAAAAACCTTAAAAGTATTTTTATTTTCAGAATTAGTTTTTGTAGCTTATACAGAAGGAAAGCTACCTGTGTTATTTTTAGAAGCAATATAAATGTTGAATTTCCTTTATGTGATATTTTCCTTATTTGTCTTTCACTTTAAGTGCTTGACCTGGGAGGATGCAGCTCATGATATTGTGATTCGCACATAGTTCTTATGTGACAAATATTTCTTAATTGAATCTTCTAGTGAGATGGGACTGCATACACTATTTTGGTTTTATATTGATGTCACATTTTATTTTGCAGACATAGATATCTTCACTTAGGAATGATGTAATTATTTTCCATTAATTAAATCTCTGAAGACATTATTATATTTCACTAGGTTCCAAGCTCACCATTTAAGTGAAAACAAAACATAGAATTAGAAGTCTCCATACAAATCTTGTCTAACCCATTCACTTTACACATTAAAAAACTGAGACCTAGGAAGGTTAAATGATTTGCCCATGGTTACAACAGATATTTAATAAAAGAGCTAAGATTAGAACTCAACTTTTAAACTTCTAATCCTTTACCCTTTCTACTATATTATTCTGTCACAGATTTTAGAACACAAAACAGAGAAACAGTTTTAGGTAGAGAATTCAAAATCTAGGTCTCCAAACTCTGATTCTGTTAGATGAAGGAAAGGCTTGAATTTCAAGGAATGGATCCTTCAGGTTTACAAATTCAGCATTCATGATATATGTGCTGCACTGGAAAGAGTGATAGAACTGGAGTCAGAGGAGTCAGGTTCAAATTCTGGTTCTTCTGCTTACAACTAGTTTAGGGAAATGTGGTTCAGTAGAAAGAGCACTGCTCCTGGAGTAAGAGAATCTGGCTCAACATTCCTTCTCTGATGATTGCTATCTGTGTATCCTAGGGCAAGTCACTTAACTATATTGTTGCTCACTTTAAATTTTTTTTTAATTTAATTATTTTTTCTGTTCCATATTAAGTTTTGAACTATGTGTATATGTAAAACTATCCTGTGCATGCTTCTTTTATCAGTTCTTTTTCTGGACGTGGATAACATCTTTGTTCGTAGGTCCTTTGTAATTGATTTGAGTATTTAAAATACTCAGAATAACTTAGTTCACAGTTATTATTCAAACAATATTGCTGGTTTTGTTTATTTCATTTCTTCATTATTTTATGCAAGTCTTTCTACGTTTTTCCAAAATGAACCTGCTCATCATTTCTTATAGCACAGTAGTATTCCATCATAATCGTATACCACAACTTATTTTACCATTTCCCAATTGATCAGCATCACCTCAGCTTCTAGTTGTTTGCTGCTACAAAGAGCTGCTGTAAATATTTTGGAACATATAGGTTGTTTTCCTTTTTCTTGAATACTTAGGGAAACAGACCTAATAGTGGTATTTCTGGGTCAAAGGATATATGTAGTTTTAACTCTTTGGGCATAATACCGGATTGCTCACACAAATGATTGAGTCAATTCATAATTCTACCAACTTGTATTACAGTTTGATTTTTTTGCATCCCCTTGAACATTTGTCATTTTCACCTTCTACCATTTTAGCTAATGTGATAGATATGAGATGATATCTCAAAGTTGTTTTTCATTTGCATTTCTTTAATCAATAATGATTCAGAGCATTTTTTCTTATAACTATATATGTACTTTCATATCTTCATTCCCAAACTGCCTTTGATAATTTTTCAATTGAGAATTTTTATATATCTTTATTTTTAATAATATTTTTATATATTTGACAGAGTTCTCTATATATTTGAGATATAAATCTTTTATCTGAGAAACTGTCTATAAAAAATTTCCCCTAGTTTTCTGCGTTCCTTCTAATCTTGGCTACATTGCTTTTATTCGTATGAAAGCGTTTTTAATTTAATGTAATCAAAATGATCCATTTTATGTCCCACATTTCTACCTCTTGTTTATTCATAAATTGTTCTCTTATCCATAAATCCAATAGGTAGTATGTCCCATATTCTTCTTATTTACTTATGATATCTTCTTTTATATGTTGGTCATGTATCCATTTTGACCTTATCTTGGTAAATGGTGTAAGATATTGGTCTGTACTCATTTTTGCCAGACTGCTTTCCAGTTTTCATGTTTTTACCAAATAATGTATTCTTATTTTCACAGGTTAAATCTTTACATTTGTCAAACACAAGGTTATTATAATCATTTACTACTGTGTATCATATCTCTACTCTGTTTCACTGATCTACCTTTCTATTTCTTAGCCAATGGCAGATAGTTTTGGTAATTACTGCTTTATAATATAGCTTAAATCTGGTACTGGTAAACTTCCTTCTTTTACATTTTTTCATTCTTTTGATATTCTTGACCTTTTGTTCTTCTAAATGAATTTTGTTATGATTTTTTCCTAGCTCAATAAAATAATTTTTTGTAGTTTAATTAAGATGGCATTGAATAAGTAGATTAGATAGAATTGTCATTTTTATTATATTGGCTCTGCCTACCCATGAATAATTAATATTTCTCCAGTCATTTAAATCTAACCTTATTCATATAAAATGTGTTTTAAAATTATTTTCATGTAGTTCCTGGGGTTGTTTTGAAAATATTTCTTGATGTTCCATGGTTATTTTAAATGAGCTATCTCTTACTATTTCTTCCTATAGGATTTTGTTGGTGATATATAAAAATGCTGATTTATGTGGGTTTATTTAATATCCTACTACTTTGCTAAAATTAGTTCTTTCAACTAGCTTTTTAGTTAAATCTCTATGATTTTCCATGTATATCATCATGTCTTTGCAGAAAGAGATAGTTATATTACCTCATTGGCCATTTTGATTTCTTCAATTTCTTTTCCTTCTCTCATTGTTGCTACTAGCATTTCTAATGCAATATTGAATAATATTGGTGATAATGGGATTCCTTGTTTTACTCCTGATCTTATTGGGAAGTGTTCTAGCTTATCCTATTACAAATAATACTTGCTGATGGTTTTAGGTAGATGCTTCTTATCATCTTAAGGAAAAATCCATTTATACGACACATACTTTCACATGTTTTTTAGTATTGTAGTTTGTCAAAAGCTTTTTTGCTTTTTTTGAAATAATCTTGATTTTTCTTTTGTTATTGACACAATCAAATATAATAATAGTTTTCCTTATGTAAGCCATCCATGCATTGCTAGTATAAATCCCACTTGGTCATAAAGTATAATCTTTGTGATATATTGTTGTAGTATGCTAGCTAGTATTTTATTAAGGATTTTTACATCCATATTCATGAATGAAATTGGTTTATAATTTTCTTTCACTTTTTTTGCTTTTGCTGGTTTAGGTATCAGCACCATATTTGTTTAATAAAAGAAGTTTAGGAGGACTCCCTCTTTCACTGTTATTCCAAATTATTTATTTAATATTGGAACAACTCAGTCTTTAAATGTTTGGTAGAGTTCACTTGTAAAGTCACCTGATCCTGATTCTTTTTTCTTAGGAAGTCCATTTATGACCTGTTCAATTTCTTTTTCTAAAATAAGTTTATTTGGATATGGTATTTCCTCTTCTGTTAATCGATGCTGTTTATATTTTTGTAAACATTCTTACCTTTCATTGAAGCTTTTAAATTTATTACATTAATTGGACAAAATAACTCCTAATTAATTGCAATGATTTCATCTTCATTAATTGTATATTCACCCTTTTCATTTTTATCCTAGGGGTTTGGTTTATTTTTTCTCTTTTTAAAAAATTATGTCAACTAATGATTTATCTATTTTATTGTCTTGTTTTAAACCAACTCCTATTTTTATTTATTGTGGTTTCCTTACACTCAATTTTATTAAGCTCACATTTAATTCTTAGAATTTCCAATTTGGTGTTTAACTGGGTATTTTAATTTGTTCTTTTTCTGGTTTTTTAAATTGACTACCCAATTCATTGGTCTGCTCTTTCTCTTTTCTTGAGATCAGCATTTAGAGATGTCAGTTTTCCTGATTACTGCTTTTGGTCCATCATAAAAGTTTTGGTATGTTTTCTCATTATTGTCATCCTCTTTAATAAAATTATTTATCATTTCTATGACTTGTTTTTTAGCCCATTCATTCTTTAAGATTGGATTATTCAGTCTCCTATTAATTTTTAATCCATGTTTCTATGGTCCTTTATTAAATATAATTTCTATTGCATTATGTTTAGGAAAGGATGCATTTAACATTTTTTGCTTTTCTTCATTCAACTATAAAGTTTTTGTGCCCCAATATATGGTCAGTTTTTGTAAAGGTACCATGTACTGTGTGGAAAAAATTATGTTCCCTTCTATTCCCATTCAGTTTTCTCCAGAATGTCATATCAAACTTACCTAAGATTCTATTCATCTCCTTGACTTATTTTTTTAAAAATTTAATTAATTTATTTGGTTTTAGTTTTCAACAATGACTTCCATAAGTTTTAAATTTTCTGCCCCTCCCTGCCCACTTCCTGCCCAAGATGGTATGTATTCTTATATGGGATCTATACTTACATTCTTATGAAACACATTTTCACATTAGTTATGTTGCATAAAAGAATTAAAGCAAATGGGAGAAATCATGAGAAAAACCAAACCAAAACGTAACACAAAAAAACAATAGTCTGCCTCATTCTGTGTTCTGATTCCTATAGTTCTTTCTCTGGATGTGGATGGCATTTTGCCTCGAGTCCTTTGGGAATGTTTTAGGTTCTTACATTGCTGTGAAGGGCTAAGTCTATCAGAAAAAATCCTCTCACACAGTGGTTGTTGCTGTGTTATAATGTTCTCCTGTTTCTGCTCATTTCACTCAGCATCAGTTCATATAAATCTTTTCAGGTTTTTCTGATGTCCTCCTGTTCATCATTTCTTGTAGCACAATAGTATTCCATTACATTTGTAAACCACAGCTTGTTCAGTCATTCTCCAGTTGATGGATATTCCCTCGATTTCCAGTTCTTGGCCACCACAAAAAGAGCTTCTATAAATATTTTTGTACATGTGAGACCTTTTCCCATTTTTATGATCTCTTTGGGATAAAGCCTTAGAAGCAATATTGCTGGGTCAAAGGTTATGCACATTTTTGTACCCCTTTGGGCATAGCTCCAAATTGCTCTCCAGAATGGTTGAATCAGCTCACTATCTCCTTGACTTCTTTCTGTTTTTGGTTTTTTTTTGTTAGAGTTAGCTAGTTTTGAGAGAGGAAGGTTGAAATCCCTCACTTTTATAGTTTTGCTCTCTCTTTCCACCTGTAATTAATTTAGCTTTTCCTTTAAAGATTTGGGTGCACATAGGTTAAATACTGATAACACTTCATATTCTGTGGTATCTTTTATCATAATGTAATTTCCTTGGTTGTGTCTTTTTTAGTTTTAACTTTGAGATCATGATTCTGCTGGGTTTTTTTTTTTATCAACTGAAGCATAATTCTACTCTCGCCCCTTTATTTTTACTCTATATGTCTCTCTCATTTTAAAATGTGTTTCTTATAAACAACATATTGCAGGATTCTGGTTTTTAATCTATTCTGCTATATCTATTTCTATTCACATTCAAAGTTATAATTACTCTGTGTATTTCCCTTCATCGTATTTTCTTCACTCTTTATCCTTCTCTCCTCTTTTTACTTATCTCTGACCACTGCCTCCCTAATTCATATCCCTTGTAAGAATCCCTACCTTATCTCTCCTTGCCCTCCTATTCCTTGATCTACCCAGATTTCTAAGGGTCTCTCCCTAATCCTTTCCCATTACTCTCTTATTTCTTGATCTGCACACCCTTCTAACTGTCCCTTTCTTATCCTATCCTTTGCCTTCCTGTTTTCTGTAAGTTGAGAAGACTTTTATATCCTTCCAGATGTATATTTTATTCTTTCGTTAATCAAATTCTGATGAGAATAAGGTTTTAACACAACAGCTCTCCACCATCTTCTTCCCTCCACTGTAACAGTTCTTCCATTCATGTTTCATTTGTATGAGATAATTGCTCCATTTTACCTCTACCTATCTAGTTTAATTTTTTGGGAATTATCCCATCATGCACAGCTTAACCCCAAGCCTTCTATCTATGTGAGCTCTTTCAAACTACCCTAGTAATGAAAACATTCCTAAGAGTTACAGATAACATTTTCCATATAAGAAGTAAACAATTTCTTTTCAAATGTCTTAATTTCTTCATTTTTCATGTTTACCTTCTTATATTTCTCTTGATTCTTATAGATCACTTTTTTCTATTCAATTCTGGTCTTTTATTACAAATACCCGAAAGTCCTTTAATTCATTAAATAGTAATTTTTTTCCATGCAGGATTACTCTAAACTTTGCTGGCCAAGTTATTTTGGGTTACAAACCCATCTCCTTTGTTCTTTGGAATATTTTGTTCCATGCCCTTTGGTCTTTTATTGTAGAAGCTGCTAAGTCTTGTGTTATACTGACTATCCCTCCACAATATTGAAATTGTTTCTTTCAGTTGCTTGTACTATTTTTTCCTTGACCTGAGAGATTCAAAACTTAGCTATAACCTTCCTGTGAGTTTTATTTTGAGACCTCTTTCAGATGGTGATTGGTAGATTTTTTTCAATTTCTGTTTTATCCTGTTTCTAAATCTTTAGGGCAGTTTTTCTTACTCATTTCTTGACATATTATGTTTAGATTCTTTTTTTTATCATAACTTTCAAGTAGTCCAACAATTCTTTTATTTTCTCTCCTTGATCTGTTTTCCAAGTCCATTATTTTTTCTAAAGAGATTTTTATGTTCTTTTCCATTTTTCATTCTTTTGATTTCATTTTATTCTTCTTGTTTTATGAAGTCATTAGCTTGCTCTTGCCCAATTTTAATTTTTAAGGAGTTATTTTTTTTCCCTAATTTTGCCTCACTCTCTCCTATTTGATTTTTAAAGTTCTTTTTAAACACTTTCAAGAACTTTTGGGAGGGGCTTGTGACCATTTTATATTTTTCTTTGAAGGAGAAGTAGGTGCTCTGATTTCATTATTTTGTTCTGCATTTGAACCCAGATATTCTCTGTCACCGCAGTAGCTATCTATGCCTGCCTTCTTTCTCTTTTGCTTACTCATTTTTAAGTGGCTTAGTTGTTGTCTTAGAGTTGGTCTCTAGTCCCAAGATGCATGGGATAATGTCTCAAGCTTCAAGTTTTTTGTGTTGTTGTTTTCTGAACTTTATCTAGGGTTTTGACCACAGGTAACCATCTCAACCCCTGAACCTGGATCAGGGTCTGCAGCAATGTTGTCACCACAAGTACTTTTGCTCCCTCCAGTTGCTCGTGTGTCTACAAACTTCACCTCACCCCTCTGCCCTGGAACCAAAATGAAGATATCTGTTCTTCTGAAAGTGGACAAGGCCCAATCCCTCTGTGATCACCCTTAGCAGCTTGTGCTCACTTATCCTCACCAACAGCTATAACTTGGGACGGCATCTGGTCATCGCTAGTGGAGGGTCCTGCACCTGTCCCACAAACAGCAATCTGACGCCAACACTATCCTTGGCATGCAAGTTCCTGAATATGTGACCACTCCCATCATAGTTGCGTGGAGGGCTTATTGTTTGTTCGTTCAGAATTATCTGCCCTGAGGTATCTGTACTTCAAGCATACCAAACCACCACCTTAGAGATTAGGTCTTTCCTTACATTCTCCCAAGTTGTTTTGGGCTGGACAAATCTTTTACCCTTACTTTTAATTATTTCTGCTGTGCTAAAGTTCACTTTGAGGCATTATTTTAAATTGTTTGTGGGGGAATTTGGGAGACCAGGTAATTTCCTGCTTTATTCTACCATCCTCTTAGAATCTGCTTGTGCCTCAGTTTCTTCATCTATAAAATGAAAGGGCTAGACTGCATGACCTCTGTAAGTCACTTGACCTCTTTGACCTTCAGTTTCTTCACCTACTAAATAAAGTAATCAGAGTGGATGACTGGAAAGTTTCTTCTAGATCTAAATGGTTGATCCCAATTTTTAAAAAGATATCTTGCCTGCAGTTAAAGTGCAACTAGGGCATGGACCATTAAGGAAGTAGCTAAAGTTATGCCATCAATGAATTCTGATACAAATATAAATATATTTTTTATTCAAAATATATATATGTATATACATATGTATATAAAATTATTCAGATAACTCACCTTAAGTAGTGAAATATAAAGCAGATTGATCTTGTAAAGTGTGTTTTTCAAAAAGAAGTAAATACAGAAGTACAGTTTTGTGCCATTCTAACCAATTTAAACTGTTAACTTATTACAACTCTAATCCTGTATGTGGCATTTAATTAGCGTATTCTTGAAGAATTCACCTTCACTTCTTATTAAAGTCAAAACTCCTCTCATGGGAGTATCTATAACTCCTGACTTAAAGATTAGTTTGATTTTAAAGGCTCTTATAATTTCTCTCAACTGCCATCTGTGGATATTTCAGTTTAAAAATCCATACTCTAATTGCCCTCTTTCAAAGTTTTCTATTGGAGTCATTTCCTCAAATTTTAAATAGAACTTAGCTTTCTCTCTTCCATGTAGCAGTTATTTGAAAAGCAATGACACATGTAGATTAATCTAAGTTTAAAACTTCTCACAACCAATTTTCTTCAATTGTGAAAATTTCGCTTTTTTATTTTTGAGAAGTTATGCACACTTTCTTGTCTCAAGTCCTTGACTTGATTCTTAAATAAAAGTGAGATTTTTTTCATTAAGCACTACTTTCAATAACCCCTCAAGCAACAACTTGTCTTCACAAACTACAAAGGACACTTTCATAAGGACATTTTCCATAAGAATCCATGAATCTTTCCCTAGAATACTTCCCAACAGCATTTTTGGAACATGAATTTAAACTAATTTGAAAGGAAAAAAGAATCTTATACAATTCTAATGCCAGGTAGTAAAAAAAAAATAGAATGTAAGAATTATGTAGTTTCCCATTTCTATGTATAACATATGTATGGAACCAACTTTTCCTGCTTCTTTTCTTTCTAAGTTGGCTCACTACCCCAACTTGTATTCAAATTCTGATAGATGAGATGGGGTGCGGGGCTAAGATGGTGGGAGATTATGAAAGGTAAATGACTACAATTCATTCTCTCAGAGGTCTAGGGTTAAACTGTATGGAGAGTACTATACTTCTATCATGTCTGAGCCCTTACCTGTGTGTGTCCCATTTAGTAAATCAACTTGCTTATAATACTTTTTCTTTGACTTGGTAGTTCTGAAATTTGGCTATAATGTTCCTTGGAGTATCAATTTTGAAATCTCTTTCCTGAGATGATCAGTGGATTCTTTCCATGCCTATTTTGCCCTCTGGTTCCAAGACATCAGGGCTGTTTTCCTTGATAATTTCTTGAAATATGCTTTCCAGGTCCTCTTTTGGATTATGGCTTTCAGGTAGATCAATAATTCTTAAATTATCTCTCCTGTATCTATTTTCCATGTCAGTTGTTTTTCCAGTGAGATATTTTACATATCGTTCCACTTTTTCATTCTTTTGAATTTGTTTGATTGTTTCTTGATGTCCCGTGGAGTCGTTAGCTTCCACTTGCCCAAATCTAACTTTTAAGGAGTTGTTTTCCTCAATTAGCATTTATACTTTCTTTTCCATTCGGCCAATTATACTTTTTAAGGAGTTGTTTTCTTCAGTGGATTTTTGTATCTTCTTTTCATTTGGCCATTTCTTTTTTTTAGCAGTTGTTTTCTTTTTCCTTGTTGTTGGTTCTTTTTTCACAATTCTCTTGCATTACTCTTGTTTCTTTTCTCAATTTTTCTTCTACATGTCTTATATAATTTTCAGGCTCCTTTTTGAACTCTTCTATGAATTCTTTCTGGGCTTGAGATGACTTCCTGTTTTCCTTTGGGTTTTTGACCGTAGGTGTTCTGACATTGTTGCCATCTTCTGAGTTTGTTTTCTGATCTTCCCTGTCATCACAATAGCTTTCTGTGGTGTTGAGTAGGAGACACAGGAGTTTTTTGAACTCCAACCTCTAACAGGTAAACACACAAGTAATACTGACTATGCCAGTGTAGGACAGGTGGAGACACTAGCACAGGTTCACTCTTGATCTTGGCTGACAGGAAGATAGGATTGGAGCCATAATGTAGGGTTAAATAACTTACTTTATTCTAGTCTAGAATTCTCACAAGGCATTGCTGATAATGGGAGCACCAACTCCTACATCATTCTCTCATCACTCTTCTAGATCTGTGGAAACTCCTCTTTGATTTAGGGAACTTGTAGACTACCATGGCCCAGGGAAGGATTGTGACGTAGGGGTACACGGGCTGTGTGAAGGGAACCCCGGTCCAGTGAGGAGGAGCTGACTACTCATTCCCCAAAGATTTTGGTCCCTGAAAAATGTACAAGGGGTGTATTATGTTACATATTTGGTATTATTTTACATACTGAATGCTATGTTCTCTTTTAGGCCATGTGGCCACTCTGGTAATATGCTATGTTTGTATACCTGAGGCCCAGCGCAATGTTTATGTTGTTTGTCATATACTGTTGTTACATATTTGATGTCTGACATAATGTTTATGTTGTAGTTTATAATATTATTGTTAAACTGTTATGGATTGTGAATATTATGCTTTGATTTCTTGACTTGAGGATGCCAAAAGGTGTCACCTGTTTAGATTGTAAGGGCCAAGTGTCACATGTTTAGAATTTAAGGCCAAAATCCTGGAGAGGTAGAGTGTATGTAAGGTAGATTTTTGTTATTCTTTCTTAGAGTTTAATTCCCTGGATCCATGACCATAACAATCTCTAGTTCCTAGGTATTAGATAATATTTCCCATGATCATGACTTATAAACATGTCCATCACTTTTGTACAGCATTATATAATGATAAAAAATATATAGACATTTGAGTTCATATAGTAAATATCCACTGCGACTGTGCAGTAAGATATAGGGATGAGGTAATGTAAAATTGTGAGGCTATTGCTTCTTTGTCTGATGCCCTATAAATCAAGTGGGCATCAGTTAGTAAGTGAGGATTTGGGATTTGGGTAATGCATTAAGAAATGCATGTACCCCCATAGCACAGCTTAATTTTAAAAGAAAGGAAAAAGGCCAGAAAAAGATGAGCAAAATATAACAACAAAAATATTTTGAGTACATGTTTCATAGGTTACACTGACTAGTAGGTGTTCTAGCTTAGATTCACTCTTGATCCAGGCAGACAAGAAGACAGGAATGGAGACATAATAAGGGGTTAAATAAGCTTATTTTATTCTAGTCCAGTTTGCTCACAAGGGGATGCTGATAATGGGAGCACCAACTCCTACAGCATTCCTTAATCACTCCTGTCACAGGGACAGGTGAGAATACAGAAGCTACAATTCCTACAGGTCCCCTAAGCCTCTGCTACTGGTGTAGAAGAGGCACTGACTCAGGCTTCTTGTGCCAGTGGCTCCAGGCTCTGGCTGTTTACCTGGTGCTGCACTGATGTTGCCCTGAGGCAGGACCAGACAAGAGGACCCTCCTGTCTGGTGCTGTACTGAGGGGATGGGGTGGGAAGTAGCTGCTGCTGCTGGAGGTCATAGGGGTCTGGTAGCTTACATGTTGCTGAGCTGGGGTCCTAGTGGTGGTGTCTGGCATTAGCTGAATCTGGTGGGTTGTTTCTGTGTTTCCCCAGGGCTGAAGCATTATCTGGTCTGGCTCCAGGTGGCTGCCTGTTCAGGACTATGTGGAAATATTTGGCGGGTACTTGGCACTGACGGCTGCCTGTTTGCTTAGGCACTTGTAGGGTTGGTGTTCACCTGCTTGCCTAGAAATACACTGAAGCACATGGAGGTCTAACTGCTGGAGATTGTCTCTTTTCCTGGGCTATGCTGAAGCACATGGCAGTTCTCAAACCTGGAGTGTGCCCATTCCTCTGGCTATTCTGATGGAGGTTGGGGGTCCTGGTGTTGGTGTGTGCTTACTCCACCACCCTGGCCTCAAGATCTACTGCTGATTTGCCAAGGTGGGACTTGTTGCAATCTTGCAGGGAATTTCCTGTCCTGAACTGCACTCCCCTTATACCCAAGTGACATAGACATTTCTTGCCAATCTTCCCAGTTTCTTGGCTCAAAGATTGTTTTACCTTGTCTTTTTTTTACTGTTTTTTCTCTTGTTCCAGGATTTGTTTTACAGCATTGTTTTATGATTGTTTGGAAGTGAATTTGAGAGAGTTGTGGCAATTAACTGCATACTCTGGCATCTTAGCTCTTGGAAGTTAAAATCCTTAATCAGAAATATTTACTAATCAGAAGGGAAAGCAAGAATAACAATAGCATTCCACTCATAAACTAAGGACACTCTCCTGATGATATAGTATGTAGGGGTGGGAAGAGAGAGTGGGCACAAACTTTTATAACTATAATGGAGAGGTATACGCATAGGACACACATGTGCCTGAACCAACTCTGATTTGGACCATGAGGCTTGATGTTCTTTTGTCTCCTTCAGGAATAGTCTACACAGAAATTCATTGATCAGCAAGGCTTTTTCTTTTCTGACCACTTGGCTAGAGTTGTTCTTTTTCTGGGTCTCTCTTCCAACTTCTCCACTGGCTACTCAAGACACACCTTCAAGGTCTATTTATGCTATTTTAGGGTAGCTAGGTATGCTATTTCAGCAATAGCAGAAACTAAGCCTGGGATATGTTGATCTTTTCAAGGTTAATTCCTGTTGCTGCAGTCTGAGGGTTTTCTATCCCTTAGGCAATAAAGTGGAATTATAGGGAAATACATAGACAAAACCTATCTTCTTCCTGCCTCCTCTGCCAAGAAGTAGATAGCATTGCTAAAAACTTTAAGGTCTTTTCCAAGACCTGACCAGAAGTTTTTCCCAAGATCAGTTCTTAGCTCAGAACTTTTCTATAAACCCTAAACTAAGCTCCGCTCAGTCTTACTGCTTCAAACCATGTTTTCTTCAGTGAGGTAGCTCTCTTCTGTCTCTTGATGAAAAACCAAAACCAACACTTCTGTCATCTATACAAAAATAGGTAATATGTCTTTGTCTCATAGTCATACAATAGTTCTGAGACTCAGGATTCCCCTGGTATTACCTTGGAAATCCCCATTAGTCCTATGTGAATTAGATGATGGGAAACAGGACACAGGACATCTTTCCCCTGAGTAAATGTATTTTCTCTGAGGCTATTTTTTTCAGTTGTTCTCTTGAAACTTTCTCTTTATGCTCTTGAACACATCTAAAAGGGGCATGCCCTTATTGTATTACCTTTGATGTAAAGTCAACGGTCGTCTCTGTAAGAATTACAGTATTTAATGATTGTATCATATCAGATTTTGTCATCTGAGTCAACACAACGATATTGTCTTGATTTAAAAATGTTTTCCTGTGAATTAGTCTTTTCAAGTACATACATCATAGTTGGAGGAGGAGAGAAAGAAAGGTTACATTTTTAAGAATACATTTACATTTTAAATAACCATTAAGTAAAATAAATATATTGAACCAATTTTGTATTATCTTTCAACACCAGTATTTTGTATATTAGCTTACCTGTCTTTATGAGATGACCAAATTAAATTTAAGCCTGACAAAAGTATTAGTTCCTTCTGTAAATAGTTGACCCCTAATAGTTGAAGGTATTTGATGTTAACTCTTTGTCCATCTATCTCTACATTTTACCCAACAGTTCGATCCAGTCATACTCTTTGTATTTCATAATACTTTCTTCATTAAGAGATCTCTATTTCTACCATCCAAATTATAAGAAAGTTGTACTGTTTGTATCTAGAATGTTGTCTTTCTAGTCATACCTTACAACATGAAAATTTGACTAACATCTCTCTTCCTTTAACAACCAAACTTTTAGGAAAAAACTCTCTAATTTGTTGTTTCTATTGTGTCACCTCCCCTATCTCAACTCCTTGCAATCTAGCTTTTGACAGCACCAATCAACCAAAACTACTCTCTCCACCCTTACCAATAATCTTTTTATTTCCAAATGCAGTGGCGATTTCTCAGACCTCATGTTCCTTGCAAGTGTTTGATGTGATTGTAAATATTTTCTTCCCAGTTACCTTCTCTTGTGATCACCATGTGCTGCTTCCAAGTATAGGTATGCTCAAGGCCTCTTCTTTCTCTTTTTGTATTCTCCCTCTGTCTTATCTCATAAGCTCCCATGGGGTCAGTTATCATCTCAGTGGTGCAGTGCATAGCAATCGTAAACACTCATCTTCTTGAGTTCAAATCCAGCCTCAGCTATGTGAACCCTGAGCAGTCACTTAAACCTACTAGCCTCAGTTCTTCATCTATAGAGTGATCTGAATAAGGAAATGGCAAACCACTCCAGTGTCTTTGCCACGAAAATCCCAAAATGGAATCACAAAGAGTTAGACATGACTGAATTGACTCAACAGAAACAAAAATGAAGATTATCCCCAAATCTGTATATTTAGTTCTTAACTCCTTCCTGAGCTCTTTATTTTAATACCACCTGCTAGATATCACCACCTTTTTTAAAAAAAATCTCTTTTACCTAGTAATGGTATACTGGTGGGTCAAAGGGCGTACCCAGTTTTATATGTACTATCCTTGGCAACATTACTATAATTCAGTTTCATTTTTTTGGATTATATGCGATGTGTTAGGAATTTCAGTAGAAATAGAAATTAATTTGTAAAACTCAACACAACAGATTCTTTGGCCAAGAAGATATGTCAGTCCTCTTGTATTCTGTCAACACTTTCATACCTTCTGACTCACTCACTGATCTCAGTCGGGAAGTCTAAATACTCCTTTATCTTCATCGTTACTTTCAGGCTTTCTCTTTGCCACTTTACCCACTCAGCCTCTCCTTTGAAGTTAACGCTAACCAGATTTATCCTCCAATCCAGATCGTGGTGGCTATTATCTAATTGACCTCTAAAATATTATCCTTCCTTCCTCAGTGAGTTAATTGACTAGATCAAAGTCTTCCTCTTCTCCCCATCTGTTGCCCTCATTTTAGAAGACTTCAGCATAAAGATGTACAAGCTTTCCAGCTATTCAGCCTCCTTATTTCTATTACTTATTCCTATAGTTCACTTCAGCCACATACATTTTTTGTTGTTGTTAAGTCATTTAGTCACGTCTGACTCTTTGTAACCCCATGGACCATACATAGCACCCCAGGTCCTTCTTTCCTTGACCATCTTTTGAAGGCTGTTAAAGTTCATGTTCATTGTTTCCATGATACTATATGTCCATCTCATCTTCTGCCATCCCCTTCTCCTTTTGCCTTTAATCTTTCTTAACAGCAGGGTATTTTTCGATGAGTCTTGTCTTCTCATTATGTGACCAAAGTCATTAAGCTTCAGCTGCAGCATTCGACCTTTCAGTGAATAACCTGAATTACTTCAAGTATTGACTGATTTGATCTCCTTGCTGTGCAAGTAATTCCAAAAGTCTCCTTCAGCACCATCATTTTAAGATCTTGGATCAATTTGCCATTTCTTTCTCCAGTGAATCACCTTTTGTCAGAAATCTTCACTATGACCTGTCTGTCTTGGATAACCCTGCAGGGCATAGTTCATGGTGTCATTGAGCTACGCAAGCCCTGAGAAGGCAGTGATCCAGTGGTCAAGGTGGGGTCAGAGATAATCATATTCTTGGTTTAGCCATCATCTATATCATCATGCTTCAGAAACCCAAAATTACTTTATCAGATCATAATCTTTTATAAATCCCTCTCTCTCTGCCTTACAACATCTAACCCTGTTCCTTATCCTCACCATGTCTGCCACCGTTCTTTTTCAAACATTTACTCTATGCTAGCTATATTCCACATGTCCATCTCCATCTTTCTTTGTTGAAACAACTAAACTCTTCCATTATCTTTTACTTTGAAATGACTTGTTCTTTCATTCTGTTGCAGATCCAAACCTTGCCAAATTCCAACTCTACATTGCTCCCACCAGCCTCCTCCTTGCTTCTTATTCATATGTTCCTGAACAAAGCTGGAGGAAATTGTGTAATCTTGTTCTGGGCCCATTACAAATTTATGTTATTTAATCTCAGCTGGGCCCTCACTGCAGCAAGACTAACATGCTATTCTGTTCTTTCCTAATTAATTCATTATCACTATTAGCACAGTGCCTAGCACATAATAGGTGATCAATAAGTTGTTACTTGTATGAGGGCACTATCCCACTCTCCACAGGAGTTATTTCAAACCTTTATATCTCACCAAAAATATTTGAGACAATTTGCCATTTTCCTCTGTTCCTCATCTCATTCAAACATCTTCCCCTTTATCTCACCCTTTTGCTGAAGAAGTAACCTATATGGTGGGAACCAGAGTGTGAGAATGTGACCTGTGATTCCACAGTTGATGTAAACTACATTGAATAAATGAGTTCTCAAAAAGTACTGCAGCATCAGGAAGGTAATGCCATGACTTCCAAGTGAACTGGATATAAATAAGGGAGGGCTGTGCAAAGTCACCAGACTCTCTCTCTCCTCCTGAGCCATTGGTGTTCAGTGGCATGATATAGATCAGGAGAACTGAGATGACCCTGGATAAGTGGAGACCTTGACTTTTTCATCTAAGTTCTTTCCCAGGTCTCAGTTTGACTGAGGCAATGTCCATTCAGTGATTAAGGATAGGTAAGGAATGAGGCAAAGAATGACATCTTTTACCCAGTCAAAACAAAAATCAGTCTGGGAGGGGAAGACTGTCTACTGCTTGATAAACCCAAAGACTCCAGCTTTTGGAATAAGAACTCAGTATTTGGTAAAAAAACAAAAAGCAAAAAAAAAAACTGCTAGGAAAATTGGAAAATAGTATGGCAGAAACTAGGCACAGACCAGAGTTTCTCACATTTATTTGACCCCCATTTTAAAAAATTACTCAGTATCCCCCTGGAAATTTACTTTCATTAATCCTTTAACATTTTTTAAAAAAATTTGCACCATTTTAAAAAAATGTGGTTTGTGAATGTAATGGAATACTGTTGTTACATAAGAAATGATGAGCAGGCAGACTTCAGAAAAACCTAGAAAGACTGACATGAAGTGACACTGAGTGAAGTGAGCAGAACCAGGAGAATATTATACACAGCAACAGTAACATTATGCAATAACCAATTTTAATAGACTTAGCTCTTCTCAGTCATGCAAGGTTCTAAAACAATTCTAAAAGACTTGTGATAGAAAATGGTAGCTACATCCAGAGACAGAACTATGGAATCTGAATGCAGAATGAAGCATACTATTTTCTCTCTCTCTCTTTTTATTTCTTCTTTCTCATGTTTTTTCCCTTTGATTCTAATTCTTCTTTACAACATTGTTAATGTGGAAATGTGTTTAATATGATAGTACACGTAGAGTCTATATCAGATTGCATGCTGTTTTGGGGAGTGGGGAGGAGAGGGAGAAGTGAATGTTGAAAACTAAAAATAAATTTTAAAACATGACACATCTTAAATTTAATAATTTGTTATAAACTTGTGGTTCTTTTCCTTCATTGAAATTTGGATGATACATTATTGCATCATGTAACCATATAGTATTGTATTGTAAACAAATCATTACACACATATATTCCTGCAGATGCATGCTGGAATTTCTGACAGTGCATGACATGCTCACTTGCCAACACTTGCTTGTTAAGACCTATAGACATGCTTGACCACTATAACTTGATTTTGTGTGTTTATTTGCAAAGTAATGTAATCACTATGATTTTAACCTTGTTCTACAATAGATGAAATGTGCGAACAGTTTTTCAAAATTTTCTTATCTTTTCTTCTTTCCTTATGTTTCCACTGCCCCCTTATTTTTATTCAATACCCCCAATTGCAGTGGAGGCTGCTACCACCCCTCTAGATTGTTCCAGTGGCCCCTAGGGAATATTATCACCCACTTTGGGAACCTATGCCATAGACCAAAATCTCACACTATATAGTGAGATAAGGTCAAAATAGGTTCATGATTTAACCATAAAGGATGATACCATAAGCAAATTAAGAGAGCAAGGAATAGTTTATCTGTCAGGTCTGTGGAGAAGGGAAGAATTTATGACCAAATAAGAAATAGAGAATATTATGAAATGCAAAAAGTTTTTGCAAAAGCAATGCCACCAAGATTAGAAGGAAAGCTGGGAAACAATTTTTACAGCCATTATTTACTAATAAAGTCATCATTTCTCAAATATGTAGATAACTGAGTCAAATTTATAAGAATGTAAGTCATGCTAATTGGTCTGTTCTACTTAATTGAAGTATTAGAGTGCTTCACTTTGTAAAGGGGCAACTAGGTGGCAAAGTGAATAGAGCCCTGAGCTTGGAATCAGAAAACTCATCTTCCTGAGTTCAAATGTGGCCTCAGACACTTTTGAGCGATGTGACCCTGGGCAAGTCACTTAACCCTGTTTGCCTCATTTCTTTTCTCATAAGCTCCCATGGGGTCAATTATCATCTCTACCCGCTAGGTGGTACAGTGGATAGAGCACTGCACTTGGAATAAGGAAGATTCATCTTCCTGAGTTTAAATCTATCCTCAAACACTTACTAGCTCTGTGACCCTGGACAGTCACTTAAACCTGATTTCCTCAGTTCCTCATCTGTAAAGTGAGCTAGAGAAGGAAATACAAAACTCCTCCAGTATCCCGTGTCTAAGAAAACCTTAAAAATGGGGTCATGAAGAGTTGGACATGACTGAAACTGTTGAACAACACTTTAATAAAGAAGATAGGTGGTTCTCTGTAGGCTACCCGCTGCTGTGATCTGTGTCTTGGGCTACTGAAATCCCATTAGAAACTGAGAGGAGAATGAGGAGGTTGAGGGAGGACTCCAGGGAGAATGAGAATGAGAAACCCCTCCCTATCATTTTGTTCTCCTGGGAGACAGCAAACTATACCTACTACAGTTCCAGTTGATTATAAGCGGCTAAGAATGGAATGTAAAGACAGGAAGCCCCTGAGAAACCAGTGATACAAGGGAAGATTCAGAGGATAGTATAGAGGAAAGGAAATAAGGGAGACTCTCTTTCTCTCTCCCCACCTCTCTGAGTGCAATAATGTCAGTGGGATGGATGAGAGAGAGAGAGAGAGAGATTCAGTGAAGATTATTTTTGAGATATGATTGGTATAAGCAAGTAGAAGAAAGTAAGAGAAGTGTCAGATCAAAAAATGAAAGAGATGAGACTGCAGTTTTAAAAGGGCCAAAGTCCACTGCATATATGTGTGTATGGGTATGTATGTATATGTATATATACCCACATGTGTGTATATATGTGTATGTATAAACAGCTGTACACACATACAAACACACATATATGAAGAAAGTTCAAGCAAGTAGGAATGAGAACTGGTAGAAAGTTAAATAAATTTGTATTCCATTTGCATGGACAGTTTGAACAGCAAGAGAGTTAGAGGTTTGGAAAGAAAGTTTCATGGACCCTAAGAGAGGGGTGAAAATATGGGATTGTTACTTTAAATCTTTTGAGAGTAGCTAGCCCTGTCATCTGAAGCTTCTGCAATAAATGGCCTGCATTTGCATGATTATCAGAAAGCTGGTTTCAGAACAGTGTAGGTAAGATTTCAATGTGAAGGGGGGAAAAAAAGACACTTTGAAACAGATCTGACATTTAAAAACTGCCTGTCTGTCATTAACCCTTTCCTGGTTCACAAAAAAGAGAAAATGTTTGTGTGAATCAGAAATAACTAAAATTTTTGATTGGAACATTTAGATAGTTAATGAGTCTTACAAACTAAAGTTAAGAACTAATCAATTTTAGAACAATTTTTAAATAGGTGTGTGTCTTGAAATGATAAATTTTGCTCTAAATTATATGAGACTCCTATCCATTTTTGCAAAAGATTATGTTCAATTTGAATTTTATGAACTGTCTTGCTTCCTCCCTACCAAAAGAGAAGCTCATTTAAGGAAGCAGAATTTGTAATCTGAGCCCTCCTGAAAACTTCTAGATAGATGATCTGCAATAACCTGTGAAAAATCCTGCCAGATAGGTCCATTACTAAGTGATAAGACTTGATAAAACTGGAAAAATTGTAGAAAAAAGAAAAAAATTGGTATAATTACTGAGGGGGAAAAAGTACAAAGAAAAGACCTTGTAGATTCCCCTTCTTTGTAAGCTTGCCATGTTTCTTGAAACTATTTGGGCAACATCATCAGCCTTGTGAAAAAGTTTGTTTGGCTTATGGAATTTCTAAACAATAAAATTGAATTGCTAAAAATTTAAAATTTGTTTACAACATAGAAGTTATTTCTACTGATTGATCTTCATACCAGGATGAGTTTAAACTCAAGAAGAAAAGAAAAAGTGAAGGATAGTAAATGAAATCGAGTGTGTGTGTGTGTGTGCGCGCGTGCGCGTATGTGTGTGTGTTGGTAAATTTTTATTGCTTATTGCAACACCATGAAAGGATAACAGTTATATTTAGCCCTAAGCTATGATTAGAGGAATTTGCTATCTGAGGTAAAATCTCTTGGGACTGTAGTTGATATATTCTGAGTTTTGATGAGATTTGTTGATGATATGGACACTGGGAGATGGATTTCTAAAAGACGAAAAGACGATGTCAGTTAGTGTTGATGATCGTTATTGTATTTCTTTAGTTTTTTGTTTCACTATATCTGTTTACTGTGTTCTCTTAGTTATCTTGGTGTCATGTAAATTTCCCTTCTGAAATTGACTTGTACTATGATTCTTATTTTTCTTAGGTTAACTGATCAGGGAAAATTGTGACCATAATCCCATTGAAAAAGAGAAAATCCAATTACTCTGATTCCATTTTGTAACTGATTCTGTATCACCCCTAATACATTGTAAAATTACCCGAGACAGGTTTCTTTGTCTCTGGACTTATCAGAAATTCAACTAGCCTGTAATCAGTTAAGTTCAGAAGCCATCAAATGCCATTTACTCTTTCTTTGCCTCTTTTGGGGCAGGATGGATGAAAATTATGACCCTTGTGGTAATTATCTTGTTATATTATTTTCCTATTTGTGTTTGTATTGCTGTTGTAAATTGTGCTTCCTGTGTAATTCACTGATAGAATCTTCTACTTCCTCCACGTTAATGAAACCTCTTGTGCACCACTCAGGAAACTTTGGAGAAGATAGTATTGCAAAGAATGTATGAGCAGGTCACAAGGGTGGAGTGTGTGATAGGAGCCAGCATGTGAGAATGTGACCATTGATTCCACAGTTAATGTTAACTACCTTGCATAAATGTAAACGGTAAGAGAAATTCCATTTATCTCATGGGAAAATTTGCACATGATCCTGGGCCATCTCTGGCACTATGCCTTCTTTGTCCTGTTTCTGTATAACATCTGACCTTATTCTGTCCTGTTGCCAACGACCAGTCTCATGAGTAAACTGTGTAAACTCCTCCAATTAATCAAATAAACTCTAATAAATCTACACGTATTTACTTTCATGCTGGTATGGAATGCCCTTCTTTCTTTGGTATCTCAGTATTTCCCTTGGAGGATCTGCCACTATACAATTGGCATAATTAGGGCAGAACTGATCTAGTGTCCTTACAGAGCCCTTTCTCCTTCCAAAGGCCAACTCCTCTACATGCATCCATGATCCTGTCTCCTACATCCTTGATCCTATCTCCTCCCATCTTCTGTGAAGATTTCGCTCTTTTTCATCCCTACTTTCTCATCTTCAGTTTCTCTCTTTCTACTGGCATCCTCTCTGCTGCCTACAAACATGCCTATGTCTTTCCTGTTCTTAAACAAACATAAACTCATTTGATCTTATCATCTCTATTAGCTGTCCTCCTGTCTCTCCTCACCTCAAACTCCTTGAGAAAGCTATCTATACAGTTGATGCCTTCACTTTCCTCTCACTTGCTTCCAAAAATCTTCTGTAATCTGGCTTCAGACATTATCATTCAGCTGAAACTTTCCTCTCCAAAGTTACCAGTGATTTCTTTATTGCCTAATCTAATGGTCCTTTTTCAATCCTGTTCTTTCTCAACCTGTCTGCAGCATTTAACAGTGTTGATCACTTTCTCTTTTTGAATACTCTCTCCTCTCTGGGTTTTTGTAACACTGCTCTGTTTCTGTCCAATCACTCCTCAGTCTGCTTTGCTATTTTTTCATCTATGTCATCATGCCCACTAACAGTAGGGGGACTCCCACTGTTCTGTCCTGAGCCCTCTTCTCTTTTTGCTCTATACTATTTCACGTGATCTTCTGTGGGTTCACTTATCTTCTCCATGCAGATGATTCTTAACTCTATATATTCATCTTTAGTCTCTCTTCTGAGCTATAGTCATGCATCTCCCAACTGTGTTTTGGATATATCAAACTGGATGTCTTGTAGACATCTCAGTCTGAAGGTCTTTAAAACAGCACTTACCTTTCCTTTAAAACCGTCCCCTCTTCCCGAATTCCCTACCACTCTAGAGAGTACCACTATTCTCCAATGAACTCAGAGCAACCTTTGTGTCAACCTTGGTGCCTTATATTCATCCTAAATAGCCAGTTTGTTGACAAATCTTGTAATTTCTACCTTGGCAACATTTCTTATACACATTTCCTCTCCATTCAACTTTAGTTCAGACCCTCTCTACTTCTCTCCTGGACTATTGTGTTTGTCTAACCGGGCCCCTAGCCTTAAGTCTCTCCTCACTCCACTCAACTGCCAAGATGTTTTTTTCTGCAATGTTGGTCTAACCATATCACCACTGCCCTATCTCAACCCATCCCCTGGCTCAAGCACTAGAGGGGCTTCATATTACCCCCAGAATCAAATATAGTCCTCTGTTTGGCATGTCAAGCTATTTATAACTTGGCTCCATTTTACCTTCTTATATTTTGCCTCCTTCTGTACACATCAACATTGACCTACTTGCAGTTTATTGAAAATGACCCTCTTTCTAGACTCTGCATTTGCACTGACTGTCCCAAAGCCTGAAATGTTCTGTTCCCACACTTCTGCCTCTTGATTTTCCTGACTTCAAGACTCAGTTCAAATCCTACCTTCTGCAAGAAACTTTTCCTAGTCCCCTTAGCTGCAGAAGCCTACCCTTTCCTGATCTCCTTCCATCTATTCTGTATTTATCTTGTATATACATGTTGTCATTTCCATTTGATTGTAAGCTCTTTGAGGACAGTGATTTTTGCCTTTCTTTGTATTCCCTGGCATATAGCAAGCACTTAGTAAATGCTTATTGACTGATATATATCTCATCCTGTTCGCACTTCATTTTGATCCCCTCTGTCACGTTTCTTTATTAAGAAAACTCTTTATTTCCTTATTATCTCAGAGGTAGGAATATTTTATATTGAGACATATATTAAAACATTGTTCTTAAGTTCCTCTGGATTAGTGTTTTATGTGGGTTATTATACTCAACAGTTTGGTTTGTGACAACTTTCCAGTTCCAGTGGAGTTTGCTGAATTCTCTAGGATATTTTGAGGTCTGAATCTATAGTTCAGGGATTTGTCTTTGTTAGTCCATAGAGTTACTAGGTCTTCCTGGGGCAGCTTGGTGGCACAGTGGACATCAGGAAGACTTATCCTTGTGAATTAAAATCTCAGACATTAAATAAATATGTGACTTTGGGAAGGTCACTTAACCCTGCTTGCCTCAGTTTTCTTATCTATAAAATGAGCTGGAGAAGGAATTCGCAAATCACTCTAGGATCTTTGCCAAGAAAACTCCAAATGGGTCACAAAGAGTTGGACACAACTGAAACAACTCAACAATAGCAACTAGGTCTTCCTAATAACTTTAATTACTACTCAGCAGTGATATGTTGTACAGTTTCTGCTCTTTCATTGCACAATTTGCATTCATCACTGTCTTTGCTCTTTAAGGATAACCCTTCTCTGGTGGCAATTACCCAATCCTGAATTGCAAGCATAAATGCCTCTGTTTCTGTAAACAAATTGGCATGACTCAGTCATTTGTTAGCTACTTCTTTGTTGACATATCATTGGCTGTGTTCATGTGAATGTCACCTACAGGAGACCTTTTCATTCCCTTCTTGGAACTTAAGACATTTCATAGCCTCTATAAGGAAGCAAAACATTTTATGTTACATCTGACAAATTCAATAGAGTGTGCTTGTTATCAGCCTTTACTGTTGTGTGGTGAAGTGAGATTTGCTTGTCTCAAAAGTGTTTTTGTCAGTTTTTGCCTTGTCAGGAGATCTAAGAATGTTTATGAATAAGCAATCCTGCATTTATGAATATGCAATCCTCTATTTTGACATGGAAGAATTAATCTTTCCGATACTGTCATAGGTTGAGAGGCCTTATGTTTTGTTAATATTTTCAAGATCAGTTATGGTATATTTTATAGTTCCTTAAGTGTTCATTAAGATAGGTAATAAAGTGGTGTTTATGTAATTCTTTAAGGATTGTAAAGCACTTTACAAATATTATTTTATTCTCATAGTCACTCTTACTTTACAGATGAAGAAACTGAGCTATATAGAGGTTAAGTGACTTGCTCAGGATCACACAGTTAGAAAGGGTGTGAAGCCACATTTGAATTCATCTTGACTCCAAGTCTTCCACCTAGCTGCCTGGTTTTGCACAGGTGTTAATTGTTTTAAACATATTCTTCCCATCAGTGTTGATTTCAGAATGGCAGTAAGTTTCATAATGTAATTAATGATATATTTAGCTTGATAGCTTTATGTTTGATTTATCTTGCATGGAGTATTTGTGGGTATCACTTTCATCCATTTGTTCATTTTAACTTCCAGATTCAATCTTGAAGCCCATTTTTATATTTTCTTGAAGTAAATTCAGAATTTTTCATTTATGGATTCCAAATGACATTTTGATAGTATTGAAGAAATATTTCATGAGAAGATCTTTAGTTTTTTTTAATAACTTGATATAATTAATTTACATCCAGTGGTTAACAAAATGTTTTTAGTCCAACTCCTTTCCCTTTGGAAACTGTACTTAATTTTATTTAGGAGAGATGATAGTGGATTTAAGCTTTCCCATATTTTATATGCACTGTTCTTCATAATATTTTGTTGGTGCCATGCATTATTAAAACCAAGAAGTTTTTTATGTGGATGTTCCATTTTCTTACTATTTGGAGGTCTATTTTGTATATTTTCAGCATGCAATTAAGTCTAAAACTTTGAGGTAATCCACAAAGTCAGTATACTCTATATGTTATAGCATTTTAAGGTAACTTGGTCAATAATCACTGTGTCAATAATAAGTTCTACAGCTTTATGTTCCTAAACCAATATCTTCTTTTCTTATAAGTACTTATTTAAGTATTTATATGTTTTCTTGGTGATATAAAGTGTATCCTTTGTATAAAGTACATAAACACAAGATTGGCCTATATTTGGTGGAATTACTGGTATTATCTTTTGGTAATAGATATATGATTCTTTCTTTTAAGAAAGGTGGGCTCAGCATTATGTTTGAGGGAAAGCTGATAAACTGCATTGCTGGTACTCCTGATGCTGTGCTAATGATTCACACATCTATATAACTATTTCTCTTCACTCTCCTGAGCTCTAGTTTCCAAATACTAATAGATATTTTAGGATTAATATTCAATGGAATATTTAAGTATCCCAGAAAAATTTCAAATTCTACTTCAGAGTATGTTGATGTCCCCTCAAGCATATGAACCTTTCAATTCTGCCGTCTCTTCAGCTTCCATGACCTGCTGAACATGTCCAAGACTGAACTCCCACATCTTTTTAACTTCCTTATGGTTTGAAACCTTGGTGTCATACATGATCTTTTGCTCTCCCTCACCGACATATCAAATCAGTTGCCAAATATCATTTCCATTCCTCATAACTTCCCTAGAATCCATCTAATAGTTCATCACATTAATTTATGGCCAGTTAATTTGCATTATTGTAATGACCTCCTAATTAGTCTCCCAGCCTCATGACTCTCTCCTTTCAAATTATTCTTCACATAGCTTCCAAAGTGATTTTCATAAAGTGACCACATCACTGCCCAACTCAATAAGCTGAGATGCTCCCTATAGCCTCTAGGATCGAATGCAAGTTTCTCTGCTTTACAACATAGCCCCAACTAACTAACCTCTCCAAGCTGATTATATATTTTTCTTTCTGCAATCAATCTAGCTTTTTTACTGTTCGTTCTATATGGCACAACTGGATCTGCAGCTTTTCGGTGGCTATGTCTTATCTTGGAATGCACTCTCTCCTGATATTCTTTTTTCTTTCAAAATTCTGCTCAAGTGCCACCATGTGCTAGGGACCTTTTCCCCAAGAAATTTGTCATGTTTATTTAATATTTTTTATTTGCTGATTTATCTACATGTTGTCTGCTCACTAGAATCTCCTTGAGAGCACAGACTGATTCCTCCTTTTAATGTTAGCTCCTTTGGGGGAGGGCAAGTTTTTCATTTTTTTCTTTGTATCTCTAACACTTAGGTTAGTGCCTTGTAAAAGTAGCCATTTAATAGATATTTATTTATTTAATTGAATTGTGTTTATTCACTCCTCAAATTCTTTTTTACTACTTTTGCTGTTTCCTATTTTTAACCCTCTGGTGTGTGTTCAAGTCCTACCTCAGATGCTTACTATCTGTGTGACTACAGGAAAGTCACAACTCTTTGGGTCTGAATTTTCTTATCTATTAAATGAGGGGTTTGAATTAGATGTCCTCTGGGATCCTTTTCAGCTCTAGATCTATGTTTCCATGACTACAGATCTAGACAGACAGACAGTCAGACACACACACAGAGTCATGTACATGATGATCCACATGACACATCCAGTGCCTCTTTGAATGAGAACTCTGTGTTTTCAGTTTTTCCTTTCTTTCCAATCTTAAAGACTTCAGTCAGTGATAGTTCCTATGCCTGTTTATATAGCTATTGCCCAACTGTGATATGGTTTAAATATAGGCCATTCTTCTCTAGTCTTGCTTGTAGAAAATCAGGGTATAGCTGTAATGGTAATTTAAATGGGAAGATAGTTCCCATACATTAATGGACTCATGTGACCTGTCTGGTCAGATGGAAGTCTGAGTCACATGGAGCCCGTGGTGGGAGGAGGTTGCTGAATGGATGGAGCAGGAAAGGGGGAGCAGAGCTGAGAAGAAACTGGTCAGACAGTAGTCAGAACTGAGGGAAAGAGGAAGCAGGCAGCTAGCTGTAAGGTTTTTGTTTCTCAGAAGGCCTAACAGGGGGAAGGCATGGGGCTGGTATTGCCCTGTGCATTGTTATTGTGTATAGATTTCTTTGTTACGATGATGAATTTGGCTTTCCGGTGTTGGAATTTGGCTTTCTGGTGTCTGGTGTCTGAATAAACGTTTTGGTTCCGTCTTCCATGTGGAGTCTGTTGTATTTTGTGATTCAGAATTGAACCGGAATATTCATGGCCATTGTAGACACATTGGCACTACAATGCCCTACAACTTTTCTTAAGAGGATTGTGAAGAAAGCACTTTAAGAATCATAAAGCTCTCCATGTAAAAGAAGTGAAGATAAAAAAAAATTAAGCTCTTTATATGACCTGAAACAAATCGAACATCATTATGAGCCCATTGAGACTGTAATGTTAAGAGTCCAAAAAATGGTGGCCCTATTGTCCTTGGTGATAAAAGCAGTTTGTTATAAAAAATTTTGTATATTTTTTCCCTTTTTTTAGTTTGTTGACCTATTTCCATTTTCACCCATAAATTCAAAAACTAACTTTAATGACCCAAATTTTTGTTATGATAATGTTCTGTAATGATTTTTACTTTGTTATTTATTATTACTTTACTATTTATGGCATTATTTTCGACTCTATTATTGAGGATATCTCATTTTAAGGGTATGACCATGAGTGTAGTAGAGCCAGTTCATACAAAGTTGTGCTGTTAAATTTTCACTGTAAACATTTATACCATAGAAATCATCAGAAGCTACAAATCGGGGCTTGATTTATCGTTTTGTTGATTGTCTGGTCTTGAAATAAGGGAGAAATGTTACTGATGAAGATTAAATTTCAAAGTGCATCTGATGCAGATTTATTTTTTTTTTCTGGAGAGCTGGGTGATAAATATTCACTCCTGGTGTGACCGGTATGCCAGAGCAGCCTATACTAAAGCCAATATTTCTTTCATTTACGATGGCCTCAGAATAAATTTTCTTATTACAAAAATTGTAAAGTGCAAGAGTGTTTCCTCAACCTATTTGTCAATGGTGTGGCATCCTACTAATTAGATCTGTGCAATATCCCTTTCATCTGTTCCCTACCGACAACTCCCACTGTGTCCACTCTGGTTCAGGCTTTAATTACATTTATCTTGGGGTAATATAATCTGTTAAGTCTTCCTAGAGTTAGTCTCCCCCTCTTTCAGATCATTCTGAAAATCAGTGCCGAAAGTCTTATTAACATACAGATTATGTTACTCTACTACTTGAAACCCATAATGGTTTCTCTTTGCCTACAGAGTAGAGACCAAAACTCCTTAACTTTGTTTTAAGACATCGTACCTCGCTAGTCTATCTCTGCAGAATCATTTCATATGCCCTAATGAACTCTATAATTCAAACTGGATGTTTTCCTGCTGCCTAAACATGTCTAACATTTTCTCTCCTCTAAACGGTTTTTTTCACACTGGTATTTTTGATCAATCCTAATTCTATCTTGTGATCTTGGGCAAATCTCTATTTTTTCTCTGAGGCTGTATTCTCTCATCTTTTTTATTTGGAAATTGGTTTCTAGGATGTAGTCTGATGATTCATGAAACTCTCCCCTTCTGATATAGATCTGGGGAGCAGGATAAAATGAAAAGAGTACTGACTCTGGGGTCAGAGGATATAGGTTCAGATCCCACCTCTGATGTTGGCAACCTATGTAATTGTGGACAAGCCTCACTGGGCTTCAGTGTTCTCATCTATAAAGTCAGGGAATTCAACTCTATTTCTTCTAAGGGTCTTTCAACAAGCTCTGGATCTATAATCCTATAATCTGATAACTGAAAAGTTTTCCTCTAAGTCTATGATCTTACAAAATTTATCTCAGATTATAACCCATCTGTGAAATCTTCCCTTATACTCTCAGAAGAAAGTTATCTTTCCTTCACCTTGTCTTACTACAGGACTTAATCATCTCTTAAAGCGGTGTCTTGCAAATTCTTTATAAAAAAGATGAAGGACCAAATCACTAGAGACCATCATTTTGCTATTTTAATATACGTGTACTGTTGATCTCTGTTTTATATTTTCCTTGGTACATGACATATCATTTGTATTAGATTGTAAGCTTTTTGAGGACAGAGATTTTGCTTTCTTTATCTTTGTATTTTCCCCATCACTCAGCACAGGGAATTAGGTATAGTAGATACTTAATAATAAATGAATGAACAGTGTATTTTATTGTCTGCATATATTTTGTTTCTTTAGGCATTTGGACAGTCATTTTCTATCCATCGCAAAGTAGCTGAGGATGGGGAGACTCGTGAAGAAACACTCCTGCAAGAGTCTGCTTCGAAGGAGGCCTACTACCTGGGGAAGATTCTGGAAATGCAGAATGAGTTGAAGCAGAGCAGGACTGTGGTCACCAACATTCAGGCAGAGAATGAGAGACTTACAGCTATTGTTCAGGATCTGAAAGAGGTAAAGAAAAAAACCGAACCCTCAGAAATTAACTTGGTGATACGAAGGAAAAAAGAATTAAAATTGCTGTAAGCAAGGGAGCTGTATGAATCAAAAAAATTTTAAAAACTGCATATGTTGCTAATGATTTTTCCAACTTTTTAATGCCATAATTATGGATATTATCATATTGACAATATCAGAATCAGATGCTACAAGTTGTTTTAAATCAGGGCAACTTAGTATTTTTCATAATGTGTCATGGCTAGGTTCAGTCATATTTGAAGAAGTAAGTGTAACAAAATGAAAGATTGGGAAACTTCGTCAGAAAAGGGGCCTTCATTACTTAGCTGGAAGAAGGTTTTCACATCCCTGACTATCTGATAATGAGGAAACTTCTGTGCCTCTGCAGGCAGGAAGGGAACTTGGACATGAGAAATGGGTCAGGAGAGCAGAGGGGGTTTGGACCAGGGGAGACCTAATTGGAAGTTTGAAGGAAGGAAGGAAGGAAGGAAGGAAGGAAGGAAGGAAGGAAGGAAGGAAGGAAGTTGCTTATATGCATCACATAGGACAGGGGTCCTTTAAAAAAAGCAAAGCTTTGCATCTACTTGTACAACATGTACACCATTAAGCTGTGACATTTATCTGTAAATGTTTGAAGGACTTTCACACAAGAGAGAGATTAGTCTTGTTTATTTTTTACAAGATTCCAGAACACAGATCTACAAGGAAAGGATAGAAATTATTGGGAGATAGATTTAAGTTTAATGAAAGGAAATATTTCCTAACAATTAAAGCAATCCAAAAGTGAAATTGGCTACTTTGGGTGGTCAGTCAGTGAATTAGAATTTATTAATCATCTACTACATGGTACACTGTGCTAAGTTTTAGGTTTGTGAAGAAAAGCAAAAAACAATCCCCTCTCAAAGGACTCAACAGTTTAATGGAGAAAACAATATGCAAGTAAGTACATATAACAAGATGTGTACAGGATAAATTGGAAACAAACAACAGAAGGAAGGCATTTAAATTAAGGAGGATTGGGAAGAGCTTAATGTAGAACATGTAGACCAATCTTTCTTTCTAGAAGTCTTCTATACATCTCCCACCTCCATGAAGAGGTGGTTTGGGAATGTCCTCTCTTATCTCTTCTTTTGTGTCATGACTGAACTTTGTAACTTTGATGTATTCACTTTCACTTTCACTTGTATGTGTTCATCCATTTACATGCTAATCATTGTGTAGATTGTTTTCTTGGCTCTGATTATTTTACTCTGCATCAGTTCATGTAGATCTTTCCATGGTTCTCTGTATTCATTATATATATATATATATATATATATACATATATATGTATATATAATTTCTTTTTCTCAATTTAAAATGTATTATTTATTTTTAAAATTCCTTAAAAATTTATTTTGAGTTCCAGATGCTCTTTTCCCTTTACATACATCCATTGAGAAGGCAAGTAATATGATATAAATTACAGGTGTGCATGATGCAAAACAGCAAAGAAAAACTTTTATTTCAGTTTTTACTCAAAGTTCATAATTTCTCCCCCTGGAGATGGATAGCATTTTTTGTCATGGCAGAATTATCTTGGATCATTGTATTACTCACAGTAGTTAAGTCTCGCACAGTTGACCGTCATTACAATATTGTTGCTACTGTGATCTATCTACTGGTTCTGCTCACTTCACTGTGCACCAATTTATGTGTGTCTTCACAGGCTTCATTTATTTATTTATTTACATTTTTATTTTTTATTTTTAATGTTCTACAATTACTGCCATAAAACGTAGATTGTTTCCCTCCTACCTACCCCCTACCATCCCCCTCCCTCCCCAAGAAGGCATACAGTTCTATATAGGATCTACACATACTTTCCTATTGAATACATTTTCACTAGTCATGCTGTGTAGACGAATGAAAATAAATGGAAGAAATTATGTAACAAATCAAAACATAATACACATACACACACACACACAACTGATCTGCTACATTCTGTGAATGAATTCCGTATTTCTTTCTCTGAGTGTGGAAGGCATTTTGCCTTAGAAGACCATTGGGAATTTTTTTTTTTAAGTTCTTGCGTTATTACAAAGTTCCAAGTCTACCAGAAAAAACTCTGGCACACTGTGGTCGTTGCTGTGCACAAAGTTCTCCTGGTTCTGCTCCTTTCGCTCAGCATCAGATCATATAAGTCCCTCCAGGCCTCTCTGAAGTCTTCTTGTTCATCATTTCTTATGGCGCAATGGTACTCCAGGTTTTTTTTTAAGCCCATTCCCTCATCATTTCTTACAACACACTAGTCTTCTATCACAATTACATACCACAATTTGTTCAGCCATTCCCCAGTTTGATAGGCATCCCCTCAATTTTCAGTTTTTTGCCATTCCACAAAAAGAACTGCTATAAATATTTTTGTACATATGGGTCCTTTTCCTTTGATCTCTTCAGGATACAAACTGAGTAGTGGTATTGCTGGGTGAAAGAGTAGACAACATTTGTGATAGCCTTTTGGGCATAGTACCAAATTGTTCTCCAGCTTGTTTGGATGCTTCAGAACTCCGTCAACGGTGCATTAGTATCCCTATTTTTCCACATCCCCTCCAACATTTGTAATTTTCATTTTCTGTCATGTTAGCCAATGTGATAGATATGAAGTGATAACTCAGCATTATTTTAATTTTAATTTCTCTAATCAATTATGATTATATTTAGAACATTTTCTTCATATGGTTATATATTGCTTTGGTTTCTTCTGAAAACTATTTGGTCATACCCTTTGACCATCAATTAGGGAATGGTATGTACTTTTATAATTTTGACTCAGTTCTCTACATATTTGAGAAATGTCAGAGAACCTTGATGCAAATATTTTTTATCAGAGAACCTTGCTGTAAAAATTATTTCCCAGTTTTCTGCTTCTCTTCTAATCTTGGCTGCATTGGTTTTGTTTGTGCAAAAACTTATAATTTAATGTAATCAAAATTATCCATTTAAATTTTGTAATACTGTCTCTTGTTTGGTCATAAATTCTTCCTTCATCAACAAATGTGACAGGTAAACTATTCCATTCTCCCCTAATTTGCATATGGTATCACTCTTTATATCTAAATCTTGTACCTATTTTGACCTTACCTTGGCAATTATTTCCAATTTATCCATTATATAGTTCACATTGATTATATTTATTTGCTCTTTGCCTTTCCATTAGATCATAAGCTCCCTGAGGGCAGGAGCTAGCCTTTGCTTTTTTTGTATCTCCAGTGCTTAGCACAGTGCTTGGCACATTACAGGCACTTAGTAAATATTGATTGATTGAGTTCTATGTGTTATTCTTAGGTCACATCTCACATCTAAGCTCACAGGAATGAGACCTTTATCCTCATGATCCTTATGCATCCTCAAAGCAGAGAAATGATCTATAGCATGGCTTCCATATCCAGTATCATCACTTCATTAATATTTTAAATACCATAGTAGAATCTTTGTCACTAAATAGATTTCTGTAGAAATTATAGGACTATCGAGCATCTTCTTTGTAAATTGAGATTATTTGGAATAAAAACCACAGTGGTTGTAGCCTACCTGTTAGGATACTGACTTCTTCCCAGATGTTGTTTCTGTAAAGGAGAAAGCCTGAGGCCAGTTTTCACCAGGGAACATCACCTCCAGTAGTCTGACTAACAAATCTTCCCACCTGCATCCTAGTGTAAGACTAATGGAAGACTTAAGTGACTGAGTTCTTGCTTTTCTGAGAATGTCAAAATAAGGCATAGTTCCCTTATACCCATCCCAGACTCAGAAGGAGACACATGGACAGGCACACACACACTAGCAGAATTGGGGAGGGCACCTCAGGCACTGAAGTAGAATTTTCAGCTCACAATTCTCAGACATCCTACCTGGTCACTAGCATGATAGGTATTTATGCTACTAGTTCTCATATGTGAATCATTACATGAATGAGAGAGCATTTGTTAGGTAATGTGCTAGGGATATAAAAGCAAGCAAGCAAGCAAACAGGAACCTTCCTTCAAGGAGTTTATATTACAGTAGGGAAAGTCAATACATAAAAGGGATCTCGAGTTGGAAATGCAGGGTGTGTGTGTGTGTGTGTGTGTGTGTGTGTGTGTGTGTGTGTGTTTTGAGCTCCTTGCTAAAAAGGACTACCTTTTATCTTATTTTGTTATCTCCAATGATAGCATTGTGCCTGACACATGGTAAGTGCTTAGTAAATATTAACTGACTCTATGTATATATAAACATTTCTACATATATATGTACATTTACATAATATCTGCTAAGTACACATATTTACATATAACCTTGGCTTCTATTGTATCTAAAAGCCCTAAGAATCACTACATGATGAACAACATACACGATTAAATACAGATGATTAGACATAGTCTGAGATAAAATCATAAAGCAGAGAATGATAAAAGAATGACAGCCACTGAAACATGGTACTCACTTTATTTCCTAAGTGGAGATTTTACCTTCTCAACCTTTTATTCTTAATAGCTGACTCTGATCATTTTAATTACATGGTAATGGCTTTTGCTGAGCACATGGATACATTAGTTCCTGTTAGGCCTCTGTGTCCAGGAGCTTGAGATTTCTGTTAGCCATGACATGTTTATGTTTTCGCTAAGTGAGAGATCAGACTTAATTTCTTACACATGTCAGCACATACCATTTATTACTTTTAAGAAACAAGACCACATTTATTGAATAATTCAGAGATGTAATACCCTGGGTTTTATTGTAGTGTGCAGGTTTAGGTTGCATCTCATCTAACTGTCAGTAGAAGTTGTCATTAGCACATATAGGTTACAGGTCAGAGTCCTAGTGGCTACTATGGAGAAATGAATGTACAACATTACTTTATGAGGGTTCAGGAATGCTAGACGAAGAATAATTAATTACAATGAGACTGAGTTTTAAGATGGCCTGGAGCTCCTGAATTATTGTTAGAATTAGGGTGGTATTGGTGGTTTTATCTAACTTCCCTTGAGGTTTCCACATTTTCCTTTTTCAAAGGGTGGTATGGGAATGGGAAGTCCAGACATGTACTTTTAGTCTAGGGAACTCCCAGTGGAATAACTCCCTTCATCAGTTCAGATCAATAACTTGTCTGTAATTTGTACTCTTATGTGGTTTCTAACACTTTATGTTTTGTGAACCCCTTCCAATTAAAAAAAAGTGTTGCAATCTTCTTTAGTAATTTTATATACACTCATGATATTCTTTTAGATATATTCATTAAGTGCTTAGTAACTTTTGTTATCACAAAAATGCCTCCTCTATGAGTTCATGTGGTGGGTAACTGCTACCAGATAAATACCGCAATTTAGAAATTATGGTGGTAAAAATCTGGGTTTTGTTATTATGCTTAAACAGAGGTTCAAGCCTCAGAGAATTCCCGAACAACTATGAGGATTCTGACAAGGCTTTTTACAGGCAAAATTATAACAGCATAACAGAGAAATTATTCATTTACATTTTTCAATCTTGTACATTCCTCTCAAACCATAAAAGTTAAAGAGAAGATAGTAGATTCATAATCCTATACTTCCTTCAATGTCATAAAAGTTGAACAAACTTAAACAGAGCCATAATCTCTTATGTCCCCTAAGGAAACAAACTTAATCAAACGAACTCCATAGGTAAACAGGTCATACAGTAAACCATATTTAGAGGACTCGCAATAAACTGGTTGAGGAGGAGGATTTACATGTAACCAAGGAGTCTGGGAAAATTGAGATTCTTTTTCTGGTTTCTTTTTTTTTTTTAAATATAAATTTATTTATTTAACTTTTTACATTCATTTTCACAAAATTTTGGGTTCCAAATTTTCTCCCCATTTATCCCCTTCCCCCACCCCAATACACCGAGCATTCTAATTTTCCCTATCACCAATCTGCCCTCTCTTCTATCATCCCTCCCTTCTCTTGTCCCCATCTTCTCTTTTGTCCTGTAGGGCCAGATGACTTTCTGTTCCCCATTAACTGTATTTCTTATTTCCTAGTAGCAAGAACAATACTCAACAGTTGTTCCTAAAGCTTTGAGTTCCAAATTCTCCCCATCCCTCCCTCCCCACCCATTCCCTTTGGGAAGGCAGGCAATTCAATATAGGCCATATCTGTGTAGTTTTGCAAATGGCTTCGAAAACAGTCGTGTTGTGTAAGACTAACTGTATTTCCCTCCATCTTATCCTGCCCCCCATTGTTTCTACTCTGTCTTTTGATCCTGTCCCTCCCTGAGTGTTGACTTCAAATTGCTCCCCTCTCCCATTGCCCTCCCTTCCATCATCCGCCCCCTTTCTTATCTCCTTCTCCCCCACTTTCCTGTATTGTAAGATAGGTTTTCATGCCAAAATGAGTGTGCATTTTATTCCTTCCTTTAGTCGAATGTGATGGGGGTAAACTTCTTGTTTTTTTCTCAGCTCTCCTCTTTTTCCCTCCACTAAAAAGTCTCCTGCTTGCCTCTTGAATGAGATATAATTTACCCCATTCCATTTCACCCTCTCTCCTCCCACTACATTTCTCTCTCACCATTTACCTTAATTTCTTTTAAGATATGGTCCCATCCTATTCAATTCACTCTGTGCTCTCTGTCTGTGTGTGTGTGTGCATGTGTGTATGTGTGTGCGTGCACATGCATGTACATGTGTGTGTGTGTGTGTGGTCCCACCAACTACCCAGATACTGAAAAGTTTTAAGAGTTACAAATATTGTCTTTCCATGTAGGAATGTAAAGAGTTCACCTTTGGTTAGTCCCTTATGACTTCTCTTTGCTGTTTACTTTTTCATGCTTCTTCTCATTCTTGTGTTTGAAAGTCAAATTTTCTTTTCAGCTCTGGTCTTTTCATCAAGAATGCTTGAAAGTCCTCTGTTTCATTGAAAGACCATATTTTCCCTTGAAGTATTATACTCAGTTTTGCTGGGTAGGTGATTCTTGGTTTGAGTCCTAGTTCCTTTGACTTATGGAATATCCTATTCCACCCCCTTTGATCCCTTAATGTAGAAGCTGCTAGATCTTGTGTTATCCTGATTGTATTTCCACAATACTGGAATTGTTTCTCCCTGGCTGCTTGCAATATTTTCTCCTTGACCTGGGAACTCTGGAATTTGGCCACAATGTTCCTAGGAGTTTCTTTTTTTGGATCTCTTTCAGGCGGTGATCGATGGATTCCTTCAATACTTATTTTGCCCTCTGGTTCTAGAATCTCAAGGCAGTTTTCCTTGTTAATTTCATGCAAGATGATGTCTAGGCTCTTTTTTTGATCATGACTTTCAGGTAGTCCCATAATTTTTAAATTGTCTCTCCTGGATCTATTTTCCAGGTCAGTTGTTTTTCCCATGAGATATTTCACATTCTCTTCCATTTTTTCATTCTTTTGGTTTTCTTTTATGATTTCTTGGTTTCTCAGAAAGTCATTGGCCTCCATCTGTTCCATTCTAATTTTGAGAGAACTCTTTTCTTCAGTGAGCTTTTGAACCTCTTTTTCCAGTTGGCTAATTTTGCTTTAGAAAGCATTCTTCTCCTCATTGGCTTTTTGAACCTCTTTTGCCAATTGAGTGAGCCTATTTTTCAAGGTGTTATTTTCTTCAGCATTTTTTTGGGTCTCCTTTAGCAAGGTATTGACCCGTTTTTCATGCTTTTCTTGCATCTCTCTCATTTCTCTTCCCAGTTTTTCTTCCATCTGTCTAACTTGATTTTCAAAATCCTTTTTGAGCTCTTCCATGGCCTGAGCCCACTGGACATCCACCTTAGATGTCTGGGATAGAAAGGCCCCGACCTCCACGTCTTTCCCTGATGGCAAGCATTGTACTTCTTCACCAGAAATGAAGGGAGGAAGGAACATCTCTTCCCCAATAAAGTAGCTCTCTATGATCTTATTTTGCTTCCTTTTTCTGGGCATTTTCCTAGCCAGTTACTTCTGAGATTCCTGTCCACCCCCACCTAGATCTGCCCAGCTAGTGCTTGGGGTCTGAGATTCAAATGCTGATCCCCAGCCTCAGGGCTTTCTGTGGCAGGTGGGGCTGCTATTCAATGTGAGTTTAAGTTCTGGTGCTGGGGTGGGGGCAGGGCCACCTCCCAGGCTCAATTCCCTCAGGGAGTTTATGCAGAGACCTTTGGTAATGGAGCTCCTGTCTGCCCTGGGAGTTCCGGGCTGCTGCTGCCTCTGCTGCTGCCTCTGCAGCTGCCTCTGCTGCTGCCTCCCAATGGGGCCCGAGTCACAGAGACACCCCGCTCCCCTCTTGGCCAGCCCAGATGTCTCTCTCACTGACCTGTAGTGCCGCCGGAGATTCTGTCCCTGAAGCCTGCTCAGATCTGCTCCTCTGGGGCCGCGCGGCCAGGGCTGGGCAGGGGTGGGCTCCACTTTCCGGGGTGCTATGGACCCCTGGGGACAGCTTTCCAGGGCTCTCTGGAACGGAAATCTCTTCCACTGCGTTGGTGCGTGGATTGCATTGCTCCAGAATTTGTGGGAATTTCTTTTTACAGGAAATTTATGGGCTGTGGATTTGGAGCTAGCATGCAGTGAGTCTTTCTACTCCGCCATCTTGGCTCCTCCCCTCCTTTTTCTGGTTTCTTATCTAAGGAATGTTTAAGGTCTTAAGTAAAATTTCACATTCCATGGGACAGTTCTTACTCAGGTGAGGTTAATTTTAAGACAGACTTTCACCAAAGATTGTAAGGAGAATGTACCTGAGTCATGATAGAAATATCCATGACATTGCAGTGGTAACTTTTGCCCCTAAAAGCTTCAAATAAAAATATCCATTACATAATTACAATGATAAAATATTAACTGTTATTCTACTTGTAATTTTGAAAACTAAATATAAAATTATAAATGTAATTAGAAAATATTTAGAAATATTTTATGTGGGATATTCTATAAGAATTAAAAGAAAACAATAATACAAGATCTCACATGCTTACTATTATCAGAGAAACTTTATATTAAATTTCTTCATTTTACAAATTTTATTGAATACAAATTATATTTTGAATGAAAAGAGTGATAACTTGGAAAATGTTTAACATTTCATAATCATATAAACTTAATTTCTTTGTTGTTAATGTTCTTTGTTTATTGGAACAAAGGTTGGTTATATTTGATTTAACACCAAACAATCTTAAATTTGGTTCCACATTGAGTTTATTTCAGGATTTTGATTTAAAACACTAGTAAAGTGTTTCTCTCTAAAACACTAGTAAAGTGTTCACTCACTCAAATATGTCTTATAAAATGGTAAGCGAATTTTATAAAATTTCTTGCTGGGACATAGAAATTGGTATCTTGTTTTTAGCCACCTAACCAACTGACAAAAATGAATAGCTCATTAAAAAATTAAAATATTTACTTTTCCATACTCTCATGAACAGAGATGTATTAAATGATTAGTGCTTTTAGTGTTCAATTGCATGTATTGTTTTGTTTTAACAATTTTATATGTAAACTAACTTTTCTAAGGACAGACTCCCTTTAGACATGACATTTTCTCCCAGGGACCACACTCACCACATTCTCCTGAATGATTCACCAGTGTTGCCAACCAGTGTATTTGAAAATACACCAGACTGAAGAATGGTAATATTATCTGAGGATATATTTAAATGGGAAGACAGTCCTAATAGTGTGATGACAGTCAAAGAATAGTTTCTTTCTGCAGAGCATTTGTGATGATTTGAAATGTACATTCCCAGAGATCATGGTTTTCTATCACCCTGATATTTGTGCTACAACATTTGTAAAATCTGGGTCATATGATTACATAGCTAAGAAGGAACTCTGTGTACAGAGGGGAACAAGGGACCTATTCTGGTACATTGTACAGAATTCAAATGAAGATATGTGCATGAGTCTCACTATCCATTGGGAATTGGTTGATGCTTGAATGTTAAATCATTGTGGCAGTGTGGAAGCAATCTAATAGGTTCAGACAGTACAACAGGCATATTGTCATTTGTGGTCAGAGTTTGATATAATCACTGTATAAATGTCCAAATCACCATATGTATGTTCATGACTGTTTGGGATCACTGCAGAAACAAAACCATAATGCTTCAAACATGTGCAAGCTTGTTTTCACTGGTGAAAAATATTTCTAACATAATTGGCCCATTATTTACTTCTTAGGGCACCATTAAAGAATTTTTAGTGTGAATTCACTTAGGCCATCATGGCAAACCTTCAAGGAGTCTGCAGAAAACAATAACTGGAAACCACTGCCTTATAGAATGCTTGTGATGGTCTGTGAAGGTTTCAAGATTGCTTTTAATGTAAATACTCAGCTATCAGGGTTTCAAAACTGCCAACTTTTATGAAGCAAGAATGTAAATGTTTATAAAAATGAATGTTGAAAACTGTCTTTACATGAATTTGGAAAAAATACTATTAAAAGAAAAAAAGTAAGAAAATTTTTTTTAAAAGAATGCAAATGTTCATTCCACTGGGCATTGAGAAATTAAGTATTTTTTCCCTGGGCCTGGTTACACGTGTAGTATTTGTCAGGGACAGGGCATGAACCCTGGTTTTCCTGATTGCACGGCCAGAGTTTTATCCCCTTCATCATGCTTCCTTTGAACCTTCTTAACTCTTTTCCAAAGAAAAATAAAGCTTCATTATTACTGTAGAACTAAGATCTATGAATAGTATATTGCCAACAATTAGATCTTTTGTTCTGACCACCAGGACCTTTCACAAATTAAAATAGAGGTTTCCTTTACTCAATAGGGTTCACTTAATTCTAGGATCACTAATACCCAGCTTTCTATGGTATATTCACCAATATACCACTCTTCCTGTTTGGTGGCTGTCAGCAGTGCTGAGGAAGAGGGCACTGAGCCACTCCAAGGTCAGACAGTGTTATCACCCTCTTATTGTGATGAGTAAATCCACTATTAAGCTTCGGACTAAGAGAAATGCCATTGAGTTGACTAATGCTCTAAATGTGTACGTGCAGATTCTCATATGTTACTACAAAATTTCAGCCTCTATAGCATTTTAAGAAAAAGAATAAAACAAAGAACTGGGAATACATAGATTTCTTATATTTTATTTTAGTTCTAGTTTTCTCTTTTGGGGAGTGGAAAATATGTTTACAAACAGATTCTAATAAATCAGTTGGTTGCTTTCTGAACATGTCTGGGTAAATGTTTAAGCCCTCTTTTCCTCCCTGTTGGCTTCCTCATAGAAAAAAGAGTTGTAGATCTATATAACCTGAGGGGTAAATGGGCCAGGGACTAACTTCTAAAATAACTCTGGCTCCATCACAGTATAGTCTATCTACATGTTACTGGTTAATCTTCTACTTTTAAGTTTTATTGATGTATTTTAACATTACAAACATTTTTAGGTTACCCACATTCCCTGAGAGATCTGTTGTAACAAAGTAAGATAAGTAAGTAAAACTAATAATTCAGTGACCTCATCTGGAAATGTATACAACAGTCCAACTCTGGAGCACTCTGACCCAAACACACCTTTCTAATAAATTTTTTTTTTTTTAACAGAACTCTGTTTTCATTTCCTCCCATCTTCTACCATATTAAAAATAGAATTGCCCCACTGACACCTGGCAGGCTTTAAGCCTGACTGAATGCAAGTGGATAATCTAATCCTGCCTGGAATTGACATGAAGTTGGGGAGATATTGTATCCCTGAAATGTTCTTACTGTTGGTGGCAATTTCCTATAGTCAAAAGGTTTGTAAGCTTAATACCAGATCTATTCAATTATAGATTATGGGTAGGGGAACATCAGAGGCTGTTTAAAATTAAGCTATTAGGCATAGGACTTTAGACCAACAGCAATAAGTTAGGGTCCTTTAATTCTTAGTAATAGTGTGGAGACAATTAGGTAAAGAGCTTGTAAAGTTAGCAACATAAATATTATTTGTGTCTCAGTTGGTTAATGTTTAAAAAAAGATTTTTCTTTTGTGGTCCATATTGTAAAGGTTTAAAAAGAAATATCACCTGACCAAAAGTTGGAATTACAAAAAAAAAAAAGAAATCTTCCTCAAAAAAAAAAATAGAAAAACAAGTTTCACATAACAAATATTTGATGTAACAAATTCCTGTAGCAAATACAAAACATACCTCTCTATTAAAAAAAATTGATATAATGTGGCAGAAACTAGGCATAGACCAATGCTTGACACTGTACACAAGAATAAAGTCCAAATGGGTACATGATCTACTGATACTACAAACAAATCAGTGGAGCAAGGAATAGTGCATTTATCAGATTTATGGAGAAGGAAAGAATTTTTGACTAAACAAGAGACAGAAGGCATTATGAAGTGCAAAATGGATAGTTTTGATTACATTAAACTGAAAGGTTTTTGCACAACCAAACCCAGTGCAACCAAGATTAGCAGGGAAGCAGAAAACTGGGAAAGAATTTTTGCAACTAATGTCTGTGATAAAGGTTTCATTTCTAAAATACATAGAGAACTGAGTCAAATGTACAAGAATACAAGTCATTCCCCAATTGATAAATGGTCAAAGGATATAAACAGGCAGTTTTCAGAGGAAAAAATTAAAGCTATCTATAATCATATGAAAAAATACTCTAAATTACTATTGATTAGAGAGATGCATGCAAATCAAAACAACTCTGAGATACCACATCACACCTATCAGACTGGCTAACATGACAAAACAGGAAGATGATAAATGTTGGAGAAGATGTGGGAGAATTGGAACACTAATTCATTGTTAGTGGAGCTGTGAACTGATCCAACCATTCTGGAGAGCAATTGAGAACTACGCCCAAAGGATTACAAAAATGTGCATATCCTTTGACCCAGCAATATCTCTTCTAGGATTGTATCTCCAAGAGATCATAAAGATGGGAAAGGGTCCCACATGTACAAAAACATTGATAGCAGTACTCTTTGTGGGGGCCAAAGACTGGAAATCAAGGGGATGCCCATCAACTGGGGAATGGCTGAATAAATTGTGGTATATGAATGCAATGGAATATTATTGTGCTATAAGAAATGATGAACAAGAATACTTCAGGGAAGCGTGGAAAGACATATGTGATCTGATACTGAGTGAAAGAAGCAGAGCCAGGAGAACTTTGTACACAACAACAATCACAGTGTGTGAGGATTTTTTCTGGTAGACTTAGAACTTCATTGCAATGCAAGGACTTAAAAAATTCCCAATGATCTTTTAAGGCAAAATGCCTTCCATATCCAGAGAAAGAACTATGGAATTAAATTGCAGAATGTAGCAGATCATTTTCTTTTGTATTACATTTTGGTTTGTTTTATGATTTCTCCCATTCATTTTAATTCTTCTATGAAACATGACTATAGTGAAAATGTATTTAATAGGAATGTATATGTAGAACCTATATAAAATTGTATGCAGTTTCAAGGAGGGAGGGGAGGAGGGGGAATGAGGAAAAACAATCTAAATCATATGGTAGTTATTGTAGAACACTGAGAATAAATAAAATTTAAAAAGGGAAAAAAAGAAATATAACATAACATATAACATATTCATAGTCAAACAAAACAAATTCCTTAAGTGGCTGTATATAATGTCTCTCTTATTCTGCCCCAATATCCATTACCTCTCTGTTATTGACAGCATATTTCATCATAGGTCCTTTAGAATTATGGATGGTCATTATGCTAATCATAGTTCCTATGGTTTTCAAAGTTGTCTTTTGAGTTTTGGTATTGTATAAATAATTTTTGTTCTGTTCATTTCATTCTTCATCAACTTATAAAAGTCTTTAAATTGTTCATTTTTATAATATTAATGTAATAATATAAATTGCTTTCTGGTTCTACTATTTACTTTTATTCTGTATCAGTATATATATATTTTTCATGTCTGCATTCATCTATTTTCTCATTTATTACACATGAATAATATTTCATAACTTTCATATCCCACAATTTGTCTTGCCATTCCCTAAGTGATAGACCTCCTTATAGTTTCCAGGTTTTGTTTTTTTTCTTACTAAAAGTACTGCTAAAAATATTTTTGTGTTTATAGGACCATTTCCTCTTTCTTTTATATTTTTTGGGTATAACTGTAACAGTGCTATCTCTAGCAGGGTTAAAAAGGCACAGTTTTTTATAACTATTTTATAATATTTTTGTCTTTAATTCCAAACAGTTTTTCGGAATAGTTGTACCAGTTCACAGGTCCACTAAGAGTTCATCAATATACCTTTTTTTCCAAAGTCCCTTCGACATTTATTATTTTCCTTTTTGTCATCTTTGTCAATTTGATGGATGTAGGGTAGAATCTCAGAGTTGTTTTAATTTGCGTTTATAAAATTAGTAGTGATTTTTTTCATATAGTTCTAATCTAGATAATATGTTCCCTTGAAAACTTCCATTAATATCCTTAGACCAGTTATCAATTGAGAAATGGCTCTTATTCTCATAAATTTGAACTAATTTAACATATATACATATATATATATACATAAATATAGTATATACATATGTGTGTGTACACATACACACATACATATATACATACATATTGGAAATGAGACCTTAATCAGAGAAGCTTGATAAAATTTCCCCCCAGTGAATTATTTACCTACAAAATTAGCTCTGTTAGATTTATGTAGACAAAACTGTTTTTCAGTTGCATGCCTAAATCATTGATCTGCTCTTTTTCCTTTTTTATTGATGTAAACATTTAAAGATGTAAATTTTCCCCTAAGTTCTTTGGCTGCATCCCACAAATTTTGATATGTCTCTCATTGTTGTCATTACCTTTAATGAAATTATTGTCTGTTTCTATATTTTATTCTTTGATCCACTCATTCTTTAGGATTAGATTATTTAGTTTCCAATTAATTTTTAATCAGTGCTTTAAAGACCCTTTAGTGAATGTAATTTTCATTGCATTTTAATGCATATGCATTATGGTCAGAAAAAGATGCATTCAGTATTTTATTCTGCATCTGTTTGTAAGGTTTTTATGCCCTAATACATAATAAATTTTTATAAGGCTGTCATATAAAGTTGATTCCTTTCTATTCCCATTCTGTATTTCCCAGATGTCTATCATATCTAACTTTTCAAAAATTCTATTCAGTACCTTAATACCTTTCTTGTTTATGGTTAGAATTATCTAAGTCTGAGAGGGGGTAAATTGAGGTCTCCCGTTATCATAGTTTTACTGTTCCACTTGTAACTTATTTAATTTTTCCTTCAAGAAAGATTCTATGCCATTTGGTGCATATATATATTCAATATTGATATAAATTCATTGTCTATGGTACTTTTAATTAGTACCTCTTTCAATTAGGTTTGTTTTTACTTTTATTCTATCTGAGATCATAATTTCTACCCTCCCCCCCTTTTTTTTTTTACTTCATCTGAAGCGTAATGAATCCTGCCCCAGTCCCTTATTTTAACTCTGTAAGTATCTTTTAGCTTCAAGTGTGTTGCTTGTAAATGACTTATTGTTGGATTCTGGTTTCTAATTCGTTCTGCTGTCTGTTTTATGGATTCATTCCATTAATGTTCACAGTTGTAATTACTAACTGTATTTCCCTTTATCCTTTATTGCTTAATATTTATTCTCTTTTTTGCCTTGCTCCCTTCTCACAAGTCTATTTTGCTTCTGATCATTACCACTCTTAGTCTACTCTCCCTCTTATCTTGCTCTTCCCTTTTTTTTTTTCTGCCAGGGGGCTTTCCTGCTCAGTATTTGGTTTAATGTGTTTTTTAGGTTGTGGAAGGGGTATGTTGATTTAATTTCTTCCATGATGCCATCCAATTTTCCTAGCAGTTTTTAATCACATAATGAGTCCTTATCTCAGCAGCTGGAGTCATTTTTGGATCCTGTCAGATTCTTTCTATGATACAGATATGGTTGTAATGTGTAAGACAAGCACACACATAGTTACTCAATGTGTCCAATGGAGCTTCATGACTTCTGAACCTGGAATTATTTTTCTCTCTTCATGGAATCCTCATGAGGTTTCCCTTAGGTGTATCTCTGTCCTGCCGCCAGTGAATCAGTGCCTTTCTAGTGTCCGGAACCAGGATTTCTATATCTCAAAGAGATCTCTGAAGCTACTGATACCTTAAGATAGCTCTTCTATGTGCATGGGTTTCTTTTGTCATCAATCATGATAGCTTTGGCAGACTTTTTCTATCTGCAGTTTCTAGGCACAACTCTGAAGGCTCTGTGGGACCTCTTGAGGTCACCAATTGCCTATTGTAATACAAACTCACCTAAGATCTAGAAAGTTTATACCTTCTTCTTTACACAAAAGAAACAGAGGTTCAGTTAGCTAGATGGGATGAAGTGGCCAGCTCTTTCCAAACACACACATACACACACACACACACACACACACACACACACACACACACACACACACACCCCTCTTGTAGCACAAAGTAGTCCTCACACAAAAGCCAGTAAGGAAGAGAGGACCATAACAGACAAGGATTGATCAAATTAGACATATTTAACCTAGATTAGAGAAGGTTTGGGAGCCCTAGGGAGATAGCTATATTCAAATATTTGGAAGTCATTTGGGAAAGAGATAAGACGTGTTCTGCTTGGTTTGCATTCTAAATATGGTAGGAGCAATAGGTGGAAGTTTTACATGCACATTAACTTCTAGCTTAGCCTCTCCCTAGTCACTGGTCTTTTTGGCTCCTCAGCAATGAAAAGACTCTATGTCACTACACAATATGAACCCTACAGTTACTTGGCTGGAAGTAGGCTCCCCAAACCTCACATGTTGGATTGGAACTAGGCAAGGAATATCTGGGTATGATCCATGTAACCCACTAGTCAATAATAGTCAATAAACATTTATTAAATGTTTCCTATGTGCCAGCTACTATGTGCTAAGTGCTGAGGATATAAATACAAAAAAGAAAGCTGGTCCCTGCTTTCAAGGAGCTTACAATATAATCAGGGAAGATACCACACAAAAGAAAGCTAAAAAGCTGGGGACAAAAGGGAAAAGGAAGTTCAACTACCTGGCACATGTGTAAAGAAATCTAAAATGAGCACAGCTGGAGAAGTCAAAGAAGCCCAAAATTAGTGCAGCTGAATGGGAAATGAAAAAGTATCTAATGAGAGGGCATTAGAAAGGGCTAATTCAAGAACACTCTAAAGATTGCACCTTTATTGGCCAGCTCTCACCTCCCCCTCCACCCCAATTATACTTGAAAGAAATTCTAATAACAACAAAGGAGAAAAAACAATTGTAAGGCTCTCTGAGTTTAGCTTGGATGACGAGAAAGAGCAAGAGTGAGATCAGATTACAGAGTATTAGTGTTACCATTCTTTCTCTGTCTTTGTAAAGCAAGGGTGAAAGGCAGCTGAGAGAAATATGATTGAGATAGAAATAAAAGGGTTTGATGAAGGGGAAAACACACCTAACATTTAAAATCGTGAATGTGAACAGGATGAATTGACTCATTAAATGCAAGGCAGTGGATTAAAAAGCAGAATCCAACAATATGCTTATAAAAAACACAAAATATAAATATGCCCACAACACTAAAATGAGGGGCTAGAATAGAACATACTCCCTGTGAGACAAACAGTACTAAAGTATCTAAAACATTAAGTAATTTATTTTTAATAACGTCAGTTAAGATAAATTATCATAATAAAAAAGGAGAATTCATATCAGATAAAGACAAAATAAAGGAAATTTTAATGTTAAGCTAGAGTTGATTGATTTAATCAGTTAAAGTCACCTAACTCTACTTAAAATAAATGATAAAATGCTTTGCCAGCTTAACCAAGTAAAAATCCATCGATCCATCCATCTCAACCACAGGCTTTAGTTTTATTTAATCCACTGTCATAGACTTGCACAGGAGAGGAATTTGGACAGACTAAGGAAGCTTGATTACTCCCTGGAAGTCATCTATAAATTATTAAATGAGTTAAGAAAGGACTCATATCAAGAGGTTGGAGCACAGTGTTCCAGTGAAACCCCTGAGGAAGAACTTCCTTGTCCTCAATCTCCTTATTACACCCAGACCACCCCATCTTTTGTCTGGAGGAAGACCTTGTCAGTTGCAAAGGGTCCAGGGAATGTTGTAACTTTTATCTTCAGATCAGTTTCCTAGGGGCCTAATTGCATCACGTGACAGCTGTTTCTGTACTAGGAACCAATGACAGACTAGATTTATATTTCCAACTCCACAAATAGTTCACCAAAAATCCTGTTATCATGCCTATGGGGAATGTCTTGAGCATTCCATGAATGGGAGAAAAGCAAATAGCTAAGAGTTACCCCTTTGCCACAGATATTCTCAAAGCTTGAGGCCATTTTTCCCTGGACTCTGTGTATTTGTGGGACAGTTTGTGAGCTGTAGTCTTTTATGGGGATTAAAGAAAAACAATTATTCTTATTAGACCATCTTTGTAATTACCATTTTCTAAAACTGCTTAATACGGACTAACCAAACTCATTCTCAGTTTTTATAATTTTGGGAGAGAGGCACAATGGTGGGAACTCAAGCTACAACATTAGAGAATCATTTCTGACTCATCTGCCAGAGTGGGAATTAGATAAGGATCCTAAGGATCCTTAGGAGTTTATGTGAGCTACATTACTATATTCTAATTTGACCACCAATATGGAATAAAATTTTAAGATTCTTCATACTTGCATCCTATTATAAGATATTCCAGTATCAATCTGCTAAGTAATATATTTAGTATTGTACTTATGAAACTTTTGTTGCTTGCTTCCCCTGATTATAGAAGTTTCCTATGAAAGGGAAAAAGGTGGGATATATGTATGACAAATATAACAGAGAAGAACTCACTTAGCTCTGTTTGATTCTAGGCAGTCATACCTGATAGCCTAGCAAGTAGTCACAGGGTATCAAAAGCAAGGCCCAGGTTTAACCAGGTGGAGAAATTTCCTGTTCAGAAGAAAATAGCACAATGGGGAAACTGTGTCAGGAGGATCCTATCATAGACCATGCCAAGGCTGTACCCTCAACTTTTTTTCTAGGACAGACATTTACCTCTCACAATTCTTAGACTGCAGCACATGCCACTTTCTACTACTGGCTTCATGAAAAGTCAAGCAACTATCCCTATAATCAAAATAATAGCACATTATAGTCCCAAGAATTATTTTTTCATACTCCAAATAGCAAAATTTCACTTCCCATTGTCTAGGGCTTGAATATTATTAATGTCATGTTTCCCCAACAGTTACATAAGAAGCATAACAATTTGTATTTATGACCTGTGTTTAGCTCTTTGTGAGTAGGGATAATTTCATTCTTTGTAGTTGTATCCCTGGCATCAACATAGTGTCTGACTTATAGTAGTACTTTAATAAATACTTGTTAACTTATCATTAATGATGCTCTTAAATTTATCATAGATGGAGAATGCAAGTTATGGGTATATATTTTGAAAACATCAAAATAATCATTAAATGATATTGACATTTATTGATTATTTGGGAATGAGTGGTACTGTGTTTTTGTTCAAGAAGCTTGCGCAAAGAAAAGCATTTCTGGTTTGCAAGAGCTAACTCATTTTAAAGGGGTCTTTAATAGGTAAATGTAGATTGTCCTACAGATATGCCTTTTGATTAAAATAAGTAGAAAAGCTGTATGTTAAACTATGTAAATTAGATGTCACCAGAGAATCAAAGACAGCCTACATAGTCTACCTGTTAATATAAATCAGTATTAATTATCTACTATGTACAAGGCATTATGCTAAGTATTGGGGATATAAAAGGAAGCAAAAGATAGTCCCTGCCCTCAAAGAGCTTACAAACTAATGGGGAGATGATATGAACAGAAATATATACAAAGTAATTTTTTTACAGAATAAATTGGAAATAATTCAGAAAAAGAAAGTATTAAGAGGGGTTTGGTGAACTTTGAACAAAAGATGAGATTTTAACTGGGACTTGAAGGAAACCAGGGAAGTTAGTAGGCAAAGTTGAGGAAGGAAAGCACTGCAGGCATGGTAGACAAACCAGAGAAAATTTTGGGAACCAAGAGTGTGTTATTTGTGAAATAGCCAGGAGTCTAGTACATGGTATATGAAGAATGAGAACATGATTTTAGTTAGGCACCAATTCCATAGAAATACAAAATATAATACTAATATCTAACAACTGCAGAGGCTTTGACAGTTTAAAAATCACTTGACATGTATTATCTTATTTGAGTCACATGTCAACCCATGAGATAGATACATCACTTTTTTGGGGGAGGGAGTAAAGGTATCTGATGCTTAAAAAAGTTATATGACTCTTCCATTATCTCACAGCTTGGGATCTAAGAATTAAACCCAGATCTTGACTGTGTATCCAATGCATTTTCTATTCTGTTACCTGCTATCTAGTGAAGGCTTTAAAGTTATCTTGCATGTGTTATTAGCAGATACAGAGACATAAAAATTTCTTGTGTTTTAAACATATTCGGCAAGTTCTGTTCCTTTATTACTGTTGGTGCCTAATATATAATAGTCTATAATAAAATATATTTTCTCAAGCTTTAACTCCCAAACTTCATGTAAGCATTTCTCATTTCTTAGTGTCATTTTTATATCAGAATTCTAAAACTCTAACTGAAATTCTGGTCAGAAAAGATTGCATCACTATCTTTTGCATACAGATTAAAACTTTTTTTGTGAGACCCAGTTCAATATAAAGGCAATTCTTTTCCTTGAGGACTAGAAGTGACCCTGTGTGTGTCAGTTGTGTTCAGCAGTATCTTCAACTGTACAGACTCAACTAGGTCCTCCAGCCAGAAGTTGTCATATTCTTACATAACAGTGTGGTTCACAGACAGTACAATACATTGGTGATAGTAACTCAAGATATATTAGGTAAAGCATTCCAAAATTATGTATAAGATGAGGGAAAGGAAGCGTATGATTTCTGTTCCCATAACTATGAAATTTTAATTTTCCTTCAAATGCCACTTACTTTTCTTTGAGCCAATAAAAGATTTCCTTAAAAGCTAATTCTCTGCCTCCTTAGTTTTCAGCTTCAAAGTGTTTCCAACCCTGCCTTACCAGGAACCCTGAATTTCATCTTTTACAGCTTCAGAGAGAACTTCTCAATTTTTTCTCCTTGGAGATTTCTATTTTATTTTGAGGGAGTCAGTTTTCCTTGGTCCTTAGTCTAATATCACAAAACATGTATTATAGTTCCTACATATTTTCTACAATGTCCTTGTATGTAGTATATTCTCACATAAAATTGATTTAAGAAAAGTAGAAGCTTGTAAAAGAAAAAAAAGCTCAAAACTGACAAGAATTTTTTCCCCCAAAGGCTGTCATTATGAATTTATTTCTGAGATTCATGGGTTTCACTTTAAAAAGTATTCATTAAGCATTTTTTATATCCAAGGCACTATTCGAGGGTAAAGATGTTGTAGGGGCAGTTCATTTTTAGAAATTGGCTGAACTAGATGATTTTTTGAAGTCCCTTTTAGGGCTTAAGAGCCTGAGAATCTGAATCAATTCTTAGAGGAGGAGAGGAATTTTAACAGGTAGATTGGGGGCAGTGGAGGTTATAATCAACTGTCCACACAGTCATTGACCAGAGAAAATAAGGGAAAACATAAGATCCAAAGTCAGAAAAATTAACCCATTGAAAATACATAGAATGTTGCCCTGTCGTGTTTGTTATACATATTGATTCTTTAGTCAGGGAAGAAAGGCACCACGAAGATTTCTTATGGAAAGGTACTCTGTTGACAGTAGTATAGTGTCATCAATGTATGTATGCATGTATTTATGTATGTAAAGTTTATTCTCAACAATTTCATCAAAATAGGAAAGTAGGTATACTTTAGTTATCTTAGTAATTGATATTTTCTAAGTCACCTCCTTTTGGCAAAATTATGGTGTGTGACTTTTTTTCCAAGTGTTTGGTATCCCCTTTCAGAAAACTTGTAAATCAGTCTAGGGTTGTCAAATTGTGCCACGTCCAGGTCTATTCAAGTTGCTTTTTTTCCTTTGGTTTGTTTGAATTAAAATGTGATACCTTTACTGTCACTGATAGAAAAAAATTGTTATAGACATTTTTACAGATCTTTTACATTTTCCATCCATTTACTCTACCTTCAGTTTATCCTTATAGTTTTATCCTTAAATACCTAAGGGAAAATCTGGCTTAATTGAGTCTTCTAAAATATTTTCTATAAAGGTATTTTTTCCTCCACTGCTTCTCACTGTTTTATGAGGGAGACACTATATTAAGTACTTTAAAAATATTATCTCATTTGATACAATAACCCTGTGAGGTAGGTGGTTTTGTTATCTCCATTTTACATTTGAGGATACTGAGTCAGGCAGCAATCAAGTGACTTGCCTAGGGTCTACATAGCTAGTATCTGAGGCCAGATTTGAGCTCAGATCTTCCTTACTCCAGGCCCAGTTATGTCACCTAATTGCCTTTTTTTGAGGTAAGGCTACACAAAATTTTCCATATGACTCCTCCATAAGTTATACATACACATACACATATTATCATACATGTTATATGGTATTATATTATATTGTTATATTAATTTTATTATGGTATGTTATATTATTTTATACTATGTAGTTTGTATTCTAAACAAATATTGACTATGGTTACCATACTATCAAATTTTCCTGACAGTAATGGTTTCTAGACTTTTTTCCTCTCATTGTCCTAGAAATTAATTTATATTCATTAAACTTACTTAATAAACAGTGATAGGGATTATGGGATAGTAAATTTAGCATCTTTAGTTACCTTGGAAGTTATCTAGTCTCATTCATCATTTCATAGTAAATTCTTTTATCCATTTCCCATGTTTAATATCAACTAATAGTTTAAATAAAACAGGTTAGAATTGTTTTAATTGCACATCATATCGTTTCATTTTTTTCATTCTTCACCAACCTAATGAAATTACAGGGTCTACACCTTTGTCTTAGAACAAAGATTCTTAACCTGAGATGCATGAATTTTTAAAGTTTTGATAACTATATTTCAATTAAGCAGTTTCCGTTGTAGTCCTATGCATACTATTTTGAGAAGGGATCCATAGATTTATTAGAGTGTCAAAGGGGTCCATTGTCCCAAAAATGTTTGAACGCCTAGTCTAGACACATATGAAGAACACTTTCTATGCAGGTGAACATATATTCGATCTCCTTAATGAAAGGACACATAAAACTTCTCTGATTGGTTCTTAGTGACTGAGACTGCCTCCAAGGTGATTGGTGACTAAGAATCATGAGGTTCAGACTCCAGTCAGAAGAGCTGTCTTTTCCTCCTTAGTTTGTAAAAATGAGCTATGAAATGGCTAGGCCTCTTTCTGTTCCTATGCTTTCTCTTCATTGAGCTTCCTTACTATAGTATGCCCCTCCCCTGCTTCCAGCAGCAGAAAATGGCAACTTGTAGGAGTACCACCTGGCAGACAACTTGTTCTTGCCTAGTCAAACTTGAGAGGGCAGTTCCTGGACCTTTAATTCTTGGTTTCATTTTTCTGCCTTCTATTTCCTTTTCTGAGCGCAGATCAGTGGCTTGATATGCAGAAAGTTGATTCTTCAAGCCTTGTGGTTACCTTGTGGGTAATCCTAATTTCAAGAATTCCCAAGAAATGGAGAGTTTCTGATTTCAAGAGCTGGGCACTAGTCAACTAGTATGTTCCTTGAAGAAAGAGGGTCCTCAATAGAGAATTGCCCTGAAGGTATAGTACTAAAATCCCTGGAGGGAAGAGAGAGAGTAAGAGACTTTGACACCTTTGCTATTCCCATGGATATATTTGACAGTGTAGGTTGAAGCCAAATATAAAGTATTTGTTTTACTGTCCTCCAAAATAGAGGGAGAAGGAGTCCTACTGGGGGAAGTCTAATGAACTTTTTGAATGTTTTTTTATTTGTGTATGTTCACAAGCTCCTTTGAGATTTTTATATCTTTTTTTTTAAATGTGGCTATCCCATATCCATCTCTAACAATGCTGTACACTAAATATCTGTTCAGGAATTGGGACTATATTATTTACACTTGGGAAAACCCAGAAATAAGCTATGCCTATAATTTATTGAGGAGATTTTCCTGGAGTGAAATCTGAGAATTGGAGACAAAAGCCAGAGAGAAAGACTGGTACTCTTAGAGGTCAACCTTTTAAATCAAACCTAATTCATGTGAGTCAATTATCTGTCAAGGGGCTCTAGGGACAAGTGACACATATAAGCACATATATGTTTTCCTTATGTAGGCCATATATTAGGATGGGCACTACCTTTTAGCACTACAATCTGCCCTCATACCAAATGACCTTGGTTTCTCAAAAAGATACCACCACCACCAGGCTAAAACTCAGACTTGTTCAGAGTCACTTGGGTAACCCTGTTACAGAAGGAATATACTTATCATACTTAATGCTGCATCTCCTGAACCTGTGCTGGCTTGGTTCCCATCTACATGAAATCAGTCACAATGATTTACATCATTAACCTTTAAATGTAAAACATTTACCTAAAGATAAGGCAAAAGCATCAGTTGATCAATATAAAGTAAGGACAGTAATAATCACGAGTCCACACATCAATCTGGATCGTACTCTTCCACCAATATATACAGTATCTGGAGGACAGTAAGCACACAGAAACCTAGCAAATAGAAGGAAAATCCATGTATTTGAGGAAAGTCACTTTTTTTTAAACTATAAACCATGATGTCCCCATTTCCTTCATGAAAAATCTACACCACACAAAGCTACTTCTCCGTTAGATTGCTATATTTCTGGTCTTATTATTGCTGGGCAAGTCCACTCCTCTTCTGCTCTTGAACTACTGACACAATGACAAGAATTTTTGGTTCACATTACTCCATTGAGAAAGTGGTATTATAGTGGTATTATAGTGACAAGATGTTTCTTTTAAGCTAGAGAACTCTAGAGCTCCTCAAGTTGACTTTCTAGGCAATGCAGATAAGCCCAACCAGCTCTTCACTCAATAGTCAGTTCTGTCTGTGTTGATAGAAAAGTACATGTAAAGCCTGTTTCTTTCCTTCTATTTTCTTCTCTCAAACCAAATTTCTCTGAGAAACTTCACCTCTCTTTGACTTTGGGTGGTCCTGATAGGAAATAATTGAAACTGAAACAGAGTTCATCTCTCCTCCGTTCAGCAGGCTCCCAGGCATTTTGTCAGTCAACTCACAAAGCAGTACTTGTCTTCTACTTGGCGGTCTCCCAAATATAGAATCTAAAGATTTTCTGTCAGCTTATTATGTCTACTGGCATGTTCTTTATCCCTCTCTGACTGTACTCTTCTCTCCTCTGTTTGCTGCTGGGTTTTTCCTTTCTCTAATGGCTCAAATCAGAGCACCATACTGGTTAGTATTTTCCCATTTAAGGTAAATCTCATGAAATGAAAATGTTGTTAGTTATGAAACCAATGACCTTTATTCTTCCTATAGTTTACTTATTTGATTTATTAATTTGTGAGTTTTAATCTCTCAAACTCTAAAAAATAGTCACATGCAAAATTCTTGAGAGGAAAATGCCCTGAAGCCAGTTATTTCTCTGACTTCAAACTTTTCCTCTGAGTCCAATATCTGGGACTTTTTCCAGTCCTCTTCATAATATGTCCTTCCATTATAATGGGGGAAAAATCTTTTTTTTTTTTTTTCACCAATGGATTTTTATCAATTTTTCACACAAAAAAATCTTTTTTCCCCATTCAGAAGGCAAATTTTTATGTGCAAAAGGACCAATACTTTTTGTTCTTCACAGGCTGATTTCATTCTTTTTCTTTACATAAAAATAAATGTATTTTCTGCCCCACATTACTCACACAAAAAAGAAACAATATTCTGCCCTTACTAAAAACAAATATGTTTTTGTATATAGATGCATGTATATATGTGTATCTCCACAGTTTAAACTGAAATTAACTTAAAGTTACAATGATGGATAAGCCCTTCATTTATTTTTTTTAATGTAAATAGTATTTTGTTTTTCCAATTACACGTAAAGATAGTTTTTGACATTCTTTTTTTATATGATTTTGAGTTTTAGATTTTTCTCCCTCTGCCTCTCTCCTCCCCAAGATGACAAGCAATCTGATATAGGTTATACATGCAAATAATGTAAAATATATTTCTACATTAGTCATGTTGTTAAAGAAGAGACAGAGCAAAAGGAAAAAAGTCCATGGAAAAAAACAAAGTGAAAATAGTGCCCTGTGAGCTGCTTTCAGACTCCATCAGTTCTTTCTCTGTATGTGTATAACATTTTCCATTATGAGTTTTTTGGAATTATCTTGGATCATTGTACTACTGAGAAGAGTTTAAGTCTATTAGAGCTGATCATCATGCAATGTTGCTGTTATTGTGCACAATGTTCTGCTGGTTTTGCTCACTTCACCCACTATCAGTTTATGTAAGTCTTTCCAGGTTTTTCTGAAATCTGCCTGCTCCTCATTTCTTATAGTACAATGGTATTGCATTACATTCATATTCTACAACTTGTTCAGCCATTCCCCAATTGATGGCATACCCTCAATTTTCACATTTTTGCCACCACAAAAAAGAGCTTTTATGTAGATTTTTGTACACATTTTTTAGATTTGTGTACATGGGTCCTTTCTCCTTTTTAAAAAACCATTTAATTAATTAATTTGTTTTCACTTTTCAGCAATAACTTTCATAGGTTTTAAATTTTGTCCCCCTGCTTCCCTCCTCCCTCCCCAACATGGCATGCAGCCTTATATGAGTTCTACAATACATTCTTATTAACACATTTTCACATTAGTCATGTTTCAGAATGAAAAGAAGAATTAAAACCATGGGAGAAACCATGAGAAAAAACATAACATGAGAGAAAGTAGTCTGTTTCATTCTGTGTTCTGATTCCATAGTTCTTTCTCTGGATGTAGATGGCAGATTGCCTCAAGAATCCTTTGGGAATATTTTATGTCCTTGCATTGCTGTGAAGGGCTAAGTCTATCAGTCCTCACACACTGTGGCTATCATTTTGTATAATCTTCTCCTGGTTCTGCTCTTCTCAGCATCAGTTCATATAAGAGATCCAAAAAGAAAAGCTCCTAGGAATATTGTAGCCAAATTCCAAAGTTCCCAAGTCAAGGAGAAAATATTGCAAACAGCCAGAAAGAAACAATTCAAGTATTGTGGAAATACAATCAGGATAACACAAGATCTAGCAGCTTCTACATTAAGGGATCAAAGGGCTTGGAATATGATATTCCAAAAGTCAAAGGAACTAGGATTAAAACCAAGAATCACCTACCCAGCAAAATTGAGTATAATACTTCAAGGGAAAAAATGGTCATTCAATGAAATAGAGGACTTTCAAGCATTTTTCATGAGAAGACCAGAGCTGATTTCCAACACAAGAATCAAGAGAATCATGAAAAGATAAACAGGAGAGAGAAATCATAAGGGACTTACTAAAGTGGAGCTATTTACGTTCCTACATGGAAAGACAATATTTGCAACTCTTGAGACTTTTCTCAGTGTTTGGGTAGTTGGAGGGATCATATACATATAGACAGAGGGCACAGGGTGAATTGAATAGAAAGGGGTGATATCTAAAAAAATAAAATTAATGGGTAAGAGAGGAATATATTGGGAGGAGAAAGGGAGAAATGGAATGGGACAAATTATCCCACATAAAAGAGGCATGAAAAAGCTTTTTCAATGAAGGGGGAGGTGAGAGGGAAAAAGTGAAGCTTAGTCTCATCACCTTTGGCTTAAGGAGGGAATAACATGCACACTCAATTTGCTATGAAAATTGATCTTACAATATAGGAAAGTAGGGGAGAAGTGAGGGGATTATAGAAGGGGGGGCAAGTGGGAGGATGGAGTAATTAGAAGTAAACACTTTTGGGGAGGGACAGGGTCAAAAGATAGAATAGAATAAATGGGTAGTGGGATAGGATGGAGAGAAACATAGTCTTTCACAACATGACTTTTATGGAAGTCTTTTGCATAACTACACATGTATAACCTATAATGAATTGCTTGTCTTCTCAGTGGGGATGGGTGGGGAGGGAGGAAGGAGAGAAGTTGAAACTTAAAGTTTTAAAAATGAATGTTAAAAATTGTTTTTACATGCAATTAGGATATAAAAAATACAGGTAATGGAGTATTGAAATCTATCTTGCCCTACAACAAAATAGAGAGATGGGGATAAGGGAAGGGAGGGGTATGATTGAAGGGAGGGCAGATTGGGGAAAAGGGTAATCAGAATGCATGGTGTCTTGGGGTGGTGGAAAGGGAGAGATGGGAAGAAAATTAAGAACTCTAAATCTTGTGGAAATGAATGTTGAAAACTAAAAATAAATAAATTTTTTAAAAAAGAAAATCAAGTAAGAGAAGTAGAGGAAAAATTGGGAAAAGAAATGAGAGTGATGCAAAAAAAAATCATGAAAAACAAGTCAGCAGCTTGCTAAAGGAGACCCCCCCCAAATACTGAAGAAAATAACACCTTAAAAAAATAGACTAACCCAAATAGCAGAAGTCCAAAAAGCCAATGAGGAGAAGAATGCCTTAAAAAGCAGAATTGGACAAGTGGAAAAGGAGGTTCAAAAGCTCACTGAAGAAAATAATTCCTTCAGAATTAGAATGGAGCAACTGTAAGCTAATGACTTTATGAGAAATCAAGAAATGATAAAACAGAGCCAAAAGAATGAAAAAAAAATGAAGACAATGTAAAATATCTTATTGGAAAAACCACTGACCAGAAAATAGATCCAGGAGAGATAATTTAAAAATTATTGAACTACCTGAAAGCCATGACCAAAAAAACAACTTCAACATCATCTTTCAAGAAATTATCAAAGAAAACTGCCCTGATATTCTAGAACCAGAGAGTAAAATAAATAGTGAAAGAGTCCACTGATTGCCTCCTGAAAGAGATTGCAAAAGGAAAACTGCTAGGAATATTGTAGCCAAATTCCAGAGTTCCCAAGTCAAGGAGAAAATATTGCAAGCAGCCAAAAAGAAATAATTCAAATATTGTACAAATACAGTTAGGATAACACAAGATCTGGCAGCTTCTACATTAAGGGATCAAAGGGATTGGAATATGATATTCTGGAGGTCAGAGGAGCTCGGATTAAAACTAAAAATTTCCTACTCAGCAAAACTGAGTATAATCCTTTAGGAGGAAAATTGGACATTCAATGAAATAGAGGACTTTCAAGAATTCTTGTTGAGCAAAAGAAGCATGAAAAGGCAAACAGGAAAGAGAAATCTTAAGAGACTTACTAAAGTTGAACTGTTTACATTCTTACATGGAATAATATTTGTAACTCATGAGAACTTTCTCAGTATTAGGATAGTTGCAGCAAAGAGATAATTAGATAGATGAATGGATGGTGAATGGATGGATGGATGGATAGATTATAGTTAGACAGACAAGTAGATAGACAGAGGGCACAGGGTGAGTTGAATATGAAGGAGTGATATCTAAAAAATAAAATTAAGGGGTGAGAGAGGAATATATTTGGAGGAGAAAGGGAGAGCTCGAATGGGGTAAATTACTCACATAAAAGAGTCAAGAAAAAGGTTTCAAAATGAAGAAGAAGAGGGGGGACGTGAGAAGGAATGAGTGAACCTTACTCTGATCGGAATTGGCTTAAGGAGGAAATAATAGACACACTCAATTGAGTATTTTACCCTACAGGAATGTAGGAGGAAAGAGGATGGAGTGGGGAGATGATAGACAGGAGGGCAGGTTGGGGGAACAGGGTAGTCAGAAGCAAACACTTTAGAAAAGAGACAGGGTCAAAGGAGAAAATAGAATAAATGGTGGTCAGGATAGGATGAAGGGAAATATAATTAGTCTTTCACAACATGACCCTTATGGTGTCAATATACATGTACAATGTATATTGAATTGCTTGCCTCCTCAATGGGTTTGGGTGGGGAGGGGATTGATGGGGAGAAAATTTGGGACTCAAAATCCTGTGGAAATGAATGTTGAAAACTAAAAAGAAATTTAAATATGTAAAATAATAATATTTTAATCTTTCTCCAATTACATGCACAAACAATTTAAACATTTTTTTAGGTTTTGTTCCAAATTCTATCCATCTCTTCCTATCTTTATGCTTCCCTGGGCCAATAAACTGATACAAGTTATACATGTGCAACCACATAAAATATATTTCAATATTAGTAATTTTATGAAAGAGAACTCAAGCCAAGAAAGAAAGTGAAAAATAGTATGCTTCTGTCCATATTCAGACTCCATCAATTCTTTCTCTGGAAGCAAACAGAATTTTTCAACATCTTTGGGGATTGTCTTGAATCATTGCATTGTTGAGAATAGCTTAGTTATTCACAATTGTCATCATTCAATATGGCTATTGCTGTGTACAGTGTTCCCAATAGCTTGTTTTTTAAGAACTTCTTGTTCATATTCATTGGCCATTTATCTTTAGAGTAATGTCTCTTGAATATTTTATGTTTGAATTAGTTCCCTAGAGGTCTTGGATATCAGGTCTTTAACAGATAAATTTTGTGCAAAGACTTTTCCTCAGATAATTTTTCCCCTTTAATCCTATCTATGTTGATTTTGTATGAAAAGCTTTGTGATTTTATGTATTAAAGATTATGTATTATTTCTTCTCTTATGATCTTATGATCCTCCCTATCTCTAATTTGGTAAATAACTCATCTCATCAATTGTGATTGTTCTCCTTGTTCTTCTCACTTATTTTTTAAATGGAATTTCATTTTTCAGTTAGTAAAAATCTACCATCTCTCTCTTCCACCTTCCTCCTATGATTGAGAACAAAAGAAAAATCCCTTTGACAAACATGTATAGTCAAGGAAAACAAATTTCCATTTGGGTATATACACATATATATATACATGTACACTGTGTATACACACACATGCACACATACATATTAACGATTTTCACTGTCATTCACCCCTTCATCAGGATAGCATGTCAGTGTACCTACTTCCCCAACATTATCACTAACATTTGATTTTAATCATCTTTTAAAAACTCTTTTTGTAATGCAGTGAATGTTTTGAAGATTTTGAACTTCTTTCTGTCGTTTGACCCACAGCCTTTCTACTTTTTTTTATCACACACATCCCCTCCTGTCTTGTCACCAAATTTTAAGTAGTTTTTCTTATTAATGGCCAATTCTGTTACTAACCTATGAAATATCATGCTCCATTAAGTTTCCTGGCAGCCAGAGTTCCTGAAAAGATCAGAATGTAGGATGAGGAAACAATATTAGCAAGAAATTGACATTTAAGCAGGAGAGGTTTTACAGATGGCTTTGTTGTTATTTGACCTAAGTACACAGGGAATTTAAATTTTTTTCTTGATTTTACCACCAATAAGGAAAATGTTTGGACAAAATATATCTTTAAATTTTCCTTATGAACGGTGTGATGGGGAAAGATATATATGTGTATATATGTATATATACATACGTATATATGTAAGAAAACACATGAATTGCTTGTTGCACACATAATAATTATGACTATTTACCATAAGAAAAATATTAGTTATTTTCCCTTTAAGGAAAAAAATGATAAAATCTCTTATAAAAAAAGGGGAAAAGATATTTCTCTGTAAGTTATATTACTTGTTCAAGTTTCCTGTCTAGGACTTATCAGAGACCAAACAACCACTGTGACTGTAAACTTTAAAAAATACCATTTAAAGATAATTTCTCGTATGTTTATTAATTTTGATTTTTTTTAACTTCCTGAGATGCTGACCATCAGATGAAAGAAATCATGTTCAACTATGGGGATTTTTTTCCCTTCAATTTTCAGAACAACGAGGTGTTAGAGCTGCAGAGAATAAGAATGAAGGACGAAATTCGAGAATACAAGTTTCGAGAAACCCGCCTCCTTCAAGACTACACTGAATTGGAAGAGGAAAATATTACTTTACAGAAGCTGGTGTCCACATTGAAACAGAACCAGGTAGGATTTTTTTTTTTAAAGGTGTTATTAATTACAGTCCGGATGGAAGTATATCTTCTTTATACTGCTTAATAACTGACCTTTTCCCATCCCAATTGGCAGTTTCTCAAATTTTGCCTTCATTTTTCTTTCCTAAAGTTAACAAACGTTTGTTAATGTACTCTAGCTGCTTTATCATGAGATGATAGTAGCTATTCATGTGGAGCACGAGCTTTGACAGGCTGCACCACATGAGAAGGCCTTCAAGGATAGTCTTCCTGACACACTGTGTGATACTTGAGGACCAGGCTATTTAAACTCAGAAAGGTTAATCACTGGAAGGATAACCACCAGTTGATATTCTGGCCATAGCAAAGCATGAAAGCTTAGAGAGCATGGTAAGTATAAGTACAACTATCTGATGAATAATAGATTTTTTTTTTAGTCTTTTGATGTAGTAAAGAATTAAATTTAACAAAACTCTTTTTCCCTACAAAATTTATGCAATGATATTTCCTTACATTTTTCTTGCTATTATTTTTAATTGAAATAATATGACTTAGTAGATTATTGGGTAGGCAAAAGATGCCTCAATTTAGAATTTCAATCTATGTTACTGTAATTTAGAACTAAAATAAGTCTTTTTGTTGAAGAGAGCTTACATAAGCACTAGAAGTAAAGGGACTGAACTCTGTTGCAAACTTGTTTCTACAAACATTTGGAATTATTTCAGCCCATTAAAAATAGGTATTGGGGCATATGGTTAGGAAAATTAAAACAACTCTCATTATTGTTAAAATGGTTCAAATTTGTAGAATTTTTTTGAGATCTCAAGAAGAATAGAATTTACACAGTAAAAATCAGGATCAGAGCCATTAAGAAGAAAAATGCCTATTTTCCTCCAACAGAAGAAATTGTCTCCCTCATTTCTAGTTTGACTGAGATTTCAACTAATACATACATATGTTAATGTAATTTTTCTTTGTAAGGAAGTGTAGAAAACTATGTCTTTCATATGATTTTGTTGGATTAACTGTGAGAGGAGCTATCTTTGAAGATTGAATTTATGAAAATGCTTGTTAATATTTATAATTCTTGAAGGAGAATGACAAAAGTAGCAGGATACTTGGGGTTCAACTCTTAGCTAATGCCACTATAACATTCTGAATTAAATTTTACTTTTACTTCCCTTCCCAAAGGAGAAAATTGAGAGAGAAGCTCCTCCAACCCAACTACTAAAATGTTGTCTTTTGACTAGATATTTCCCTACTGATTTTTAAGACTTTAATGTTGGAAGACAACTGAAAATAGACCATGTGGAGCTAATGATAAAGAGGTGATTGAATAATTTCAGTTCATGGAGTGCTGGAACACCATTCAGTATTTATCCTATCCCACTTAAATCATTGATGAATGGTTGCATTTTATGCTTATATTTTCTGTGTTTCTCAGAAACCTTTGAGAGTCAAAAAGTAAATTCTCTCCCCATACCCCTCAGTACTTAAACCAATTCATCACTGTCCAATGAAAATACTCATGTTGCCGATACAGTCTATCCCTGAGGATTTGAGTTTTAAATGAACATTAGTTTTTGAAAAATCTAAATTCTCATTGATAGATTGCATTGGCAATGTGAGTGTTTCCAATGGGCTGCGGTTAATTGAAGATACACCTCCTGTGCTCTCTTATTGGGTGTTATTAGGTAGATTTTAATTTCCCTTGGGGGTTAATTAGAGCCAGTTCAAGTCATCCTGGAAAGACTGCTATGATTTCCTAAGAATATTTGTTAACTGGGATACTTTGTTTATTTGGCAATTTGTAGTAATCAATGGATGATTATTTCTGTTTCACTTCTTCTTTTAATAGTAATTGAAAAATGGAAACTGATAAACTATTCAGCAAAATTAAATGAAAATTGAAACAGTTATCTTATAGTTCATTCATTTCAGTCATGCTCTTTGTTGACCCCATTTGGGGGTCTTCTTGGCAAAAATATTAGAATGTATTACCGTTTCCTTCTCCAGCTTATTTTACAGATGAAGAAATGGAGACAAACAAATTGTAAGGTTAAAGACTTACCCAGTGTCACACAGCTAGTAAGTGTCTGAAGCTAGACTTCAACTGAGTCTGGAAGATCTAGGCCTGCCACTGTGCCACTTAGCTTCTCTGAAACAGTTAACTTGTCTTTAATTTCACTTTTGTTTCTAAGACATCATTTGATAATTGCCCCAGATCAGTAGCTAATAAATTATTCCATCCTTATTTGCCAAAATATTACAATGGGAGAATTTCAGTTTATTCTTTGATAAGTAGGTATAATTATACATGTTGTAAAAGTTAGGTAATGCCATATTTTTCTGCAATACATTCTTATGAGAATACAATACATTCTTGTATCTATCAGAAATTTCCTTTCTGATCAAAGTATATAAATGAAAAATATAAATGAAAAAATTAAAATGTAGCTCTTTAAAAATGAAGAGTTGATTTTGTTTCTTTCCCTTCAAATTCCCAGTAACCTAGCTATTCATTGTTTTGGTGTTAGATATTTACTCCACAAATGAGTAATTTATATTCAAAGTACATTTAAAGCAAACAAAAAAAAACCTGAATATAAGGATTAGTTCTGATGAATTTGTCCTTTGCCAGTTGCAGTATGTATGCCAATAAAGAAACAAATGTCAATTTTTCATCCATGCTTCACGGGATGCTAATTTCATTTCATTTATCACAAATAGAATGAGGGCTAGTCCAACAGACACATAAACAGACACTTGCATGTTGTAACTAAAACAGCAATTGAAATGCATCTCTGCCCTGAAATAGCTTGCTTGGTAGTGTGATATGGATGTCCCAAGATTTGCAATCTAAGGCATTTAAGTCCCCTCTTAAAAGAAAAATATGATGTTTTTCTGAGAATCTTGGCTAAGAGGTTGGTTTAAGATTAGGGGATGTTGGGGAAGAATCATGTTTGAATAAGGAAAAGAGGGCAAAAAAAGTCTGAAAACAGAAGTAGGAAGAACTGAATTTTAGGTCTTTGAAGAAGCAAACCAGTGACAATGATATTCAACATGCTTCAGATTATAGCAATAGACCTCTAATCATTTTAGCAAAGTTAATCCATTCTGCCTAGGATTAATGTTCATTAAAGGTCCATTCAAACCACTTTAGCATGATGTATTAAACTTACTAGATAGCATATATGAGCATTTTGATAAAATGAGAGATAGCCAAGCTTTTATAGGTCTCAGGGCTGGGAAATTGGAATTAAACATTCCAAGGCATGGTGCTTTTAGAAGGTAGAGCAAAATAGTAAGGATTCCTGAACTTCTGGGGACCGAAAATAGGGATCCAGGAAAGGTCCAAACAAATTTAGGTATTTAACATTTTGCCTTAGGGTGGGCCTAAGCAGAGTTCACAATTATTGATGACATTCAAGAGTCTTTTTAGGAACCTTAGGACCATAACAAGGAGTCTATTACACAACATCAGTCTTAGCACTATTTCAACATGACCACCCTTTCTTTTGCAATAAAATTATCTACACATCTCCTACAACCACATTGATAAAGACGATTTCTGCTAACCAAACATTATTAACAAAAAGTAGGCAGTCTTAGTTTGCTGCTTTAGTCCTTTTTCAAGCTTCTGCCCAGTTAGAGACTCTATCACTCTTAAAGGAATTTTTTAAAAAAATCTATGAGTATAATTCTTTGATTTGTCCTCTTAATTTCCATTTGCCACCCTAAATATGGTCTCTTTTAAACAGGTTTTCAACTTGCCAGTCACGGCATGAACAGACCCTGCTACATTGCTGTCATCAGTCTTTACTTAGCCGTGATATTCTTCTAACATTACTACCACCAATCACAGAAGCTGCTGCCTGAATTGAGAAATTATAGTTTATCTGAAGAGAGGAAGTTTTGTAGAGGTTCTTGACAAAGTACAGTCTCCCTAATTAGCATACATCCAGTGTAAGCGTAGATATATAGGGACAGGAATGTGAAGAGAAGGGGGATCAACCACTATTAATGGCTTAGAGTAAAGTCTTTGTTCTTGTGACTTATAGGAAGGAAAAGGAGAAAATTCAGCCTGAGCCTCTGAAACTTACCAGGTGTTCTTAGAAGCTCTCTGTTTAAGTCCTTAACTGCTCTAAAACACTTGAAGAAATCTCCCTATTGCTTTCTGAAGGCTTATCAAGAGGTGTGAGGCTTCTGGGGGCTCCTTAAAGAATATATATCTGTGCCCTGCACCATAATTTACTCATTTATTCAGCAAACACTTAATATGTGCCTTCTATGTGCAAAAGACTATGCCAGGAACTTGAGGAGTTTCCATACAGTACAAAAAAAGATAGCTACACAAATACCTATAACCTAAAATAGACTGTCATAAGTACATGGGAAAAATAGAAACAAAATATTATGGATGTTCCTAGGAAGTAAAGATGGGCCTACTAGGGCTCTAAAATTCAGAGATGGGAATTTGAATTCCCTAGTGCCCCATATCAGCTGGTGCTGCATAAGTCAGCAAAGATGCATGGAGCCCCATGTAGCTCAGGGTTAAGGATGAAATTAGAATTCTTCTTGAGTTTCTTTGAGAGTTAAAGATATGGGACCCTAATTTGTGTCATTCTGGGGCTTTCCTCAGTCTCAAAAAGTTTCATTCTGATCAGAGAAACCCTGCTAGAGTTTTGTAAATATATTCCCATAGCATCATCTCCTCTCTGTTGAACTGATGAAATTATCCAATTGGGCACTTTCCCAAAAGAATGAATACCCATAAGATCCAGATTCTAATTTTTATAAGTAATATATAGTAATAAAGAGTCATATGTAAGTACTAATTCTGCTTCCATTTTTCTTAGATCAAAACAATCCAATCCAAGAAGCATTAAGTATTTACTACATACCTTACTATGTAATAATCTGGCAATTCAAAGTCAAAATTTAAATTTTTTTTTTTAAGAAAAGGTGCCTTAGCTTTTGAGGAGCTAAAGTTCTACTAGGTTAACTCAACCCAGTCTAATGTGGGATTCTGGCAAACAGGGTTCTGTGCTATATGACAACCATGTGGTACCAGAGAAGACTGCAGAAATGTCTGCCACTTCATCTAAAAATACTGCTCAATCTTTATCAGTAGCACTAATTTACACGTAAGTTTAAATAATTGACTTATAGTTTTCTGTTATTTAAATGTTTTAAGTTCTTTTTAAGAAAAAAATATAATGTGAAATTTCAGAGGAAAGGTTATTCCGTTCAGTTAATGTGTGCCAAGGCTTTTTAGGCTTGTGATAATTTGAAAAGTTTTAAAGTATATAGGGCTTACAAAATAATTAATAGCATGTTTGTAAGACCCAAGTGTTAGTTTAATGAGTGTTTTTTGCTCTATCTAATTTAGGTGGAATATGAAGGCTTAAAGCATGAGATTAAACGATTCGAAGAAGAGATGGTATTGCTAAATAGCCAACTAGAAGATGCCATCCGGTTGAAAGAAATTGCTGAACGCCAATTAGAAGAAGTCCTAGAGACTTTAAAAAATGAAAGAGAACAAAAGAACAACCTGAGGAAGGAACTCTCCCAATATATTAATCTCAATGAAAATGTGTACAACAACCATATCAATATCTCAGTAGATGGACAAAAATTTGCAGAGGATATGAGTGAGCCAAACAATGATGACAAAATGAATGGACACATCCATGGGCCACTTGTGAAAATGAATGGAGATTATCGGACTCCAGGAAGGAAAGGAGAAACTCTACATCCAGTCTCTGATTTATTCAGTGAGCTTAACATTTCAGAAATGCAGAAACTGAAGCAGCAACTTATGCAGGTAATAAGTTTGGGGAGATTGTTGGAAAGTGGGTTTTTAAAAAAATCTATTCAGGGAGAAATTATAGATTCAATGTAAGTTACCTGTTGAACTAGATTTTCTTTCCAACAGTAATTTCTTGTTCATCTTCTAATTACTACTTGATGGTATTCTAATGGAATAAATTAGAATGTGTGAAAGCTGCATATAAATTGAAAAGACCCAGCAAAAAGGATAAAATGTAAAAGTTAAAACTAGTAGGTACAGCTAGCTAAAGAGCCAGTGCTAAAGGAAGAAGAGTTTGATGAGGTCTGCTCTGTCTACTGCAATTGGTAAGAAAAAAAAATGAGTAATTTTCTCCCATGCAAACAGAGTAAAGTTACCAAAGATTTATGCTTTTGGTGTTAGAGTTTGGGATGAATTTTAGACAGACTCCCATTTTATTATTTTTTAATATAAGTTATTTATTTTTAGTTTTCAATATTCACTTCCATAAGATTTAAAGTTTTAAATTTTCTCCCCCTCCTCAAGAGGGCATGCAATCTGATATAGGCTCTACTTATACATTCATAAAAAACATATTTTCACATTAATCATGATGTAAAGAAAATTAGAATGGGAGGAACCACAAGAAAGAAGAAACAAAACAAAACAACAAAAGAAAAGGAGAGCAAATAATGTGCTTCCATCTGCATTTATACTCCAGGGTTCTTTCTCTTGATGTGGATAGCATTTTCCAGTGTGAGTTTTTCTGAAATCTGCCTGCTTGTCTGTCATTTCTTATAGCACAATAGTATTCCATTCCATTCACATACCACAACTTGTTTGGCCATTCCCCAGTTGATGGGCATCCCTTCAATTTCCAATTCCTTCCCACCACAAAAAGATATGCTATAAATATTTATGTACATGTGGGTCCTTTTCCCACTTTTATGATCTCTTTGTGATACAGACCTAGAAGTGATATTGCTAGGTATACACAGTTTTTTTTTTTTTTTAATAAAAATTTATTTATTTAACTTTTTTACATTCATTTTCACAAAATTTTGGGTTCCAAATTTTATCCCCTTTTATCCCCTCCCCCCACTCCAATACACTGAACAATCTAATTTTCCCTATCACCAATCTGCCCTCTCTTCTATCATCCCTCCCTTCTCTTGTCCCCATCTTCTCTTTTGTCCTGTAGGGCCAGATGACTTTCTATTCCCCATTAACTGTATTTCTTATTTCCTAGTAGCAACAACAATACTAAACAGTTGTTCCTAAAACTTTGAGTTCCAAATTCTCCCCATCCCTCCCTCCATTCCCTTTGGGAAGGCAGGCAACTCAATATAGGCCCTATCTGTGTAGTTTTGCAAATGACCTCGATAATAGTCGTGTTGTGTCAGATTAACTGTATTTCCCTCCATCCTATCCTGCCCCCCATTGATTCTATTCTGTCTTTTGATCCTGTCCCTCCCTGAGTGTTGACTTCAAATTGCTCCCTCCTCCCATTGCCCTCCCTTCCATCATCCCCCCCTTTCTTATCTCCTTCTCCCCCACTTTCCTGTATTGTAAGATAGGTTTTCATACCAAAATGAGTGTGCATTTTATTCCTTCCTTTAGTAGAATGTGATGAGGGTAAACTTCTTGTTTTTTTCTCAGCTCTCCTCTTTTTCCCTCCACTAAAAAGTCTCCTGCTTGCCTCTTGAATGAAATATAATTTACCCCATTCCATTTCACCCTCTTTCCTTCACTACATTTCTCTCTCACCATTTACCTTAATTTCTTTTAAGATATGGTCCCATCCTATTCAATTCACTCTGTACTCTCAGTCTCTGTATGTGCGTGCATGTGTGTATGTGTATGTGCATGCATGCGTGTACGTGTGTATGTGTGTGTGTGTGTATGTGTGTGTGGTCCCACCAACTACCTAGATACTGAAAAATTTTAAGAGTTACAAATATTGTCTTTCCATGTAGGAATGTAAACAGTTCACTTTTGGTAAGTCCCTTATGACTTCTCTTTGCTGTTTACTTTTTCATGCTTCTTCTCATTCCTGTGTTTGAAAGTCAAATTTTCTTTTCAGCTCTGGTCTTTTCATCAAGAATGCTTGAAAATCCTCTGTTTCATTGAAAGACCATATTTTCCCCTGAAGTATTACACTCAGTTTTGCTGGGTAGGTGATTCTTGGTTTGAGGCCTAGTTCCTTTGACTTCTGGAATATCCTATTCCATGCCCTTCGATCCCTTAATGTAGAAGCTGCTAGATCTTGAGTTATCCTGATTGTATTTCCACAATACTGGAATTGTTTCTTTCTAGCTGCTTGTAATATTTTCTCCTTGAGCTGGGAGTTCTGGAATTTGGCCACAATGTTCCTAGGAGTTTCTCTTTTTGGATCTCTTTCAGGTGGTGATCGATGGATTCTTTCAATACTTATTTTGCCCTCTGGTTCTAGAATGTCAGGGCAGTTTTCCTTGATAATTTCATGGAAGATGATATCTAGGCTCTTTTTTTGATCATGACTTTCAGGTAGTCCCATAATTTTTAAATTGTCTCTCCTGGATCTATTTTCCAGGTCAGTTGTTTTTCCCATGAGATATTTCACATTCTCTTCCATTTTTTCATTCTTTTGGTTTTGTTTGGTGATTTCTTGGTTTCTCGTAAAGTCATTAGCCTCCATCTGTTCCATTCTAATTTTGAGAGAACTCTTTTCTTCAGTGAGCTTTTGAACCTCTTTTTCCAGTTGGCTAATTTTGCTTTTGAAAGCATTCTTCTCCTCATTGGCTTTTTGAACCTCTTTTGCCAATTGAGTGAGCCCTATTTTTCAAGGTGTTATTTTCTTCAGTATTTTTTTGGGTCTCCTTTACCAAGGTATTGACCTGTTTTTCATGCTTTTCTTGCATCTCTCTCATTTCTCTTCCCAGTTTTTCCTCCACCTGTCTAACTTGATTTTCAAAATCCTTTTTGAGCTCTTCCATGGCCTGAGCCCACCGAACATCCACCTCGGATGTCTGGGATAGAGAGGCCCTGACCTCCACATCTTTCCCTGATGGCAAGCATTGTACTTCTTCATCAGAAATGAAAGGAGGAAGGAACATCTCTTCCCAAGGAAGTAGCTCTCTGTGGTCTTATTTTGCTTCCTTTTTCTGTGCATTTTCCCAGCCAGTTACTTGACTTCTGAGATTCCTGTCCACCCACTGCCTAGATCTGCCCAGCTAGTGGTTGGGGTCTGAGATTCAAATGCTGCTCCCCAGCCTCAGGGCTTTCCGTGGTGGGAGCGGCTGCTATTCAATGTGAGCTTAAGTTCTGGTGCTGGGGTGGGGGCAGGGCCACCTCCCAGCTCAGTTCCCTCAGGGTGTTTATGCGGAGACCTTTGGTAATGGACCTGAGCCCCTGTCTGCTCCAGGAGTCCCTGGCCACTGCTTCCTCCCACAGCTGCCTCCCGAAGGGGCCCGAGTCATGGAGACACCCCGCTCCCCTCTCGGCCAGCCCAGAAGTCTCTCTCCCTGACCTGGAGCGCCTCTGGGTGGAGGAACCTTCGCGGCCACCAGAGGTTCCGTCCCTGAAGCCTTCTCAGATCTGCTCCTCTGGGGCCGCGTGGCCAGGGCAGCACAGGGGCGAGCTCCACTGTCTGGTGTGTGACGGAACTTTCGGGTCGGTTTTTCAGGGCTCTCTGGAACAGAAATCTCCACTGCGTTTCTGCCTGGCTTGCATTGCTCCAGATTTTGTGGGGAGTTCTTTTTACAGAAACTTTATGGGCTGTGGGTTCAGAGCTAGCATATGTGAGTCTTTCTACTCTGCCATCTTGGCTCCTCCCGAAAGAATCCGATAACTTTTCTAATATTGAACTAGCCCTGCATTCCTGGTGTAGTGTATTGTCTTCAAGATATCTTGCTGTAATCTCTTTGCTAATGTTTTAGTTAAAATTTTTGCATCTATATTCATTGAGGAGATTGGTCTATCATTTTCTTTATCTGTTTTGACTCTTCCTGCTTTAAGTGTCAGCACTATATTTATATCATAAAAAGATTTTGGGAGAACTTCTTCTTTATCAAATAGTCTATATAGAATGGGAATTAGTTGTTCTTTAAATGTTTGCTAGAATTCACTTATAAATCCGTCCAGCCCTGAAGATTTTTTCTTACAGAGTTCATTAATGGCTTGTTCAATTTCTTTTTCTGAAATGGGTTAAGTATTTTTTATCTTCTTTTATTAATCTGGGCAATTTATGTTTTTGTAAATATTCATCCATTTCACTAAGATTGTCAAATTTATTGTCATACAGTTGGGCAAAATTGCTCTTAATTATTGTTTTGATTTCCTCTTCATTGGTGGTGAGTTCACCATTTCATTTTTGATGCTGATAGTTTTCTTCTTTCTTTTTTTAAATCAAATTAACCAAAAGCTTATCTATTTTATTGTTTTTTTCCAAAGACAAGTGTTTAGTTTTATTGATTAGTTCATTAGCTTTCTTCATTTCAATCTTATTAATTTCCCCTTTCGTTTTCAGAATTTCTAATTTGGTACTTAATTGGGGATTTTAATTTCTTCTTTTTCTATCTTTCTTAGATGCCTGACCAATTCATTGACTTCCTTTTATCTATTTAATTCATATTAACATTTGGAGACATAAAAATTCCCCTTAGAGCCACATTTTGCTGCATCCCATCAGTTTTGGTGTGTTGTCTAATTATTGTCATTCTCTTGGATGAAGTTATTGATTGTTTCTGTGATTTGTTGTCTGACTCACTCATACCTTAGGATTAGATTATTTAATTCTCGATTTTCAGTCTATCTTTCCATGGCACTTTATTACATGTGATTTATATTACACCATATTCTGAAAAGGATGTATTTAATATTTCTGCCTTTCTGCATTGTATTGTGAAGTTTTTATGCTATAATACATGGTCAGTTTTTGTGTAAATGCCTTGTACTGCCAAGCAAAAGATGTATTCCTTTCTATCTCCATTTAGTTTTCTCCAGTGGTCAATCATATCCAACTTTTCTAAAATTGTTTTCACCTATTTAACTTTTTCTTGTTTATTTTGTGGTTAGATTTATTTATTGCTGAGATGGGGAATTTGAGATCCTCCACTAGTATAGTTTTGTTGTTTACTTCTTGGTGTAACTCCCTTAACTTCTCCTATAAAATTTGGATACTAGACCACTTAGTATATAACATATCCTACTCCAGCTTTTTACCTTTATTCTATGTGTGTTCCTCTGCTTCAAATGTATTTCTTGCAAACAACATATTGTAGGATTCTGGTTTTTAATCCAGTTTGCTATCTGCTTCCATTTTATGGGAGAGTTCATCCCATTCATTCTCACAGTTGTGATTACTATCTGTGTCTTTCTCTCCATCTTATCTACCCCTCCCCATTTATGCTTCTCTCTCTCCTTTCTCTGCTCACTAGAGTTTTGCTTGTGACTACCACCTCCATCAGTTTGTCCTCCCTCCTATCACCCCCCCTCCCTTTTTTCCCACCTTTCCCCTCCTACTTTCTATAGGGTAGGTTAGATTTCTTTACCTGACTGATTATGTTATTCCCAATTTGAGCTACATCTGATGAGAATAAGTTCAAACAATGCTCATCTCCCTCCCTTCTTTCTCTCTACTGTAATAGGTCTTTGTGCCTTTTTGTTTGATGTAATTTACCTTTGTGTGCCTCTTTCTTTCCTCTTCTCCCAGTACAGTCCCTTTTCACCACTTCATTAAATTTTTTTTATAACACATCAATGTCAACTTATATCCATGCCCTCTATGTATATCCCTTCTAAATGTCATAATAAAGATACAGTTCTCAAGAATTACAAGTGTCATCTTAACATGCAAGGATTTAAACAGTTTGCCCTTATTAATAACATGTTGTTTTCTTTCCTGTTTACCTTTTATACCTGTCTTTAGTCTTGTAATTGAAGATCAAATTTTCTGTTGAGTTCTGATCTTTTCATCAGGAATATTTGGAAGTTCCCTATTTTGTTGAATGTCCATTTCCTCCCCTGAAAGATTATGCTCATTTTTGTTAGGTAGTTGATCCTTGTTTGTAATCCAAGCTCCTTTGCCTTATGGAATATCATATTCCACATTCTCTAATATTTTAATATAGAATCTGCAAGGTCCTGTGTAATCCTTACTGTGGTTCCATGATACTTAAATTGTTTCTTTCTGGCTGCTTGCAGTATTTTCTCTGACCTGGTAATTTTGGTATTTGATTACAATATTCATTGGAGTTTTGAGTTTGGGATCTATTTCAGGAGATGATCCGTGAATTCTTTTGGTGACTTATTTTACCTTCTGCTTCTAGGACCTCAGGACAGTTTTCCTTTATGATTTCCTGAAAGATGATGTCCAGGCTCTATTTTTTTTTCATCATGGCTTTCAGGTAGATCAGTAATTTTAAAATTATCTCTCCAGATTTGTTTTCCACCTCAGCTGTTTTACCAATGACATATTTTTTTTTAAATTTTCTTGTTTCTGTTTGACTTATTCTTGATATCTCATAGAGTCATTAGCTTCTACTTTCCAAATTCTAATTTTTAATGAATTATTTTCTTCTATTAGATTTTGTACCTCCTTTTCTATTTAGCCCATTTTATTTTTTAAGGAGTTCTTCTCTTCAGTGAGTTTTTATTCCTCCTTTTCCATTTGGCCAATTCTACTTTTTAAGGACTTGTTTTCTACAGTAAGTTCTTTTCCTTTCTTTTCTACCCTCTTGACTTTCTCTTGCATACCTCTCATTTCTTTTTCCAATTTTTCTTCTACCTTCATTATTTGACTTTTAAAATCCTTCTTGAGCTCTTCTAAGGAGGCTTTTTGGACTTGAGACCAGTTCAAGTTACCCTTTCAAGGCTTTGGATGTGGGTATATTGACAATGTTCTCTTCTGAATTTTTGCCTTGATCTTTCCTATCCCTATATTAAGAATCTGTGGTCATTGTATATTTCTGAATTTGCCTGTTTCCTATCTTTTAAAGTCGAACTCTCCTGCTAGAATACAGGGGACATTGTCCTAAGCTTCTTGTGCTAGATGCCTGAGACCTGGTCACTGACTTTGTGTTCTGGGGCCTCAGGTGCTGGCAGCTGGACCCTATAGAGGTCTGGCAGCTTACCTGGTGCTGGTCTTGGGTCAGCAACACTAAAGCTCTTGGGGTGGCAGTAGGGAGTCTGGCCCCTGGAGGATGTCTGCTCACCTGGGCTTTTTTTAATGCACTGAATGATTTGGCGGCTGGAGAATGCCTGCCCACCAACACACATGGTGGTTTTCTGAGTTAGTGTCTCTCTATTCCCCTGCTTGGGCTGAGGCATTTTGGGGGTGGGGTCCTGGTGTTAGAGTGTGCTTGCTCTAACACCCTAGTGCTCAGGATCTCTCCCTGGTTTGTTGAGGTGGGGCTTGCCACTGGCTTGCTGAGACCTTCCCTCCTGTACTGTTCCCTGCCCCAGAGCAAGAGGGGCTTTCCCATTAATCTCTCAAGCTTCATAGTCTACAAGACTGCTGTACCTCATCTTTCTGCTGGCTCAGCTGTTCCAGTGTTTTTCCTGGGGCAATATTTTCTGGGCTTTCAGAGGTCAATAAGGGAGAATGAGAGCAATTTACTCCACCATCTTGACTCCCAGAAGTCCTGTTTCAGAATCCCATTTAGCAACCACTATTAATAGAACATCCTGCAATATATAATTAGGATATTTCCATGTCAAATCCAACAGTTTATCCTGACATCATTCTGCAAATTCTACTATATGAAAAATATTGCATATTGAATGTATTAACTCTAAGGAAAATGTTTAAGGATTTCCACAGTTATATATTTAATGCCTACTACATTCAGAGCACTGCTACACATTGAGGGAAATGCAAATATAATAATTATGTTCAGTTGTAAAAGCAATCATTTTATCTGCTTGCACATTAACCATAGAGAATTAACTATAAAATTGTTCCCAGACCATTTCAATCAGAAATTCATCAAAAAAGATGAGAAAATGAAATGATAATAACAATAATAATCATCACTGATTTTTCATGGTACTTTAGAGGTTTGCAAAGCATTTCACATGATTATCTCCTTTGACAATCAGCACAATACGTAAGATAAGTAATACAGGTGTTATCTCCATTTTATAAATGAGAAAATTGAAGTGTAGAAAGATAAAAATGACAGCCTACGGTGTCATAGTTTATAATGTCAGAAATGTCATTTAATCATCAATTTATAAGCGAATGGTTGCTAAGATCTTTATCTTAACTTTATCTTAACTCCCTCTTAACTCTTTGATGGCATTTGAGTTCTAACGTTAGACTTGTTTCTCCTCCCCCTATTAGAACATTAGCACTTCATCATTATATAATACCTTCAATTGCTCAAAAGTATGTACCCTTTTATATTTCTCTTAACTCCTGGGTTTTCATTTTTAAGTTTCTACTCAGTTCTGGTCTTTTCATGAGAAATGCCAAGAAGTCCTCTATTTCATTAAAGATCCTCTCCCCATCCCCATCCCTCACCCCCAGGAAAACTATGTGCAGTTTTACTAAATTATTCTTGGTTGCAAGGATGTTTTTTGCTTTTGGGAATATTGTATTGCAAGCTTTCTTCTTCTTTGTTGTGGTAGCTGCCAAATGCTGTTCTTGATTGTATATTCTTTCTATACACTTGTACCACACACACACACACACACACACACACACACACATTGTTAAGTAGAAATTCTGGATTTCAGCCACAATGTTCCTGGGAGTTTTCATTTTAGAGTTTCTTTCAGGAGGTAGAGTCTTTCTAATTTCACATTGCCCTCTGATTCTAATAGATCTGGAATATTTTTATTCTTGCTTTCTTAAAATGAAAGTTCCAAAGGAAAGACTTGGAAGGAGAATAAGTACTTTAATAGAAGGTGCAAAACTTTACTCATTTTGGACCTCATATAGGTCAGTGGCTCAATGAGATAATATGAAACACTAGAATAAAATTTAAAAACTGAAAAATATCATAAAATGCAAAATATCTCCTATCAAAAACAACAGACCTGGAAACAAGGAGAGATGATGATAATGATAAGGAGCGGGGAGAAGAGCTATCTTATATTGTAGTTTAAAGTTTCTAAAGATTTTATATTTGCAGAATCATATGAAAGCTCCATTTATTTCTCTCTAGTGTTTTTAGTGTCTTGCTTCATGTCTTCTAGAAATTCAATAGAGCTTATGACAGATCTTTTGTGTCATAAAAGAAATTTGGTAGAACTCCTTTGCCTATTTTTTCTAAATAGTTTATATGGTGTTGGGATTGATTGTTCTTTAAATATTTACTAGAATTGACTTATGTATTCATCTGGCCCTGGAGATTTTTTCCTAGGGAGTTCATTGATGACTTGTTCAATTTCTTTTTCTGAGATGAAATATAATATTTCCTCTTCTGGAAATTTATAATTTTGTAAATACTCATCCATTTCACTTATATGCCAATAAATCTGGTAATCTAACTGGGGAAAAATGGCACCTAGTAATTATTTTAATTTCTTCTTCATTCATGGTGAATTCACCCTTTTCATTTTTGATACTGGTAATTTGGTTTTCTTCTTTCCTTTTTCAAAATCAAATTAGCCCTTCATTTATCTATTTGACTAGTTTTTTTTTCCATAAAACCAGCTTCTAGTTTTATTTATTGGTCAATCATTTTCTTATTTTCATTTTTATTAATCTCTTCTTTGATTTTCAGGATTTTGAATTTGGTGTTCGATTTGAGATATTTCATTTGTTCTTTATCTAGTTTTAAAAAATTTTATGCCCAATTCGCTGATCTGCTCTTTCTCTCTTTTATTGATGTAAGCATTCAGCCATCAATTTTTCCCTTAATATTGTTTTGGCTGCATCTCATAAGTTTTGGCATTTTGTTCACTGTTGTCATTCTCTTTAAGGAAATTATTTATTGTGTCTATGATTTGTCCTTTAAACCTCTCATTCTTTAGCATTAGGCTATTTAGCTTCCAATTCATTTTTAATCTAGGTTTCCATGACCCTTTATTAAATGCAATTTTTATTGCATCATTATCTGAAAATGATGCATTTAATATTTTTTATTTTCTGCATTTGTTTGTGAAGTTTTTTATCCCATAATATATGATCAATTTTTGTCCACATGCCAGATACCACTGAGGTATATTCTTTTCTATTCCTATTCAATTTTTTTTCAGAGATTTACCATTTCTAACTTTTCTAAAATTCTGATCATCTCCTAATCTTCTTTCTTGTTTATTTTTTGTCAGATTTATCTAGTTCTGAGAAGGAAAGGATTGAAGGGTCCCCCATTAATATAATTATAGTATCATTTTACTGTCTGTTAACTTCTCTGTAAAAATTTTAAATGCTATACCATTTGGTCCATATATGTTCAGCATTGATAATACATCATGTCTATTTAGCAAGATATCATTTCCTTCCATATAGCTTTTAATGAGATCTATTTTTTGCTTCTGTTTTGTCTGAGATCATGATTGCTCCCTCTGCCTTTTTTACTTCAGCAGAAGTATGATAGTATATGCACCAGCCCCTCACCATTATTTTGTGTGCATCTCTCTGCTTCAAATTTGTTTCTTGTATATATTGTAGTATACTGATTTTTAATCTGCTCTGCTACCTGCTTTCATTTTATGGGTGATTTCATCCCATTCACATTTACCATTATGATAACTCACCATGCATTTTCTTCTGTCATAGTTTTTCCACTATATGTGCTTTCTAAGCATTCTTCCCTGGATTCTCTATGTACTTTGTGGGAATGTGTTCCTGACTTTTGAGGGATATTTCATACAAACTATGCCACAGTAATAAATACCTCTAACTAATTAAGCCTGGCTTCCTAAATTATATTATCTCTTAATCATAGGGGTAGTGGTGGGAGAAGAAGCACAGACTGAGAGCTCATATACTCTAGCATTAGAAGGGTATCTTCAATTCCACAAGGGTATACTCAGAGTGCTGAGGGTGTGCCTATGTAATAGCCACACTCTGGGATCCAACTCAGTGCAAGTGGGAGTTGGAATACATGTATAGTGAGATAGGATTCTATTGATTACAGATTCAATAAGGTACTTTCCTTCCCTCCAAAATATCATAACCCATCATTATTTAATAATGTGAAATGGTCTTATTTAAAAAATTAAAAGTTAATGGAATCAAAAGTAAGTTACATATGTATTCTACATTAAGTTTCTCTAGCAAAACAGTCTACCATGTACTGAAAAAAATCTCATCTCTACCTTCTTCATTCTGAACACTAAGTAAAGGCTAAAATACCTGTAAGGACTGTAATACAGGAGATAAAATTACTGTCTTTTGATTGATGAAAATGGAGTTATCCCAGCAAATTCCATTTGTATCTTAAAACACAAACCTGCTTTTGTGACTGGAGCTGAAAACAGTTATACAACATGTATGGTGATTATAATCTTCAAAGTGCTTTGCAGATACTTATGTAAAGCACAATAAATCATGAGTTATCTAAGAATATACTCTCTAAGATTGGATTACTGTTTTAAGGAACTACAGTCTGCAGTATCTAAGTGCAAATATTCAGTATTTCATAGCTGTATATCAGAATAAATAATCTTTATTTTATCTTATCTGGTCATTGTCAAGGCTATCTAGAGACATTATTTGTAGAATTCACTTCTCATACTCTACTATATGTGTAAATCCCAAAAGGTTTAGACTGCAAATTCATTTTAGAAATAGAACATTCTGAAGTTATATGTCCAAACTGGGAGTCAGAACCAGACTCTCAGTCTAAAACCACTTGAGACCCAGAATTCCAATGACCACCTCTCACACAGAGTTTAACACCTTTTATTTATTTTATTTATTTGGCAACTTTCTATCCTGTAGATTTTCATTTTATCTACAAGACTTTTTTATGTACGTGCTCTATTAGAAACAACCCCTTCATTTTACAAATGAGCAAACTGAAGCCCAAGGAGGTGAAGTGATTTGCCCAAGGTCACACAGGTAGTAACTATCAGAGGTGAGTTTTAGCCCTATATCCTCTGACTTTGCTTTTTTCATTGCCCCACATTGCTTCTTATTAGCTATAAGACCTTGAGCCAGTCACTTAACATTCCTGAACCTTACTATAAAATAAGCTGTATTTGCTTCATTGAGTTGTTAGGATCAAAATGAAATAACTTATGGGAAATATTTTACGAAATGGAAAGCTTTGCATAAATGCTGTTACAATTGCTAGATGTTTTCAGTGGATTGTATTCATGGATGACAAAAATAAATTATATGCGTGACACAAATGGCCACATTTTTTTTTCTACCCAGATTTTTTCTTGTCTCTAGACAAAAATTCTGCTTTATACAAGAGAAGCCTTATGTAGTAAGTCCAATACATTAAAATATTTTTGCCAGTTAAAGTGATTTGGTTATTAGGACACTTATAACTGATGTACTTTTGAACATGAAAATCATTAAGATTTAGTCTATAAATGCATCTCTAAAGGCAAATCCACTGAGAAGAGGAGTTGCATTGCATGAGCTTTCCTGAGTTCCTTTACCCCTGGCAGTCAACCCATGTGCCACATATAGGGAATTCTCCCACTTCTCTTGCAGTGTGTACAAAATGCTACAAATAAATAAATAAATACTACAAAGCATTATCAGGCCTTCTTTGTTGTGGTTGCATTTGTCCTTCGTTTTCAAAGAGGACCATGACATTGACTTTGACTGGAGTGAGGGAGGGCTGTGCAGGTCACCAGCCTCACTTCTCCTCTTGAACCATCTGGACCCAATGACCAGATAATTATCGAGATGACTGGAGATGGCCTAGGATGCAATGGGAGATCCTTGCCCTTTTAGGCTAAAGCCATTTCAGGTACTCCCTTAAAGTGAGGTAATGTTCATTCAGGGAACAGGCCTTGCCTCTTTAAGAAGTGAGTTAAAGGTTGGCCCCTTTAAGTCAAAACAAAACAAAACAAAAAAATCAAGCTGGGAGGGGGAAGACCCTCAAGGTTACTGTTCCAAAGGAAAACAGTTACCATTGACATTCACTCTAAATTCCCTCAAAGCCAGGAGAACCCAAAATATGGCCATTAGGTGGAGCTTGGGCAGAGACCCATTGTGGTCTAATGTATGAGCTTCAGAGAAGGAAGGAAGGATGGAGGAAGGAAGGAAGGAAGGAAGGAAGGAAGGAAGGAAGGAAACCTCAAGTTAAACTGGAAATTTACCTCCGTTTGGAGAGGAGAAGCAAAAAGGACTCAAAGTACAAAAGTATTTATGTCAGTGCTTAAGGTTCTTTTTGTGGTGACCAAGAATTAGAAACTGAAGGATTTGAGTGAACAAGTTGTAGTATATGATTGTGATGGAATACTGGTGTGCTGTAAGAAATGATGAAGAAGATGGTTTCAGAAAAGTTTAGGAAAACTTGGATGAACTGATACAAATTGAAGTGAGAAGAACCAGAAGAACATTACACATAGTAGCAGCAGTAGTGTAATAATGATAATCAAATTTGAAAGACTTAGCTACCCTGACCATTAAAATGGGCCATGGCAGTTCCAAAGGATTCATGATAAAAAATTCTATCCACTTCCAAAGAGAGAACTAATTGAAGCATGTTTCCTTTTCACTTTGTTTTTCTTGCTTTTTTTTTTTTTTTTTTACAATATGGCTAATTGCAAGACTTCACATATATAATGGGTACTGTCTTGCTTGCCTTCTCAGTGGATGGAGGAAAGACTGGAGGCAGGGAATTTGGAACTGAAAATTTTAAAAAATCAAAGAGAGGGAGTGATTGCCCCATCACAATTATTTTCCTACTCTCCACAAAGGCAAAAATAGAAATCTCCCTTAATGATGTGGAATGGGTCATTTTAGATCACATCCATCTAAAAATAACCCTGGTTCCTGTCATCCAGTTCAATTTGCTACATAAAAAAGACATGATTAAATGTATTTATGACCTTGTTTAATTTATTTAATGCTACTTCAGAAACCTAAAACCTTAATGTCCTTTGGAGGAAAATATTATTGATAAATAGCTATGCTAGTCCTTGGTCCTTTCTAAATTAAAAGATAAATTAGGGCATTGTAATTTACAAGTTTCAGTCATGCTCAAACTGAAGTTTCAACAGAAAAACAATTCTTTGGGTTTTTTCTTAATTTAAGACTTAATAACCAAAAAGATGAGCAATTCTGCATACAAAGTATATTAGACAAAGAAGATGGTACATAAAACCTTAAATCTCTTTTATACATAGCTTACTTTCCCTCTTAAGTATATTATAAATTTAGCATGTCACTTTCAAAGTCATCTTGCTTGTCTGTATTTTTTTCTATGCATTTGAAACAATTGTTTCAATGAATCTCGTCTTAAATTTTTTCTTTTTCTTTTCTTCTTTTTTTTTTTGGTAATCCCTCTTGGTGATTTGCTTCCTAACTCCCTCTTTACCCCTTCAGGGGGAAAAGGACAAAAAACAAAACCATTGTAACAAATACATATAGTCAAGCAAACAAATTCTCCAAATGGCCATGTCCAAAAATTTGTGTCTCATTCTTCACCTTGAGTCTATCTATCCCTTTGAAGAGGTAAGTAGCAAATGTTATGGTTTATCTTCTGTAATCATTGTTGATTATTTCACTAAAGACAAATTCTTAAGTCTTTGAAGGTTGTTTTTCTTTACAATGGCAGTATTATTGTAGACATTTTTCTCCGGGTTCTACTCACTTCACTGTGTATCAGTTCATACACCTCTTCCCAAGTGTCTCAGAAAATGAGTGTGGCAAATTTTTAAAAAGCAAATATCATTCAGAAGATTATAGATTTAAAACTAGAATGAATTTAATATGATCTAGTCCAACTCTCTCATTTAATAGAGATTCAAAAAATTGAAAGCACCTACTACATTGGTAGTAAGTAGCAAAGTCAAGATGTGACCTCTTTGTTCTTCCCACTACAATAGACTGCCTTTCCTATGTATCCCAATCATATTATGATTTGTAAAAAAAAAAAATTAAGCTATTAGATTAACTAGTGGCTTTGCCATTTTTTGATTCTAAGTCCCTGTGATGTATAAAATTATGAGTGCATAACGTATATAGCATAGTTCTGCACCAGTGTTGATGTCAATACAGGAAGGATTTTGATCACAAGAAGAAGCAAAAAAAAATGCTAACTTAAATTTAAATATTGGCAGCATATTCTTTGCTGTTGTTTTGGGAAATCTATGAATGCCTGAGTGTAAATGCATGAAATCCATTAATTAGGGTTTTCCATTTAATTCATTAATCGATTTTTGTTTTGCTATTACAGGTAGAGCGAGAAAAAGCCATTCTTCTGGCCAATCTTCAAGAGTCCCAAACTCAATTGGAACACACAAAGGGGGCACTCACAGAACAGCATGAGCGGGTTCATAAGCTCACAGAACATGTCAATGCCATGAGGGGCCTACAGAGCAACAAAGAACTGAAGGCAGAGCTGGATTGTGAGAAGGGCAGGGACTCAGGGGAACAAGCCCATGATTATGAAGTTGATATCAATGGCTTAGAGATACTTGAATGTAAATATAAGGTTGCCGTTACAGAGGTAATTGACCTTAAGGCTGAAATTAAGGCCTTGAAAGAGAAATATAATAAGTATGTAGAAAACTACACAGAAGAGAAGGCCAAGTATGAGAGCAGGATTCAAATGTATGATGAGCAGGTGACCAATCTAGAGAAAACTACAAAGGAAAGTGGTGAGAAAATGGTCCATATAGAAAATGAGTTGCAAAGAATGACAAGTATAGCCAATGAAAATCATAATACCCTTAATACAGCCCAAGATGAGCTTGTGACATTTAGTGAAGAGTTAGCTCAACTCTACCACCATGTATGTCTGTGTAATAATGAGACTCCAATAGGGTCATGTTGGACTATTATAGACAAAGTAGAGTAACCCGCAGTGGAAGCCTGAAGGGACCTGATGATCCCAGGGGACTTCTGTCACCACGACTCACCAGGAGGAGTATGGCATCACCAGTAGAAACAAGGACCCCATCAGAATCAGTTTTGAAAGAAAACACAGATGCCAACAAAGAACCAAGTCCAACCAAAACACCAACAATCTCTCCTGTCATAACTGCCCCTCCTTCATCCCCTGTGTCAGACACCAGTGATATTCGAAAAGAACCAATGAATATCTACAACCTGAATGCCATTATTAGGGACCAAATCAAACATCTGCAGAAAGCAGTAGACCGGTCATTACAACTATCACGTCAACGGGCAGCTGCACGAGAATTGGCACCAATGATAGATAAAGACAAGGAAGCCTTGATGGAAGAGATTCTAAAATTAAAGTCACTGCTGAGCACAAAACGGGAACAGATAGCCACCTTGAGGGCAGTGTTAAAAGCAAACAAACAGGTAATATTTTATATTTCTAGAATTCAGTTACTCTATAAGCCTTTATTAAGTGTGCCAGGCACTGTGCTGAGCAATAGAGATATAAAGAAAAAATAGTCCTTGCATTTAAAGAGTTATTATTCTAGTGGTTGAGATAACATGTAAATGTGCGTATACACATATGTATGTGTACATTTAAGATATCCATTGAACCAATGGAATGGAACCTGGGAAACTTCCTACAAAAGTTAGGATTTGAGTTGAGTCTTCAAGAAAGCCAAGAATTTTAAGTAGAAATGAGAAGGTAAAGCATTCAGGCATGGAGGGCAACTAGTGCAAAGGTGTGGAGACAGGAGATAACAGTATCATGTGTGGAGAACATTGAGCTAGTATGATTGGGACAAGAGGATATGTAGGAGAGTAACATATAAGAAGACTGGAAAAGTTAGAAGGAGCTAGGTTATGAAGATCTTGTAATGCCAGAAAAAGGAATTTATATTGACCATAGAGTTAGTAGAGAGCCTCTTTGGCAGCTGTGTGGAAGATGGATTGAAATGGGGAGAGAATTGAGGCAAGAAGACAAATTAGAAGGCTATTATAATAGTTCAGGTGAGAAATGATGAGATCTTGAATTAGTATGATGACTATAAGTGGAGAGAATGAGATATTTGCAAGAGATATAGAAGTAGAAACAAGATTTGGTAACTGATTAGAGATGTGGGAATGAGGAGTTGAAATGACACCAAGTCTGCAAATTTAGTTGACCAGGAGGATGGTATTACCCTCAACAGCACCAGAAAAGTTGGGAAGAGAAGTGGGTGTAGAGGAAAAGATAATGGGTTTTGTTTTGGACACATTGAATTTAAGATACCTGTAAGACATCCAGTTCAAAATGTCCAGTAAAGAGTTAACAGATTTGCTGCCTTAGTTGAATACCACTTACGATTAATTTGTAGAAAATTGTGTTTTCAAGATCTTGTTGACTTACTTTATCTAATAAAATGTTTTTTTACATCTATGATATCTTTTTTTTTTTTAAATTTTACCCTTATTTTGAATGCACCCCATCAGGAAAGCTCTTTGGAATCAAAATGCTCAAGCACCACCAAGAATGGCTTAAGTTAAACTAGGGAGCATAACTCTATACAGCCTGATGCTTTACATCAACCTGAGATGGAACTTTATAGATGACATAAAGGAATGAAGCAGGAAATCAGTGTGAGAAAGTAGTATAACTCCCTATCTCTTTCTGTATATATCTTTTCAACATAGCTTCATTACTTCTAGTGTCTTGCATATGATAAGTGCTCAGTTAACATTATTGATATATGAAACATTCTAAATTTGAAGGAAATCAGACTTGCCTATTACAAAGGTAATTAGCATTAATTCTCTGCCCTCTCTGTTAATTATTGCCGCTAGGTGGCGCAGTGGGTAGAGTCCCAGGTCTGGAGTCAGGAAAACTCATCTTGAGTTCAAATGTGGCCTTAGACACTTATTAGCTTGGCTAGTCACTTAACCCTGTTTGCCTCAGTTTCTCATCTATCAAATAATCTGGAAGAGGGCATGGCAAACCACTTTAGTATCTTTGTCAAGAAAACCCCAAATGGGTCATGTAGAGTTGGACAAAACTGAAAACAACTGAACTGAATTTTTTGTTTCTTTCAGAACTCAAATTAGACACCTAATTTATCTTCCTGTGTCAATCTCTCCTACCTCCAAATCCATTTTCTCCATAGTGGCCCACAGACATTCCTAAAGTACACATTTGACTGTTATTGCTTTGCTCTAGAAGCTTCTGTGTCTCCCTGTTGTGTTTAAAATAAAATACAAACCCATAATTTTGGGATTTCAAGTCTTTTACCACCTTTCTCTAGCCCGTCTTTCAAAGCTAATTCATATTAGCTTTCATATATTCTACCCTCTAACCAAATTGGCCTACTTGCTGTTCCCCATGTGTAGTAAACATTTCATCTCCTTTTATACATAGTCCTTCAGACATAGAATGAACTGTTGCCTCCTATTAAAGCTCAGTTCCAGGGTCACCTCCTGCAAACTAGTATAAGATAGTAGATAGAAAGCCAATCTCAAACCAAGAAGACCTGAGTCCATACTGTTTGTGTGATGACCTTGTCAAATTACTAACATCTCACTGCTCTCTAAGCAATTGTCTAAGACCACAACTTATAGGAAAGGGGGTGAGCACTTTTCCTTATTTGGGAGTTCCCTATACCCATGAAATAATAGATTCTGCCCCCATCTCCCTATTTATAGATAAGAGCTTTTTCATCTCCAAATCCCATAATGCACTGCTGCTCAATGCAGGGAAATAACCAGAAATAACTTTATCTTTAAATCTGGATTAGATAAAAGAAGAAAAACAATCAAGGAACTATTAAAAACAAGAGAGAAAAGTTAAAGAATCTAAAGTCATTGAAAATATTTACTTAATGCGAACACTAGAATTTGCACCTCATGAGGAAATGGGCGATAAAAACAGCATTGATGTCTCAGGTGATTTTTGAAAAGTAGAAGAGTATACTTAGACTAGAATTTCAAAAGCCCTTTTAAGTTTGATGGCTAACAGATGAATTATACCAAAACTGTTCATTTTTTTAAAATTGGTATTTGCTATAACCATCATGAATACATTCTTTCACAATATTTAGCAGAATATTTTTTTCATGTTCTATATACAACAATATATGTGACAGTGGCAGGGTAAAGCCACAGAAAAAAAAGGTAGAGCTAAGAAAGAATACTTTAGTGACAGGTAGCAAACACCATGGCAAAATCAACTTGAGATAGCTACTGAACATCCACAGAGAGGCAGAGAAAGACTGCATCAGTATCTAACTGGTTTGTACTATAGAAAAATCATATCACCCACTTAAAGGTAACAGCAACAAAAGAATATGCAGAGTGGAAATAGGAAAACACAAGTATGTCAGAATTCTATATTACTTTAATCCGTAATAGTAAGCAAAAATTGTAAGAAAAATTGTAGCCAAAAGCCAAAAGACTGAAATCAATATTAGGAATCAAAGTTGTACAAATAACAAAATAGACAGTTCACCAATCAAAAACTTTATTAAGAGAAAGAAGGAAATTATGAGCTTACAGACAATTTCCCAAGAAGGAAGACGTGGAAGATTTCTGGTTATTCATATGGTTACAATATGTCCAATGCAACAAAATGCAGGTTCTGTCAAGTACAAAATAGAAAGCTTATACATTCAATGCAGTGAATGATAGAACTGTTTCATCAAGGAAGGTGACTGAAACAGTACCTTTTTATTCTGCAAAATTAGATTACTGGTTCAGATGCTTCAGAGTGGCAGATTTATCATTAGCAAAGGGTTTTTACCAATTTCTTCTCAGATTTAAATCTGATCCCCAGCTTTCTTAACAGAAACCATTGCATATCTGCTACCAAAAGATAAGAACCTCAATGACCTCCAAATATCACATCAATTATGCAGGTATTTTATAGAAAGCATTGCACTTACATCACCAAAAAAATCTGTTAATACAAGAAAATAATATATTGTCTAAGGAGCAAATAGGGTGTGTCAATAAAGTCCCAGGGCGATTCCATCATCACTTCAGTAATTGTTGAACATACCACCCCAAAGTACCATAATATTTGCATTGCCTTTATCGATTAATTGCACAGCTTTTATCTCAGTTCCATATGTATGTACTACAAATATAGAAAAGAAATCTATTTATAGTGAGAACATTTTGATACTGGTATACACATAAAAAACTACTGTCTTTTAAATACCAATATAATATGCTGTAAACTATTGATATAAAATATGGAATTTTTTCAGGGAAACATTTTAAGCCCACCATGGTTCTGCCTAGCTTTATTTCATGACTCCTAAAAAGAACAAAGTATGTCTGCCAAGTGGAAGACAGAATGAAATCAAACCTTTTATTTATCCTCTGACGTACATGGATAACATTATACCATATAGCTCTACTAAAAAAAGAAAAACCTCACACACATTAAATAGCTCTTTTATGTCATTGAATTTTTTTCCAATGATATAAAAATGTCATTTACATTAGGAAAACTAAAAGTAATGTACACCAAAGATATAGACTGAAGGTTTGGAGTTTGAATTTGGTGGTCAAATTGAACCAACAGATGAAGGCAATACCTAGAAATTCTTTGGTGTCACCCGGGAAAGATTGGTTGAGACTGTGGTTGAATATGTTATAATTTACTAGCATCCTAAAATCAAGGCTGAATGCAAAGAATACATTTAAAGCAATTAACACTTATAAAATTCCATTTTTAATATATACTTTTGGAATTATAAAATGAACTATAACGTATTGGTCCTAACAAAAATTCATAAAATATAAATGAAATACAGAGCTCATTACCTTAAAGCAGCTATAGAAATGTTAATACTTCATCCTCCCAAAGATGGAAGAGAATTGAAAGACATTCTGAGAACACATGATAAGTCATAATCATACATAGATACTTTTGGAACATGCACACATCATTTCTCCAGAAAATTATAAAGGCTTGTGACAGGTACTAACTGTTGGATTTGTCACGTTACTGAAAATTCTTTACTCTTAAAAGGTGCCTACAAAACAGTTAATGTACAACACTGGAATTGGAAGGTCCCTCATGCTTGACATCCATGTTCAACAATATGATGTGATAAGTGTCAAACAAATGTTACTCAGTTTCATAGAAGTGGGTTTATGATGGTACTTTAGGACCACTACTAGAAATTATAGTAGAGCTATTCTTAAGGAGCCTGGACTTAGTGCTCAGTGCAGATCATAGAAATGGTAGAAAGTATGCAGCATATCATTACAGGCTGAAAACATTTATTACCTATCATACACTTAGCAAGACTCCAGATGAGGATTGAAAACTCAACCAATACTATAACAGAACCTGAACGTTAAAACAAACTGAAATGTTGCCCATAATCATCCGCTAATACATAGAAACTGAAGAATGGTGCTTTAAAGGACACTGTTTCCTAAGGAAAATTATTAAAATTTCAATTTACACCTTAGAAATCAGCAAACACTACAAATCACTTGGTTTATTGTTATGTTGATTGCTTTATGTGTTTTAGTATGGACCTGAAGCTAGGAATGGTCACTTATAGTTTTTAAATAAAGTTTTGTTGTATTTTAAAATGTAAAAAGCATACATAAAAACCCAGAAAAAAGAAAGTTACCAACTTGATTTGGTCCTCAGATCATAGTTTGCTGATCCTTGGTACAGACTTAAGAAAGTGGTAGGAAAAATATGAATACAGATTAAATTTTAAAATGTGTTGTGCATACTTTTTTTGGGGGGGAGAGCCAGTTGTTAAACATTTACCAGCACACCACCAGATGTTGCCATAGCAAATACTTGGTTTGTTGATATTACATGTCCTATGTAATCTCAATACAACATCTCAGACCCCAAAATACGAACTTAGGACAAAGGCAATCAGGTTGAAATCAATGGAACTGGTTTCTTATGAAATTTCAAAATGCTGAATTAGAATCAGAAGTTTAAAGCTAAAAGAGGCCATCTAGCTCAATTCTTTATTTTATCATTGAGGAAAGTAAGGATCATCTAGGTTAAGTGCCATGTAAAAGGCCATGTAGATGATCATTGAGGGAGCTGGGCTTAGAACCCAGGTTTCCTTACTTCTCGTCTAGTATATTTTCTACTATGCAATACACTGTACAATACATACACCAAATGCATGTAGACCTTAAAAGAAATACATTGTCAAAAACTTATATAAACATGTATTATGTGATACCAGTGTACTGTTTTTAATTAATTTTAAATTTGTTAAATGCAAAAGTAGATATAAAACCTGACATTCATTAAGTTCTAACTAATTAGCTAACAGAATCAATCTATCATATAAAAAACACATATACATAGTAGGTATTATGGGGTAAGCACTGGGGAAACAAAGATAAAATAGTCCCTGCCTTTAAGGAACTTGCATTCTAATGGAGACAACACCAAGGAAATAAGGAAAATGAGTTTCTTAGAATTTTTATAATTTTCCCTGTTTCAGACAGCTGAGGTGGCACTAGCTAACCTGAAGAATAAATACGAAAATGAAAAAACAATGGTGACTGAGACCATGACGAAACTTAGAAATGAATTGAAAGCCTTGAAAGAAGATGCAGCAACTTTCTCATCCTTGCGTGCCATGTTTGCAACCAGGTAAGAGTTACTCAATCATGAATTCTAATGAGATGCTCATCTAAGTTTCAGTCAGTCAACTAATATTTATTAGGCACGTACCATGTCAAAGGCTATAGAAAACAATTGGGATGTTTAAAAAAAAAAGCAAAAAGTACCCTTGACTTCAAGGAACTATTGAGGTTGGAGTACTGGGAATCCCAAAATACGAACAGGCTGGGTCCTGCTTGAATGAACTCAACACAAGCCTTCGTAAAACCAAAGAAAAACAAAGTTTACTAAAGATTCACCCTATTGGGTTGACTGTTAAAGGAGCCCAAGCATTTGTAACGCTTGTACTATCAAGCGGGCCAGATAGAACCTCAGCTAGGCAGAGTCTGAGCTGGATTGAATCTGAGCGCCTTCATGGAGGCAAGGTGGGACTTAAATACAGAAGACAGGAAAGAATCTAGGTGTCACCAGGGATGTCCCCAGGGGCCCTAGGGATGGCCTTGATAGGGGAAAGTCAGTCTGGAACTACATTCAGGGAGGATTCTGATGGGACTGGCTGGTGGTTCAGACAATAGGACTCTGATAAGATCAAGAATCAAATGCAGGGAGCACCAGGCTGAGCTACCTGGACCTCAAGAGAATGCTAAATCAAATAAGGGGAATCCAGAGCCCTCCAGGGTCAGGCTTTCTGGGGCCATTCAGACAAATGGGACCAAAACCCTTCTGGTCTAAGGGACAGAGTTCTCTGCTTGGGCTCATACCCCATCAGAGCTTTCTTTCTAATGGGAGAAACTAGATAGATAGATAGATAGATAGATAGATAGATAGATAGATAGATAGATGATAGTTATAGATTTTACAAGATAAATAGAGACTAGATGAAAGGAAACTTTAAGAGAGGATAGCACTGATAGTTTGCAGGACAGGGAAAGGCCCCCTAGAAGAGTCAGCACTTAAGATAAGCCTTAAAAGAAGCAAGGGATGCTGAGAGTCAGGGAATTGCAGAGAGACACAGCATTCCAAGCATGGGAAGCAGCTAATTCAAAAGTAATAGAATGGGGGGGGCGGAGCCAAGATGGCGGAGTAGAAGGACGCACGTTTACGAGCTCCGAAACCAAAGCCCATGGAATTGGTGTAGAAAGAGTCCCCCATAGATTCTGGGTGAGTGCAAGGTGTGCAGAGGCAGAGTGGAGGAGATTTCCGTCCCAGGGAGCCCTCAAGACCCGTCCCCAGGGTCCGGCGCGCCCCGGAGAGTAAACCCGACCCCCAGCGCTGCCCTGGCCGAGGCCTCAGAGAAGCGAATCCGAGCAGGCTTCAGAGACGGAAGCTGAAGCAGCCGGGAAAGTCCCTCCGCCCACAGAAGCAGGTCAGTGAGAGAGGCCGCGCTGAAGGAGAGGGGAAGCAGGGAGCCTCCGTGACTCGGGCCCCCTCGGAGGAAGCGGCGGCGGCGGGGGACGGGGGCAGGAAGCGGGGTGGCAGCAGAGGCGTGGGCTGGGGCTGAGGCGGCAGCGGCCCGGGACTCAGGAATCCCCCAGCTGCAGGCGGGATCTTCATTACGGAAGATTCCCGCATAAAACCTGACGGAGCTGAGCCTGGGAAACGGCCCTGCCCCCCGCCCCGCTCTGTTGCTGAAGACTTCTGCTCGGGACCCCCGGGGGAGCTGAGATTGGGAGGCGGGCCCCCCCACCCCGCCCCCACCCGCTCCATTCTTGAGAGTCGCTGCATAAAGCCCCCCCCCCCCCCCCCCCCCAGGGATCAGAGTCTCGGAGACAGCCCTGGCCCCGCCCCAGCACCTGAACTAAAGCTCACTGATTGACAGCCAGCAGGAGGAAAGCCCATTTGAATCTCAGAGGCCAGGCGCTGGCTGGGCGGATCCAGGCGGGGGTGGAAGGGAATCTCAGAGGTCAAGTAACTGGCTGGGAAAATGCCTAGAAAGGGGAAGAAAAATAAGACTTTAGAGAGTTTTTTCCAACAAATGCAAATGATCCCGACCTTCGGATCTGATGGGGAGGACGAGAACGTATTTTTCCCATCAGGGAAAGATGTGGAGGGCGGGGCCTCAGTACCCCAGACACCCCAGGGGGGTGTTGGGTGGGCTCAGGCCTTGGAAGAGCTTAAAAAGGATTTTGAAAAGCAAGTTAGACAGGTGGAGGAAAGACTGGGAAAAGAAATGACAAAGATGCAAGAAGAGTATGAAAAAAAGGTCAATATCTTGGTAAAGGAGACCCAAAAAAATGCTGAGGAAATTAACACCCTGAAAAATAGGCTCACTCAATTGGCAAAAGAGGTTCAAAAAGCCAATGAGGAGAAGAATGCATTCAAAAGCAAAATGAGCCAAATGGAAAAAGAGGCTCAAAAGCTCACTGAATTTAATAGTTCTCTCAAAATTAGAATGGAACAGATGGAGTCTAATGATTTTATGAGAAACCAAGAAATCACCAAACAAAACCAAAAGAACAATAAAATGGAAGAGAATGTGAAATATCTCATGGGAAAAACAACTGACCTGGAAAATAGATCAAGGAGAGACAACTTAAAAATTATGGGACTACCTGAAAGCCATGATCAAAAAAAGAGCCTAGACATCGTCTTGCATGAAATTATCAAGGAAAACTGCCCTGACATTCTAGAACCAGAGGGCAAAATAAGTATTGAAAGAATCCATCGATCACCACCTGAAAGAGATCCAAAAAGAGAAACTCCTAGGAACATTGTGGCCAAATTCCAGAACTCCCAGCTCAAGGAAAAAATCTTGCAAGCAGCCAGAAACAAACAATTCCAGTACTGTGGTAATACAATCAGGATAACCCAAGATCTAGCAGCTTCTACATTAAGGGATCGAAGGGCGTGGAATAGGATATTCCAGAAGGCAAAGGAACTAGGACTCAAACCAAGAATCACCTACCCGGCTAAACTGAGTATAATATTTCAAGGGAAAATATGGTCTTTCAATGAAACAGAGGACTTTCAATCATTCTTGATGAAAAAACCAGAGCTGAAAAGAAAATTTGACTTTCAAACACAAGAATGAGAGGAAGCATGCAAAAGTAAACAGCAAGGAGAAGTATTAAGGGACTTACCAGAAATGAACTGTTTGCATTCATACATGGAAGGACAATATTTCTAACTCTTAAAACTTTTCAGTATCTGGGTGGTTGGTGGGACCACACATACACATGTACACGCATGCACACACATACACACATGCATTCACATGCAGAGACAGAGAGCACAGATTGAACTGAATAGGATGGGACCATACCTTAAAAGGAATTAAGGTAAATGATGAGAGAGAAATGTAGTGAGAGGAAAGAGGGAGAAATGGAAGGGGGTAACTATATGTCATTTAAGAGGCAAGTAGGAGATGTTTTTAGTGGAGGGAAAAAGAGGAGAGCTGAAGAAAAACAAACAAACAAACAAACAAACAAACAAAAGTTTACCCTCATCACATTTGACTAAACGAAGGAGTGAAATGCACACTCATTTTGGTATGAAAACCTATCTTACAGTATAAGAAAGCGGGGGAGAAGGAGATATTGCGGGGGGATGATGGAAGGGAGGGCAAAGGGAGGAGGGAGTAATTGAAAGTCAACACTTGGGGAGGGACAGGATCAAAGAGAAACAATGAGGGGCAGGTGAGGAGGGATGGCAATTCAGTTAGTCTTACACAACACGACTATCAGGAAGGTCATTTGCAAAGCTACACAGATATGGCCTATAATGAATTGCCTGCCGTACCAAAGGGAATGGGTGGGGAGGGAGGGATGGGGAGAATTTGGAACTCAAAGTTTTAGGAACAATTGTTTAGTATTGCTGTTGCAACTAGGAAAGAAGACATACAGTTAATGAGGAATAGAAAGTCATCTGGCCCTACAGGAGAAAAGAGAAGATAGAGACAAGGGAAGGGAGGGATGACAGAAGAGAGGACAGATTGGAGATAGGGAAAATTAGATTGCTTGGGGTATTGGGGTGGGGGGAGGGGAGAAAAAGGGAGAAAATTTGGAACCCAAAAATTTGTGAAAATGAATGTAAAATAAATAAATAAATAAATTAAAAAAAAAAAAAAAAAAAAAAAGTAATAGAATGGGATGCTACTGAAAAAGTAAAGAGGTTCCAGGTCATGAAAAGTTTTAAATGACTAACAATGGAATATTGAATCCTGAGCTAATGAGGGATCCCTGGAATTTACTAAGCTGGGGAATGACATGTTCAGACCTATACTTTAGCAAAGTCATTTATGCAACTTTGAAAAGGATAAATTGGAATGGGGAAAGTCAGCAGGGAGACCAATCGCAATAGTCAAAGACTGCATTTGTCAAGATAAGCGGTACCACAGCTAGGGCAGAGGCTGTGTGGTAGAAAGAAGGGGACATATGCAAGAGACGTAAAGCAAGAAATTACCAAATTTGGCAAATGATTTGAGAGGTCGAATTAGTGAGATAGGGTATGTAGGAGGATAGTGGTACCATTACAATAATAAGGAAGTTCAAAGGGGGATAGGGCTTGAGGGGAAAGATAATAAATTTTCTTTTGGGTATGTTGAGTTTGACATTCAGTTTGAAATATTCAGTCAACAGTTGGTGAGATGAAGAAATAAATACAGAAATCATGAGGTTAGCAAGGGAGAAAGTATAAAGACAAAAGGGGATCAAGGGCAGAACCTTGAGGAACACTTAGAGTTAGTAGGCATAACATGGATGAAGAGCAGGCAGATGATATAAAAGGAGCAGTCAGACAGGAGGAGATCCAAGAGAGAAAACAGTCACCAAATCCCAGAGAGGAAAGAGAACCAAAGAGGAAAGGTAGTCAGTAGTTTCAGGTGTGGCAGAGAAAACAAGAGGGAGGAGGATGTAGAGACCATTAGATATGGCAATTAAGTCACTAATAAATTCAGAAAGAACAGTTGCAGTTGAATGATGAGGTCAAAAGCCAGAATTGCAAGGGGGTTAGAAGTGAGTGAGAATTGTATGCAACTTTTTCAAAGAGCTTAGATGAAGAGGAGAAAAGAGATACAAGATGATAGGTGGTAGTCATGGTAACACTGAGTGAAACTTTTTAAAGTGGGGAGGGGGGATGAGCATGTTTGTAGATATCAGGGAAGAAGCCAGTAGACACAGAGGGACATTAGAGAGTGTGTGCGTGTTGACCTTCACATGCAGAAGTCACCTCATCATTAGAAGCTGGAGTAAAGGAGATAGTGGCGGGGGGGGGGGTTTGGGGGGGTGTCAGAGTGTTGTAAGATAAGGAGTGGAAAAGAGGGAGTCTCAGCAAATGACCTCAGTACAAGATGAAATCCTTAGCTAAGAACAGATGGGAGCAGGGTGAGACTCTTGAGGAGGGAAGAAGTGCTGCTACATTTTCTCTCATACCTCCAGCTCATTGGTTGCATTGGTAGACTCAGACTCTGTTGCCATTTCCAGACCCTCCCTCAACCATTTTCACTGCGCATTTTCTCCTTTGAGATTAATGCTTGTAAGGTTCAAAATTCCCCCCTTGCTGGGGAACCCCATACCTCCCTCATACCATAGGGTGAGTTTGATACTAAAGGAAGAGGCCACAGAGCTCCAGATTGATTATAGCAATCATTATGATTACTTACAAACAGGTGCAATCTCGGGCAGCAGCCAGATGATTCTGTGGATCCCCGCAAAGACCCCAGGAAAGTCCAGTGGTGATCATAGAAATCAAAGGGAGATAGAGCTATAGAGTACATCACTACGGATTGGTGGATATGTTGGGTTTTTCTGCTTAGTTAATATTGACTAATATTTTATACTTAGTATTGAACCCAGTTCCCAGACATCCAGGCATTTACCTAGCATTATTGAGTAAATATCCAGGCACTCAAGCTTGGGTACTGGTGATGTACCAGTCACAGTACTGGAGTTATGACTCAGTGCCTGAATTGATTTTTCTATATAAATTATAATTTGGGGGGGGTGAGGCAATCAGGGTGAAATGACTTGCCCAGGGTCACATAGTAAGTGTCACATGTCTGAGGCAAGATTTGAACTCAGATCCTCTTGACTCCAGGGTCAGTACTGTATTCACTGCACCACCTAGCTGCCCCTTAAGCTATAATTTTTAACAGGTCACCAGGTTGCCTTTCACAGACTTTAAGTTTATGGTTTTCACTTTTTACCTTGCATTATAGCTCTCACTAATTGTGTGGATGTGCTTCACAATGCTATTTATCGCCCAGCTGAGGCGCTGGTGGCTCTTTATCCATTCATCCTCAGGACATTCCCCTTCCTTGATCAGTGTATTCAGTGCCTGCCTCACAGTTTTCTTTTCACATACACTAGCTTTCCAGTTCTTCAGTCCCCATGATCTACTTCTCCACTCCACCTCAGAAGTGTTCATACCTTTGATTTCTGTCTCTCACCAGTGTTCCACTTCTTTGTTCAAGAACTCTGAAATTCTTTTATCTGATCATAATTTTTTTATCATCCGTTCTTTACCTATGTCTTAGTACCTCTAACCGTATTCTCCATCCTCATTGTGACCTCCAATCCTTCTAGCCCTAAGTTCTTTTCCAGGTTATCACTCTTGTACTAATAACACTCTCCTCTCTTCCTAATCCTGACCCTTTGGTGAATCAATGCCCTCTTGTCCTGTCACCAATCATGTCTTGGATTATTCCTACTATCCTCCTCCTTCCATCCTGTTCACATGTTGTCAGAGAACGCGAAAGAAAATCAGAAAATTATGCTGACTGAATTCACTGTAAATGGATACTCATTAATCTCACTGCTACAAGGCAGATCTCACTATCCTCTGCAACTATTCCAAACCTTCTGTCTCCTCAAGCTTTCAACAACACTAGCTCCCTGCCCCATCCCCCAGCTACTTTGCTTGAGAGACAGCGGTCTAATAAATTTCTTCCATTTCTAGTATGTCATGCTTTTGTGCCAGACTTATTTTCCAAGTTCGTTTTCTATTCAGCCTATGAGTATTATATACCAGTTAGAATCTGCTTCTGTTTCTGTCTCTGTTGAACTTTACCAAAGTATTCTCTATTCCATTACTCTCTATTAGCTCCTGGATTTCTTCACATGACTACATTTCTCTGTTATATGATTACCCTCTTACTTCTTATTCTTTTGTCTTTGATACTTTCTCACAGGTCTTATTCCAGTAACTTTCACTCATGAGTTCAAATTCTCCTCCTAGCATTAGGATCTCTAGCTCACTTTTCTTGTTACCCACACCCGCATGCATTTATGTAAAGGCACACAGAGCCTTGGTTGTGATTGCTGGAAATATTGCCTTATTTCCTGAATTTGCCTCCTGTAAACTTCTGGGTCATCTCTGCTATTACTTTTCTTTCTAATTTGTAGATCTCCTTACTTTTCCAAAAGTCTCCTTGCTTCATCGTCAAGAAAGTTATTAAGGATACTTGAAGGTCTGACTAGTAAATTGCCAACTAAGATACATAAAATCAAGGATTCATGGATATTGAATAATCTATCACTTTAATATTCTGGAATAATAAAATAAGATGCTCACTATAATAGGGAAAACACTAGATTTGGAGTCAAAGGGCATGTATTCAAATCCTGAATCTTTTACTACCCTTGTCCTTTATACTCTCTGGGCCTCAAGTTTCTTCATTTGTAAAATGAGGCTAATTAAGATAAATGATCTATGTACCCTTAAGCTGAAGAAGCAGTATTATGGGTTACTTTCTCATGCCTTAACTTCAGTGATGCCTGGCCCCTTTCTTACTTCAACTTCAGCTTTCTTCAGAACTTTTGTAAAACTGTCTCCCATGCTTACAATGCCTTTTTTTAAATAATTTTAATGGATGTCTTCTTTTTCTTACATCATCATAATTATTCCAAGTATTCCTACTCCTCTCAGAGAGTCATATAACAACAATATTTTTTTAAAGGGTTAAAAATTATCACAATTGATGAACACATTGAAAAATTCCAAAAAACATGTTCAACATGTAAGACTTTTGAATCCTTAACCCCCATAAAGTGGTTACTTGAGGATGTCCTCTTGTATCCTTTCTTTCAAGTGCTCAGTCTATGTAATTTTATTACATTCACTTCTGCTTTTTTTTAAATGTGTAATGTTGTTTTCTTGGCTCTGCTCACTATACTTTGCATTAGTTCTTACAGATCTTTCTATGATTCTCTATATTTATTACATAAATAATTTCTTACAGCATAGCAAGATTTTATTACATTCATGTACTATAATTTTTTTAACCATTTCCCCATTGATAGGCATCTGCTTTATTTCCAGTTCTTTGCTATTGCAAAAAGTGCTGTTATAAATATCATGGCGTAAATAGAAACTTTATTCTTATTAACAGCTTCCTTGGGGTATAAGCCCAAAGAGGGGTCAAAGGATATGGACATTTTAGTCACTTTGTTTACATAATTCCAGATCTTTGCAAAATGTACCAATTCACAGCCCCAACAACACCTCATTAGTATTCCTATCATCCCACAACCCCTCCAACATTTAATACTGTTATTTTATGTCATCTTCATAAATTTTCAGGGAGTGAGATAAAACTTCAGCACTTGTTTTTATTTGTATTTCTCTTATTTTTATTAGTGAGTTGGACCATTCTTTCTCATGGTCATGAATACTTTGCAATTCTTTTGAGAACATCTTGTTGATACACTTTTACCACTTATCTATTGGGGAATGACTATTAGTCTTATATAAATATTTATTTTTTATCTATATTGGATGCCAAACACATAAAAAAAATCTAATAGAAAGATTTTTTTCCTATTTGACCACTTCTCTTCTTATCTTAATTCTGTCTGCAAAAGCGTTTCAGTTTCATTTAATCAAAGTTATCTATTTTAATTTTTGTTATTGCTTCTGTCTTTGGTTAAGAATACATTTCCTACTCATAGTTGACTGATCTGTTTCTAATCCTAAAAATGATCTGTTTCTCTTCTAAATTTTTTTATAGTAAGATCTTTAATATGAAAGTTTAATATCCATTTAGAAATGTATTTTGGAATATGTTGTAAGAGGTTGGGTTATGCCTAATTTCTGACATGCCACTTTCCAGTTTTTATCAAATAAAGAGTTTTTCCTTGTTAATTTATATTTTCCACTTTATCAAACACTAGGTTATTGAATTCTTTTGTTTCTGATTCTCTCTTATCATGTCTGTTCCACTGATTTATCTCTTTATTCTTTAACCAATACCAAATGGTTTTTGTGACTACTGTTTTATAATCTATTCTGAGCCTTGGAAGTGTTATTTCCCTATCACTCATACTTCTTTTTATCATTTCCCTTAATATTCTTTTATAAAGTATTTCCTTGGTAATTTAATTGAAATACCATAAAAAGTATAAATTAACTTTGATAGTATTATCATTTTTATTATGTGGGCGTGACTAAGCCATGAACGCTGAATATTTTTCTGGTTAAGTTGTTTATTTCTTTGAAAATAAATTCTTTGAATTTCTATTCTCTGTAATTGAATCTATACAAGTTTTTTGTGTGCTTTGATCAATTGATCCCTAGATATTTTATGCATTTTGAGTTATTTGGAATAGAATTTCCCTTTCTGTTACTGTTTCCTGTGTTTTCTTATTTTTATAAAGAAATGATGTTGGATTTTGAGGATTGATTTTGTAGCCTTCAATTTTGCTGAAGCTGTTACATTTTCAATTAGCATTCTTGCTTACTCCATAGGATTTTCCAATTATACCATCATATTATCATCAGAAAGGGCCAGTTTTATCTCCTCTTTCAAAAAAGAAGAGTAAGTAGTGAGTAGAACTGCTAATCTGGCTTCACTTCTCACCAATAAGGAGGGACTGGTTTCTGAAATATAAATGATACTGACCAGTCTGTCTTAGAATTTGTAATAGACATGGGGAATTAAGTTGGGCATAATCTTCCATAAACCCTAGATTATGGGCATAACTATTTCAGAGAAAGGAGAGTTAGGATTCTGTGACTAAAATTCTAAAAGGGAAATCAGATGGAGGGATTTATTTATTGCATTTATTTACTTTTCTGTATTTCTCTTATTTAAAGTGTTCAAGGCGAATAATACCTTCAGTTCTGATTTTCTTTCTAAAAATGCTTCAAACACCTTTTTATTATTGGTCCATATTTTCTCATTTATGATGAAATTCAGATTTGCGTGGTAGGTTACCCTGGGCTGCATCCTGAGCTCCATTGCTCTTTGGAACCCATTATTCCATTCCTTCATATATTTTCTGGTAAGTATAGAATGGTCTTGCATTATTCAGATTTCCTTTTCTTTGTATTTGGAGATCTTTTCTCCTGATCACTTAAAAGAACTTGTTATTTTTGAATTGTTAAATTTAAAACAACTTTCTTCTGGAGGTAATTTATGAAGTCTTTCAATTTGTATTTCATTTTCTATGTTCAGAAATTCCAGGCAGTGAGTATTCTTCTATTATTTTCACTCTTCTATTATGTTCTGCAATGTATTGTTACGGTTTTTTATCCTGTAATGTTCTTCTGGGAGACCTATGATTGTTGCCTCTCATTATCCTGTCTGTGAGATCACTGTGTCTTGCTTGTATAATGAGCATATTTTCCTTTAATGTTACTGTTTTTCTTTCTCTTCTTGATTTTTCTTTACTTCTATATATTTTCATTCCCACTTTATTATTCTCTTTTGTTTCTTTGGTGAGATTCTAATTCGTCTCTTCTGTTCATTCTTTTTACTGTGTAGGACATATATTCTGCTTTTATAATTCTCACTTAAACCACTCAGGAGCAGTGTGTTGTGGTTCCAGGTTCTCCTGAAAGTTCTAAAATTCAATAATAAAGAGGTGTTTGAAACAAAGAACATCCCAAACAAGAGAAACACAGAAGAGTAAATAAATCCCTCTGGGTAACTTCCTTTTTAGAATTTTAGTCATGGAATCCTAATATCCATTCTTTGAAATAATATGCTGATATTCAACGTGGCAGATTACACCCAACTTAACTCCCCCTGTCTGAGAAAATTTCTAAGATGAAGTGATCTTCTTTCTTAACAAGTATTGGATCAATATTATCAAGTGTTTTGCAATATTTATTCATAGATGCTTGAACATTGTTTACTAAATCTGAGGGTTATATTTTCTTCTGTTGTTAATATTTTTCCTTTCAAGAAAAAGGTCCTTTCCTTTTAATATTTTTCCTTTCAAGGAAAAGGTCTTTTGGAGCTTTTTTCTTCCTGAAATCTTTGATAATTTCAAAATTTTTTTTCTGCTGATTTTCCCCTATTGCACATTTTCTAATTCTGTCACCTTTGATGGTGGTTTCCTTTGGGACTGATTGCCCATGCTGAGTAATTCACAGTTCCCAGCTTAGGTGTCTGCTCCAAGTGACTTTTGGGGACAGACCGGCGCCAGCTGGAGCTTGAGCTCTTTGCCTCAGGGTTAGTAGAATGTTGCACAGTGCCTCACCCAACCCCCCACAATGTCCTGACCCTCCATTTTTCAGTCCTCTGGGCCAGCACTGGCAGGTCATTAAGCTGCCATGCTGATACTTGAGGTTATTCTCTCTAGCACCAACAGTTCAGAGCTTTGCAGTGTTGGTGCTATGGGGTTGTCTACTATATACTACTATAGTGCTATCAATACCCAACACACTTTTGCTCCTGAAGGCTGTTCTGAAGCAGATTTTCACAACCTGGAGCCAGGGTCTTCATGGCAACAGAAAGAGGGAAGGGGGATCAGGATGGGAGGTTGAGCTTTGTTGCAAGCCTTGATCCTTGGGTCTGCTAGTTTGGCCTTGCATCGGGTACCATGGGAAGTGTGGGAGAGGTGATGAGGGAGTTTTAGTGTCACTGAGTGTCACATCACAGGTTTATTTTGTTTGTTGTTTTCTAACCTTCCTTTGAATTCTCCATCTCTTAGACCACAGAAACAGCAGAAGTTGCTTTATCTTTGAGCCATAATTTCTGTTGTGGAGAGGTCATGAGGATGAGAAAAATGTCTAGTCCTCTATCTTGTTCATTGGTTTCTTTGATCACATTTGCCCTTTCAGAACCCCTATCTCCATTCCACATTTGACTCAACCCCTTCTGGCATGAGGCCTTTCTTGATCCCTCAAATGGTAGCAACCCCCATCCAAAATTATTTTGTATCGACTTTGTATATATAGCATGTGTTCGATTCAATTCAATAAATATACATATTTTTAATTTTAATATTTTATTTTTTCCCAATTACATGTAGAAATAATTTTAAACATTCATTTTTTAAAAAAAATCTCAAGTTCCAAATTCTCTCTCCCTTTCTCCTTTCCCCCCTTCAGAAAGCAAGCAATTTAAATATAGATCATACATATGCTGTCATGCAGAACATTTCCTATTAGTCATGTTGTGAAAGAAAAAACAGACCTGTGTGGTTATGCAGTAGAAATCATTAGAAAGACACTCTATTCAGGATCTCTGGGAGTTAGGACTTAATCATAAAGACTGATCAAAAACTAAGAGGCATAGCGAAATCTGAGCGTTCATTCAGATCCCTCTATTAGAAGAAAGACCATCTGAATATAAGCTCACATAAATCAAGTACATGGATAAAACAGGGAAAGACCATCTTCTGGGGATTAATAGAGAGCTGAGTTCAAATTTACTTCACTTCCCTTTAAGATTTCTCATCTCTAAAATAAGGAGTTTGGATGAGATAATGTTTAAGGTGCCTTTCAGAGCTAAATAGTATGCTTTTAGAAAATTCGATTCTACCTTCTCTTCCTTTTTTATGCCTTTTGATTTTATTGCTGCTATGGCATCTATAGCAATTGTTTTTTTATAGCCAGCTCTTTTTTAAGCACAGAAAATAGCATAGGTTGAAACCTCTTTGAGACCTACAGCAATTTAATAATATAAATTCATTATCTCTTACCAATCTTTCCTATATGTGTTTGTATGTTAAAGCATTGTTTGTATTTGTATATTCAAGAATTATTTGATTATTTCTAATATTGATTTTCAGTTGAAGAATAAATGCATTGCTTTGGTGTTAATTGAAAACAGAGGACTAATCACCATCAAATCACAGTAATTTTCTTCCATACTATGAATCACTATTGTTTGTGATTGTTCATATTTGGTAATTTTTAAATGATGTTTTCAAAAGCTATAAATGCTCTTGAAAGCAGAATTGCTTGATTATTTGCGCAGAGAACCATTATTATGTCTTTCATTATTTTTCCTAAATATTTTTCTTTAACATATAAATAAATATATTTCCTAAGTATACATAATAAATAGATTTTGCTATCAAAATCTAACAACATTTCACTGCAACTTGAAATGCAACTTTGAAAAGTTGATATTTGGATTATGTACTTAAATGTTCTACCAACTTGTTTTCTTTTCTTTTATCTGAAAAGTTTATATTATTCTCCCATACCATGCTTCATATTTTTGGCATCTCCCTCTGAAGATGAGAGCTATGTGCCCCTTAGTATTTGTATCAGTTTTATAATCTCTCCACAGCCTGGTTCTAACCAACAAATGTCTTATTTCATACTACTCTTTATCATATCCTATGTTCCAAGCAAACTGGTCTATTCCCTCTTGCCCAAGCATGATATTCCATTTTTCATTTCACGCTTTTGCATAGGCTGTCTCATAGGCCATAGGCTCATTTTACAGATGGGAAAACTGTGTCAAACAGAGGTTAAGTAATTTACCCAGGATAACCCAGCCAGTAAGTGTCTAGCATCTCCCTGACTTCCTCACTCCAGTCCCAGCTCTCTACCCACCATGCCACCTAGCTGCCTATCTCTGCCTCCATATTATATTTCCCCAGTAGAACATATGCTACTTGAGGATAGGGACTCATTTTTGCCTTGTGTGTCTAGCATCTAATTTAGTACCTTGCATTAAGTAGGTGTTTAATAAGTGTTGATTGAATTGCATTCCTTTCAAAACTCAAACAGAAACCATATCTGTATTATTTGCTTTGTAGTCAGGTGACCCTAAATGAGGTGAAGTTTTTCTCTCACGAGAAAAGAAGAAACATACATAGCACAATTCCTAGATGGCAGAAAACCATCTAAGTCAATCCTCTCATTTTGCAGATGAGAGAACTGAGGCCCAGGGAGGTTAAGTGACTTACCCAAGATCACACAGGTGATAAAGATCATTTAGATTTAGATCAAAATAATTTAGATTTGAACTCAAATCCTGTGACTAAAGAACCAGCACTTTTTGCACCATACCTTGCTTCTTCCTATTGTTTCTCCCTTTTAGAAGCATCCTGATTTAACAAAACAAAAACATAACATTTATAGGTCAGATGTCAGAAGCATCCATTAGCGTTCAAGGAAAGGAAATGAGAAATAACCTAGAACTTAGCAATAGGGCCCCTTACATGACAAAATTTAGCCTTGGCACTGGATTACATGAATGTACTGATAGGTATTTTGTATAGTACAAGCTAAAAAGATTGACTGGGCATCAAAACTGATATGCCTTTTCTCAATTTCAAGTTAGTAAGTCCTTTTCCGTGAAGTTATCTGTGCCATAGTTACCGTCTATGTGAAATCAGTTCAAGTCTACAAGACAACTTCATCAAGACTAATTTATAGGTAAAATAAAAGTATCAGAAAAATAAATGCATATTTCTAGCTTAGACATCAAATAGGAGAAAAGACAGCATGCAATGTATCTCCGTGGTGAAAGACACGTACATTCAGGCTCTTAAGATCCTAAATTTATCAAGCACGGTCCAAATAGACCACCCATTATCCTCTTTTACCAAACTTTTCTCATAAACACATTTCTCTTGACTTCAGATGTGATGAATATGTTACCCAGTTGGATGAGATGCAAAGACAGTTAGCAGCTGCAGAGGATGAAAAGAAGACACTAAATTCACTCTTACGGATGGCTATCCAGCAAAAACTCGCCTTGACTCAGCGACTGGAGGATTTAGAGTTTGACCACGAGCAGTCCCGACGAAGCAAAGGCAAGCTTGGAAAGAGCAAGATCGGCAGCCCTAAAGTAAGTGGGGAGGCATCAGCCACCGTGCCCACCATAGACACTTTCTTCCTGCATAGTCAGGGCTCACAGCCACCAAACATACTGGTCAGCAGTGGCACTCAGAGGAAAAGGTATGCATGCAGTGATCTTTACAGTATGGTGCAGTGGCCAGATTTAAGTTAAAGTTATTCGAAGAACATTATTTTATTTTTAGGGGAGGAAAGGGAGGGGCAGTAAGAAGGTGGGTGGATGTTGGGTAGTCTAAGTAAAAAGAAAATTTCTGATTACCGTTCTTTTACATTTCTTCTTGGCTAATCATAACATAATTGTTAACTGTCTTGTCAGTTCTTTTGGTTACTTCCTGTTTGCATGACTGTAACTTTCCCTACCGACAAAGAGTTAAAAATGAGAGAAAAAGCTGTTACTCTCACAAACGAAGAAATGCGGGGCTCTACATGTGTTGAAACCCCAAAGCAAAATGTACAATAACTGAGCTACTTGGCTGTTTTCTTTTCTTTGAGACAAACATAGGTTTTTTTAAACTTTTGTTCATATTGCTTAAAATGATGGCTGGCTAAAAGAGAATGTCTGTGTCTAGTTTAAATGCAATATATACTTTAAGTATTCAAGCAGTACATTTTTATTCGCATGGTGAATTTTTCATCAAAGAAATTTAATTGTACATTACTTAGTGATTGGAGTTTGTGACCTTCAGCCAGAGAGTCTTGAATGTATATTTTCAGTCAGTAAAAAAAATTCATTTTAGAGGTCATCAATACACGTTCAAATGCTAGGAGTATCTTCAGAGACCCAATCTGACTACCTTGAAATAAATCTCTTCTTTGACTCAGAAGAGCTTATAAAACATGGTTGTGTCCTGCACTGGAAACAAAAGAAGTTAGCAAAACTACTTGTTTTTCATGTTCAACAAATTAAATCACAATGAAAATGATGTTGTCACTCATAAGGTATTGAAAGGTAATTAAAGTAAAACTCTTTTGTTTTCTATATGTATTTTTCTTGGATCTCCTGCAAGACAATTTTCACCTTCCCTTTGTGATCAGAACCATCCCAGGACTTCAGGGGCTTTCTACCAACAGCATTTATTAAGAGTCCCCCCTGATCCCACCTCCACAGAGTCATTTCTTCTGAGGGGCCCCCCTTCCCTGAATGAATTCATCCAAGGGTACCGGCTCAGCAAGGGAAAAAGGTTAACTGTGGCACCACCAGGTAAACATTTTTTCCTTGGGTGCATGTGATACGAATAATTAGTTGAACAGGTTAATATCTCCTCCCATCCAAACATGCCCACTTCCACACAGGCTCTGACTTAGATAAATCTTGAATCTCTCACTTTCAAAAGGACTACTTCATTGTAGTTTTGTGTTCCCTCCGTTTTACTCATTGCCAGAAGAGAACTCCCAAAAGTTCTAGAAGTTATTTTTAATAGCTGAGGGTAGGAAATTATAGTTGGGAGAAAAGATGCATGTAAAAGGTAGAGTAGAGCTGGTCATAGACACAACATAGGCTACATCACTAGATAGTTTGGTAGCTAATGAGATAAAATTTTGGTGCATTTTTTTGGGGTGAAAATTCAGTAATAGGATGCATCCAAACAAAAGCCCTTTCTGTTCCATATCCTTTCAAATTGAATCAAAAATTTTCCTCAAATACTGAACAAAATCAAACAAAAATTCTAGTAAGCCCATTTATTCTCAGGTTCACTTGACTTGGTACAGTGCTCTTTTGGAAACCCTAAAATGTTTTTTCAAGGCAAAGTCATTATTTGATTTAAAAGGCTGCTAAAATAGTCACAGCTGACTTTAAATTTCATCATTTTGAATTTTACTTGGAATATCATTAAGGAAAAGAGGCCAAACAGGAAACATGAATGAAAGTAATACTTCCCAGAAATATGGGGAAATGAATAATATAGACATATTTTTAAAGGAATATGTTGAATGTAACTTAAGTCAAGATCAGAATGTCACATTCTGATATCAGAAGGCTAAATCATTGTTACTACAATTTACAAGCACTGTATAGGAGAAAGAGAACTAGATTTGGAGTCAGAGAAGCTGGGTTCAAATCCTAGCCCTCCCACTGTGACCTTGGGCAAGTCACTTCCCCTCTCTAAACACAAATTTGTCTTCTGTCAAATGAGGGGATTAGCATAATGACCTTTAAGTACCATTACATTTCTAAATTTTTGATCCTATGATGCCACCAATGAGTCCCTCCAGTGTGAAGGAAGAAGATGAAAGCATTGCTCTATTTTACAACAACAACAATTGATTCAGACTTCCCAGGAAAATTAAACTTGTGTTAAAGTATTACTTTCAAATGATAATTTGACCATTTTATGTAACTTAATTGAGAACCTAATGTAAAGGTTAAAAGAATCTTATAGGATCATCAATTTCAGTATGAATTTATAAGTAGAATAATCCAAGAAGTTGGAAGGGGACACCCGATGCCATTAAAAACTGAATAAATACCTGAAAAAGAACCCCTCTTCCCCCGTAATAAACCTGATTAATGGTAATTCAGCCAACTCCTTCTAATGAGGGAAAACTTACTTTCAAGGCAGTTGATTCAAAACCTCAAATCATTTTTTTTAGAAGATTTTCCTTGCATCAGGATAAAATCTGCTTCTGTATAACTTCCATCCATCCTTCCTAGTCCTGCCTCCTGGGGCCAACAGAACAAGTCTAATCCCTCTTCCACATGAAAGTCTTTCAAATACTTGAAGGCAGCTATCATGTCCCCTTCAAGTTTTCTCCTTCATGCTAAAAAATCTCACCGGTTTCTTCAGCCAATCTTCATATGACATGATCTTGAGCCTCTTTACCATCCTACTTTTCCTTTTCTTGATGCTTACTTGCTTATCCATCCTAAACTGTAGTACCTAGAACTTGCCACAGTACTCCAGATATGGTCTATTGAGGGTGAAGTACACCAGGACTGAGCAGATTTTGTGTACTTTCCCTCCTATTCTGAAAGTTAAGCCTTTCTTTGTATAATTTAATGGAGCATATATTTTTGGAAACCATATCATGCTGATGATTTCTAGTAAGCCTAGAGTATGCCAAAATGCCTAGATCTTTTTCTGTCAAACTGCTGTCAAGCTATAACTCCCTCGTCTTGTACTTGTGAAGTTGGTTTCCTAATCCCAAGGTTTTGTTTATTTTTAATACATCTTATTCCATTAGATTTGACTCAACTTTGTAGCCTATTAAGACTGACTCTGGCATACAGTATATATCCAGAACAGAAAGGTACCTTAGAGACTCCTTTACCCTTATTTTACATATGAGGAAACATGAGCTATCCCTCCTTTTGCACCATCTGCAAGATTGATAGGTATGTCTTCAGCACTTTTAGCACCAGCTCCCTGGAGTGCTTCACTTTATCACCAAGGTGATGTCTCTGCTTTTTAGTATGCTGTGCAGATTGGCCAAGGCTTTTCTTCTAAAGAGCAAACATCTTTTAATTTCATGGCTGCCGTCATTGTCTGTAGTGACCTTTTAGATATACAATAAATATACAGTAACCTCTTATTTGATAACTAAAGGTCACAACTACTGGGGCAAGAACTCATAAGTCTATAAAAACTGTTTGGAAAAATGCAAAGTAGTCTGGCAGAAACTAGTATAAACCAACATCTCATACTGGATACCAGTGTAATTTAGACCTCAAAGGTGATATAAGCAAATTAGTGAATTATGGAAAGAAATTACCTGTCAGATTTATGGATAGGGTAAGAGGTCATGTCCAAACAAGAGATAAAGAGGTTGACAGAAAGTCAGATGGATAATTTTAGTTATATAAAATGTAAAATCTTGCACAAATAAAACCAGCCTTGCTAAAATTAGAAGAAAAACAGGAAACTAGGGGAAAAAAATCTTTGCAGCAAGTTTCTGTGGGAAATATATTTCTAAGATATATGGGGAACTGAGACAAATTTATAAGAATAAAAGCTATTTCACAATTAATAAATGGTCAAACAATGTGAATATACAGTTTTTAGAGAAAGAAATTCAAATTATCAATAGCCATATAAAAAAAAGTTCTAAATCACAAATAATTAAAGAAATGCAAATAAAGCAACTCTGAGGTATCACCTTATACCTACTAGATTAATTGAGATGACAAAAAAGGAAAATGATAAATTCTGGAGTGGATGTGGGAAAAAAGGTATACTAATGTACTTTCATGGATCTGTGAACTACTTGAACTATTTTCTTCAAATATTCTGGAAAACAATTTGGAACTATGACCAATGGCTATTAAACTGTCCTCTTTGACTCAGTAATACTGCTACTAGGTCATTACCCCAAATGAATCATAGGAAAATGAAAAGGACTCCTATGTTCAAAAATACTTATGGCAGTTCTTTTTGTGATGGCAAAGAATTGGAAGGTGAGGGGATGCCCACCAAGTGAGAATGAGTAAACAAATTATGGTATATGAATATGATGAAATACTGTTAACCTATAGGGAATAATGAAAGGGATGGTTCAGAAAAACCTGAGAAGACTTAATATGAACTTATATAAAGTGAAGTGAACAGGACCAAGAAATCAATGTATACAATAAGAGAAATATTGTTGAGATAATCAATGTGGAAAGACTAAGGTACTTTTATTAACAAAATGACCAACCACAGTTCCAGAGGGCTCATGATGAAACATGCCAAACATTTAAGAGCTGATCAACTTAGAGTATATTTTGAAGCATATTTTCTTTTTCTTTCTTTTTTGAATATCACTCATGTGGTCATTTGTTTTGTTTTGCTTTATGTAACTGTAATGAGTTTTGTTTTTCTTGCCTTCTCAATGATTTGGGGAGAGGAGGAAAAATAGTTAAATTAGAATTAAGAAAAAAATTAAAAACAAAACTGAATTTTCTTAAAGGGGGATGCTATAAATTTTATAAATATAGCAGGACCTTTCTTTCTTTAGCCTCCTTGGGGCATATGTGTAGCAGTGGAATCTCTCTTATATTATGGACGTTTGGGTCATTTAACGTAATTCCAAATGGCTTCTTTCAGTTTTTGGACCAATTGACAGCTCCACCAACAGTGGATCAACCTTACCACAACCCTCTAACACTATTACTATTTTTTGTCATCTTTGCCAATTTGCTATAAATGAGGTGAAACCCCAGAATTAGTTTGATTTTAATTTCTTTTGTTATGAGTGATCTGGAGAAAATTTCATATAAATGCAAAGAGTTAGAATTCTTTTGAGAATTATTATGTATTTGAATGTTATATGTGTATATTAGTTCCTTATATAACTTGGATATCAGAGTTTCCTCATTGCATTCGTTTTGTTTTAGTGCAAAAGTTGTTATTGCATTTAGTGTAAGTTATTGTATATTTTGTGATTATCTCCTTTTTGAGAGGAGACAGATACTATTCCCCTAGCCATAGTTGCGAAAGGAACTTGATCTGGTTTTCATTTAATTATTTTTAATATTAGGATTGGGGATCCATTTTGAGCTTGTAATATTGTATGTGGTGTGAATTGTACTTATCTAATCCTTATTTCTTTTCCCTGATTTTCTTATCAAATGGGGAGTTTTTATTTTCTTGGGTTTATAAAAATAGTGAATTATTTATTTAAGTGGTTTCTGATTCTTCCTTACTTCTCTAATATGTCTTGTTGATCTACTTATCTAGGTTTTTGTCAGTACCCAATAGCTTTTGATGATTACTGCTTTGTTATGTACTTTGAGATCTGAAGGTCCTATTCCCATTACCTTCCTAATTTTTTATTTCCCTTGACATTGAAGATGTTTTTTTCCTCCAAATAAGTTTTGATATCATTTTTCTAGCTATATAAAAATTTCCTTCATAGCTTTATGAGTATAGTACTATATCTATGAATCAATTTAGGTAATATCATCATTTTTATTATATTCATGTGGCTTGTAGAGGAGAAATATCTACCAGTATCTCCTACCATGAGCACCAGGCTAGATCTTTTCCTTAATATTTAGTTGTTCAGGAGAGCAAGGCTTAAGTCTTTGATTTGTCTTTCCGATCACTTAAGAGTCCCACCCACATGAAATCAAGACCATTTTAATTAACTAGGGAGGTTGACTAGGGAGAGCAGCCCAAGTCATCAGACCCTCCCTCCTTAACCCACACCTATGGTGGGAACCTGATAAGGAATTTTAACCAGATGGATCTCTGTTTGGTGATGAGAGTGGCTCAAAACTACCCAAGCTAAATTCCATATTCTTGTTGAATATTCTTTCTATGTTATAGCTATAGCTATAGCTAAGTTGTTATTTTTTCTCCAAGCTCTAAGTCCTTCTGTTAACTGTTAAATGTTTTCACAAATGCTAGTAGTTTCTATCAAGATAGAAAGACTGAGTCTAGTTCCCATAGCAGTGAAACCATGTGTTTGGTTTAAAAAATCTTCCACTATGCTCTTAACCCTTATTAAGATATCATATAGGTTTTAAAGCAATGTACCATAATATGGTAGTCTCAAACTCAGATAGAAACAGGGGCATAGACTCATTACTATGATATTCACCTTGGATTTTAACAGATATCATTCTGTCATTTTTGAGATTATACCTCAGTAACTGCTTTTCTTACTCTTTTATTGATTATGCAGGCTACTCCATTTCTTCTAAGACATTCTTCCCCATGGTAGTACATATAATGATCACCTGAATTAAATTTAAATTAACACCCATGATATTGATGTTCAATCTTTCGATCTCCTGTTTGAACACACCCAAGTGGTTCATAGATCTTATATTCCAGGTTTCTAGGTAATATTGATCACTTGTAATTGCCCTCCATGCTTCCTCAGTACCATTTTTGACACCTTCAGATTTAGGGGCTCATCTTCCAATGTCCAATTTTATCATGTTAATATTGTCCATGGGTTTTTCTCAGCAAAGATTCTAGAGTGGTGTGCCCTTTCCTTCTTCAGTGGATCACCTCTTGTCAGAACTCTCCATTATGACCTATCCATCCTGGGGTAAACTTGCACAGCCTACCTCACAGTTTCATTGAGCTATGCAAACCTCTCCACCATGACAAAGCTGTGATCCAGGAGAACTTGGGTTCAAGCCCTATTCTTTCACTATGAAAGCTTTGTAAGTCATTTAATATCTCAGAACCCCAAGCCATTCTAAAATGTAGAGAAAATGTAAAAGTTACAATGATTACTATTCTTTCAGTAAAAGATAGAGGAAGTTGAGTATTGGGAGTTCCCCACAATGAAATTACAGGTAAAAGGGGTGTTTTAAAGTTGCATTCCTGTTATCTAGATGTTCTCTAACAAATTATGGATTATAATAAATTTCTCAAACTACGTAACAACTGATTTAGTTTGCTTTTTAAAAATTTTTTCAGAATTGTAAAAATATCCGAGCCTGACATGTCTTGAGCAGTCTTTGAAGTATCATGCCAGTTTTAAATAGCGTGACTTATTGAGGTAATTTTTTCATTTATGAAAAGAACATTAAACTTGAAAGTCAGCTTTTCCTTTTTCTTTCAAAGTGAATTCTGCATGTTTTTTATAAACCTCTCCTTCTCCCCCCCAAAAAAATACTAGAGAAGATAAAGATGTGCTGAATAAGTCATTTCAATAATAATAGTTGATGGCCCACTTAATACAATTAGAAGATAAGCTTTATTCAATAACAAATAGCACTGAACCAGAGAAATCAGACACTCAGATTTGTGTCAAAGTTTTAGTAACAGATAATGAAATTATTAATATGGCATTTGCATAATTTTAAGAAGCTTGGAGCTGAGCAAATAGTAATTCATAACCAAAGTTATATGATTTAGTTACAGTTTTATGCCTGATTTCAAAATCTTTTAAGCCCTTTCAGTAAAATGGTACTTATCTTTTCAGCATCATTTATCCTATTAATTTTTTAAACTTTTCTGTTTTCCTTAATATTTTTAGGCTATCAGTTGAAATGGAATGTTTTCTCCTCCTTAAATAGATCACACTGCAGAATTATCAAATAATAAAACATTTACTAATACATGCAAATCAGAAATTATTATAAGAAACTAGCAGGAAGAGTAAAGTGATGGCAACAATAGTAAAAATGCTAATTCAGTGAGAGGCAATATTATTTTGTAATATTTTTCTCTGCTTCATTTGGGGATAAGGAAGAATTAAATTAATTGATATGATGAATCCATTCCAAAAATGAGGTATTTCTAACAGAGCGGGACAAATAAATGTAGCCATAGAATGAAGCTTGAGAATGAAGAGTTCAGATTTTGGGATGGCCAACCTCCACCCCAATAACACCAAAACATATTGGTGAGTCTATAAATGGCAAAGATCCACTAATGGAAGGCCATATTCTGATATAAACTGTGTATCTCCCCTAGAAGCCAGCACAGTGTTTGAGCATACACTTAGTAAATGTTTGCTAAAGGAATGGCATCTACATTCCCAAAGCCAGTACATATGGCTGCTGGGGATGCAGAAAAGAATTCCTGGTCACTGTGAGACTCTCCCTCAAAGGGCCAGACATCCAAGCATTCTCTGTACTACTTTACCTAGTTTCCCTGTAGTGTTTGAAGAACTTAAAAATACGCGCACACACGTACACATAGGGAGAAACAGAGAGAGAAAGGGGGTGGGGGGGAGAGAGAGAGAGAGAGAGAGAGAGAGAGAGAGAGAGAGAGGGGAGAGAGAGAGAGAGAGAGAGGGAGGGAGGGAGGGAGAGAATATTAATTAAAAAAAAGTATTCTGGCTACAGCAATATACTCACTCAGTGTCAGCCAGTTATTTCTTCTCTCAGCAAAGGGATGAATAGGTGAAGGACAGAATAGAATAAGCTTAGAAAAAGCTCATTTCCCCTGCCTAAGAAATTTCTCAGCCTAACACAAATAAAAAAGGTATTTTCCTTGAAGCCCTACCGCAGGATTTAGAGCTAAAGGAAATCTTAGAGACCATCTAATTGAACTCTCTCATTTTACAGATAAGAAAATAGAGACTTGGGGAACAGAGCTGTAGCTACCAATTTTGGATCCTGGGGCTAGCTTCACAAAAACATGCCCTTTGCAAACAGCATATAATAGTCCCTTGAATCAGCTTTTTAGGAGAAATTCAACTGAGAGAGATAGGAAAAGACCTTGGTACACAAGGCTCTGTAGGGGAAAAGTGCCAGGATATCATGAAGCACCTTCCCCGTTTGGAAGGAGCTTGTCTGTGTCTTGTGTCTGTGTAGGGCTGCTAAGGGGTGGGAGAGATCTACGTAGGCCATCTGCCATGGGCCATAGCTTCCTAGTTTAATTTTTTGAAATCTAGGCAATTTTGTGAGACCATAAGTTTCAGAGAAACTGTCAATTCCATTTGTAGAAGAGTTTTAATCACCTAGAAGTTCTCTATATCTGTATAATCACAGGCCCAATACCTTTCCTTACCCCTTTCTAGGTGCTAAGCTCAAATATTCTTATGGTGCTGAAGAGTGTAAAGACCACGTCCATTTTGGGACATTGAGACAAAGCCCCAGTCACTCCACCCTAGTTATAATTCTGCCCAAGAGATTTGGTGATTTGTTAAATCAAATAGTAAAGAAGATAGTAAGCAGCAGGCTTGTTGCTTTAAAATGAAAGCATCTTTGTAATTATAGAGCCCCAGTTCTTTCAGTTATACAAAATCTAAATTCTATATAATATCTTGGATTCTCTATAACATATTAGGCACATTCTTTAGAATGCTTCAAGCAAAAAACCCTGGCCTTTAACAGAGAATGAGCCTTTGACTATAAAAATTACTCTCGTGACTCTCATGATTATATTATGAGTATCATAAGCAGATAATGAAAGGCAGAATAGAGGCATGGTCCATGCTAAATGCATTCACTCTGCCAACAATTTAGCTTACTCCAATCAGATAACTTTTAAATTTATAAAGAAAATAGCATACCTAGACTTGAATTACAACTCACCTACTACTCTTTGTGTAAGTTATTTCTCTCAACCTCATGTGTAACGTGAGGAGGTTTGATGTTCTGTGATCCTTGGCAGCAGTTCTCACTCTTTCCTCTTTTAACTCTATCTTTGATTGAGGTGGCTCTTCTGCTAGTCAAGGCCATGCTCTGTACTTGTACCCTTGATTCCAACAATATGTTGTTCTCCTCGTATCTTCTTTCTAATTTTCAGTCTCACCTGTTTACTGGTTCCTTTCCTGTTGTTTACAAGTGGACCGAAGTCTTCTTATCCTTAAAAAAAAATTCTCACTAGATCTTACTATGACTATTAATTACCTTATACCTTTCTTCTGCTTCTTAGTGTAACTCCTTGAAAAATCTATTATCAATGTCTACACTTACTGTTTGAAAACTTCAGATTGCAGGCCCTCCTGGGACCTCCCTGTCTCCCTCCCTCTCTCTCCCTCCCTCTCTCTCTCACTCTCTCTCTCTCTCTCTCTCTCTCTCTCTCTCTCTCTCTCACACACACACACACACACACACACACACACACACACACACACACGTGCGCGCATGCCAAATTTTGCTCCCCTTAGGCAGTCTGATTAGGCTTCCCTCCTAAATAATCACTATAATGGTTTCCAACATAGTGTGGACACAAGATCAACTTTAGTGCTACTGCAGCTCAGGACTCCAGAATGTAAGCAATCCATGAGCCTCAGGCTCCCCCATAAGGAATTACAAGTGTGGCACACCCCACCCCACCCTACCACCACACTCATATCCAGCCCAATGATCTCTTAAATACCAAACGTAATGGTCTTTCCTTATTCTTTATCTTTCTTTCCTTTCCTGCAACATTTTGCAGTCTCACTTCCTGAATTCTCTCTCCTTTCTGGGTTTTTGCAAGCTTCCCCTAGTTCTCCTAATTGTATGATTACTTCTCAGTCTCCTTTGCCGGATCATCTACTACTAACTGGGAGTATACCCCAAGGCACTGTTCCTTTTTTTTTTCCTTTTCTCTCTCTCAGTGACCTTATTAGCTTCCACAGGTTCAGTTATCATCTTCTAGATGATACCTAGATATAAATAACGAGCCTTAGATTCTCTCCACTGGACATCAATCCCACATCACAGACTGCTTACTGGACATTTTAAACTGATTTTCCCATAGATAGAGTAAATCTCTAGTTTGCATAGTTTTTTGGTTTGGGGTTTTCAGGTTTCCCCCAAACCCACTGCTCTTGCAAGCGCCCATTTTTCTGTCAAGAGCAACATCATCTCAGTCACTCAGGTTCATATGCCTGATGCTCTCTTGGACTCCTTACTTTCCTTCACCCCGCATATGTAATCACTTGCCAAATTTTACCATTTCTGTAGCCACACTCTCTGGCATGTTAACATTCTCACCCTAATTCAGGCCATCATAACCTGGACTATGGCTTCATAATTGGTGCATCTGTAGCATTATTCCCTACTCCAATCCATCCTCCATATAGCCTCCAAAGTGATCTTCCTAAAGCACATATCACCTTATGTCACACCTTTACTCAATTAACTTCAGTGGCTCCCTATTTTAGGATGAAATGTAAACATCTTTGGCAATAACCTAACTCTTTCCTACCTTTCTAGTCTTATAAATTAGTCCATATTACACATGCTATAGGTCAGCCATACTGGCCTCACATCATATGTTCCACCTTCCATCTCTATAACTTTGTATTAACTCTCCCTCTTCACTTCCACCTCTTGAAACACTGATTTCCTTCAAGGTTCGGCTCAAGTTTTACCTTCTCCATGAAGCCTTTCCTAATCCCTTCAGCTGCTAATTTCTTCCCACCCCCCCAGATTACCTTGTATTCATTTTGCATATATCCCTTATATATTTCTGCATGAGCATGTTGCTTCCCGCATTAGAATAAAAGCTCCTTGAGGGCAGTCTTTTTCGAATTGGTCTTTTTACCCACCGAGCTTGGCAGAGTCATGTTGTGTCTGACCCCTCATGACTCCATTTGGAGCTTTCTTGGCAAAGATACTGGAATGGTTTGCCATTTGCTTCTCCAGCTCATTTTACAGATGAGGAAAACAGAGTTAAGTAACTTGCTGAGGATCATACAACCAGTAAGTGTCTGAGGCCGGATTTGAACTCACAAAGATGAGTCTTCCCAATTCTAGGTCCCACGCTCTATCCACTCTACTACCTAGCTGCACAGTGCCTAGCACATCATAGACGCTTATCAAATCTTTGTTGATTGATCCACTCTAGCACATAACTGATAACACCTAATTAGTGAGTTCTAATGGGACTCATAGAGAAGACAGAGAGAGAGACATAGATGCAGAGAGGGATATGCAGAGAGATGGAGAGCACACATTGGTTTGTTAGATTATTTTTATAAAACCATAAGAATCAATTCTCCTTTGTCTCAGTCAACCAAAAATCTTGAGTTTCCTTTGCCTAATCAGCAAGATACTAGCATACGTGCCTGTACTGCATGGGGAGGGATTCCCTAGATGCCTCAATCATGCCTTCTAATATTATCAAGTTGATTGGAAGATTAATCTACCTGCCTGACATATATTACCTCTTATGACAATTAAATGTAGGCTTTTTAAAATAAGAACTAATAATCTGCTAAATGAACTAATTACATATGAACAATGTTAAAAAAAAACAACCCACTAATAATACAGTGCGGTGTCACTTGTAGAAATAAATCTCACACAGCCGTTTCTTTTAGTCATCTATTCACTTTGTAAATCCTTGCTAGCTCAGTTATTTATTTTAGTTGTTTCCCTCTGTTATAATATTGCTGCAAAGTCTGAAAAAGTAGTTTTTTTCTTTTAACTTGACATTGTACTTTCTGAACTCTTCTCTTTTTCTGTTATCTGTAAAGAATATTTTGAATGACTACATTCTTTCTACTCTAGTACTTAATCATCCAACAAATATACATTAATAGGCTGTCTCCAGTCATCCTGATGAATGGTTGGTGACCTCGCACAGCCCTCCCTCCCTCACGTCAATGTCAAGTGCAAGTCATGTCATCATTTCTCTGATGTCATGGTCTTCTTCAAAAATGAAGGATGAACACAACAGCAACAGTACATTCATAGACTGATATAATCACAGTATGAACTTGCCTTGAGTTCAAAAGCCATGTTGGGTTTGGCATAAGTCTTTTCTAAAGGACAGAGACCTTTTATGTTTTGGAATATTTCTGTTTCTTTTTTGTCTTTTGACTGAATATCTGCTTTTGCAGATTATATATATTTCTATTTTATAAGCTTCAAAACCAGAACTGAGTTCCTACTTTCTCCTTGAAAGTATCTTTATAGCTAAAGAAATGGGCTGGATTGTCTTAAAAGCAGTAATGTGTTGGTAAATATTTTAACTTTCAGGCTTCCCTAAAAAAGATGCCTTGAAGTTTAATATGCATTATTAAATTTTCTTCATCACTTCTGAAGTCTAGAGAGTCAATACAACGATAATCCCAGATTCATTTTGTATTCTAATTTCCAACATATAAATTCTTAAACTGAAAATTTAACAATTGACTCTTGCAAGTTGGTATAAGCTGTCAGCCACACACCACTGCAGGAGTTATTATTTAAATGATATGTATTATATAATTTAAAAACCAGCTTTGAAGAAGTTTAAGAACATAAAATTATGCTTATTAATAAGTATTACATTTATGTAAGAGTACTAAATATTGGTGGAAGGAAAGATTAGAGAAGAACTATCATTTTGCCCAAATGTATTCACTTTTTTTGCACTTTTGTGGAATATCTGGAGTGAAAAACAGTGACAATAGATCTTGAACATTTCTGGTTTCCTTGCTATATAAAGAGTTGTGGAGAGTGACTTCTGGGAATCATAGCAACTCCTTTGATGCCAACTCTGATCCCTGTCAAATTTTTACAGTGCTGTATTCTATTTTAATCATTAGAAAATGTTTACTCAGTCCAGTTTCTCCATCTAACTCATCCCCAATTTCACATTCTGAAATTACACTAGAGAATGCTCAGTGACTAAATGGGATCCTAGAATATGAGAGCTAGAGACCTTAGTGATTTGAGGCTCTGTTCCCTACAAGATAATTCCCAGATCCATGTATATTTTCTGTGAGCAAACTTACCTTGCATGCCTATTTTTTTTTTGCTCTCAGTCTCAGTTCCTAAAGACCTTTTCAGTTTCAAGCATCAAGTTATAGACAATGATAGTTATATGGATCCAATAGAACCAGTTAAGCCAATAGATTTTTCTTATTTTAATGATCTAGTACAAAAGCACAGAAAAAGAAGGTAAATTGTCTATGAATACACAATATTGTCTTACTTTATGTAGTAGATGTGCTCTTGTATAGTCTTACATAAATCAAATTTCAGTAAATCCTATTTTTAATCCACATGAGGAGCTTGTTATTGTAAATGCTTTTGTAAAATGAAGAATTCTTTTGTAAAGTAAATAACCACCCCTTATTTTTTTTTCTTTTTTATAAATGATAAAAATCAAGTTTACTTGTAATGAGATAAACATATAAGTTTAATTTGCTTGTGAGGACACAAGCTTGTAAAAACTGTTAAAATGCTTACAAGTAGTTTCTTTGCCTCGAGATTTTTTTAAAATGTAGATTTAGTTTTAAGTATTTTTTTTTAAAAAAAGCCTCACCAGAGTAAGGGGAGAGTAGAGTATGAGAAGGAGCACATCCTTAATCTAGTTTACAAATAATTTCTAGGTCTGAAGTTTGTTTTAAATTAAATGATATTCCAAAACCTCATTCATTTTTTAGTGTTGTTTTTCAAGGGTATATACAATAGTGATTCAGCTGCCAAACGCTTCTCTTTGAGTGGTATGTCTCATTTTTACCTTGGGTACATTTATCTAATTCATCTCTGTGTTTTTATTTTTGATTCATTATTGACTTTTAATTTCTTTCATTCCTATCTGGTGATATATTAATCCTGACATTTCAAAAGGACATCTGGTCTTCATCTGTTACTCTCAATTGATTGTTTAATGAGAAAAGCAGACAACTTCACATATCCTTTTGATTTAAGTGTGTGCCAGCTGGGTTACATTGTCCTTGAGAAAGTAATTTCTAACTGAAGATTATTGTTGGAAAACAATTTAACTGCTTCTAAAACACAGACAGAAAATGTGCTTTTCCCTCTTAGTGCCACTGTAAATAATATTTCATCTTTTCCTCTTTTTTCTTTCAAGTCTTTATAAATCACAGTTCTGATGGATTAATTGTGTATATTCATACAAGTTAATATTTTAAACATTATTTGTTTAACTGTTTTGAAATAGAGAATTGATTGCTGATTTTTAACATTTCTCTTTTATAATATTTGAAGGAAAATAGTTTGTTTCATGAAAATTGATTTGGGTTTGACCAGTTCATCTTATGCTGTTTCTCAGGAAAAAAAACCAACTTAGAATTTTCATGGAAATTTACAAGTAGTTTGCAAACATTGAGAAGTCAAGAAAATGCTTTATGTTTTTTGGAATGTATTATTCTTCAGTTCCATGATGTTGAATACATTTTTCATGCTTTTGATTAACATATCTTTTGTTAGCAGTCATATTGAGGCAAATGGCATGCATTTTCATTCAGAAATTTATTAGGCTTTTTCTTTTGCAGGATACATTTCAAAAATGCTTTTGCATTAATGTAATAAAATCTACAAAATACAAGGAGGCTCTTGAGAATGTGTATCACTAATCCCTATCTTTATCATTTGTGAAAAGGTTATTGCAATTTCTTGAATGATGACTTCTTTTAACCAGTGAGAGAATAAAAATATTTACAGGTGTAAAGATGAGGCTAAAAAGAATCTCTTGGTATCATTTGGTAGGTTATACTTGGAAAGCTGGAAATTTTGTTTTATTCCTATCAACCGTTTCACTGAAATTTAACATATTAATTGGCATACTTGACATAGTTGAAAAAAGATGAGATAATAGATATAAAGCTTCAGCATATAAAATATTACAAGCTTTTAGTCATGTTTCTAAGTTTCAGTGTACTTCAAATTTATTTCCTAGAGCTAAAAATTATAATTTTTCTTATCCTTAATTTTTCTTACCTGCTAGTATCATTGCTAACCCAATCAAATTATGCTAATGTTCATATCTTAATCTTTTCTTATTCCTGTTTTTCTATATCCTTTACTGTTTTTTTTTTTGTTTTTACAATGTAATATATATCTGACAAAGGGCTTAGGACTATATGAATATTTTAGTATACTGTTTGATACTGCAAAGAGAATCTTTTTTCTTCGCTCCATTAATATTACTATTCATTTACTAACTCAATATTAAGCATTTGTGTAGATTCAGTGAGGAATTAGTCTATATTCGTGGCTTTTGATACAACATTTATATAAATAATAACAATGAAAAAGCATCTGAGCCAACAAATAAAGTGGTATATTGGTAACAAAATGGTAATTGGTTATTTATGTTACTATTATAGATTAAAATAGTTCTTTTTTTCCCATTAGTATACATGACTTTATCACATAGGAGTAAAATAAGAATAGACTAGGCCATCAGAAATGGAAGGGACCTTAGAATTTATCTAGTCCATTTTCTTTATTTTGCTGATGAGTAGCTTGAGACCTGGAGACATAAAATGACTTGCACAGCTATTCAGTGTAAGCCCACATGGGACTAAAAGAAATTTAGAGCACACAATCAATCCCAGAAAAAAAAACATGCATCAGAAGATATGACAAAGAATATCACAGATATACTATATAGAACATGTGCTCTTAAGTTAATGATCTTGCTAGCAATTGAATAGTAATGATCTTTGACTGTAAAGCTAAATTTACATTGTAACTTTTTAAAATCTTAGTAGAACAAGGTCTCCTTTATTTCTCTCCATTGCTAGAAAATATTGCCATGAAAATAGACAGGCTTATAAATAAAAAATAGACCATTCTCTAAATTAGATCTATATGTAAAAGTGTTATACCAATGGAAACCCAGAATGCGTCATTAGGTACATTAATTACATAATTAAGTGAAGATAAGGAAACTTCCATCCGGGCCCACGCAAAACTAATTATGGCAGAATCCCCAAATGCCACAACGTGGTTCTAGCACTTATACCAACTAAAGAATCTTCAAATAGATTGTTATCATTACTGGCTTAGGATCTCAAATGAACTTATGATGTATGAGGCAGTGTGCTTAGTCCTGTGGTATGAAGGATAGTAAAAAATGCAAGTCCTCTTCTTAAGGACAATATATAGTTTAATTAGTGAGATAACACACATGAAAATTTGCCATACAAGATAGCTATGAGTATTGTAGGCATGAAGTACCATATGGAGTATGGAAAAAAGAAAGATTATTCCTGGTTGAGGTGGTATTCCAGTGAATGTGTGTCTAAATAAAAATGTGTATAGTAAGACAAAGGAGTCACAGAAGAAAACAAAGGAAGAAGTTCATAGGAAATTATGGTAAAAATTTTGCTGAAAAAACCTTGCAATGCTTTGCTTCTCCTGGACTATTGGGCCGTAATGTAAGACTTTAGCTTGAAACCTATGTCTTTGTAACTGATACTCAAGTAAAACCAAAAAGTACCACTAGTACACTACTAACAAGGTGTGCTAATTCCTGCGGGTTTTGGATGCTTTAGAGCTATATGCTCTCACAAATATAATGCACATTCTTTCTGCTAAAATAAGCAAATTTCAAGATAAAAATTACTTTGTTGTCTCCATTTCTCCTTCCCTTGTTTTCTTTTTTCTACACTTGTCTAAAATACCCATGTCTAGACAAGAAAGCCTGTAACGGAATTTGGGGACAATTTTTTCTACATTTTTAAGAACTCTCCTTTTTTTCCACATCTTATCCCTTTTAAGTTCCTTCTTGAAGTATGCTTCATTGGATGTATGATCTCATCAATATGAGTAATCATGTGGTATCCCTAGAATTTAGTAAAGCATTTGGTAAAATATCTCATGATATTCTTCTGGGAAAGGCATGATGCGGGAATTAGGTGGATTCAGATCCAGTTTGACCTGTGGACTAAAAAGTCATAGTAATATCAAATCAGCTTGGAAGGAGACATATAGGGGAGTATCCCAGGGATCTGTTTTTGATTTTGCATTTTTTAACATTCTCATTACTTGGATAAAAGGATAAATGGTATCCTTATTAGATTTGAAAATAGCACAAAACAGGAAGGAATAGTTAACACACTGGAAAGTAGAGTAAGGATACAAAAAAGAACTGACAACCAAATACTGGGCTGAATCTAATATGATGAAATTTAATAGGGATAAATACAAAGTACACATGGATTTTAAAAAATCTATTTCATAAGTATAATATGGAAGAGGTATGGTTAGGTGAGTTTGCCCGAAAGAAAGATCTGGATAGTTTAGGAGACACTCCATATGAGACAGTGATGTGATGTGACAGTTAAAGACCATATTTGGGAGTATGGGGTTCGATTCTGGGTACAGATGTTTGGGCAGGCTTTTGACTGAATAGAGAATGTCCAGAAAAAAGAGACCAGAATAGTGGAAGACTTTGAGATCATGCCATATGAGAATCTGTTGAAGGAACTGGAGACATTTAGCCTGGAGGTAGAATTAGGTAGAATTTTAACTGTATTCAGTTATTAAAAAGGTTGTCCTTTGGAGAAGAAATCCAACTGTTTGGTCCCAGTGGGCAGAGAAGGGAGCATTGAGTGGAGATTGCACAAGTACACATTTGGCTTTGCTGCCAGAAAAGCCTTCTGAGCAATGGGAACTATCCAGAAGTAAAATGGGCTGCTTTGGGAAATGAGAGAAAAGAAATAAGCACTTATACAGCACCTAGGCACTGTGCTAAATACCCTATAAATAGTATCTCATTTGAACCTCAGTAACAACCCTGTGTAAGGTAGTGCTATTATTATCCCCAATTTTACACTTGAGGAAACCAAGGCAAATAATGGTTAAGTGACTTGCCCAGTGCATGTCTGAGCCTGGATTTGAATAAGATTTGAACAAAGTATGTTAATTCCTGGATTCTTTTTCATTCTTTAAACCTCCCAAATATAATGCCCATTCTTTCTGCTAAAACAAGATAACAATTACCTTATTATCTCCATTTTTACTACTCTTATTTTCTTTTTTTCTACACTCGTCTAAAATACCTACTTCTGAAAAAGGAAACCTATGCCAAAATTTTGGGGAAAGTTTTCCTGCATCTTTAAGAATTCTCTCTTTTTTCTACATCTTATCCCTTTTGTTCCTTCTAGAATAATGCTTCAGTGGATGCATGATCTCATCAATGTGAGTAATCATATAGTATATCCAGTTGGGTCTGCCTGACTCTAGGTCCGTTACTTTGTCCATTGTACCACCTACCTACCCAAGATAGCAAGCTCAGAAGCTGTTGAAGCAGAAGCTAGATGATGATTTATTCTGTGTGCTATCGTATAGATTATTTACTGGAAGATGAGATGGACTGGATGTCTGCTGGGGCTTCTTCCAACTCTGACATTCTGTATTCTTCTCCCTTTGTCTCTCTTCATACTAAAATCCATCCACACCTTCTCTTCCTGTGTCAGGAATCTGCCCAAATCACTGGAAGCCTTCCTCATGTTCATTTAATGTTACATGTTGGGTGGGTGTAAGTCCCATATTAAAAGATAGTTTTTTAAACCCTTTCATTGCAGTTTTCAGAAAAAATTTGATAAGAAAGCAAACTATATTAGATTTTTAAAGATTAAGGAATCATAGAAGGACAAATGAAAGCACTTTTAGAACCCACTGTTGAGCAGTAGAAATTGCTTCTGGAGGCGCAGACTGTTCTGGAGGGTTCATTCTGCCTCCCTATCTCACCCTTCTATCTTTCTCCTTCCTGTTCCCTTCTTTTTCTTGTGCCTAGTTCCTTAAAACACCAAGGACTGAATTCATAAAAGAGACATAGTCAAATGCTATGGGGAGAGGAAGAAGGAGCCGTTTTCTATTTTCTCCATCTTAAGAGATAGTTGTGAAAATCATAGTTTTTCTCAGAAACACAAATTGACAGCTCCATGCTCTGCTTATATTAACTTTATAATTTTAACAGGATTTCTCTGAAGTTTTGGACTATATTTCAATAAACTTATCTATAGGAAATGCTTTTCAAGTTTTACTTATTTCTTACTATTATATTAACTGTTAATCGAATACTTGAAAGACCATTATTTATATTAGCTGTTTTCCCTAAAGATGTAAAATATTTTTCTGAACTGGCATCTATTTGCAAATGACAACAATAGGTTCATATATAGAATTACTTAAAAGTATTTCTTTCCATTTCTTGAATTTTTTTCTCCCAGAGCTCAGCAGTCTTTTGATTTTTTTCAAATGATCCTGAAAAGTGCAAATCAAGGTAAGAAAATAGAATGGGCAGCTTGGGAGAAAGTGCGTTCTCCCTTACTGGAAGTTTTCAAGCAACATAGTACTCAGACAGTTTGCACTTTCAGAGCATGATACCTCCATTCCCCTCAATAGTTATAAATATCTCTGCTATTTTTAAATTTTTATTTATTTTTAGTTTACAATATTCAGTTCCACAAGTTTTTAGTTTTAAATTTTCTCCCCCTTCCTTCCCTCTCCCCTCACTAAGATGGCATGCAATCTAATGTAGGCTCTACATATACATTCACATTAAACATATTTTCATATTATTCATGGAGCAAAGAATTATCACCAGTGGAATGAACCACAAGAAAGAAGAAACAAAACCAAAAAAGAGAACAAATAATATGCTTTCGTCTGCACTCAGACTCTATTTCTTTCTTTGGATGTAGATAGCATTTTCCATCATGAGCCTTTGGGAGTTGTCTTAGAACCTTGCATTGCTGAGAAGAGCCACGTCTATCAAAGTTGGCCACTGTACAGTGCGATTGTAACAGTGTGCGATGTTCTCCTGGTTCTGTTCCCCTCACTCAGCATCAGTTCATACAAGTCTTTCCAGGTTTTTCTGAAGTCCACTTGCTCATCATTTCTTATATTCCATTACATTTCATATACCACAACTTTTTCCCCAATTGATGGGCATCCCCTCTATGTCCAGTTCTTGGCCATCACAAAAAGAGCTGCTATAAATATTTTTGTACATGTGGGTCCTTTCCCCATGATCTCTTTAGGATACTCTGCTGTTAGGGAGCCTGCTCTAATTTAGCCCATCATGATTCTTCTATTTAGCAGAAAATCCATAATCAAAATTATGGAAGAAAAGAATAAGGTACAGGAGGAGACAAAGATAGTAATTCAAAAGAGGTGGAAATCCAGAAACACATAATTTAAAGGCATGATTCATGATCACATTTTATCCTCCCAGCCCTACTTCAGAGTGCTTATGAATATGTGTTGTTTGCATATGGGAAAGGGGGAGAGAATCCTATATTCATGGATGATGTGTGTGTGTGTGTGTGTGTGTGTGTGTGTGTGTATGAGAGAGAGGGAGGGAGGGAGAAAGAGAGAGAGAGAGAGAGAGAGAGAGAGAGAGAGAGAGAGAGAGAGAGAGAGAGAGAGAGAGAGAGAGAGAGAGAGAGAGAGATGGAGAAGAAAACCCAATGTGCCCATTTCCATAAGGGGATAGGAATACGGAATTAAAGGGAAGAATAGAAAAGTAGAATTTTTTTCAGGGGTGTGGGACAATTGTAGGAAGAATCAGAGAAGGTAGTGTGTTTTGGAGGGACCATCCACTTATATATGTAAGGAACAAGCATACAGATTTCTAGAGGTGTTCCCAGGAGTGAGAGTATATCTATTATCATAGCACCCAAATGAGGAGGGTGAAATCTGAGGCAAGTGTAGATTTTAGTTGATGAAAGAGTCAAGGATTGTTTAACTCAAAGAAATGTCTCTTATATGTGATACTGTACAGTGTATATACTTTTGCAGGGGAACTAGGATTCTACGTAGGTTCATGCCATGTGAATCTTGAGAGGTAGTGATTGCATTGTAATACCACATGCATATACTGATAGCAAAAACAGAAATGCCACTGCCTTCTCAGACTGCTTTCTGTGGCTGAAACTTGGGCTTGAAAGAGGAAGTCTTATGCCATAAAGATGAAAGTTACTGATTTCCCTTCTTCCTGGGCTATCAAGAACCCTTGTGCTTCGTCCTTACTGTTAACAATCTTTTGAACCCTCTGTTTTTTGATGTCTTTACCACGGGCATGCACAGAATGGTGAGTGTTCTGGCACATGTGATCTTCACTAGTCAGTCTTATTGAAAACATAAAAATGATTTTCATATTTCACATGTATTGACAGTTTAAGGATCAAGAAAAATTTCAGCCAGTGAAACAACTTAAAAAACTCAACTTAAAAACATTATCCGTACCCTGATGTGTTTTAGAATACAGTCAGGTCCCAGTTAGTTCAAAGAGTGGATCCTGAAACACACCGCACATTTCCACTGGACTAGAACAAATTACCATATTTTTCATAATTATAATGTCTAATAGTATGAATTCAAATACACATGACCACTTTAGACCCTGAATCTTTAACAATGCTAATTAATGACAAGATAGAATGTTGGCTACATCTAATAAGATATGATACCAACAAATGTCAATTTACAATATCATTTATTTACAAATAAATATAAAATCTGTATATGGCTTTTTTTAAAAATCAATATTAGAAGTACAGGTTGGAGAGGTATACTTAGACAATAGTTTCTCTAGGGGGGAAAAAGATCTAGAAGTTGAAGAGGACTGCCAGCCCAATATGAATCAACAGTGTGACATAGTAACCCCAAAAACTAATGTGATATTAGGCTTCATTAAGAGAAATACAGCATCTGGAGAGAATTTTTTTCAGTTTGGGCACTACATTTTAGGGAATACATTGATAAGCTAAAGGGTATCTAGAGGAAGATAGGCAAGGTGGTAAAGAGTCTTGAGGTTATTTCATGTAAGGATTAGTTAAATGAATGAGGAATGTTTTACCTAGAGAAGAGAAGACTTGGGGAAAGCAATGGTGGAATAATATGTATCTTCAATGGCTAGGGCTATCATGTTGAAGAAGAATTAAACTTCTTTTGCTTGATACTAGAGATCTAGAATTAATTGAGATCTCAGAGTCCATCCAGTTCAACTCCCTCATTTTACAGATGAGGAAACTGAGGCCTAATGAGCTTAAATGACTTGCTGTGGGTCATATAAGCAAGTGTCTGAGGGAGGCCCTCTAATTTTAGAGGTTTCAAAGAAACAAGTTTAGGCTTGATGTAAAGAAAAACTTCTAAGCAGCCACATCCGAAAGTGGAATGGGCTTCTTAGGAGGCAGTAGGTTCTTTGCCATTACTAGAAGTCTTCTGACAAAAGCTGTGTGACCACTTGTTGGAAGTTGTAGAGAGGGTGCTTATTTATGTACATATTGGAATAGATGACTTCTGATGTCAGAAGGTCATAGATTTAGAGCTGTAAGGAACTTTAGAAGTCATCTAGTTCAACCCATTTTGTTTTCAGATGAAGAAATTGCATTCCAGAGGAATAAAATTATTTGCCCAAGGCTCCACAGGCATGAAATTGCAGAGCAGAGATGTGAACCTGGATCCTCTATCTTCAAATTCATTTTTCTGTTCACGTGCTATCCTTTCCAACTTTGAGTTTCCATGTGATTCTATATGAATTTACACAGATGTTTGTTAGGAAGGATACAGCCTCAGACTTTAGTTCTTTTTTTAATCAGTTAGCATAGTTTATCTTGGCAGCTAGCTGGCATAGTGAATAGAGTGCTGGTCCTGCAGTCAGAAAGACTCATCTTCCTGAGTTCAAATCTGGCCTCAGTCAGTTCCTAGCTGTGTGACGTTGGGGAAGTCACTTAACCCTGTTTGCCTCTGTTTCTTCACCTGTAAAATGAGCTGGAAAAGGAAATGGCAAAATACTCCAGTATCTTTGCCAAAAAAACCCCTAAATGGGGCCATAAAGAGTTGTGTACAACTGAAACAACTGAACAGCAGCAACTACATAGTTCATCTTATTTTATTATCTCTGGTCTTTGTCTCCCTGATGAAATTTTAAAGCCACTCTGGTATCATAAACAGCACATTAACATATGTGCTCTTATGGTGTGTTGCCTTATGCAAAAATTTCCACAGTAATATTCTGTAATTTCTCATCTGTTTTATGTGGTTTATAATTATGTGATATTTTAGGACTATTTTTCTAAATTCTTGAGGGAGACCATATAGACTGACTTCAGAACTTACATTATTTCTCATCAGATATTAACAGAATACTGAAATACTTACATCTGTGTATATTAATCTTAATAGGGCCATACACTCATATTATTTGACTCTGTAGAATAATTCAAATTTGTGTTTTTATAGAGCTATAGCTAGTAAAAATGTAATTAATACTTTTTATTAATACATGCTTGGCAGATTTTAGTTGGCTGAGAACTTGTAGGGATGGCCAATAAATTGGATGACAAGTAAAGACTCAAAAATATCTTTAAAAGATAGAAGTTAATCTTGGACTTAATCTAATATGTATTAAATAATTAATACATTTTTTATTTTAATAATTTTAATTTTAAATATTTTAATTTTAATAATTAATGTGTCTGTATTAAAATTCAAGTGCACTTAGGTTCAAGAAATCAAACTCACAAGTACATTCTTGATATCATTCCTAACAACTAGAACTAGAACTAGAACTATTCCTAGAAGTGGAATAAGGAGTGGCGAGTTCTCTTAATGCAGAATCTTGACAGGCCCTTTTGTAGATGGTATAGGGGAAATTCATTTAATGTATAAATTGGACCAGGTAGACACGGATGTCCCATCCAGCTCTCAAATTGTGTGATTCTGAATGTCTTCTCCACATTTCTCTCAAAATTTCATGACAGACTCTTTTAAAGATGAGAATTAATTCTCCGTCTCTCTCACGACCACCAGGAGGGTTGCCTTCCCCCTTCACTTTCCCTCTACGTCTCCCTAGTTTGAGGGCCAGATGCCCAGCCTCCATCAGCCCTGCCATTTGGGAAGAGTCACACGATTATTCACACCACCTGTATGAGATGGGAATCAATCACTGTAATTTTTCTGGTAAGATGGAGGACTACCTGGCCTTACCATCTGCCATGCCTCTATAACCTCTAGACCCTTGGTATTGTCAATTGACTACTAACACAACCTAAGAACCCCTGGACCTTGCCATTTACTCTTTGGCTACACCCTTAGTAATTCCATATTTCCATTCACCCTGTAGTTACTGACTAACCAAGCTTTCCCTACTCGACTTAAAATACTGATTTTTTCAAAGCTAAGCATAAATCTTTATATTTAATCCTGTTACACATCATCCAATTAGATACAGCCTTGCCTTCTATCTTGTCAGTTATTAACTAACAAATGCCTATCAATTAGGGGTTTGAAAGAAGCAAAATTGTTTTATTCTAAATTATGTCAAGGTATTAAAAATAAAAACATTGAAAACATGGGTTTCTTGGCTGAAATTTTTCTTGAAATCCTATGCACATAATCTTTTCATCTTTGCATCTCCACTACCTAGCACAGTACCTTGTTTATAGCAGATACTTAACTAACGTGTTGAATTAAAGTAGGTAGAATTTTCTATAAAGAAATGAACACATAAAAGCATTGAATGGGTGCAAGTGTTTTAAGTACTTACACATAATTGCTACCAGAAATATTTTTGACATCTTGAGTGGACATATAGTTAATTATTTTTTCAAAATTTGCATCAAATTATATTAAAATATATTTTTGTATCAGATAGTGATTTCAAAGGAGAGAATAGGTAGAGCTTCTATATAGTAAAGAAAAATGTCAAGTTCTAAATGAAAAAAAAATATTAGTTTCTTTCCCTTCTGTTCTCCCCCTACATAACAGCATGAATTGCACAATACAGTTGGCATAAGTAGTAATTCCAGTGCTTCATCGAGTAACACAAAACATGCTCCCAGGGAAGAAGCCCAAAAGCCATCTTTAAATCCACCTTTTAAGACAACTTCTGTTGGTTGTCCAAGGGAAACAGAGACAGAACCTGAACCTTGGAACACAATGCCCTTTGGGTTGAAGCAATAATGCCCCACGGTGCTGGGGTAGTAGAAAATAAAGCATATACTATGGAGGCCACTGTTGAAGAAAAGGTTAGAATATGGTGAGGCTGTGATAAGGAGGAAACCAAAGCAAGCCATTTGGTAGTTTCCTATTTTAACTAATTATTCTTGCTAATTAGAAGCTAAGTTCAGTTGTTTATTCTACCTATTAAAAGACTGTCAATTTCCCCTAGATTTTATTACCATGAGGTAAAACTAGAGTCATACTGTTCTAATAATGACTTTGACAACTAGTATTATTTCCAAGGTTCTCAAACTAGTCTGACCTTTAGAGGAAACAAGATAATATAGGAATATGTCAATCATTTTTGCAAAATATCTGAAGAGGTAACATGATATAGCAAATAAATCAAGAGTAAATCTCAGAGTCAAGGTGATGAGTTCAAAGACTCACCTGTAATATGTATTTGCTGCGTGATCCTGGGCTAGTCATTTAATGATCAAAGGGAATAGTTTCATTTTGGACCTTTTCCAGTGCCCTAGCACTACCCGCATGCTAAAGTGAATTTGCTATCCAACCTTGAAATCAATCGATTAATCAGCAAGATTTACTCCAATCTTATTATGTAGAAATTCTGCTAAGAGCTGGGGACACAAAAGGAGAAATGGTTCCTGCCTTCAAGGGACTTATATTCTAGTGGGCTTTGTCATTTACTGGAGAATCTTCATTTCATTTAAGGATAGAATTTAATTAAGTTCCATGAAAACATATTTTTGCATAGGGCAAAGATACAAATTGCAGCACATTTATTTCAGACAACAAAAACCAAAAGTATATTCCCAGACACAAAAAGAAACTCAAGATACAACTTTTACCTCTTGGCCATCAATAGTCAGCTAGTTTGGTACCATGGAGTATCCATAGCAAGTTTTCAAACTTCTTGAAGTTACCTATGGTATTCTGTATAATGACTTGCTTTCCTAGACATTGCTATCTATTGAGGGATCTTCATGGACTCACAAATCAAGTATGTTTAGGACCATAGGCTTAGTGCTGGAAGTTTCCTTATAGTCTAGTTCCCCCTTATTTTAATAGATGGGTAAACTGAGAGCAAGAGAAGGTAAATGAATTGCTGTAAATCCCAAAAGTGCAAAGTAATAGAGCTTGGAGCTGAGGATAGCAAATTTTAAAACTGGAGTGGGAGTAAATCACACAAGTCACCTGCTCCATTTAGTAAGTGACAAGATGCTGAGCTCTATTACTTTAACTATATAAGAACATGCTTCCATTGAATCAAACCAGTGAAACACATTACAAACTACATGTGTAAAAGTTTTGATTAATTTAGGTGTCTTTGATGAGCCACTGTATGAACTAGAAGTGACATGGCCCAGGAAATGTATTCAGATTGTCTGAGGTACGCAGTTATGTCCTGTGGAGGTTTTATAAAACCAAAGAGCTAGTTCAGAACCCATGAGATTCAAATCGAAGCATGCACAGAGTAGAAAGCATTCCTGCTAAACCCTTGTGAAGGAATCAGAGGGTAAGAATAGAGGCCTTGATCTTGAACACTTCCTCCCTCTGGAAAAAAAAAGACAACTTTGAAGGCCTGAAGAAGTTCCCATCTTCCCATCACCATCCTAGCAGTGAACAGCTGGTGGCCGTTTATGCATCGGGAGCCACAGTCTGAATGCAGATTTAAGCCCAGAAGAAAATCTCCAAAATGCCTAAGGTAAATATATTGAAGATGCCAACAAAAGGACTTTCAGGAGCTCTGTGTTTTTCCTTTGCCACACGTATGCTCTGAGCCTGAGCCCAGTTTCCCCTGTATTCCGTGTGTATTGTGGGAAAGTGTCAGAGACATTTGGGGGGATGTTTCATCCCAACTACTTTTACTATACTACTCTAGTTATACCTCCTTTTGAAAGCTAATTGAGTCTGACTGATGAAAATATGTTAACTAATCATCATGTCTGGAAGCACACTGGTTAGGGCTCATGAACTATTAGAAAAACATTAGGAAAGACATCCCCTAACCTTTCAATGCTAACTCTAGAGCCAAGGGGAGATGTAGTAGAGGTAATCCAACTTGTCAGTGGAAGTTGGGATAGCCATCTCAGAGCAAGTACGTATATCACCTGACAGTTGTTTTTTCCATTGCAAGACATTCCTTTTTACATAAAGAGATAACACCCTTTGAAAATTATTTTTAGTAATTAAAAAATTAAATATTTATTTCCTGACATAAGGAAATTCTGAATGGATAAGGTCAAAGAGAAGTAGTGAAGAATTATATAGACTATAATCAACATTAAAAATTGATTTATAGGTTCTATCAGGCAGCCCAGTTTCCACATACTTAATCTAGCAAAAAACATGAAATGTGGCCCTGACCCAATAATAATCTAGAAATCCAATGAGAAACCACAAGAAATGATTTGTTCTATACCACTTAAAAATCAGCCATAAGCCCATCCGCTATAGAAAATGGAGCAGCTAGCAAAACCAATATTAGACTGGACTTCAAACTCAGCCTCCCACCATGAAGGGCCAGAGATACATATAACCTTATGGGCTCTGTGTCTGGAGACAACAAGAGCAGAAGTCCGTGCCTAGAATGAGCCAGAGAAGTCAGAAAGTCTCAAGGTGATCAGAAAGCCCCAAAGAATATCAGTAAACAAAGGCCACCTTGTCTCAGCAGCACTGAGTTTTCTGGCACTCTGGCACACTTTAATTCCATCAAAGGCCCTTGAAGGCCCAGGATTCTGGACCTTCAACATACAGAAGGGTCTAACCTTGGGAAGTCTTGAAGGTCAGTAGAGAGACCAACGTGACCCAGCACAAGACCAAGCAGAACCAACTACCACACCCAGTCAAGGCTGAAACCTGACCCTGGCACAAAGCCCCAATTCCAGAACTAAAACTAGTGAGATAAATATACCACAGAAGACATCAATCAGCATAAAAAAATTATTATGGGGCTAGAGATGCCCAAAAGTCCAGCCTTAGAAGGAGAAAATAACTCTAACAATTGCGACAGAGAGTCAAAGAAAAAAAGAATTTTCCACCAAGAATACATGAGAAATACTTTTTAAATGAATAAGATATAAGAAATTCTATGTGAAATAATGAGTAATATAAAAGAAATGAAGCAAGAGATAGAAAAATGAAATGAAAGCTCTGGAGAAAAGAATTGGAAGGAAAAGTAATAGCTTAGAAGAGAAAGTTGTAAATGTTATCCAGCTGACAGGCTGAAATCTATGATTTCTTGACAGCAAATATTACTAAAACAAAATCATGAGTTGAAAAAAACAGAAAAAAGATACCTAATATCGAAAAAAACAGCTTGAGGGACAATTTAAAAACCATCAGAGTCATTGAAAACTATGATTTTTGTATGTGGGAGTGTATCACAGACATTTTTGAGATATTACAAATTAAACCCATAGATCTGGAGGGCAAAATGAAGATAGAATCTACTGATTACCTCCTGAAAAGAACCCCAAAAGGAAACAGATTACACATCAAAGAAAAAATACTGTAAGCATCTTTAAATAAGCAGATAAGATACCATGGATTACAGTAAAGATAACATAAGACCTGGTAGCTTCTATCATATAGGAGGTCTTAGAAAAATAATATTCTAAAAGGCATACAACCAGAAATAATTTCCCCTGAAAAGCCAAGTATAATCATATGGGGAAGAAAATGGATTTTGAATAGAATAAAGGACTTTCAGGCATTCTTGATTTCACAAACAAACAAAAGAAAGACCAGAGCTTTGAAATACAAACACAAGTGCAGAAAAATCTAAACAGGTAAATTTATTTGGGCAATTGGAAGTTCCTATATGATGGTAGTGATAACAGTTTGATGAGAAAAGAAGAAAAAAAACCTTGCATATCTTCAGAAGAAGTTAAATAAGAAAAATAAAAGACCTAGAGGTATATTAGTTCCTGTACAAAGATTTAAGAAGGAAAGGAGAAGGGAGGGCAAAATGAATACACTACAGTAGAAAGGACAAAGAAATAGTATGGAACATCTTATTTCTTGTAATTAGGTGACTTAATATTTTTAAAAAAGTATATAATCATGGAAAAAGGTTTGGAGGAAGCAGACATGAGATGAACCTCACTATTATCTGAAATAAAGGAGTACTGAATATACAGTTTGATTTGAAAATATGTCAAAATATGAATAGGAAAATAAGCAGGGATAGGGAGGAAGAGTTAAAAGGGAAGATAATACTGGGGAGGGAATAGTCACAAACAAAATGAAATTCTTGATTTGGGAAGGAGAGGGACTGAATTAAAAGGAAAAAATTGGAACACATAAACTAAAAAATAAGAGAATGTTCATCGGTAAGAAAGTAACTGAACAAAATGTGGTATATGAATGTGGCAGAATATTAGTGCTCAGTAAGAAATGATAAAAGATTTCAAAGAATTCTGGTACTATGAACTTATGCACAATAAGGAGAACAGAATCAGATCTATATGAGGACAACAACACTACGAGTAAAAGCAGCTTTTAAAGATTTTAAGAATTCCAATCAATGCAGTGACCAATTATGTCTCCAAAAGACCTTTGTTACCCACCTTTTGACAGAGAGATCATGGATTCAAGGTGCAGAAAGAGATGTATTTTTTTAATATGGCCACAATGTTGAATTCATTAACTATGCTCATTTATTACCAGGGATTTTTTTCCCTTTTTCCAAATTTTTAGTTAGGGGTTAGAGCTGGTAAGGAGAGAGAAGGGCTAGCAATAGTGATGTAAAGAAAAATAAGAGAAACAATGAAACATTTTTTTTAATGTACAGAAGAAAAGAAAAAGTTCAGAAAAAAGCATAGGCAGGGAGGAAAACATGGAATTATTATATAATTTTATATATTGTAATATATATTTATATATTTTTATATATTATATAATTTTTTAAAAGTACTATGAAATGGAGATTGAATATATAATCTTTCTGTTCTTCTATGTATATGTGTTTTTTGTATTTAAGTTCAGAAAAAAATAAAATTTTAAAGAAGAAATTTATTTAATTTTCCGTATAATTCAAAGAAAACCATAGATCATTTTAAGATGTTTTTCTGTAACTCTTCCTGAGTAATTAAACTTAGGTTTATGCCTGAATATCTTGATGGGGAAAATAGTACAGTTAAGGCTGTAGATTTTTTATCATTAACACTGAATTTGCATTAGAGATTTTATAGCATTGAACTTTCAAAAGTGAACGTTCAAAACTTTCAAATTTCCATTGTGATCATGTGTTTTTCAAATCTCTCAAGCTGAAAACATTTAACATTTTTTATTCCTAAAGGACAATCTATCTGTATTCCACATGGTGTAATAGATAAAAAGCCAGCCTTAGAGTTAAAAAGACAAAGGTTAAAGTCCAGCCCCTGAGACAAATTTGCTTTTTTCCCCTGGGCAGATTGCTTAAATATTTTAGTGATGTCCCAGGTAGCCCTAAATTCATAAATTCCAAAAAAGTTGTCTATCTCCATTGGTGAAAGTGATTTCGACAGGAGTTCCCTACACAATTGACATCACAGTAGCTCCCCCTCCCAATTCCCTACAAATAAAGCTGAATAGAGCTAGTTTATTATGTTGACATTAGCTATTATTGTCTTTGGGCATTTAGATAGTACAGTGGATAGAGTTTCAGACTTGGAGTCAAGAAGATGTGATTTCAGATCTGGCCTCAGACTGTTACTAGCTGTGTGACTCTGGGTAAGTCACTTATCTCTACCTCAGTTTCCTCATTTGTAAAATGAAATGGAGAAGAAAATGGCAAAACACTCCATTATCTTTGCCAAGAAAACCCCCAAATGCAGTCACAAAGAGTCAGACATTACTGAAATGACTAAATAGCAAGAAAACATGTTATCCTCAAAAATTTATTTCATTTTTAATTTATGGAATGAGATATCTTCTCTTTACATAGCCAAAGTATTAAAGCTTCACCTTCAGTATTTGATCTTCCAGTGAATAGCCTGAATTAATTTAAATATTGACTGATTTGATCCCCTTGCTGTCCAAGGTACTGTCAAAAGTCTTCTCCAGAACCACAGTTTGAAAGCATTGATTCTGTAATGTTCAGTTTTGCTTATGGTCCAACTCTCACAGATATACATTGCAACTAGAAAAACCATAGCTTTTACTAGACCTTTGTGGGTGAGGTGATGTCTCTGTTTTTTGGTATGCTGACCAGATTTGCCATAGCTTTCCTTACAAGGAGCAAGCATCAATGTACTTAATAAAATGTGTTATCCATTACTGAAGCCCAATATTCTAGTTATGACATGACCCACATTACTACTCTTATTTTGGACACTGTAATTTTGTTGGTGGCACTTCAATATGCTTAAGCTTTTTAGCTGTGATATCATATTGTTGACTCATATTGAGCTTGCAACCCACCAAAACCTCCAGATCTTTTTCATAAAAACTTTTGTCCAGCCACACCTCTTCCATCATATATTTGTGCATTTGATTTTTTTAATGCAAACATCGCACTTTAGATTTATCCCTATGGAATCTCTTTGAATTAGATTCAGTATCCTTTAGTATTATTTTTATAGAATTGTGACTTTTTATTCAACCTGCTGACAGACAGATAGATAGTGGATAGATAGATGTTTCTATGTTTGTGTGCGCTGTTAAACATCCAAGTTGATAAGTTCCCTATGTATCCACATACATATCTCTTTAGAAAGCTTACCCTTTGTTTCCTTACTAAAATTATTTGTGACATCAAACTTTGGTTCTTGAGAATTCTTCTTCATGTGATTTACCCAGAAGAAATTTATCCTTTCTTTGAACTCTTTCAAATATGTTCTCCAAAAATCTGGAGTATATACCAAACTATGAACAGGTTTCCTCTTCTCATCTGTCATGAATTCTACATTGACAAAGTTACTTCCTTTCAAGTTCCTATCATTTCTAGTTCAACATACTCTAGCTTCTTATTGTTCTGAATCAGGATCAGTTCAGTCAAATCAACAAATGATTGTTAAGAATCTATCCCGCACCAGGCACTGTACAAAAGGGAAAAAAAGGGGAAAAAAAGAGTCTCTGTTCTCAAATAGCTCACAATCTAATGAGAGAGGCAACATGTAAATAACTATGTAGAAACCAGATGTACACAGGATAAACTGGTGATAATCTCAGAGGGAAGGTGCTAAGATTAAGGACTGGAAAAGACTTCTTGAACAAACTGGGACTTTAGTTGAAATTTGAAGAAAGCTAGAAAATTCAGGAGGTGAAAATGAAAAGAGGCAGTTCCAGGCATGGGAATCACCCAGTGAAAATTCATGGAGTAGAGAGATAGTGTCATGTTCAGAAAATGTCAGGAGACTAATGGTCTGGCTCTATGATCTGAATCATAGAGTATTTCTATGGAGGGGGCAGGTGATAAAGGGTAGGGTTATGATGGGCTTCAAAACCAAAGAGAGGATTTTATATTTTACCCTGGAGGTGATAAGAAATTACTGGAATTTATTGAATAGTGGAATGCTATGGTCACATTTGCACTTCAGAAAGATCAGTTTGACAACTGAATGAAGGATGGACTGGAGGGGAAGAGATTTGAAGTAAGAACAAGCAGCAGGCTATGGCAATAGTCCAGGCATACGGTACCAGAATGATGATAGTGTCAGAAAAGAAAAGGGGGCATATACAAGAAATGTCGTAAATGTAGATATGATGGTTTTTTTAAAACTGATTTGGATATGGAGGTGTGAAGGGGAGGTAGCAGGGAGAGTTTTTTTTAATTAATTCCTCCATCTTTTGAAGAATTAAATTAACCTTAAAGCAAGTCAGAAACTTTTTAGTTGCTTAGCTTTAAAAGAGAGACAGAGACAGACACACAGATAGACAGAAATCTCCATTAACTGTCCAAATAGTTGAAGATCCCCATCACTACTATATCATTTATCATTGTTCAATGAAAAGTTTGTGATCTGTCTCCTAAAATGATCATCCATTTTTCCCTTCTAGTCATGTGGTCTGTAGTAAATTCTTCTAATAATATTAATTCTGATTCTCCCTATATCCTTTCTTACCCAGTCAATCAATAATTGTTTATTAAATACCTATTATGTGCCAGATATTGTGTTCATGAAGACAAAAATGAGACAGTCCTTCAAGGAGCTTACATTGAGGTAAACAGCATTTGCCCAAACAAGTAAATACAAAATATATACAATATAAATATAAAGCAGTTTTGGTGGGGGAGACACTAGCAACTGCAAGATGAGGAAAACACTCATGAGGAGGTAGCCCTTTAGCTGAGCTTCAAAGGATGCTAGGGATTCCAAGAGACAAGAGGAAGAGAAAGTAAATTTCAGACTAGGGGTATGGTATGAGAAACAGATAATCAAATATTATATATAAGGAACAGCAAATGTGACCAAGATACAAAGTACTTGAAGGAGAATTAACAGGTAATAAGCCTGGAAAACTAAACTGGAATCAGATTTTATATTTGTCCTAAAGGCAATAGGGATCCTCTAGAGTTTCTGGAGCAGGGACATGACATGGTTAGCTGTGTCATTTAGGATCAAGCTGGCAGCTATGTGCAGGACTGGTTTGAGAAAGGAGAGGGACTTGAATAAGGAATATAATTTCTATAGCCATTTTCTAGTGATAAATCATATCCTACCAATCTTCAGTGACACCAGTGATATTGAATTTACCTCCATGTGTTAAAATTCCTAGTTCACTTTATTATTCATTCTTTTGTAATTTGTATATAGATGCCTGGGGTCACGAATTTTATTACTGACACTTTTTATTGTCTCCTATAAATTGCCAGTCTGCTGAATTGATATAATTCTTCTTATGCCATAACATTACTCTCTGTGGTTTCTATCTTAATGGATATATATGAGGGCTTTTCTCCCTATCCCTGAATATTTGGTTTAAAGCTCACTTGAATAGATTTGCAAATCTTAGGAAAAAAATCTATTTTTACTGTTCTAAATCTTAAGCCCTGGTCCAGAAATTTGGATTCTATTCTCAAATACCAGCTGCTCACTTTTGAAATCTACATTTTTTTTTTAAAGCCCCTACTTTCCCTTATTAGTACCACATTTTCCCTAAGGAGAGCTTTTTGCTCAAGACTTTGTAGTCCCTAACAATTCTTTCGGGATTCCTTCAGGTATATGATTTGTCCCCTAATGAATCACATGATACATTAGTGGTTATCAGGTATAAGAAGATATGCAGCTCAGGAAGATAGAATTCTTTCCAGACTGTTCATATACAGATAACACATGGCCACTTTACTACTTTTCCTTAAAGAAAGATTGTCCACCACAACTGTCATGTCTTGACTGACTTCATTTTCCTCTACCCTGTATGGGATGGCCCCTCTCCTGACGATATCTCTCCGGATCCGCAGAGCCCAAGAAGCTGCTCCCACCTCTATCATATATTGAAAGAATATCATGCTTGTTAAAAGCTCCAAAAGTTCACTGGTCCCTCTTTCTTTCTGATCTGTGTAACATTATCACACCATACAACATAGATTAAGATTCCTTTTTATAACTTCAGATAACTTTTATTTGTTTTCCTTTTTGAAGTACTTCCATTCCTTCAAACAGAGTGGTATGTCCTATAGGTCTGACTGTCTCATCTACAAGCCATCCAACTTTAACCTGCTACTTGTAATACTTAGATATTTAATTTTTTTACTCCTGAGCTGTAAAATGACCTAGGGACTATGTTGGATAATTTATTTCTTGTTAAAAGTTTCATATCTTCTTCTTAATTAATTGATTACCTCAAGGCCACAATAAAATTCATTAAATATTACTCAGTGAGCTAGAGAAACCTCCTTTCCCAATAGTTATTGCTCTTATTTCTTCCATATTTAAATAAATATTAAAATTATTCAATATATAATTAGCAAATGAAAGCAATAATAAATGTGCAGAACTATTTATAATACTTTAACTCATGTCATTGCCAGAATTACTTCAAACCTGTAAAGTATCAGTAACTTTTAGTTAACTCTTCATTTGTCTGAAATTTGTCCCAATCATTCCATTCATTCCATATTATTATTTTTCTCAAGATTTTTTCTTGTCTGTCTTCTTGTTAGCAGTGATGAGAAACCATTTTTCAGCTTTTCTTAAGCTCTTTACAGAATCCTCTTTATACGTTTTCCTTTATATGATTTCTCCAGAAAACACCACTTGGTAGTTCTCATAAGGAAGAATGAGACCTTACATTCTTTCATGTAGATTATTCATTGATACTCACAGATCACAGATTAAATATACATAGTTTCCCTGACTCCATGAGGAAAGGCATATATAGTTCAAATACTTCCCAGATCCTTCTGGATCACAGATAAACACATACTCTTTCCCAGAGAGATGCTTCATGTCAAAATATTTCTCAACTCTTACTCCCAAGTGCAATCAACTGTTCTTTCACCAATTTCATCTTAGTTCTTACTTTTAAAATAACATTATCTGAGCTCTGAGAAAGCAGTGGTCTCTGAGATATACATTTAGAAGTTTATTTTCCTTTAGAAGCACTTACATTCTTCAGTAACAAGGGCCAGGAAGCCAGGGCTTTGTCCCAGGATCCTGATTATAAATGGTGGTAGAGTGCTAGATCTGAAGTCAGGGAGACTTAACTTTATGAGTTCAAATCTGGCACTACATGCTTACTAGGCAAATCACTTAACCCTATTTGCCTCAGTTCCTCATCTATAAAATGAGCTAGAGAAGGAAACAGCAAACTGCTCTAGTATCTACCAAGAAAACCCACTAAGAGGCCTGAAGAGTCAGAATAACTGAAAACAAAACCCAACAAACTGATTATTTGGGTGATTACAGCACTAGGAGGCCTTCTGCAACTTAGCAGCTATAAAGCTTAGCCCTGGATAGCAAGAACAAGTTAAAATAGGATGCTCTTAGATCAGGTCCTTCCTCACCTTGTTTCCCTTTCTCCCCCCAAAAGCCTTACCAACAGCAACATGGAGTCACAGTCCCACAGTCTCTATCTCCCTTCTGCCCTATCAAGCAACACCTTCCTCCTTCAACTGAAGCCCCATTAATGCTATTTGCCCCAAGTTCAATTTCCAGCCCTTGTCCTAGGCACAGAGACTCCTACTTATGGCCCTGCCTTCAAGAGAGGATTAATTCTTTCTGATTCTTTACCTTCTCTTATAATGAGACCATTGTAGAGACTCTGATGACTGGAGAAGAGTGAGGATGATGACTTTGTACCCCCCTGCCTCACTTAAATCCAGTTTACTTACAAATCAACACATCACACTTCTGATGTCATCAGGTCTCTTCTGAGATCGAGTAGCTGCTCCAAGGGGGACCCAAATGACCAGTTCCAGTTGGGTAATCCTGCTATTTCCTCCCTCCTCCTCCTCTTTTTCCTTCTTCCTTCTCTCTTCTTTGTCCATATGGGGAGTCATACTCTTATATGTGGGTGCTCTGTCTAAAGGAATATGAATTTGGATGACTAATACTTCACAGAATATCTTCAGGTTTGGGGGTTAGATTTTTTCTTCCCTAATATTTATTTTTATTAATTTGAAGGGGGGGTCAAAACTGAGAAAATTAACTCTTTTGTCAAGTAATTTTCATATATATTTCAAATTCTTGAAATATAGCTCTGGTAAACCAGGCTTTGATTTGATGAACTAGGAAGCCAAATCACTCTGGTTTCCACTGACTGATCAATAAAGGTCCCAGTCCAAGACTCACTTGCTCATTGTTTGGGTTTTGATTGCTCAGAGTGTGTATAAATAGCAATTGTTCCTGTTCTGGCTGGAAACTCTGAGGGTCTTCCCCACCCAGACTGATTCTTTTGTAAAGACAAACAAGTCAGCTTTTGCTTCAATTCTTGCCTTTAATTACTGAATGGGTGTTGCCTCAGAAAAGAAGAGTCCTGGGAAAAACCTGAGCTTAAAAAGGTGAAGGTCTTCCATTGCATCTGGGGCTATCTCCCATCATCCTGACCTGTGTCTTGCCACTGGACATAGATGACTGGAGGAAAGATGACTTCACCAGCCCTATCCCACTTAAATCCAGTTCTCTTGCAAGACATCATCCTCCTCTTAGAGAGCAAAGGATGAGTAACATACGACATTGTAGTGGTTTTTTTTTTAGCAGTAGTAAAACCACAAAAATATCATAACCTCTGCATGTCATAAGATAATACATTTTGCTGTCCATACTTTCTGAAACCAGGATTTCCCAATTTCTCTCGTTAATGTTGACAAATCTTATAGTTAATTCTCATGGCTAATCACTTAAGTAAACTTCCTGTTTGCTACTCCTGCTCTTTGTGCTCTCTGGCTCACAGCTCCTGAGTGAAGCTTTATCTATAGAATTTTTTTCCAGCATAATCCCTCATACTTGATTATTTATTCTCAGATATTAGACTTCTTGATCATCTATTTCAAAATTACAAGATTCCTGCTAGTACCTTTAGCACAAATTATAGTTGCCCTATTGTCTGTAAAAAGATCTTCCATATAAATTGAACCTCTTTTTTACCTTTTTATTCACTCCTTTAACCCTTACTCACATAATTTAGACCTTTTCTTGCTTACTTCTTGCCATTTTTCTGTGAGACTTTTCTGTAAATCTAAAAATAAATGTTATTATTTTTTAAAGGGGGATTTATCTTAAACTTTTAATAAATACTGAAATTTTATCTTAAAGATAAATTCATCCATAATTATAGTAGTTTACATATATGAAAAGTTTTATGTTTACACGTCCATTATGTACATTATCTCATTTAATTCTCAGATAACCCTGTGAGATAAAGTGTAACTATTACTATAACAGTATTCCCCTTTTACAGAAAAGGAAACAGGATTAGTGAGATTAAGTGACTTGCACTCATAGTTAGGAAGAAACACATTCAAGATTAACCCTCCCATCTTCTGACCCGAAGTCCAATGCTTTTTTCCTATGCCAAAACTTTTCTGTCTTTCTTGAAAGACTCTTTCATTCTTTATTCCCACTTGTCTCCCTTGATTTTATCCTGGTCCCAGATTGGAAACTGAAGGCAGATATTAATTACTTGGTCTACAGCCTTCATCAATGATCAGATTTGAGCACTCTGAAATAGGAAGGGCATAATCCAAATAATCCTATAGAGATTTACAGAGATGTTCACGATAAAAGACTACCACAATGTTAATTATAACAGTACTATAGAACATTTAACAGTAATATAGAATATAGAGAGCAGAGTATTATAGAATTCATAAGATTACTAAGTCATAGAATTTGATACTAAAATTGACCTCAGAGTTCCTGTAGTCCAACTACCTCATTTTAATTAACAGAATGGGAAGGATTTTGCTGAGAAAGGTTGAATGACTTGTCCCAAATTAGCATGGGGTAGGATCAGATAAGTTCCTAGAAGTTTGGTGAATGGGGCTTAGGGGAAGATGGAAGGATGGTGACACCCTCCCAGTTGTATTTGAGACTTTCTGCTTGGTGAAGTATTTTCCCCCTACATTTAGTCTACTTATCTAAAGTCAGCAGAAATGACTTTAATTTTAAGTTTTTATGTTGGGTTACCACATTTGTCCAAATGTACTGGTGCAGCTGTATTTCATTTTGTTCAATGAATTCAAATTTAATAAGCATTTATAGAACACATGCTGCTGAAAGTGATACAGAAACAAAATCAAATACAATTCTGGCCCTTGAGGAACTAACCATCTAGTAGGAAGAAGAAAACAGGGCATGCATAATGCAGTCAAGGTGAAAATGCTTTAAATGACAGTAAAGAACACTTTCCTTTTTTCCAAGTGGCATAATGAACACTCTATATTTATCATGCTACTAGCCTCTTTTGATGTTTCTATCTATTTCTTACAGCCATTCATTGATAGTGTAGTAGAGGAAAGGTCACCAGGTTTGGAGTCAGGACCTGGGTTTGAATTCTCACTTTGTTGCTTAATACCTCTGGGCATTTAAAAAGTCACTGAGAATCTTTGAGTTTCAAATACCTCATCTGTAAAATAAAGTAGCTTGGGACTACATGATCACTAAGGGTCCTTCCAGTTCCTGAGCCTATGAGGATGTTTGTTATTCTGACAACATACAAGTTTTTAGCACATAGGTATATTTACAAGGAATAGGGTTCTGGGAATAAATGAAGTTCTTAAATTGATTCTTTATTGAATCCAAAGTTGTTTTTTCTTTACTATTTCAAGAAACTTCTGCTGAGCATTAGGTTGCTAATAAATATTTAATAATGTACTTGAGAACAGATAATACTGAGAGGCAGACTTTAGGGGATTTAATTTTAACCAATATTAAAATTTTTAATTTTTAACATCAAATGTTTTAGCAATATTTTTTACTTATAAAAGTAGCTGCTGTGCTTTTCATTAGAAAAATCAAACCAAAAAATGTTAAACAAAGATTTCTACCAGATTAGGACTCAAGCACACATTAATTCCTCACTAAATCTCATCAGCTGCTTACGATTTAATGCTGTTACTAACACCTTGCTCTGTCATCTCTTTGTATATATGTCTAATTTATCAGTTTCTTGTAGATTGTCAGCAGCCTGCTGCCTCCATATCGCCACAATGCTCACAACTAGCCAGGAGGCAAGACTGCCAGACTGTCAGGTAATGTTTAGATAAGTTTTCTTACTCCATTTAGTTTCTTTTCAGATCCATACACCACTTAACCGTAACTTTACCTTAACCTTACATATTTGATTGTATTTTCCTGCAATATTTACCTTACCTTACTTACCTTTACTTTACCTTAACCTTACATATTTGATTGTATTTTCCTGCAATATTTACCTTACCTTACTTACCTTTACTTTACCTTAACCTTACATATTTGGTTGTATTTTCCTGCAATCTAGCAGGGCCTCAGCATAGAGGATTGCAAAGGAATTTGAGAACTGCAAAATAGCAGTTATAGCCACTAGGTGGCAGAATAACACTTGACCAGGTGTCAGAAAATTATTCTTATTTCATCAGGTTGTATAATTCCACAGTAGCTTTTGTATTATATTCTATACTGAACTTTCATCTTCTTTATCTGCTGAAATGTCAGTGCTGCAGATATTAACATGCTTCTTACTTTTGTGTTAGAAATCTACTTCCCATACAAACAAAGATATATAATATGACTTCTATGACAGTTCTTTAAATGCTTTGCTTCTAATTTGAGTTCTACTCTTTCTTCTTATTTATAAGACCTGAAAGTTGCTAAAACAGTAGATCTAAACACTAACATTTAATTTAGGACTTTCTCATTAACTTGTAAACAACATTGATAAAGTCTCAGCCAGGGCTGTGCTGGTCAACAACCAGCTTGTTGGGGGAGTGGGGGGCAGAATGTACCTGGGACACACTTTTACTTTTAATATGAATTAATAATATTTTCTCTATGACTTTTGTAAGTCTAGATAATTAACAAAACAAAAAACATCAAGCCTTGATTTATATTTAGCATTTGTCAATTTCAGATGTATAAATGAACACTTTGAAAATTTTAACTGTCAGCTCTCCTGAACTAAGAGCAGTCTCCAGGACACCTCACATCTCCAACCTATGGGTCAAAGGTCTAGTTGTCATAATTATGGAGGGATGCGCTGTAGGAATTAAAGGAGCAGAAAATTAATCTACTGTTCCTATGTTATTTGTCTGTGGCTTATTCCACAGCTAGATTCTTCAGAATCAAAATGGAAAAAATGAAACTCATTAAAAAAACTATCTAAGAGTCAAGAACAGATAGAATTAAGGATCGGGTAAGGTAAAGGGAAACAAAACTAAATTTAAACAAACTTTTTCTTATATTGGCCTACCATATTTGAATCTCATTCTGTTGCCTGGCAAAGGTAAGTTGTATGATGCAGTTTTCCAAAATTCAAGCATTCACACCATGTGTATCTTGTGATGACCCATTTTTGCTCTTTCAACTCTTGAAGTTTAGGGGTACTGGGATCCCGAAATAGGGACAAGCTGAGTCCTGTCCAAATGAATTCCACCCACACCTTTTTTCAGCTAAAGAAAAACAAAGTTGATGAAAGATCTACCATATTGAGTGGACTCTTAAGGAATCTAAGCTTATATCACTAATGCCAGTGGGCCAGATGGAATCTGAGCCTTTGCAATGCTAATATAAGCAGGGCTAGATAGAATCTGAGCCTTTGTGACTTTAGTATTGACAAGCAGGCCATAATGACTCTGAGCTAGATTGAATCTGAGCCCCTTCTTGGAGGCAAGATGGATCTTAAAAACAGAAAGATTGTGGGAGGGATCTAAGAGTGGTCAAGTAGTCTGGGGCGACTGGAAGAGGGGTCCAGGGAGGGTCTTGATGGGAGTGGTCTATAGACTGGGGTAACTAGAGGTCTGGACTCCCAGAATCAAGACAATGGGATTTTGATAGGATCAAGCGTGAGAAGTTGCTGGAAGCAATCCAGAGGTAACAAAGACTTGGGCATAGTGATAATGAAAAGCTTATGGGCTCAAGAGAACATCAGATCTAGTGGGGAAGATTCAAGGAGAGTTCAGAGGGAGTCCCAGAGTCTATACCTCATCAATTTTGTATCCAGTTAACCAGCCAAATTTTTTGTGGGGACCCTTTCCCCCTAACGTCTTCTTATCAGTATTAAGGTAACTCAGATTTTATTAAAGAAATTATATTTTATTTTACTATATATTATTATATTATATATAATATAATGTTAGATTATATTATATATTATTGTTAAATTACCTTCTACTTTATTAAATAAATTGATTTTTTTGACAGGTCAGCTCAGTACTATCTCAGAACAATCTCGGAACCTACCACTTATAGTATTAATTCAAGAGTCAAAATAACTCAGACTGTCAGGCATAAGAATTTCACTACAAATGAAGCAAAACTAGATCTTTTAGAATACAAGGGGGAAAATGGAACTAATTTTTAAACAAATAACCGATTTTACTCAATAATTCAAATTTTTATTATAACTTATTTTTATTAAAGTTTTATTAAATACCTTAAGTACTTTAAAATGAACTCATTTAAAAAATAAAAGATAACAATTACATATAATGTTCATTTTGTTATTGTTCAGAAGTTTCATCTGTAGTTCATATTGTGTACAACATGATTTGTCCCCACAAATTATAGCAGTTCTGGGGAGAGAGCCTGTTTGCCTGTATGTGTTTAGTTAGAAACAAAATGCTTTTTTTTTCTGAAGCATAAATTTTTTGGTGTATAGTTGTTCAATTCAATCTCAGTGAGATATTAAGAAAAGATATCCTACAAGCTGAAAAGTGACATGGTGGATTGAAAGCTAGTCTTAGAAACTAGCAAGACCTGGGTTTAAATCCTGCCTCTTAGACTCTGTGTGACTCTGGGCAAGTTACTTAACTTCTCTGTACCACTGGCAATTAACTGCAGGTTGCAGATAAGATGTTGATATCCTTGGGTGAAGGAAGATTCCCTCCTGAGAATTCCCTACACTGAAGAAATTACAGACCACAAAAATCAACAAACCACGCGAATACAGCTCTAAGAATAAAATTACTACTTGACTAGAAAACCAGAAAGAATTAAATGACTCCTACCTGTTGACCTGAAAACTTTGTTAAAGAAAAGGCAACAGGCTAAATGCATACATTTTATGATTTAATTAATTAATCAATTGCCTATTAAAGAAAACAGTAACATAATGCATTATGGAGCCAGAAGAATGTTCTGGCTACCAATACAAAGAATTGGGCAGCCTTAAATCTGTTTTAGGACAAAGAAGTGTTCTGTGTCCTTCAGATTTATGATCTCCATAAGTGATTAACTAGACCATTAGAAAGGAATTTCTTAATTGCATAGGTTGTAAATACAATAAAATTTGACAAAGTTTCAAATAGAAATTTTGACCTAAGATGTTTGTATTTACTTTACCATTAACATGCCATAACATAGTATATGTCTACAAATATTAAGATAATGGAAAACATCCCATTCTTCAAGATAGTGTCTTAGTTAAAGGTCTCTAAAGGAATGTTAAGTCAGCTTTGGCTGACTTTTGTTGACATAAGAAGAGGCATGCTCATAGTTTGCTTCAGAGAGAACAAAGAGATTATTCCAAAATGTTATATTAAACATTATCATACCAAAAACCACCCCCAAAAAGTTTGCCCTAAATAATGAATTGAAAGGTTGTGATAAACCTCAGTATGTCAAATAGTTTTTTTAAAGTACCTACCATGTATTGGTCACTATGCTGTGTTGAAGATACAAAGAAACAGAAAAGCCCATTTCTGCTCCCACAATCTAATGCAAAAAAAATTTTTTTGTCTCATCTCCCTCTTTTACTTTTTCTCCCCAAAATAAAGTTTAGAATTTTTTTAAAAGGTTTTGTTTCACTTTAAATAGGTGTCTGAATGGAGTAAAGCAGGGGAGAAGAGATTAGGAAGATATTTCTCTTTTCAGAGATAGTTCTTAGTAATTTCCTAATAACAATACTTTTTTGCATTTCTATACAGCTTTTTAATTGATTCTCACAATAGCCCTGTGAAATAGACAAAACAGAGATTATTTTTCCAATTTGTCATTTAAAGAAGTTGTGGTGCAATGGATAGAGCACCAGTGCAGGAGTCAGGAGGACCTGAGTTCAAATCTCACCTCAGACACTTGACACTCACTAGCTGGGTGACCTTGGGCAAGTCACTTAACCCCAATTGCCTCATCCTGGGTCATCTCCAGTCATTCTGATGAATATCTGGTCACTGGATTCAGAAGTGAGGCTGGTGACCTGCACAGCCCTCCCTCACTCAAAACAAAGTCAAGTGCAAGTCATGTCATGATTTCTCTGATGGCATGGTCTTCTTTGGCAATGAAGGATGAACACACACACCTCAGGTTGAAGTCAATCCCTCCCTAGCTGAAGTTCCAACTAAAGGACAAACACACACAATTCCAAGTGTAGGTGACTTGCCCCAAGTCATATCTTATGTTAACTCCACTTCATTACAGATTGTTTGAATGTATTTTTGTTGCTAACATTAAATTAAATTTATCACATGATTAAGAGGAAAAACTGAAAAGAAAAGCATTTAAGAAATGAACAGTCATTTTCTACCTATTATTCCTCATCTCTTAAACTTTTTTTAATTCTGTAGCTCCCAAGTATGGATACTTCTCCTAAAATTAAGCCACCCACACCTCAACCCCCACCTCCCACAGTATTTTATTTACTCGGTCAGTTCTTCAGTAGCTAGGCATTGTGCTAAATGCACAGGATACAAAGAAAGGCAAAAGACACTCCCCGATCTCCAGGAGCACTCAGTCTAATAGGGGTACTCAGACTTCTTATTATAGTATAATATGACAATTTAGAGGCAAAAAACCAATTCATTAATATATCCTTTTTCAGAAGCAGCAAAAGATGAAGAGAGGAAAAGAGTACATGTGTCATCTGGGAGGGAAATGGTCAAGGAGAAAAAGAATATGTGTTCCCATGGAGTTCAGAACTGACCAGGATATGAACCCTGGAAGTCTACTTTAGAGGGTGAAGTTGCAACAGCAAGCATTATAGAAAATTGTCTAGGTTAAGGAAGAAGACTCAAGGAGTTCAGAGCTAAGCAGTTTATTTCTTCATGTTTCAACCTTATAACCTGGCTTTTAATTCTGCATCCTTCCCAACTGTATGACCTTGAGCAAATCACTAATAAAGTGAAATTATCACTCGGCCCCAATTTCTACATCACATTTTATGTAAAAATAATAATAATAAGAAGAAGAACTAGCATTTATATTATGCTTTAAGGTTTGCGGAGTGCTGTACAAATATCTCATTTTATCCTCACAATAGCCATGGGGGAGGTAGATGCTATTATTATCTCCACTTTATAGCTGAGGAAACTGAGGCAGTCAGAAGTCAAGCAACTTGCACAGGTTCACACAACCAGCTGGTAGCATCTGAGGTGGGATTTGAACCCAGGTACTCCTGATTCCAGCTCCAACACTCTATCCACTGTCACGTAGGTGTTTTTAAAATAGGCATAAAGATTGTCACAAAGCCAAAAGAAATAATGAACATTTTTTAAAAAAAGCTTTATAGAAAGAAGAATCTGAAAAATTTATAAAGGATGAAACTGAGGGAAAAAAGACTGTCCTTGAAGAGCAAAATAGCTTATATAAGAATGATTTTTTTTTTCAGCCATCCTACAGGTATCCCATAAACAAGTTTGGAGTAGCTCCCATATTGGTGATTTTTTTGGCAGATTACTTTAGGTACTCCCCCCACCCAAAAAAAAGGAACAGCTTTTAAATACTTTTGTGATGTGTTCACACTGCCAATCTGAACTGAAAAAGACTTCTATGGACCCTCCTCACACCCGGATTTTTTAAATAGTCAAATGAATTATTCAGATGTCTTTGGATCCATCAGAGAAATGAGTACTTACAAGAATTTCCTTAGTATGGCTAAATGTTCATAAATAAAGAGTGATGACTTTGAGGGGCCAAGAGGACGAAGGTTAGAGGAGGAAACATCTAACTTTTTTGCTGTGTACATTTTGCTCCCCTAGGACTCTCCCAAGGCAGCCAAGTTTGGGGAGCATGCTTTATATATAAATAGATGCCACCCTAACTTGGAATCTCGATGAGTAGTACTTGACTGAAAAATGATTCAATAACGAGACTCCAAAGTGAAATATCCATGGCTATCACAGAAAACTACGTAAATGACGTTTATTTGCCTGATCTTAAGATTTAAATACGAGATCTGTGCTAAATGTAGTAGATCATGATGTGCCATTCTGCCTTGCACATTGTACACCTTTCTTATCGCACCTCTGTTCTGTTATGTGTTTCATTTTCAGTCCTAATGTCATTCTCCCAGAAGAGCAGCCACATTCCAGCTCTCAATGTGCCCCTCTCAACTGTCTCTCTCAGCCTCCTTATCCCTAGTCTCATCTTCAACAGAGGGAAAAATTGAATGGAACTTGCACAACTATTATGCAGACTACTCCCCAGGATCCAACAGGCATTTCTGCCTCGTTGGTAACAGGAATAAAGCTTGATTTATTTCTACGCTACTGGAAATGGAGAGAAGGTTGAGAAGTACGCCATAAGCACAGAGGCCAATCTGACAGGACACTTGATGGTTTCTCTGATCACCTACAAACTTAGATAAGGAATGTTCAGTGATATGAACTCAAAAATAAATTCTGTTTCCAGATGCTTGGCTTTATCTCTGAAATCAGAGGTACTTAAGCCAATACAAAACGTATGCTAGAAAATCACAAAATCCTATCCTCGGCATTCAGCCACAGAATTGTGATTCAAATTTTTTTTCAGTCAATGGTATTTATTTATTTTTTTATTTGCACCACAATTTATGTTAGTAAAATGTAAACCAATTGTACAATTTTTTTGTATTTAATTTGTTTATGTTTAAATAAGAAAAATTAGCTGCATTAAGTTTGATTTTAATTATTTAAAATTGGCCTGAACTGGCCATTTTTATTGCACAAAATTAAAAAAATGGTTCATTGGACTGTTCATGTCAACTTTGTATTTGCACTGGTTATGTTTATGCACTTATTTTCTAATCAGTTATTCATTAGTTTCTGATTTTATAATAGTTTTCCACTGAAAACTAATTATTAAACCTAAGAAAGATTTTAATTATGATCATTTACTTTTATTCAGCTGTTTGATTACATATTTTTTTTTTTGGATTTCAGACATGTAGATGAACTGGTGCTGTTCTATTTTTATGTGGTAACTCATAAAGGAATGCTAAACAACTTGAAGTAAAATCATGTGTTCATTTAATTTTCTTTTTTTCTCCAAAATTCAAGGTCCCAGTGTGAGTCTTTACCTGTAAAAAGATAAGTAGAGATGGCAAAACATATACATGTATAAAGGCATCTTTTAAAAATAATTAGTTCACTTGGGGTTAAAAGTTGGGGATAAAGTTGGTATGACAAGGGTGATCTTTTTTTTCTGCTAAACTTCCTTGCCAAAAACAATAAATATTAAACCTTAGTGCATTGTCAGCTTATGACAAATACTCAGGTGCCTATGATACACAGATAATCTTGTGACAGTCCAGTGTTTCTAGCTAAGTTACAGATTCTTTAAGAAAGCTTCCTAGGACATAATTTAAAGCAGTGAATTTTCATAAGTCAAAAATAACTGACTTTATTTTGCACAGTAACCTGACAGACAAGGAAAGTAGTTAATTGACCTATAGGGTAACAATCTTGGGCTCCTAATCCACCTATTAAGTGCTAACAATTAATTGCTCTTAGCCCTCATTCCTTGTTCTTAGTCAGGTGGCCTTAATTTATTTAGAGAAAAAAAAGAGTTTGATATTTTCGTGTGACAATATCCATGACTTCTCTACAGATGCCACACTAAAAATAGCCCACACTTTTCATAGGATCATGGATTTAGAAATGGAAAGTAACTTTGAGATCATCTATCTAATCCAACTCCTTCATTTTACACATGGAAAAGTTACACTCAGAGAGATAAAATCAAGCAAGAATCATTCAGGAGTTTAAAGGATATCAGTCAAATTCAATGGTTATTAAACTCTAGGGCATAAAGTACATTTATTTTTCAGAAACGTATATCTGTCACATGCCAGTTAAGAAGCAGCAACCATCATTTCCAAAACAACTAAAGAATTTACCTACATATGTGGCATGTGCAACAGTGCTATTTACCAAATGCAACTTCAGGTGAATGGGTGAGATTCTGCACCAAAACAATAAGGTTCAGGTTCAGAGAAAATTAGAAACCAATCTTCGCCAAAGGGTGACCACATCAACGTGACTTTCTGGTCTGTTTCTTAATGCATTTCCAAACTGTTCCTGAACATTTTTCTTTTCTTATTTTACCATGGCCATCCAGTGCCCTACATAATCAGTGTATGCATTTTTATTACAGGTCAATCAGCATTTTTTTTTTATGGAAGCATGATCATGCTTTTTGGACCTGAAATGTAACATAGCTGCTACATAGTTTTTTAAATAAACACTCTTGTGCCTGAGGAAAGATTTGCCTTTAAAAAGGACCTCAGAACACCTTCCTAGATTTCCTCATTATTCTCATGTTTGGTACTGGGGATACAGTGGGAAATACTATTCTAAAATTATGTGCATATGTGTCCATAATGCTCTGTTGCATATCTTGTTTCCTGGACTAGATTTATGACCCATTGAAAAAACAGTAGAAAATACAAAGAACATTTCTTCCCTCTAATTCAGATAAAAGTATTATCTCTAATTCTACAGCATATGTTTGATATTAAAAGTTTCTGTTTTGAATTGCCAAGAGAAAAAAAAAAACAAGTTTGCTTTGAAGGATTTATAAAATAATTATTTTAGCTAAAACTTGCTAGAATGGGAAAACTTAGAAATGAATATCTATATCTCCACACAAAAGCAGTTGGTATTCATAAATTCATGGATCTTAACCATCATCTAGTACTCCTTCTCTTTATAGATCCGGAATGATACAGGCCCCGAAATTTTGTGTGGTTTGTCCAAACGAACCACAACACTAGAAAAAGTGAACATCGAAATCGAAAATAAGCTTTAAGACTGTAAAACTGGCTACAAATAGCCTGAGCCTCAGTAGGGACAAGGGTAGGGTAGCAGAGCTGAAAAATAAAAATAGCCCACTACAACAAATAAATAAAAAAGCATTGATTGAAACAGAAAATATTTCAAGATTGCAATAGCTAAAGATGCTGTCACTTGCTGCTTTGTTATTGTTGTAGTTCATTAGTGCTATTTCAGGGAAGCACAATAGTAGTGTTCATTAATAGAAGTAGATGAAGCCAGAAAGAATCGGGAGAGAATTGTTCACTTACTGAACTACTGGCGGTTAAGTTGCTTCTAGGCTTCACAGTCAAGAGTTTTACTCAGAATGCTAAAAAAAATGAAATCACTAAATATTCCTGTTGAGGAAGGTTAAAAGAATGGGAATAATTCAGCTAGGAAATGAAAAGGAAGAATCTTCAAAGAGAGGAAGAGTTTTAAACACAAGGTAACTAACCATTTTTTTGTCTCTCTTCACTAAGAACAGAGGAGGAAGTAATAACATAATTAAAGATTTAGGTTAGCTAGGAGGTTTAGTTTAGCTAAAAGAAATACTTTTCAAGTAAATATTGCATTAAAATGGATTATTATGAAAGTTTGTGGAATCTCCTTTAGAGTAGAGGCACAGTTGTTTGGTATGGTTTAAGTACCTTAATTCAGGGTATTATGCCTTAAAATATCATAGCTCTAATATTCCATAAGCACACAATTCTGTGAAAATCTAAAAGAAAAAATATTTTAATTTCTCAGATTGGACATAAGGACACATAGTAACCTTTGAAAATAAGTTAATAGTTTTAGCTTTTTTCCAGTGTACCTAGTAAGAATTTGCTTTTTTGAAAAGCAGACAAGGATAGTTAGTTTCTTTCTATCAAGCAATACTCTATACTCTTTTTTGTAATTATTCATAACACTGAAATTAGTAGGCAAAGACCAACATGATTATCCGAGGACAATAAAACAAATATGCTTGGTCATGCTTAGAAAACTATTTGGTGAACATTCCCCTACAAAAACCCTTCAAATCAGTCAATTTCAGAAAAGTAGTTTGAGCCTATAGTCTTGTAAGCAGCCGATCCTGGAAGTGAATACGTTTACTCTTCTCCATGTGTTGGAAAAGTCACTCGTTTCCAAACATGAATTTAACCTTGGTCATGTAAGGACAATGATGAACATGTTCTGAAGTGTGAGGAGGAGGAGCAAATAAGGGATAATGTATCTTCTACTAGAGTATGAGTGTCAATTTCCATGTTCATTGCTAACCACATAAGAAACAGTGTCTTTCAGAAAGACTTATCAGGAGAAACCTTCTCTGGATTTTGCTAGTGCAACATTTTATGGCTACAAATATATTCATTAACTGTCGAGGTGAAGTAGCACTCAATTTGAAGGAAATTTTTTGAGGGAAATAATATTTTGACTGTTGTTTATAAACATAGGACATTTTAAACTAAATTGCTATGTTTAAATATGTTTGAAAAGAACTTGGGTGAAAACCCATTTCTTCAGAAAGCTGTTAATTTAGGGTTGATAGCATAACCACTACTAATATGAGACTAACAGATTCCTCAGTTCCTGGATTTTTTTTTAAGTGAATGTTCACTGGTTATTTGATGTCCATGACAAATTTATCTATTTCACAAAATGCTGTCTGAAAGGGACCTTTTTTTTTAAAAAAAGATGGGGACACTGAAACCTGAAGACATGAAGTCAACTGATATTTTACTTTTGCAGCCTGATCATGTTAACACACAAAACATTATGGCTGCCATTTATGTAGACTTTCTTCCCCTATTACACATAATAGTATATTCAGGATTCAAAAATATTTCCCTATTGATGATTTGTCCTTAATTATATTCTATTTAAAAAGAAATTTTAAAAAATACCTTAGCCTAAGGGCACAGGTACATACATATGCAATATCAAATGTTTGCATGAGATTATTTTTGTCATGTAAGTTTTCTCATAATCATCATATACATCCATTATAATTTTTATTTCTCCTGTGATTCTTTCTCCATTATGAATGTGATACATGTACTTATTCCCCTTTACATAGAGAAATGCATGGCTTTAATCTTCAGTTCATTTTGAACATCTTTCCTGTGGAATTATTTAAAATTTACTTATTAAAACTGAAGACTAGATAAACTACTGGGCCAAATCACTTTTTGTGTGATTGGTATTTATTTTCTGGCTGCTAACATAATGATTTTTAAAATTAATATCTTTTAGAATTATATGTTAATCATTGTTTCTTAATGCAAACATTAGAAAGTTAATCTTGTAGTCCTCTCTATGAAGGTATAACTTTTTAAAGAAATATTTGTATGTAAACATTTGACACCAGAGAACCAAAAAAAGGTAAGGAAAATGTTAAAAAAAAAATCTAGCCAGTCTTCCAGAAGAACCATTATCTGTTTCATTACTTAAAAAAAAAGCAAAAATCATTCTCGCCTTTGGTTCCCAGTTATGATTACAAAATAGACCCCTGGGGAAATAAATTACCTTTAAATTATTGCCACAAATTTCAAACATATTTAACTGTTCATCAATCTATTAAGCCTTAGAAAATTAGTTTTATGACATTTTTATATTTTATTATGTTTGTATTTGCATGATGTTACATATCTAATGAACCATTCAAGATCCTGATATCTTTCATTATAGAATTAACACTGGTGCAATTTGTGGCAAACTCTGGTTTCTACCCTGCATAATTATTGCTTTAATTCTTTAACTTCTCATTGAAAATTTGTTGTTTTACCCAATCAGAGTTAAAGAATGTGGAATTTTTCTAGATGGTAATAATCCCATGTACTGATTGATTTCAAAACTGTTACAAAAAACTCTTCTTGTGTTGCGAATTATTTTAAAACTCAAGAACTTTGTTGTCAAGTATGTATGGATTTGTTTAGAAAATGTATTTCATGCAAATTTATCATCCCTTGTTTTATTTCTTTTAACTGTGGACAATCCTAGATGAATGTCTTGTGAAGGATTCATACAATATGTGCTTGTATTTGTGTAGTTCTTGCATTGAAATGGTTGGAAAAGCCAATCTAAAGCTAAGAAAATACCAGGAAGTTAATTATATTGATTCTTACCTCTTTGTTTCTGTTACCAGTTGAATGCCGTGTAACATAGATAGCTCTTCCAACAGTAAATAAACTGGTTATCTTTTGTTCATTTCATCTGTGTTACCTTTTTATCACCATAAGCAAATTCTCCTATAAGCCCTTTTTTGGTTTTCACTATTGTAAAATGCAGGTTAATTTCTACAAGTTGAAAATTATACAAATCAATGAATTGAATTTATTATTTATTTAGTATTTATTAAACTAAACATTTGAACTCTAATTGAACTAAAATTAAACTAAAAACTCAATATTTTGCATTAACCAATTCATTTTATGTGACATTCAACAATACTTGTGGCTTTCTGCATTATTCCACCTTTGCTGTGTTTTTTTTTTTACCAAAACCATATAATAGCCATAAAGTGTTTTAGGAACATAATTTGGGGGCTGGAAGAGATCTTAGATTATCTGGTCCAGTTTTTCCCTCCTCCCATTTTAGGAACAAAGAAATTGAAGCCCAGGGTGGCAAAATGAGTTGTTCAACAGTGTATAGGTAGTAAGTGGAAGAGCCAAGATTTCAATCCACATTCTTTGAGCCTAAATCTTGCATGTTTACCATGTTTTTATTGTCATCTGAATTTTAAAATAAAGCAGATAGGTTAGAAAGAAACTATAGACAAGCCAAACACGGGCTGGTTGGAATTTAATAGACCTCTGACCTAATTTTTGTTCAATTCCTTGATAGGAGATAGAATAATAATTGTACTAGTTCCCAAGATTATCCAATGATGACTTCCTGTCAGTTCAAGTTTCTTGTGTGTAGAATACACGTATAGAATACATTGGAGTATATAGATGATACAAAAAGATGAGGAATACACAGGGGATATGTGTCTATATATTAGCTTGATTCACAGGGGTATTCTGATATTCACTAGATAATACTAAATAGTGAATATTTAGTATTCACTAAATAGATTTGGAAGGGACTTCTGATCATCTATCTGTATCTGAATTAGAATCCTTTCGGCAATATTACTCAGAATTGGTCATCCAGCATTTACTGGAAGACGTTCCATCATAAGAAACTCAAGAACTCCTGAAATTATTCATTGCATTTTGGTTACATACATGCATACTCTTCAAGGAAATTTTTCTTCATATGGAGCTAAATCTTTGTTTCTGTAAATCCCAGCCATTGTTCTACATTTACCTTTTAGAGCCATGCAAATGCACGCAAAACAAATCACCTTCCATGTGGGAGGTCTTCATATACTTGTGACGAGAGCTATCCTGAGCTCCCTAAGTCTTCTCTTCTCCAGTCTAAATATCTTTATTTCTTTTGATTCTCAAATTGCTTGATTTCTAGTGCACTTATTACCCCAGTTTAGTCCTCTACATAATGCTGCAGCTTGCCAATGTCATTCCTACAATGTTGCACCCCAAATTTCAATTCAACAAACATTATTAAGTGCCTGCTATGGATAAGGCAGTAAGAGGATACAGATGACAATTCTGTCCTAGCCAGTGGGTACCCCATTTACAGATGAAGGAGGGGAGAGAAAGTGGAAGCGATATATACAAACAAATGTGATACATGGTAGATTATGATAAAAGTCAAAGACCCAAACAAAGTGATAATTTGAATCTCTAGGTTCCGGCTAATCTTATTAAACCTTATGTTTCTCCTAACACTGAGACAGACAAAATAAAGGCTCAAGTGAATATTAAAAATGAGAAGTATAAATCTCTGATTCTACCATATTCTAAAACCACTGGTTTTATGTGAAGTACATGGTTAGGATCTTAATTTCTTACATAAAGTTTTATTGATATGTGAATTTTTTTCCTCCATATGACCAGAGTATGAAAAGAAGAAATTTTAGGTTTAGGGAAATGCTTGAAATGCTTCTAGTTGCTAGATTGAATTGATCTTGAGTTTCCAAGAGAAGAGTTTCTGAGAACATCCAACTCATGGAGGAAGTTAATACACCCTTGACCTTTGCAGTATCCATTATAGCATACATAATTTGTCAAGGTATATCAGTAAGTATTCAATTATGATGCTACATGTTAAAAGTGTTAGGAATAACAATAGCTGCTGATCTTGCTCCTCCAAAAGTTTGCATTATGCACAAGAAAATTAAGATCCTTAGAGTTGGATAAAAGATGAAAGTTTTCATTGAAACATTAGGAAATATTTCAGTGGTAGCATAGAATATTTTAGCTTACTAAACTAAAATATTGGTATTTATTAGTAACTTGATTAGTATTCATTAGTAACTATTGTAGTTTAATACAAAAAAATTTGCAAGTCAATTTTAAAAACACAATAATCTGGTTTTATACAGTTTTTAAGATATGTCCCATTAGGTTCCCTTAATACTGACCATCCATAAGTTATTGCTCCCTTATGCTTTTGTTTCTTTGGTCTTCAACTGCTAATCAGCAATTGGAATTTGACAATTCCTTTAAGAGACAGGAAGAAAATTATTCTGTCATCAGAGCAGTCACTCTTTCTGATTCGTTCAGGAAAACACATTAATTTCAACTTGAAGCCACGGTTGAAATGGGGTTAGCTTTCCTGACTGAAAAGCAGTCAGATCAAGAATTCTGGTACGTCATCTTCAATAGGCATAGAGGGAGCCATTATGTCTCTTTAAAACATCAAGCAACCAGTATACTGATATGTACCAAAGAATGAAAGGCTTCTATGTACATGATCCAAAGTGAATTGGAGATCTGACAGTTATCTAATTAATAAATGCTGATGAGTTAACTAAACTCATGCTGTAAGATTTTAATTATCAAATATGGTTATTTGCACTGTTCAGATTAACCAGATAATTTCTGTATCTCTACTTCATTTTGGGTAAAGTCTTGAAATATGTCATCTTTTTTTGAATTTCTAGTTATAACAACTAAAATTTCTATAGCACCTACTATATTCCAGGTACTGTGCTAAGTGCTTTACAAATCGTATCTCATTTGAGCTTTACAATAACTCTGGGAGGTAGTTATTATTCCCCCTTGACTGATGAGGAAACTGAGACAAATAGAGGTTGAGTCACTTGCCCAAGGTCATATAGCTAGTAAATATCTCAGGCTGGGGTAGAGGGTATGTTCAGGGAAGACCAATACCTTTGGTGTGAAGACCGCTGAGCCCTTTCCATGGCTGCTTTCATCTTTGGTGTCCACCAGTTCCATCTAACTCATCAAGAAGCTGTAGCATGCACAGTGACCACACCTTGGTAAACTGTTTTGGCAGACAGCTAAATCAGGTTGAGAGTAACCAAGGGGTCTCAAACCTATTGGTGAGTTGGCAGGGGGTCTTCTACCCCAAAGACTTCACCTGGTGAAATGGGTGGATGAGAACATTCTGTTCCAACAGCCATGAAGGCAGCTGGAGCAGGCATTGTGGAGTGCTTAGAGCTTGATTAGACATGGAAGACACCAAGGTCATCCATTGCATCTTGAGCCATCACTAATCATCCTGATTTACTGGACTGTGATGACTGTGGAGGAGACACTGAGGCCTACAATTTCAAGCAATTCTGCCTCACTTAAATCCAATTTACACCTGAATTAAAAGACATTATACCATTTTGCCATTTTTACTTGTCTCAAAGTCCTGTGGCGACAGGCAAGTGAAAATGCAGCAAGTGAAGATGCATTGGGAGCTGTAGTCACAATCCTGCACACAGGCAACCAAGGCCATAGGGTTATCCTCACTGGAAGCAGCAGTGGGATTTGTCAGCCCAATGGGTATCTGAGCAGCCTTTTAAGGATGGTGCTGCTTACCTCCTGATGTGAGGAAGTGGCTAGAAAAGATGCCCTAAAAATTGTCGGCTTACCCAACCCTGACCTGATTACCACAACAGGCAGAGATCACACCCTGCAGTCAAAACACAAAAAAATGTACAAAAAAAGTCTGCAAAGATGATTCCATTCACTACTGGCACATGGAATCTGCCTACACTTGTAGACAACACAAAATCCAGTAGACCTGAAAGATGAACAGCTCTTGTTGCAACAGAACTGAGCAAATATTACACCCAAATAGCAGCCTTAAGTAAAACAAGACTGACCAATGAAGATTAGCCTACTGAAATTGGAGCTGGATATATGTTTTCTGGAGTGCCTGCAGTAAAGGTGAACACTAGGAAGCTGGTGGAGGTTTTGCAATCAGAACTAATCTAGTCAAGAGACTTGCAGGTCTACCAAAAGGAGTGAATGACAGGCTCATGCCAATGGGATATTTTTGCAGGAAAACACCATGCCATTATCATTAGTTCCTGTGCTCCCACCATGACAAACCCTGATAAGGTCAAAGAAAAATTGTATGGAGACCCTCATCATCAATGTGCCAAAAGTGTTCAAATTTATAATTCTGGGTGACTTTAACACAAGAGTAGGCACAGGTTACTAGACTTGGCAAAGGGTACTAGGGAGGAATGGTCAGCAACAGCAATGGTCTTACTACTGTAGACTTGTGCATCTCATGACCTTCTCATCACCAACACTGTCTTCTATTTATCTAAATGCAATAAAATTTCATGGATGTACCTTCATGGCAAACACTGACATTTAATAGACTATGTGATTGTAAGAAGAGATAGACAGGATGTGATAAAGGCAATGTATAGTTCAGAGTGCTGGATTTATCCTCTCCAAGCTAAATATTCACATTTAACAAAAGCAGTGTCACAAAAGCAAAATGACTACCAGAAGAGTTAATGTCAACAGATTAGAGCTCTTCTCTGAAAGGAAACAGTTTGTTGCTGACTTGGAGGGAAAGTGGAGCCAACACGGGGTTGGCAATGGTGGAGCAGAAAAGGAGTGAGCAGTTCTCAGAGATTTGGTGCACAGCACTGCATTTACTCATCTGGGTCAGAACACTCACAAACACCAAGATTGGTTTGATGAAAATGATGGGGAAATTCAGAAGATGCTAAATGAAAAACAAGAATGCCACAGGGTTTACCCTGTTCATCCATCTCTAAGAAGGCAGAATTTAATTCCATCAAAAGTAAAGTACAAGAAGAGATTAGAGAGATGTAGGATTCTTGGCTCAGTAAGAAGGCAGATGAAACTCAGTTTTATGCTGATAGTAACAATCCAAAATACTTTTATGATGCCCTGAAGGCTATTTTTGGGTCAAATACCTATGGTGCATCTCAACTACTCAGTGCTGATGGAGCCACATTGATTAGTGATAAGGACATGATCCTAGAGAGATGGGCTGAACACTTCCATAGTGTTCTCAACAGGCTGATATGAATCAATGTTGAGGCCATTGATCAAATATTTACCTCAGGTTGAGGGCAGCTAGGTTGAGGAGGACCTGAGTTCAAATATCACCTCAGACACTTGACACTCACTAGCTGTATGACCTTGGGCAAGTCACTTAACCACAATTGCCTCATCCTGGGTCATCTCCAGTCATCCTGATGAATATCTGGTCACTGTATGCAGTGCCCTCCCTCACTCAAAACAAAGTTGAATGCAAGTCATGTCATGATTTTTCTGAAGGCATGGTCTTCTTCGGCGAACACACACACCTCAGGCTGAAGTCAATCCCTCCCTAGCTGAAGTTCCAACTAAAGAACAGGTTTTGAATGCCATTAGACTCCTTTTATGTAGCAAAACCTCTGGTACTGATTCTGTTCCAGCTGAGATTTACAAGGTAGAGGGTCCATTGCTCACACAAAAGCTGAGTGAAATTTTCCAGATTATATAGCAAGAAGAGTTTAATCCCAGGAGTTCAAGGATGCCTCCATTGTCCATCTTCATAAAGGTAAAAGAAATAGATTGTTCTATGATAACCATAAAGGAGGTCTCTCTCTTAGTCATTGCTGGCAAGATTCTTGCCAGAGACCTCCTTAATAGGTTGATCTTTTACTTGGAAGATGGGCATATACCTGAGAGCCAGCATGGCTTCAGAAAGGGCTGAGGAACGGCCAATATAGTGTCTGCTGCCTGACAACTCCAGGAAAAATGTCAGGAACAGAACAGAGGTCTATACGCAATGCATGTAGATCTAACCAAGGTTGTTTATACTGTTAGTCATGAGGGCTTATGGAAAATTATGTCAAAATTTGGTTACCCAGACAAGTTCATCAGCATTGTATATCAGTTTCATGATGGTATGCTTGCCTCAGTTCTAGATAATGGACAATGCTTTCATGCTTTCCAATCACTAGTGGAATGAAATAAGACAGTGCTCTTGCTTCCATGCTTTTTAGCATGATATTTTCATCCATGTTGTCAAATGCCTTCAATGAAGATGAACACAGCATCAAGGTCAGTTACCATAGTGATGTTAAATTCTTTAACTTGAAAAGGCCACAAGCCAAAACCAAAGTGGAGGGAGTGTAAGTGCAAGATTTTCTGTTTGCAGATAATTGTGCAACTCAGTGAACCTGTGAGGCTAACATACAACAAAGTATAGATCGATTCTCTGCTGCCTGTGCTAATTTTGGCCTAACAACACCAAGAAAATGATAGGTGCTCTATCAGCCAACACCACACTATCCATATATGGAGCCACTGGTTACAGCAAATGAAGAAGTTTTGAATGCTGTGGATGAGTACCCTTGGTAGGGTACTTTCCAGAGATGTACACATTGGTATGAAGTTGGTGCATGCATTGTCAGTGTTTGGGAGGATCTGAAAGAAAATGTGGGAGAGAAAAGGTATTAGACTGACTGAAGATCTACAGAGATGTGCTGACCTTGTTGCTGTATGCCTGTAAAACCTGGACAGCACAGAAATGCTATGCTAGGAAACTGACTAACTTCCATTTGAATTGTCTTAGGAAGATTTTAAAGATCACCTGGAAGGATAAAATGCCAGATGTTGAGCTCCTTTCTCAAACTAAACAGTCAAGCATTCAAACTCTGCCTCAGACAGTGCAGCTCTAATGGGCTAGCCACATTATTTGAATGCAAAACATATGCTTGCCAAAAAGACTATTTTATGGAGAACTCGCATGGGGTAGGGATCACATGGTGGTCAGAAGAAGCAATACAAGGACACTCTCAAGGTCTCTTTTAAGAACTTTGGAATTGATTATGTGACATGGGAGACATTGGCACAGGACCACTCAGCATGGTGTGCCCACATCAGAGAAGGTACTGTACTTCATGAGCAAAGGAGAATTGAAGTAACTCAAGAATTGAAGAAATCCAAGATGCACAAATTTAGAGAATCTACCCCAAATATTCAGATAGAATATTTGTGCCCAACCTGTTGTAGAACATTCTGAGTTGGTGTTGGTCTGATCAGCCACATTAAGACACACTGAAACTTGACTCTAGCATAGTGACGTCATTTTGATCCTCTTTGAGAATAAAGGATAACAATCAACCAATCACAGACTGAATTTGGACTCAGGTCTTCCTGACTCCAGGCTCACACACCCTTGCTGCCTATTCATGGAGGGAAAGTAAAAATTTTCTTGTTTCCTTTCTATTCATGACATTAAATAGTTAAATAGTTTCTTAAGGAGGCAAGGAATATGCAAAGTGTCCTAAAAATCAAAGTGCATTTTTAAGCTATTAAAACTTAACTAAAGATTTATTTAAGCTTTAAGGCTTTATTTATGTGAATAAAACTTAAAAATTTTTAACTACAACTTTTAGCTTTAATAGCTTTAAAACTGCCCTAAAATTTTTGGGGATATCCTATAAAGCACAAGGTTTTTTCAATACTTTAATTCTGAGGGTATTCCCTCTATAGTAATAAAAATTATAACCCCTCTGTAAATTAGGTAGCAATCTTTATAAGTTAATTTGACCAAGAACTTCATTACCTAGGGGCCCACCTTCTGTTGATAGGCCTCGCTGAACTTAGCAAGGTAGTGAGAGATTGACAGATATATTATCTGTTACTTGACACTTCTCTGACTCAGTAGGACCTATCAGGACTGGCCCTTGACTGGCATTGTTTAAAAATCTGGAATTATCAACATGACAAAATGCTTTAGGAGTGAACAGAGGCAGAATAACCCAAAGGCACTTAATTTTGAAAAAAAAAATCCAGTTTTCTAATGAAAATGTTAATCATATATAATGAAAAGAATGATAGCATTTATTTATATATGCTTGCAAAAAGAATCCTAACTACTTCTCTCCACATTCCTGTCTACAATTTCTCTATTTTCTACTTCATAGTCTTTCTGATGCCACCTTCATGGTGGCTTTGTTAAGTCATTCAATCCAATCCAAGTCCATGTAGAGACACATTATCATTGTGTTGTCCCTTCTACACCTGGCTGGGGAGTGTTCCTGCTCTAGGTATACTCATTATCCATAAATATTTCATGATGCTGAACTCCACCCATATTGATGCAATCTTTCCACTTTATAGGTACACTGGAATGTCCATAAACATATAAAATAAGTATAAGTTAGGATAATATAACAGATAATTATCACAGGGTAAATAGTACAGTGCAAATGTAGGTACATAATGCATTAGAATTCCATTCAACCATCATGAGTACGTATAGAAATGGAATATATGGCACATATAACATGTGTCTATAACATATTATATGTAAAATACCTATACAAAATTGAACACTAAAGATCAAATATATGTCACATATACAATTTTTAAAAATAGCATCCTAGCTGAAGCCAATATGGTAGAGTAAGCTGTAAATCACTGTAATTCTCCCATATTTACCTCCAAAAAACCATAAAATAGTGCCACAAAACAAATCCTGCAAGAACAGAACCAGCAAAAAGATGAGATGAAACAGTCTTTTAGCCCAAGAAACTTGGAAGTTCATCAAGAAAGGTCTTTCTCGACAACCCATAAATTTTTTGTAAAAAAAACTCCCCACAAATTCTGGAGCAGTTCAAGCCGCGCAGAAACACAGTGGAAGAGATTTCCGTTCCAGAGAGCCCTGGAAAGCCATCCCCAGGGGTCCATTGCGCACTGGATGCAGAGCCCACCCCTGCGCTGCCCTGGCCGCACAGCCCCAGAGGAGCAGATCTGAGCAGGCTTCAGGGATGCAATTTCTGGTGGCCATGAAAGTCCCTCCGCCCACAGGCACTACAGGTCAGTGAGAGAGACTTCTGGGCTGGCTGAGAGGGGAGCAGGGTGTCTCCGTGACTCAGGTCCCCTTGGGAGGCGGCGTGGAGGCAGAGGCAGCGGGGGTAGCTTGGGTCTCCTGGAGCAAGCTGGAGCTCCACTCCATTAACAAGGGTCTCTACATAAACCCCCTGAGGGAACTGAGCCTGGGAGGTGGCCCTGCCCCCACCTGAGTACCAGAACTTAAGCTCATATTGAATAGCAGCCACACCCGCCACTGAAAGCCCTGAGGCTGGGGATCAGCACTTGAATCTCAGACCCCAAGCACCAGCTGGGCAAATCTAGGCAGGGGTGGAGAGGAATCTCAGAAGTCAAGTAACTGGCTGGGAAAATGCCCAGAAAAGGGAAGAAAAATAAGACCATAGAAAGCTACTTTCTTGGGGGACAGATGTTCCCACCTTTCATTTCTGATGACGAGGAACAATTCTTACCATCAGGGAAAGACGTGGAGGTTGGGGCCTCTGTATCCCAGACATCCCAGGTGGATGTCCAGTGGGCTCAGGCCATGGAAGAGCTCAAAAAGGATTTTGAAAATCAAGTTAGACAGGTAGAGGAAAAAATGGGAAGAGAAATGAGAGAGATGCAAGAAAAGCATGAAAAATGGGTCAATACCTTGGTAAAGGAGACCCAAAAAATGCTGAAGAAAATAACACCTTGAGAAACAGGCTCACTCAATTGGCAAAAGAGGTTCAAAAAGCCAATGAGGAGAAGAATGCTTTCAAAAGCAGAATTAGCCAAATGGAAAAAGAGGTTGAAAAGCTCACTGAAGACAATAGGTCTCTCAAAATTAGAATGGAACAGATGGAGGCTAATGGCTTTCTGAGAAACCAAGAAATCACAAAACAAAACCAAAAGAATGAAAAAATGGAAGAGAATGTGAAATATCTCATTGGAAAAACAACTGACCTGGAAAATAGATCCAGGAGAGACAATTTAAAAATTATGGGACTACCTGAAAGCCATGATCAAAAAAAGAGCCTAGACATCATCTTTCATGAAATTACCAAGGAAAACTGCCCTGAGATTCTAGAACCACAGGGCAAAATAAGTATTGAAGGAATCCATCGATCACCGCCTGAAAGAGATCCAAAAAGAGAAACTCCTAGGAACATTGTGGCCAAATTCCAGAATTCCCAGGTCAAGGAGAAAATATTGCAAGCAGCTAGAAAGAAACAATTCTAGTATTGTGGAAATACAATCAGGATAACACAAGATCTAGCAGCTTCTACATTAAGAGATCAAAGGGTGTGGAATAGGATATTCCAGAAGTCAAAGGAACTAGGACTCAAACCAAGAATCACCTACCCAGCAAAACTGAGTATAATACTTCAGAGGAAAATATGGTCTTTCAATGAAACAGAGGACTTTCAAGCATTCTTGATGAAAAGACCTGAGCTGAAATGAAAATTTGACTTTCAAACACAAGAATGAGAAGAAGCATGAAAAAATAAACAGCAAAGAGAAGTCATAAGGGACTTACCAAAGGTGAACTGTTTACATTCCTACATGGAAAGACAATATTTGTAACTCTTAAAAAGTTTCAGTATCTGGGTAGTTGGTGGGACCACACACACACACACACACACACACACACACGCACGCACGCACACACACACATACACACATGCACTCACATACAGAGACATAGAACACAGAGTGAATTGAATAGGATGGGACCATATCTTAAAAGAAATGAAGGTAAACGGTGAGAGAGAAATGTAGTGGGAGAAGAGAAGGTGAAATGGAATGGGGTAAATTATATCTCATTCAAGAGGAAAGCAGGACACCTTTTAGTGGAGGGAAAAAGAGGAGAGCTGAGAAAAAAACAAGAAGTTTACCCTCATCACATTTGACTAAAGGAAGGAATAAAATGCACACTCATTTTGGTATGAAAACCAATCTTACAATACAGGAAAGTTGGGGAGAAGGAGATAAGCAGGGTGGGGGCGATGATGGAAGGGAGGGCAATGGGAGGAGGGAGCAATTTGCAGTCAACACTTGGGGAGGGACAGGATCAAAAGACAGAATAGAAACAATGGGGGGCAGGATAGGATGGAGGGAAATACAATTAGTCTTACACAACACAACTATTATGGAAGTCATTTGCAAAACTACACAGATATGGCCCATACTGAATTGCCTGCCTTCCCAAAGAGAATGGGTGGGGAAGGAGGAATGGGGAGAATTTGGAACTGAAAGTTTTAGGAACAACTGTTGAGTATTGTTCTTGCTCCTAGGAAATAAGAAATACAGTTAATGGGGAATAGAAAGTCATCTGGCCCTACAGGACAAAAGAGAAGATGGGGACAAGAGAAGGGAGGGATGATAAAAGAGAGGGCAGATTTGTGATAGGGAAAATTAGAATGCTTGGTGTATTGGGGTGGGGGGAGGGGATAAAAGGAGAGAAAATTTGGAACCCAAAATTTTGTGAAAATGAATGTAAAAAGTTAAATAAATAAATTTATATTTAAAAAAAAAAGAAAGGTCTTTCTCACTTGGGTAAAAAGTAGAGCAAATTCTAGGACAAGAAACATCACAGCGAGCCCCACCTCAGCAAACCAGCAGGAGACCCTGAGCCCCAGTATGGTGAAGCAGGCAGATGCCAACACGAGGTCCCCTGTACCTTATTATGGCCAGAGGAATTGGCAGACTCTGCTCTGAGAAGCACCACATGCCTCAGCACAGTCGAGGGCAATCTAGACCTCTATGTGTTTCAGTGTAGCCCCTGGGGAATGCAGAAACACATCACTGGGCCTGAACACGTTCCACAAAATACCACTAGGAGTGAAGGTCAGTACTAGGTAGACTGCCATACCCCTACAGTCTACAGCAGCACCAACTATCCCTCACCCCAACCCTTCAGTATAGCACCATATGTGAGGGTTCCCCCAGGGGCCTCAGGGCAACATCACCACAACACCAGATAAACATCTAGGGCCTGCAGCCCCTAGCACAAAAATTCTGAGACTGCACCTCTTCCATCCAGGGTTATGAGCACAAATTTAAAAGAAAGGAAAAAGATAAAAAAAAAGAATCTGACTATAGAAAATTATTATGGTGATAAGGGAGATCAAGACCCAAACTCAGAAGAGGACAACAATGTCAAAACACCAATGGGCAAAACCACAAAGAAAAATGGGAAATGGTCTCAAGCCCAGAGGAAACTCATGGAAAAATTTAAAAAAGAACTTAAAAGTCATATAAATGAAGAAGAAGAAAAAAGTGAGAAAACAATTATGGGCAGAGAATTATGAAAAAGAGCCAACAGCTTGGAAAACTGCTTAAAAAATAGAATTGGTCAAATGGAAAAGGAGATGTAAAAATCCACTTCCTTAAAGAGTACAGTTGGCCAAATGGAAAAGATAGTCCAAAAGCTAACTGAGGAAAACAATACCTTAAAAGTGAAAATTGAAGAAGTGGAAGGTAATGGCTCTACAAGACATTAAGAATCAATGAAAAAATTCAAAAGAATGAAAAAATGGAAGAAAATATCTCATGGAAAAAACAACTGACCTGAAAAATAGATCCAGGAGAGACAGTATCAGAACCATTGGACTACCTGAAAGCCATAATACAAAGGAAGATCTGGATAGCATCTTTCAAGAAATTATCAAGGAAAACTGCCATGCTGCCCTAGAACCACAGGGTAATATAGGCATTGAAAGAATCCATCAATCACTTCAGGAAGGAGATACCAAAATAAAAACTCCAAAGAGCATTATAACCAAATTTCAGAACTATCAGGTCAAGAAAAAAATACTGCAAGTGGCCAGAAAGAAACAATTCAAATATCAGGGAATCAAAATAAGGATTACATAGGACTTGGAAGCTGCAACATTAAAGGTGAAGAAGTTATGGAACATGATATTCCAGAAGGCAAAGGAGCTAGGACTACAACTATCAATCACCTACCCAGACAAATGAAGCATCAAGGGAAAAAATGGTCAATCAATGAAATCGAATGATTTCTATCTTTCATAAGGAGAAGACCAGAACTATACCACAAATTTGACCTCTAATATCAAGACCCCAAGAAGCCTAAAAAGGAAAAAGAGAAAAGAAAACATACGAGATTCAATGGAACTAGCCTATCTCTATGCAGGAAGAAGATATTTGTAATTCTTAATTGTATCACTCATAGTACAGCTAGAAGGAATACAAAAAAATACACATACACGCACATACACACACACACATACATACATATATATGGAAAGAGAGAGAGAGAGAGAGAGAGAGAGAGAGAGAGAGAGAGAGAGAGAGAGAGAAAGAGAGGGAGAGGGAGAGGAAAACAGAGACACAAGGTACAGGTAAAAGGTGAATTTCAGGGAGTGACATCAAAAAGAAATGAGAAAGAGAAGTACAATGGGTGCAGATGGAAGGGAAAGGTAGAATGGAATAAATTATTGCACATGAAGAGGCATGAAAGACCTAATGCTGTAGAGAGGAAGATGGGAGGGTGGGCACTGGTTACTACCTAAATCTTACTCTTATTAGTATTGGCTCAAAGAGGGAATCATATACACAATCAGTTGAATATAAAAATCTATCTTACCCAACAGGAAATTAGGAAGGGTGGAGATCAAGTAAAGGACATGATGGGAATTGAAAGAAGGGAGGATAGATAGAGGAGATGGTAGAAAAAGCAAAACACTGGTGAGGAGGGAAAGTGATAAAGGAGAGAGAGGATAGATAGGAGGAAAAATAGGATGGCGGGATATATACGGGTAGCAATCATACCTGTAATGTGATGGAATGAACTCTCCCATAAAATGCAAGTGGATAAAAAACCAAAATTCTACAATATGTTGTTTACAAGAAACATACTTGAAGCAGAGAGACACACACAGAATAAAGGTAAGGGGCTGGAGCAGAATCTATTATGCCTCAGCTCAAGCAAAAAAAAGTAAGGGTAGTAATCCTGATCCCAAAGTAAAACCAAAAATAGACCTAATTAAAAGAGAAAAAGGAAGAAAACTACATCTTTGCTAAATGTCACCCTAGACAATGAAATAATATCAATACTAAACATATATGCACCAACTGGTATAGCATTTGAATTCTTGAAGTGAGTTACAGGAAAAAATAGAGAGCAAAATTATACCAGTGGGAGACCTGTCTCAGAACTCGACAAATCCAACCAAAAAATAAACAAGAAAGAAATTAAGAGGCAGATAGAATATTAGAAAATTACATATGACAGACTTTTGGCATGATTTAGACATAAAGAGTGACACCATAAGCAAATTAGAAGAGAAATGAAAAGTCTACCTGTCAGATCTATGGTGAGGTGAAGAATTCATGATCAAACAAAAGAAAAGAGAGGATTAAAAAATGTAAAATAGAGAATTTTGATTATATTAAATTAAAAAACTTTTGCACAAACAAACTAATGCAGCCAAGATTAGAAAGAAAGCAGAAAGTTGAGAAACAATCTTTACAACAAGTATATATGATAAAGGCTTCATTTCTCAAATATATAGAAAACTGAGTAAACTTTACAAGAAGGCAAGCCATTCCCCAATTGATAAATGGTCAAAGGATATGAGCAGGTAGTTTTCAGAGTAAGAAATCAAAGCTATCTATGGTCATATGAAAAAGTACTCTAAATCACTTTTGATTAGAGAAATGCAAATTGAAACAACTCTGAGATACCACCTCACACCTATCAGACTGCCTAACATGACAGAAAAGGAAAATTGAGAAACTAATTCACTGTTGGTGGAGTTGTGAAGTGATCAACCATTGTAGAGAGCAATTTGGAACTGCCCAAAGGACAACCAAAGTATACATTCCCTTTGATCCAGAAATGCCACTACCAGGTCTGTATCCCAAAGAGATCATAAAAATAAGGAAGAGGACCTACATGTGCAAAAATATTTATAGCAGTCCTTTTTGTGGTGGTAAAATATTAAAAGTTTAAGGGATGCCCATCAACTGGGAAATTTCTGAACAAGCTCTGCTATAAGAATATAATTCAATACTATTGTGCTATAAGAAATAATGCATAGATAGATTTCAGAAAAACCTGAAAAGACTGATGTCACAAACTTATGCAAAGTGAAATGAGCAGATTGTGTGTATACACAATCAGCAACATTGTGTGATGATAATCTACAAGGATTCAGCTCTTCTCAGCAACATAATAATCCAAGGCAAGTACAAATGCCTAATGAAGGAAAATACTATCCATATCTAGGTAAAGAACTGATGGACTCTGAATGTAGATTGGAGCATTTTTTTCACTTTATTCTTTCTCATGTTTTTTTTTTCTTTTGATCTATTTCTTTCACAACTGTGACTAATATGAAAATATTTTCACAAGAGAGCACATGTATAAACTATTTCAAACTACCTACCATTTTCAGAAAAAGAAGGGAGGGAGAAAAATCTGGAACTCAAAATCTTATAAAAATGAATGCCAAAAATGTTTTTGACATGTAACTGGGGAAAAAAATAAAATACTATTGTAAAAAGAAAAGATAGCATCATATATATATATATATATATATATATATATATATATATATATATATAATCAAGTACGTAGCTGATATGCAGCAATATAAAAGATGTATATATGGTATTAACATACATAGCAAAGAAAAACAATACAAGAGTCATATTATATTGGAAATACACAACTGTGGCAGCAAGCAAATAGATATGGATCCCCACAGACTGCATATTAACTCGGAAAACCATAAATTATGTAAGTTGTATTATGTTTTTGTTTATTTTGTTAAACATTTCTCAATTACATTTGAATCAGATTAGGGCAGCAAGTTTAACGCCTTTGATATGCAGTATAATGTCATGACACAAAGCATATATTACCAGCACTCTAACAATGAGTACCATGTGACTACATGGATAACCATTTTATCCTTTCTACCTTGACCATCATTAGTGTAACCCTTGACTGAAAGGGCAAACTGTATGGGACTATCTCCTTACTGGTGGAAATTTATTACTCAGTGCCTTACATCTGTGTGATGGGTGGGTAGAATTATCTAGAGCAGGAAGGAAGAAAGATCCTGTCTTCTCACTTTCAGCTTTAAGAGAAAAGCATTCCAACCTTTCTTCACCTCACTGAAGGGAGAGAAAGACTGGGAAGAAGCTGCCACATAGGACTTTGATCATGTCCTCATTCCCAGATTGTTGTACCCCAGAATTTACCCTTGGCTCAGATCTGAGACTCTCTCTTGGGTGAACTGAGTTATCCCGAGTGGGAGAGTTCATTTATTTTGTGTATTGTCTGGTATGTATTATCCCAGATTTTCTCAGATTTCTATTTTGAAATCACCTTGGATAAATGGGTTTATTTACTATTTGCTATGTATATTCATTGTGGATTTGGCATTTGGTGGGGAATCAAGCCTTGGATATATAGATTTGGGGCACTTCTTTCCTATTAAGAGATAGTGACCAGGAGTGTAGCTTGAAACTAAAATTTACTTCCCCTATAATAAAAATATTTAAAGGAGCAGATAATCGCTAGTTTCTGGCCCCAACCTCCTGGCAATAATCTAAGTTTCCTTTGGAGAAGGGTAAGGGGAAGAGACACTAGAAGTATTTATTCTTGCGTACCTACGAGCCACAAATAAAACAGCCACACTGCACAAGTTAATTTATTTGCTGGTCAATTAATCCTAGAACTTAAGAAATGACCTATCAGTTCTGTATCTATGGTGTCTTCAGACATTTTGGACTCCAGTCCCAATCATTTGTTGATAGTCCAGGTCCACATCCTCAGACACACTGCAATAGAATCTCAGTTCAGAATTTATGTATCACTCAGCTTGGCTGTTACTATGTTCAGGTTCTGTGTTCCTTAGAGCACTCAGTAGGAATATTAGGCAGGAAAACAGCAGGCTAGATTTACCCACTGCCCTTGTTTGGGCAAGGGGTCTCTTTTGGGTCCAGTCGGTTAATGTGAATCTCATGGTTTCTTACTTATACTAATGGCAGACATTGAAAACACCAAGGCCATCCATTGCATTCTGGGCCATTGCAAGTCATCCCAACTTACGTCTTTCCTTTGGACCTTGAAGATTCTGGAAGAAAGAATGAGACTGATGACTATGCAACCATGCCTCACTGAAATCCAATTCACTTGATAGTCAAGATGCCACCCTATGATGCCATCAGTCCTCAGCAAAATTGAAGGATGAATGACAACAGTTCCCTTCAGAACTATTTTCTAGCTCTAGTAGTCTTTATTGGCAACTGCTGAATGGATTCATCTTCCTGGAGCCTGATTAATAATATCTCCATTGATAAGTCCCTCCTGGAGACCAAGGACTTCAAACAACTGTTGGGAAAGAGGTGGTTGAGATGTATTTGTTTTTTAGGGACCTGACAGTGTGTGACCTCTAGTGTGATTTTAAAGACTGGCAAATTGCCCAACTTTTCATCTACTTTCTATGGCTTGGCTTTTCTCTGCATAATAAGATTTCTCTGCAGGTCTCCCTCCTCAGAATTTAGGATTTTAAGCACAGTTATTCAACTGCTTGTTCCTGTCTTAGTTTTTCTGAGCTGAAAGCATATCTAGAAGGTAGGTAGAGGTGTGCTAGCCAAATACCTAACAACCAATTGTCCAGGAACAAAAAGATATCACACATTTCAAAGTTTAATTTGCATTGTTAATATTTTCTCTATCACTTTCATAAGTCTAGGTAAACAAAAAAAAATCAAGCCAAGATTTGTAGCATATTTCTGAAGTGTAAATGCTCACACTGAAAATTTAACAACTGACTTTTGTGACTCAGTTTCAGCTGGTTCTAGCACACCTTGATAGTAGATCAACTTTTAGCTTAGAGATATACCTGTTGTGACTTTTCATATCTCCAAGTATATATAAATAGGTAAACATGGCTACCACCTGTACATTTTCAGGCGTGGGGTAAATCCTGTGGCATCATTTTTGGGAACATTGCATCCCTGCACTATGAATGCTATAGGCTCTCTACTCTGGGCCTTCTACTCAAGTCACATGATAATGAATTGCTTAAAGTAGGGCATACCTTTTGAGTTGTTTTTCACTTGAATGGTTCTACTAGTGTTATCTCATCTCCTGCCTCTGAAAAACAGCAAGCAATAGTTAGGAAAGCAGTGATAATATCATAGAATTCCAAGGCTGAAAGATATGGCATGTCATTTAAATACTTTCATTTTACAGATGCCATAACATACAGATCGAAAAAAGTTAAGGGAGATTTTTAAAATCTCACTGGAAACAATGGCTAAATGGGATCTAGGTTCTAGACTCCCAATTTCTATGCTCTTTACATCACATCACTCTGCCTTTGTGACCACAAACCGTAACAAACCTAAGTCATTTGGGAGGTGAATTCATGATCTCTTCGACTCCACACTAATCAAACATAACAATGCAGGCATCAAACAACAATGTAAATTGAAGATGTCTGTTCCATTGCAGAACAATCTGAAGATTTGTCAATCCTAAATACCTGAATCCCAATCACCATGGTCCTATTACCAATTATTCCTTGGTAAATCTCAATATTGGATTACTCCCAACATCCATTTTAACTGCTGAAAATCAATGAAGAAAATCATGTAAGAGTGATATATGGGTTCACAACAAGTTGTGCATCTCAACTGGACCTTTACTGCTACACATCAATCTTTTTTACTCTTTCCTAGTTGATTTTTTTCTTTATTTTTTTTCCTGATTAACTCTCCAACACACTCTCCACAATAGCTATTCCTAACCTTTTCTCTCACTAAACTACTGCCATTCCTCTCTTTCAACAGGGTAAAACCCTGCCTTCTTTCTATGTGGACTCCTAATTGCCCTAATAATGATCAAGTTCTTAAGAGTTACAACTTTCATCTTCTCATATAGGAATGTAATCTTATTGAATCCTTTATGATTTCCCCTTCATATTTACTTTTTATGCTTCTCTTGAGACATATTTGAATGCCAGATTTTCTCTTCAGCTCTAGTCCTTTCATCAGGAATGCTTGAAAATCCTCTACTTCATTAAATTTCCATTTTTTCCTTTGAAAGATTATACTCAGTTTTGCTGGGTAGGTTATTATTTATTGTAATCCTATCCTTTACCTTCCAGAATTTTTATTTTATCTTCTGGTCCTAAATATCAGGGTAGTTTTCCTTTATATCATCTTTCCATGTAGGTAGTGTATTGAGAAGTTTGGAAACTATCACAGCTGTCAAGGTTTCAAGCTGAGGCCTGCTCCAGTTGATCTGTGCCAGTACATCCCAGGCTGGACTGCTCTCTGCTCCCTGCCAGGTGTGAAAGACTCTTGTTGTTGACTCTCCAGGTTGTCTTGGGCTGGAGATTTGTTTCACTCTGTCATTTTGTGGGTTCTGTAGTTGTGGAATTTTATTAGTGTCATTTTTTACAGGTATTTGGAGAGCTTTAGGGGAGAGCTCAGGAAGTGCCTGCTTTTGTTCTGCCACCTTGAGGAGTTCTTTTCTTAAGTGAATTTTTCCATTTGGCCTGTTATGTTTTTTAAGGCATTCTTTTCTCCAGTATTTTTTGTGTCTCTTTTACCAAACTGCTAAATTTATTTTCATAATTTTCTTGTATCACTCTCATTTCTTTTCCCAATTTTTCATCTACCACTCTTATCTCTTTCTTTAACTCTTCTAGGAATTATTGTTGGGCTTGTTCTCAATTATTATTTTTTTCTTTGAGGTTTTGACTGTAGCTGTTTTCACATTGCTATTTTCTTCTGAGTTTGTGTGTCGGTTTTTTTCTGCTATTATAGTATCTTTTTAATGGTCAAGTTCTTTTTTGAATGCTCATTTTTCCAGACTATTGCTTGACTTTGAACTTTATGTTAAAGTTGGACTCTGCTCACTTGAGTGTGGGAAGATGTTGTTCTAAGCTTTAAGCTTTTTAATGCTACTTTCAGAGACAGTTTCAAGGGTCTGCAAGTTTTCAGTGTTTCTAAGGTGATATGATCAAGGGGGAGGTGAGGTTCCTGCTTTCCTGCTCTGTGCTCTGGTCTTTACCTAAGGAAGAGCTGTTTTCCACCATAGCTTCATATTCCTTTTTGCCCTGGAACTGTGCTCTAGAACTGTGACCCAGAACTGGGAATAAGCAATAGGATTGCCAAACACCAACAGACCCTGAACCCAGTGCCAGCAAAGAGTTCCTTATAATCTCTTTCTGATCAGTCATCTGATTCCTTTGCCATTTCTAGGTTGAGAGTTCTTGAAACTGCTGCTGCCACAATTGTAGCTATTGCTCCAGATATCACAGACCTGTCTTGCTGACCTCATAAGTAGTCTTAGGCTGAAAAATAATGTCTCACCCCAAGCTTTTGTTGGCTGCGCTGATCCAGAATTTAATTTGAGGCATTATTTTAAACTTATTTGCAGGGGAATGTTGAAGAATTCGACTGGGTTGCTGCCTCTACCTTTTGGCTCTGCCTGCCTCTCTTCCTTACTTTCAATCTCTCCTCCACTGGTTCCTTCCCTGAAGCCTAAAAATATGCCAGTATCTCCCCCAACCTTAAATAACCTTAAGTTGACTTAACCAGTCCTCATACTTTATCTTTTCCTCCATTCTATGCCAAATTCCTTGGTAAAGTTTTCTATATTTTGCTTTGTCCTTTTCCTCATATTTCATTCACCTCTCCAAAAATTATTTCTAACTCTCCTACTCAATTAAATCTGCTCTTTCCAAAGGTTACCAGTGACCTTGCTATATCTAATATCCTTTCTCAGTTCTTACCCTTAGCCTTTTTCAGTGTTGATGATCATTTCCATATGGATTTTTACTTCCTTCCTGGATTTTTGTGATGGTACTATCTATTGGTTTTCCTCCTACCTTCTTTGCTGAGTCATTATCATGTTCCACTTGCTTTCTGCAGGCTCTCTCTTGAGTCTTCTCTTTTCCTTTATATTCCCCCTTGGTGAGCTTATCAGATCCCAAGATTTCAATTATCTTCTCCACACAAGTGATTTAAATCTATACCTCTCTCTTGAGCTCTAGTTCTATTTCATCAACTGCCAGCTGAACTTATCTAACCAAATAATCAAGAGGGTCTCAAAGTCAACATGTATAAAACAAAATTCACTTATTTTTCCCCAAAACTGTTTTTTTTCCTAACTTCCCCATTTCTACGTAGAGTACCACCATCTTTCCAATCACCAAGGTTTAAAATCATATTCCTCTTTTAGCACGCTATAAGAGAAGAACTATAACCTGCCCTCACCCTGAGAGGTGTAACTTCCCAGAGCTAGATTACTACCACACAGTTACATTCAAACTTTCTAAGGAACCTAAAGATACCTATGTTGTGAAAAAATTCACATACACCCTTACTCACCATTCTAGCCCTTGTCACTTCATTGTATTTACCATTTACACCACCACCTTCTTACAAAGTAACAACATACGGACTTTGCTACCTATTTGCAATAATGATACTTTTAAACATTAGACAAATCTTTATTTAACAATACAGCAAAAGAAATAACATCATAAAAAGCCACATTAAGTGTACAAATAATAATAAAACACATCACAAGGGTCACTTCAGAACCTTATTGTATTTGACGAGTATTTAGGGAGATAAAATAAGAGGCCCAAGGAGGCAGATTGGTTCTGTTTTGAAGTTTGGGGAAAGAGAAAGAGAAGCAAGGGTAAAAGAAATACAGTAGGAAGGAGGAAGAAGGGGATGAAACTTGTTATCTCTCATAATTGAGGTATGTGGAGGAAGAGGCAGGGGCAGAGGCCATCTCAAACACAAAGACAGATTGTTGGTATCAAACTACATCAAACTCAACAGAGAAACAACTGTGTGTGGGACAGAACACTTAAAGAGGGAAAATTAAGAGGAAGTATAATCCCCACTGAATGAAGAGCTAAAAGCAAAATGAGGGAGGTTCCCTTACATTTTTTTCTGATATGATTGGGAAATAGCTGAATAAATTGTGGTATATGAATATATTTTATGGAATATTATTGTGTTGTATGACAAAGGAGACCATTTCAAAGAGTCCTGTGTAGTATGAATTTATGCAACACGATGTGAGCAGATCTAAGAGATATACAGAGATAACAACATTGCAAAGACAAACACTTAAGAATTTGATCAGTGATCTCTTAGAATCTATGATTAAGTGTGTTAACCACTTCCTGAAAGAGACGTGATGAACTAAAGGTGACGAAAAAGACATATATTTTTTGGACATGACCAATATGTGGATTCATCTTGCTTTACTATGCTAATTTGTTATAAAAAGTTTCTTTCTTTCTCTTGGTTAATGGAGGAGGAGTGATAGAAGGAGGAAGGTTAGCAATAATGATTCTCATCGCCACCAAAAAAAAGAGGCCCATTGAAATATTTTTTTTAAATGCACAGAAGGAAACAGGAAATTCCAAAAAAAAACCCCATACAAACAAGGCTATTAGGAAAGTAATAGGTAAAAAACAAACTTTCTCCCCCTTAAAAGCAGGCAGTATGAAATGGAAATTCATCATTTCATAGAGATTTGTCTTTTTGTGTTCTGCAATGTATATAGAAATGTTCTCTTTTTTTGTAGTTTAAGTTCATAATGAAAAAACTAATTTGAAAGTATCTAGGATTTGTCCAATCTTTGCTAACAAAAGTCAAAGTCTCTCACAACGTAGACTCCTTGACCATGGTTGCTTTTGTAATAAAAATTTAGTTTTAGAATGAAACCACCAAATAGTTTATGTAAATGAGTAATAGCTACATAAATTGTCATTCAATAAATACTAAATGGTACCCCCTGGTTCATTCTTTCCAATTCCCATTCAAAATGGTGGGTTGGATCCTTGGAGGGCAGCTGACAACTTCTTTCTGGATTCTAGGAGTAACCTGAGGCCACAGTACTGTTGCTCACACACCCTGATCAAGTATGGTCTATTTTTAGCCAGACTTAATTAACTTAGAAAGAGGCTTACCACCTAGGTGCCATCCTCAATTACTCACTTTTTCTACCTTTCTTCCTCTTTATATCCAATCTCTTTCCAAAGCTATTGATTCTACCATCACAGTATTGGTATGTAGCCAAGGAAGTATCCTTCCTTCCTTCCCTCCTTCCTTCCTTCCTTCCTTCCTTCCTTCCTTCCTTCCTTCCTTCCTTCCTTCCTTCCTTCCTTCCTTCCTTTTTCCTTCCTTCCTTCCTTCCTTCCTTCCTTCCTTCCTTCCTTCCTTCCTTCCTTCCTTCCTTCCTTCCTTCCTGCCTTCCTGCCTTCCTGCCTTCCTGCCTTCCTGCCTGCCTTTATAACATCTCTTCTTGTAGTAGCAAAGAACTGGAAACTATGGTGCCCATCAATAGATAAATGACTGAGTAAATTATGGTATGTGACTGTAATGGAATATTATCATGTGTAAGAAATGACAATATTGTGTAGACAATTTTTTAAAAGATTAATGATTGGCATGATGACCCACTATGACTTCAGAGGAATGATGACTATCTGCTACTCATCTACTGACAGAGAGATAATGGACTCAGAGGGCAAAATGAGACCATTTTTTGGACATAAACAGTGTGGAAATTTGTTTTGCTTGAGTATATATTTATTACTAGGGCTTTAGTTTTCTTTTCTTTTTTTTTAATTGGCATAAGAGAGAGAGGTTAGAGGGAAAGACAAAAATTTTGTTCATTGAAAAAATAAAATAAGATAAAATAAAGAATGTGAGTTTTTAGATAATGGATGATGAAAGATGGATGACAGTCCTTTACAGGAGACTGAGAAGGGATAGTCAAACATGTAGGAGAGGACTAGGAGAGAACAGTGTCGTAAAAATCCAAGAGAAAAAGAAAAGCAGTTTTGAACAATGCAAAAAAGTTGAGAAGGAAAAGAAAGGTGAAAAGAACATTTGGTTAACTATAGTATCATTCATTTATTAAGCTTTTGATAGGATCATAGGATCACACATTTGGAGCTGGAAAGGACATTTAAGTCTATCTAGTTCAACCCCCTTGTTTTAGAATTGAGGGATCTGAGGTCTAGAGAAATAAAATTACTTGATTTTGAAGGGAGGAGAGTTTTTTTTAATTGAATGATCACCTTTTGGTTATTATAAAGTAAAATAACTTTTTAAAACTATTATTAAAGTATTTTATTTCAAGAAATCAGAGTCTTAATTTGTCTATGAATTGAATGTCTGACTTTGCATGTTAATAAGGCACTTCTATTAAAAGAATTGATACAATGATGTACTAGTATCGGAATCTATAATATAAGGCACCTAGATGGCATGGTAGAATGTTCTAGTTGGACTTTGAAAGACCTAATTTCAAATCCTGCCTCTGACACACACTAGGTGTGTGACTCTGGGAAAATCATATAATTTCTTTCAGTCTCAGTTTCATCATCCATTAAAATGGAAATAAAAGGCAGTTGGGTGGCTCAGTGGCTAAAGCACTGGGCCTATAGTCAGGAAGACGGTAAAAACTGTTTTAGTTTGTCTTCAGACACTAGCTATGTGACCCTGGGCAAGTCACATAATCTTCCTTAATCCAGTGGAGAGGGAAGTGGCATACCACTCTAGTATGTTTGCCAAGAAAATTTCATGGCTAGCACAGGCCATGGGGTCACAAGAGTCAGACATAACTGAACAATTAAACAACGCTACCAAGATGGAGTTAGGAATAGCACCATCTCCCAGAATTGTTGTGAAGACTAAATGATCCTCATTTATACATGGAAAGCACTTTGCAAACCTTAAAATGCTACAAAAATGCTATAGCATATATGTGGGAGAAATGTATGTATATATGATATATATCATATATGTATGTGTGTACATTTGGATAATAGACATGGGGGTGTCTGAGCATAATAGACATGATATGTGTATGTGCATGTATCTGTGTATATAATAAACATGTGTACGTATGTGTCTCTCTGTGTGTATAGCATTTCCTCTGGGATAATCTTACAACATGCATTCACACTTGCTGGTTGGCTTTCCAGAGGTTACCCAAGGCTGGGCTCCTTGGAAGGTTATTCATACAATCCTATTGTACCTTATAAGCTCCCATTCTGTCCTTCTAATTCACAGGTATCCCTATAAGCAATTAGCGTTTTATTTTTTAAAATTTACTTGAAACTTAAATACTAAAACTTAAGTACATAATAAAAAAGAAAAAGAAACATATTACAAACTTATATACAAAATAAGAAAAGAAGAAAAAGCATTGCCATGTGCACAGCAGGACAAATTTCCATTTCCAGAAAGCCCATATGATCATTATTACACATTATGTTCAAAACTGTCTATCTTATCTTTGCTTCCTTGTGAATTTTCTTTTGTTCTATTCTGTACACTTTTTACTTTGTACTTTTTTCTCCCTTCCTCCCCCCCAAAAAGTCTACAATTAAGCATTTACACACTTACACACACACACACACACACACATACATAATCTTAGATGCACATACATCTAGTTATGATGGGATGCTTGAGTCTTGTGCTTGGACCCTAATACCAAGAACACATTTCTCCCTAGCCTTAAAACACTATCCCTGGCAGTTTCTTCCCAGCCCATGGACACTATACCTACCAATTACTATAAGTGGGCCCTAGCAAAACCTTATCTATCTTCCTGGTATAATAACAAACCGCACCTGTTGGAATTACTAGTTTGAACTGTGTTTGTACTGACTCATAAAGATAGTCAGTACCCACTAGACTATCTACACCAATTTCCTACCTCATTATATGCATCTGTATCACTCAGGCAGTATTCACAGCACCAAGGGCGACTACGAATATGCCGGCACAATTTTGAATCACAAAGTATAACACGTTCTCCATACGGAAGGTAGAAGAAAAACATTTATTCAGACTCCAGAAAGCCAAGTCCCTACACCAGAAAGTCAAATCCATCATAGCAACCAAGAAGTCAATACACATTAGCACTGCAGGGGACAAAGCCATTCTCAAACCCTCCCCACCCCCCAAACCCCCCTTGGGACCTTCCCTCAAACAAATATTCATGAGCCTCGCTGTGCCTGCTTGTCTGAGTCCTTCCCACCTCCGACTAGCCTGACCAACTTCCTCTCAGCTTTGCTCCACCCTTCCTGCTCCACCCATTCTGCAAGCTACTCCCATCATATGTTACTTAAGCTTCCACATGATTTAAGCATGTCACATGGATCTATTAATGAATGGAAGATCTTCCCATTTAAATTACCATTACAGCATCCTGGACTCCTCATTATGTATATCCTAGACTTTAGACATATGTATACTCCCTACATCTCCCTTGTCAAACAAGACATTGATTGGTGGAGACAGGGCAATGCTCATTCAGCCCTGACTGCTAGTTAACTTAGTGATGTAACAGACCTAAAACCATAGGTTTTGTGCACTCCACTCCACCCCCCCCAAGTGCTTTTCCTGGTGAACTCTGAGTAAAATGCCTGCACGGTTCATGTTCCTTCAAGAACTAACCACTTCTTAATCACTCACTAATCTTGCTCTGAATCACCTAGTTAGCATGACATATGTTTTACTATAGTTTTTCCTATATACATTTTAATTCTACCCCTCAAGGTTGCATGTTCCTTAAGAACTTTTGCCTGCTGAAAAGCGTAAGAATAAAACTTAACCAACTTGACTTAAAGAATTTTTGAGTGTGAATTCTTTTTTTAAAGTATTTTTTTTTGTTTTCAGTTTTCAACAGTAACCTCCATAAGTCTTAAATTTTTCCCTCTTCCCTCTCCCCTCCCACCCCAAGACAGCATGCAGTCTTATATGGGATCTACACATACATTCTTATTAAACACATTTTCACATTAGTCATGTTGCATAGAAGAATTAAAATGAATGGGAGAAACTATGGGAAAAACCCAACCAAACCAAAGCATAACACAAGTGAAAATAGTGGGCTTCATTCTGTGTTCCAGTTCCATAGTTCTTTCTTTGGAAGTGGATGACGTTTTGCCTCAAGAGTCCTTTCGGAATGTTTTAAGGGCTTGCATTGCTGTGAAGGGCTAAATCTACCAGAAACAGTCCTTATACACTGTAACTGTTATTGTGTATGATATTCTGGTTCTGCTCATTTCATTCAGCCTTAGTCTATATAAGTCTTTCTAGACTTTTCTGAAGTCCTCCTGTTCATCATTTCTTATAGCAAAATAGTATTCATTGCATTCATATACCACAGCTTGTTCTCCCATTCCCCAATTGGTGGGCATTCCCTCATTTTCCAGTTCCTGGCCACCCCAAAGAGAGCTGCTATAAATATTTTTTCTTCTTTTTTTACTGTTTATTTATTTTTAGTTTTCAACATTCATTTCCACAAAAATTTTGAGTTTCTAATTTTCTTCCCATCTCTCCTTCCCCCCACTCTAAACACCGTGTATTCTGATTACCCCTTTCCCCAATCTGCCCTCCCTTCTATCATACCTCTCCCTTCCCTTGTCCCCATCTTCTTTCTTTTCTTGTAGGTCAAGATAGATTTCTATACCCCATTACCTGTATTTCTTATTTCCCAGTTGCATGCAAAAACAATCCTCAACATTCATTCCTAAAACTTTGAGTTCCAACTTCTCTGCCTTCTTCCCTCCCCACTCATTCCCCACTGGGAAGGCAAACAATTCAATATAGGCTATATATGTGTAGCTTTGCAAAAGACTTCCATAATAGTCATGTTGTGTAAGACTAACTATATTTCCCTCAATCCTATCCTGCCCCCCATTTATTCTATTCTCTTTTGACCATGTCCCTTCCCAAAAGTGTTTACTTCCAAAAGTAATTACTCCCTCCTTCCATTTGCCCTTCCTTCTGTCATCCCCCCACCCCACTTATCCCCTTCTCCCCTACTTTCCTGTAGTGTAAGAAAGATTTTCATACCAAATTGAGTGTGCATATTATTCCCTCCTTAAGCCAAATGTGATGAGAGTAAGCTTCACTTTTTCCCTCTCACCTCCTACCTTTTCTCCTCCATTGAAAAAGCTTTTCCTTGTCTCTTTTATGAGAGATAGTTTGCCCCATTCCATTTCTCCCATTCGCCTCCCAATATATTCCTCTCTAACTCCTTAGTTTTATTTTTTTAGATATCATCCCTTCCTATTCAACTCACCCTGTGCCTTTTGTCTGGATACATATGTATATAATCCCTCCAACTACCTAAATACTGAGAAAAGTTTTAAGAGTTACAAATATGATCTTTCCATGTAGGAAGGTAAACAGTTCAACTTTAGTAAGTTCCTTAAGATTTCTCTTTCCTGTTTACCTTTTCATGCTGCTCTTGACTCTTGTGTTTGAAAGTCAAATTTTCTATTCAGCTCTAGTCTTTTCAACAAGAATACTTGAAGGTCCTCTATTTCATTGAATAAACATTTTTTCCCCTGAATATTACACTCAGTTTTGCTGAGTAGGTAATTCTTGCTTTTAATCTTAGCTCCTCTTACCTCCAGAATATCCTATTCCAATCCTTTTGATCCCTTAATATAGAAGCTGCTAGATCTTGTGTTATCCTGATTGTATTTCTACAATATTCAAATTGTTTCTTTCTGACTGGGAACTCTGGAATTTGGCTACAATATTCCTAGGAATTTTTCTTTTTGGATCTCTTTTAGGAGGTGATCAGTAGATTTTTTTCTATACTTATTTTACCCTCTCCTTCTAGAATATCAGGGCAGTTTTCTTTGATAATTTCATGGAAGATGATGTCTTTTTTTTGATCATGGCTTTCAGGTAGTCCCATAATTTTTAAATTGTCTCTCCTGGATCTATTTTCCAGGTCAGTTGTTTTTCCAATGAGATATTTCACATTGTCTTCTATTTTTTTATTCTTTTGGTTTTGTTTTGTAATTTCTTGGTTTCTCATGAAGTCATTAACTTCCATCTGTTTCATTCTAATTTTTAAAGAACTATTTTCTTCAGTGAGCTTTTGAACCTCCTTTTCCATTTGGCTACTTCTGCTTTTTAAAGCATTCTTCTTCTCATTAGGTTTTTGGACCTCTTTTGTCATTTGAGTTAGTCTATTTTTAAGGGTGTTATTTTGTTCAGAATTTTTTGTGTCTCCTTTAGCAAACTATTGACTCTTTTTTCATGATTTTCTTGCATTGCTCTCATTTCTCTTCCCAATTTTTCCTCCACCTCTCTTACTTGATTTTCAAAATCCTTTTTGAGCTCTTCCATGGCCTGAGACCATTGCATATTTACGTTGGAGGTTTTGGATGCAGAAGCCTTGATTTTTATGTCTTCTTCTAATGGTTTGTATTGTTCTTCCTCATCCAAAAAAATGGAAGAAAATACCTGTTCACCAAAAAAGTAACCTTCTATAGTCTTATTTTTTTCCTCCTTTTTGGGCATTTTCCCAGCCATTTACTTGACTTTTGAGTCCTTTGTCAAGAGGAGGGTATACTCTAGAGACCTGTAAGATCTCAGTTCCTCCAAGGTGGCACAATCAAGGGAGAGGAGTTTATTCTTCTCCTGGCTCTCACTCTGGTTTGGGAGCTACCACACGTTTTTCTGCCCTGGGTCTGTGAATAGAATTCTCTCTTCAGAGCCTCCACCAGCTCTACCATGCCAGCCATGGCTCCTTCTCATTCCAATGCTACCACTCAGAGCTGAGACCCAGATCAGCAGCTCAATTCCCCCAGGGTCTTTAGGCAGACAGCTCCAAAAGTGGACACTGCCACTGCAGTGGCTGCTGGCTGGGCCAGACAGTGTTCCCTTCTGACCCAGGTAAAAGAGCTTTTTCACTGACCTTTGAAGCTGTCTTTGCATTTGTGGGTTGAGCAATCTGGGAACCACACCTGCTACTTTGGATTTCACCCACTGAGGCTGTTTCAGTCCTGTCCCTGCCCATGCTGCATGGCCAAGGCTGGGTGGTGCTCCTGTTGACCTTCCAGGATATCTTGGGCTGGAGATCTCTTTCACTCTGTCATTGTGGCTTTTGCTGCTCTAGAATTTGTTTAGAGTCATTTTTTATAGGTATTTTATGGGCTATGGGGGCAGCTTCTACAGGTTCATCCATTTACTCTGCCATCTTGGCTCTGTTCCCCCAAGGATAAGGTTTTTGTTTCCACATCATGGCTGACTTAATTGCAGAAGAAAGCTGTGGGGTATTAATCAACATATTTAAAATCTGGGTCCAGGGGTGGAGCCAAGATGGCAGGTAAGTTGAATAGGAAGGGATGATATCTAAAAAATAAAATAAAGGGGTGAGAGAGGAATATATTGGGAGGAGAAAGGGAGAAATGGAATAGAGAAAACTATCTCTCATAAAAGAGGCAAGAAAAGCTTTTTTTGATGAAGGGGAAAAAGGGAGAGGTAAGAGGGAAAAGTGAGGCTTACTCTCATCACATTTGTCTTAAGGAGGGAATAACATGCACACTCAATTTTGGCTTGAAAATCTATCTTACACTACTAGGAGAGAAGGGAATAAGTGGGTTGGGGGATGATAGAAGGGAGGGCAAATGGGAAGAAAGAGTAATTAGAAGTAAACACTTTTGGGGAGGGACAAGGTCAAAAGAGAGATTAGAATAAATGGGGGGCAGGATAGAATGGAGGGAAATATAGTTAGTCTTTCACAACATGACTATTATGGAAGTCTTTTCCATAACTACAAAAATATAGCCTATATTGAATGGCTTACCTTCTCAGTGGGGATGGGTGGGGAGGGAAGAAGGGAGAGAAGTTGGAACTCAACGTTTTAGGAACGAATGCTGAGAATGGTTTTTGCATGCAAGTGGGAAATAAGAAATACAGTTAGTGGGGTATAGAAATCTATCTTGCCTTACAAGAAAAGAGAGAAGAGGGGAATTAGGGAAGGGAGGGATGTGATAGAAGGGAGGGCAGATTGGGGGAAGGGGTAATCAGAAAGCATGGTATCTTGGGGTGGGAGGAGGGGAGTCATAGGGAGAAAATTTGGAACTCAAAATCTTGTGGAAATGAATGCTACAAACTAAAATAAATAAATAAATGAATTGCCAAAGAAAAAAAATAAAATCTGGTTCCCTTTTTCTTTGTTCTCTGAGAATGCCTTTTAACTGTGTAAAAAATACTGCCCAGCCAGGTGAAGCTCCCTTAACAATGAGATCCATTAACTCAAGGCTCTGTCTCAGATAATGGGGCCTTTGTTGTGGATGTCTTGAGCTGAATCCCCTTCTCAGGCTTTTTGTCAACTCTCTTTTGCAAGAAAAAAAATCTTTCTCATGCTATTGAAATTGTAAATCTGAATGATGTGGACATCCAGAGAAAGAGGATTATTCTAGAATGTATTAAGAAAAATATTGCATCCAAAATGGGGGAAATAGGAAATGTCAACCTGGGACTGAGACTCAGGTGGAGGGAGGGAGGGTCTATATGTGCTCTCAGAGAGGCTGTAAATGATTGTATTTTCCACATAGCAGGGTGTGCCTATTAATTTTAGACACCTGGATCCATTTTCTTGTGTTTACTAGTTTGTTTTCGGAGTTCTTGGTAAGATCTTTATTTCTTACATTGAGAACAAGTACTGTTTTGTTTTGTTTTTTTTTGGAAGGGGTTTTGGTCTTTCTTTGTATCTCCACCATTTAGCATAGTACCTGACACACAGTAGGTCTTAATAAATAAATAAATGCTTGTTGACTTGATTTCATTTGAATAATGACTTTGAGGCCTAGATAGATCCATCTGTGGTCCAAAGTTATGCTTCCCTGAAACACTCCTAGGAAAAATATGTGATTATAGTTAAAGTTTTATTTCTGAGTATGATTTGAGGGAGTACAAATCTTTTTAAAAGGCAAGTCTAGGGTCTAAGGCAAGTTTCTACATGCTCTTTGAGGATTTACTGGAAGAACAAGGGCATGAGTCTGAGGGGAGGCCTCTAATCTTGGTGCTGCAATTTCAGTGTGTCCTGGTGAGTCTTCAGCAGAATAACTTCAACCCTTAAAAACTGATGTATTTTAATTTAACCTCTATTAGACCTTGTGAGATGTGCATAAGTAATGTTTTTGGATTTATGGGAAGGATTCTGAAAGAGAAAACTGAAGAAACTTGATTAATATGAAAAATGGGAAAGCAGCCCTGATAGGTATTGGCTCTGGGACCCCCTGGAACCCTCCTCGCATCTTCCCTTTGATATGGCAGTTGCCTGAGACCATAAGCCTTTCATTATAGCTACGTTCAAATATCTGTTACCTCCTGATTGCCCCCAGCTGCTTCCCACCCTTAATCTCTGTCTTGGTTCTGGATGTCTGATCCATAGCCACCCCAGCTATTGGCCACTCCCACCAAGACCCTCCCTAAACCCCTCCTCTGGTCACCCCCAAGCTACTTGACCACCCCTAGATCCCTCCCTCACTCTTTCTGTATGTAAGATCCATTCTTTCCTCAGACAAGGTTCTCAGATTCAATCTTGCCTTCATCACAAGTCTTTGATTTTTCTGACCTGCTTGTCAATATAGGCTCACAAATCCTCAGATTCCTTAAGAGTTTTGCTAATGCTGAGGTTTGTTAAGAGTCTGGCAAATATGGCAGATTTCGAATAAACTTTGTTTTTCTTTAGCTGAAAGAAGGCTTGAGTTGAACTAGGGTTAAGATCCAGTGTGTTGATATTTCCGGGTCCTAGCACCCCTAAACCTCACCAGCTCCAAATATTCCATTACTTCTAAGTCAAGTATATTTATATTCCAATAGAGCTGCAAACAACTAAGAGAAAGGTGAGGGGAAAATATTAAAGATCTTATTTTTTATTCTGTCTCAATCTGTCTTTATACTATTTCTTTTAAACTTTTCTACCCTCCAATTTCCCAATGGAAAAATAAGGAGCGTGTAATACTTTGTAATTATTTTTAAAGGCATGATTTTCACTCAGTAAATGAACTGAATCATTAAAAAGAGCTTAAGAAGTAATTGTAAAAAGGGAGCCCTTTAAGAATTTGTGCAGTATTCATTCCTTAAATTGCTGCGCACCATTTTTATTTGTAAAGGGTCCAAACTGTACATTTCTTTTTTATCCTGAATCTTTACAGGTAATCTGATGCTGGAGAAATTGTTATGGAAAGAATTTCCTCCGAAGTTCCTCTCAGCTCTCTAATCTACGATCTTAATGGTTTCTGTGAAACAGGTGAGAAGCTTATAGGTGTTACCTGCAGATCAGCTGAGCAAATGGGAGACACTGAGGCGGGGCTAGGCAAGTGTAGGGGGAAGAAGGAACCTGAGTTACTCGCTCTGGAACCATCTTGCAGTTTCAAGAATTCCTGGCTCCAGTGTAAGCAGTACTTGGGGGGACACTTCAAGTAGACCGGATCTTTTGCCCTCTGTCGGCTGGCTGCTGTTTCCAAAAAAGAGAAAGGTAGAAACTAGAAAGGGTGCTGGGGAACCCTGCCCTGGAGCAGCGGGAGGACGCCAGCGGACTTTGGAGCTGTAGCCTGGAAGCGGACGCGACAACTGCGGCAGCTGCGGCTGCTGCAGAAGGCGTTGGGAGCCAAAGTTGGGCTGCGGCAGCGCGCCTCTGTTCCAGGAGCTTCCTGCACGCTCCCCGGGAAGAAAAGAGGGAGGGAGGAAGGGAGTGTGCAGATAAGGCTGGCCTGCAGAGATTCGGACCCTCGGTAGGAGTCAGAGGTCCCGCGTTTATCTGTAGTGGTGTCCCTCAGGAGATAAACAGTCCCCATAGCCAGCAGAGATAAGGAAAGGAAATCTCATCCTGTAGAGAGTCGGGAAGGACAGCATGTAGCCGGAGACTAGGAGAGCAGAAACAAGGAGAGCGAATCCAAAGGGCAGTAGGATGAGTGCGGAAGACAGCACCCGCTTCAGGCGGATGGCAATCAGGCGGAAGGCCAACCAGTCCTGCCTGCTGACCGCGGCCCCCCGCCCCTGGAGCAGACCCACTGGCCTCTCCAGGCCGATTGCCTTGGCAGGCTCCGACGAAGTGCCCAAGGACGCAACAGGTAAGCTTAGCCCTCTGCCCGGTGTGTGCGTGTATGTCTCTGTATCTCTGTCTCTGTCTGGATCTCTGTCTGTGCCTCTGTCTCTATGTCTGTATCTGTGTGTGTGTGTGTGTGTCTCTGTGTGTGTGTCTGTCTCTGTCTGTGTCTCTGTCTGTGTCTCTGTCTGCGTCTCTGTCTGTGCCTCTGTCTCTATGTCTGTATCTCTGTGTGTGTGTGTGTCTCTGCGTGTGTGTATGGGGGTGGTGGAGGTGAACCTTATGAAGGTGAACTCTGAGCCTTTCCCGTGCTTTGCTGCTTCAGAGGGCGGCCTCCTCACCTCCATACCTGTTCCAAGGTATTGGCCTTCTCCACAAAGGACCTCGCACAGAACACTACCCTAGAGCCTCCCTGGGAAGGTCATTTAGAAATTCCAGCCCGGAAGTATACTGTATAACTTGAAGGGCAAAAAAAAACTGGAGTGCAAACATACCATAATGCAGGAGAACGGAGTCTGTTTCTCCAGACCTGGTCTTTCGCTTAAGGACTTGGATGGCCCTGGCCAAGGTGTTTCTGGCCGTTCTCAGTTAGATCTGACCGCGTTAATGAGCAGCATGTGTGAAGAGCTGTGAGTCCTTCCAAAGGATTACCGGATTTAAAACTGAAATCATTGTTAAAATTAGGCCTTTTAGTTTTTAAGAAACTTGTGGTAGTAAAGGTGACGTATCCTTGTGAAACAACTTCATAGATCGTCTCTTGTTTCAGGAGAGGAACATTCATAAATTTTGCAAATCTGTTGTAACTTGGTAAAATAAATGTTGGAACGTTTTTGTTTTTAATTTTCCTCTTCGTTTTCATCTTCTAGACTTTTCTCAATTTATGGCACAGAGAAGACAGAGGTGGGACTTAATCACAGTAGCAGAAGAAGTTAGGATGTGAAAACACAGGAAAAAAATTGAGGAGCTGTATTTCTGTAAAATTAAGGGGTTGGAGGTGATCTCTAAAGTCGTTTCTAGGTCTGACATGTTACGGTACTATGATGGTGAAGGGCCCTAGGTAGTTGAAATCTGGTCTGGGACACTATCTGTGTGAATCCCTCAGTAAGGGACTTTAACCCTACATTATCTTAGTTTTCTCCTAAAATGAGCTAGAGAAGCAAATGGCAAACTACTCTAACAATATCTTTGTCAAGAAAACCCCAAATGGAATCAGGAAGCATCAGACCCAACTGAAAAAATGACGAAGAATGTAGCAGAGATTTTAGTTTTTTCCACTCCTAGCACCTGTTCTCTTTGTATTTTTTTCTTGGAAAATCTTCCTATCTTTCTGTAACAATTAAATCTTTCCCTTTCAGTAATTTCTTTCACTAACAAATTTTTAGGTTCAACAGTTGATCCAAAGGTTAATTTTTACTTCCTAGTTTTTAGATGATCTAGCACAGTGCCTCCCATAGAGGCTTGGTTAATAAATGCTTGATTGATTTGCAATTAAATACAGTAATTCTACTATATTTTAGTTTTTCTAACTTGATTTTTATGGAATTCTATTCTCCAGTGTTTTGTTTGGTTTTTTTTTGACAAGTTTAGAACAGGAATGGGTTTGAGGGGAAAGATGATAAATTGTTTTTGCTCTGTTTTTTAAGATATTGACGGGATATTTGTTTGAAATATCTAATAGACACTTGTGGCAGGTTCTGGAGACTGGAAAAACTAAGGGGGATGGAAATACTAGGGAGTCGATAAACCCACAGGAACTGATGGGTGAGTGAGACTGAGACTGTAGAGTAGGAGTTCTCAAAATTTTGATCTCAACTTGAGTACCCCAAAGAGCTTTTGTTTATGTGGGTTTTATCTATTGATATTTACTATATCAGAAATTAAACTGAAATTTAAAAAAATAGATTCATTAAAATCATTATATGATAAACATTTTTTGTGGAAAAACTCTTCTAAAACAATTGTGGAAAAATGGAATTGTTTTATATTTTTGCTAATTTCTTAATGCCTGACTTAATAGGAGACAAATTTGGGATTGATTAGAGAGTGGAGAGTCCTGTTAGGAACTGATTGTAACAGAGAAAAGATAGGAAACTGGAGTCTTGGAGTGATTAAAAGGAGGTCAGACACAGGAGTTATAGTTAGAATAAAGAGCTTGGTGATCTTTTATTGAAGAGAAGGGATTGAGAGTTATGAAAAAGATGATGGTAGCTTACATTTACATCCCTTTAAAGCAAAGCTTATTGTCAATTTCCTTGCTACCACTGTTGTACTGATAGGGCTGGTATTATGGAGATTCTTTTACAGATAAAGCAACTGGTGGTTTTGTTGCTGGTCTATAGGAGCACAAGTAATGGTTGAATGCAGGTCTCTCCTTGAGCACCTTTTCCACAATACCACATTGCCTTGAAAGTTTTGTGTATAATTACTAGGAAGGATGATGGTACTAGTGAACCTCAGAAGAGGAACAGGTCACTGGAAAAGATAATTTGTTCAGTATTTGAAATATTAACTTTGAGGTGTCAGTTGTATATTTTGTAGCCATCCACTGGGTAGGGATTTGAGATGGAGATGTAGGAGTCATGGGCAAGAAGGGATATTTTTTTACTGTGGAAGTAGATGAGTGCTTGAAGAAAGAAAGTGAAAGAAGTACTAATGGAAGTGTTTCTTTGAATTCCCATTCATCATTCTCTTAAGAGTACCATTGCCTGTCAGCACATGTCAATTGTTTTTCTCATTTCTGTTTTGCCTATCTGTATATAAATGATATTTGTGTCATTTGAGAGTGTGTATGTGTATATATAATACTCCCTCCAGGGCTGCTCAAACTCACAGATTGGGTCTCTAGAGAGTGGCTGTTATTCTCAGGTTCTAGGGGTAACTAATCATGGATCTTAAACAGTGTCATCTTTGTTAATAAATAAGCCAGTAGGCTTGATTAGTTTTTAGTAATGTATAGCAAGAAGAATTGGCACGAAACATGGAATCTCAGAAGCCTGTGTGTACTGTACTATGGTACACGCAAGCATGAAAAGAGGAGCTTCAGACAGCACAGTGATAATACAGTACAGTGAGGTACATGTGTAGGGAGATGGCTAGATGGTACAGTGGGTAGAGTATTAGGCCTGGAAACTGGAAGACCCTAATTCTAATCCTACCACAGACACTCGGTGAGTCATAATGACTCAATATTAACTTAAATTTCTTGAATATGAGTCAGCAACTTGATATGGTGGCCAAAAATGTTAATGGGTTTTGTAGGTTTTATTAAACTACAATTTTCTCTTTTCATTGCACAGGTTGGGGGGGATATGGGTGTAGAATATTGCATGTGTTGTCAGATATGGTTGGTTTTGTTGAACTATTTAAATATTATAGAGGAATGATCTTTGGGGAGGGGGAGTAAAAGGAGACATTTGGAAATGAAAATGTTCTAAAAGTAAATTGCATTATAATTTAATAAAATGCCAGCTTGAAATGAGTTCTTCCTGTTAGATAAATGTAGAATGTTAAAATATCATTTCTCTTGAGATCACATACCAAACTTTATCAATATTAAAGGCATATACCTTGTCCAGAAATGCTTCTGAAATGTTGGTTGGTTGTTGTCCTTTGTGCTCAGAGAGGGCCAAAATGGCGTCACTATGTCAGACCAATATGAGCTCTAACGGTATACCAAAGATTGGTAGCAAATAGTTCATATGAACATTTGGAGTGTAGATATCTCATGTGGCTTTTGAGCTACTGCAATTCTGCTTTGCTCATAGAATACAACACCATCTTTGATGCAGGCATGCCATGCTGCGTAGTCTTGTGCCAGTGTCTCCCATGTTTCACAATTGATTCCAAAGTTCTGAGAGACCTTGAGAATGTCCTTGTATATCAACATCTTCTGACCTTCCTATGAGGGTTTCCCTTGTGTGACCTCTCTGTATAGTAGTGGAGTTTGAATGCTTGGCAGCTCAGCTTGAGGAAAGGATCTCAGTGTTCAGTCCTGGCATGAAGCCCTCATATATGGTACAGGTTTCACAGGCATACAACAGTACTGGCATGAAGCCCTCATATATGGTACAGGTTTCACAGGCATACAACATATATGGTACAGGTTTCACAGGCATACAACAACAGGCATAATGGCTTTGTAGATCTCTGGTTTGGTAGTCAGTCTTTAAAGCTCTGTCAGTGCACGTAGCAACCTTACCATTCATGTGTATATCCCTGGTGGTGAACCTGTCCTTTCTTAATTGTTGAGCCAAAATTAGCACAGGAGGAAAGAAGCTATCCATACTTTATTTATTGTATTTCGGTCTCAGAGGCTGCTTTGAATGCATAATCATCTGAAAAGTCACATACCATGTCTCCTTTCAGTTTAGTCCTGGCTTTTGTAGCCTACTCAAATTAAATAATTTATCAGTGCAGTAGCTGACCTTGATACTTTTTCATTAACCTTTCTGACATTAGTGAAAGCATCATGCTAAAAAAAACATGATAGCAAACACATACTAAACTCCTGCTTGATTCCACTGGTGACTGCAGAGCATTTTCCCATTTTTTCCCCCCAGAACCAAGGCATGCATACCATCATGGAACTCATGTACAATTCTGAGAACTTTTCAGGGCATCCACATTTTGCCATGTCCTCTTGACTGAAGGTAGCATAGACCTTGGTCAGATTGATGAATGTTGTATACAGACTGCTGTTCTGCTTGCTACTGGCATTTCTCCTGGAGTTTCCAGGCAGCAAATACCATATCGACCCTTCCTTGGGCCTTGGGCCCAGCTACCCTGGGTCTTTGGTAGATGACCATCTTTCAAGTGAAAGATTAGCCTGTTGGAGGACTTTGACAAGAAGATTGTCAGCAATGCTGAGAGAGACCCTCCTGTGATTGTCACATCAGGACAATCTCTTCCCTTTCCCTTTAGAGATAGGGACATGGGAGGCATCCTTGAACTTGTAAAGGGGAATAAGCTCTTACCATATAACCTGTAAAATTACAGTCGTTTTTTTTGTATGAGCAGTGGACCCCCCCCTACCTTGTAAATTTGAGCTGGAGTAGAATCTGCACTTTGCCACAAGAGGAGCCAAAATGGCATTCAAAGCCTCTTCAGTGTTGCAAGTTCTTCTAGAAAGGGATCACCAACCCACGGTATCAGTATTTTGGGTGTTGATTGGTGATCTGTTAAACACTATGAATTTTTCAGTTCATCTGTCCAGGATCAATTCTTTATTATGGAGCCTTATGATTACTTCATTAGCATTGAGCAATTGAGATGTACCATAGGTCTTTGACCCATAAATAGCTGTCAGGGCTAAAGGCACTTTGAATGGTTGATGTCAGCATAAAACTGAATTTTCATCCTTCTTGTTACTGAACTAAGAATCCTGTATCTCTCCAAGTTCTGTTGCACTTTACTGTTGATTAAGTTGAACACTTCCATTTCAGAGACAGTGAACTATCTTGGTTTAAACCCTGTGTAGTTCCCATTTTTTCTTTAGCAACTGCTCAATTTCCCCATTTTCATCAAAACTATCTTGATGTTTTTGACTATTCTGGCCCAAATTGGTAAATGCAGTGCTGCACACCAAATCTCTAAAAGCTGCCCACTCATTTTTTTGGCTTCATTGTTGCCAACCCTGTGTTGGCTCAGCTTTCCCTCCAAGTTAGCAATTATTTCTGTTTGGAGAAGCACTCTAATATATTGACATCAAGTTTTCTAGTAGCATTCTTGCCTTGGGGTCCCCACTTTTGATGAAAGAGGATATTTAGCTTGGAGAAGGAGAAAATGGAAGTCAGTGAGCAATCCAGCACTCAGAGCCACATATCTTCCTTTGCTGTGTTCACATTCTGTCTCTTCTCACAGTGACAGATTGGATTAAATGCCAGTGTTTGCTGTGACGGTGCATCCCTGAGGGTGCATTTTAGGTAAACTGAAGAGAGTTGTGCTGATGAATCTTAAGAGTTGCTAACTTCATTCCTCCCAGGGGCTTGTCGCCATTTCTTGATAGTCTTGATAGTGCCTACCCTGTAAAATTTTGTTACTTTATTTAAAAGGCTTTTAATCTTTTAGCACATTGATTAAGATCTCCAGGTCTTCATAAATGTTTTACCTCATCACTGATTGTCATGGTGGACCTTGTACACTGGTGATAGTGGCGCAGTACTTAACTGCAAGTGGGAATCATTATCGTTAGCCTGTTCACTCCTTTGGGGAGAAATACAAGCTGGTTGACTAGATTAGCTTTGATTTTTGAAACTACACTTAACTTTAGGGTGCTCCTTATTACTGCCCCTGTTCCAGAAAAAACAAGTATCCAGCTCTGAGCAGGCCTTCATTTGCCAGTCTTGTTTCATTCAGGGCTGCTAATATCATACCTGTAAAGTTCTCCAGCAACAAGAGCTGTTCATCCTTAAGGTCTAGATTTTACCTTGTCCAGAAGTGTGTGCACATTCCATGTACTGAAGGTGAGTGGAGCCATCTTTGCAAAACTTTTTGGTGTGTGTGTGTGTGTGTGTGTGTGTGTGTGTGTGTTTGTGTGTTTGTGTGTGTGTGTGTGTGTTGCAGGGTAGGATCTCTGCCTGCTGTGGTAAGCAGATCAGGGTTAGTTTAGGTGAAACAGACAGTATTTAGGGCTTTTCGTCTAGCTTCTTCCTCGTACCAGGAGGGTGCCCAGTGCAGTCCTTCAGATGCCTGCTTGGACAAGGGGGCTGCCGAATCTCACTGCTCTCTCATTTCTACTATAATCCTTTGGCCTGGGCGTCCTATGTACAAGACTGTGACTACAGTCCATCAGCACCTGAAGTTTTGTCAGTAGCCTGTTGCCACAAGATTTTGAGGTAAAATTCTATGGATGCTAAAATGGTGTGGATCATGTCTTTTGACTCATGCTTAAGTCTGACTCGGGTGGGGAAGTATTTTATGAAATCTGTATAAGTCCAGTGGAAGACAAAAGTCAAGATGTCTGGCAATTAGACACTTTCGCTGGGTGACCTTTTAATGTACTTCATTGTCAGGACAACTCTGAATGAACTCAGCTTCTTTGATTCCAAATCTGGAGGTTCCTAGCTAATTCTGATGTCATAAAATTTAGTATAGTCACTTACATTTGGTTCTAATTTTGAAATATCACAGAATTTTAGTTTTTATGCCATTTTCTACTTCTCTTCTTAAATCCTATACCTGATCAAAATCTTTTTAAAATCTATGATCTTCACACCATAAAATGAACTCGATCTATTTGGTGGATTTAGTATTGTGCTTATCAAACTTTATTGTAGAAATATGCTATAAAAGGAGGAAGGACATAGTTATAACAAAGTTATAACAAACAGGAGAAAACTTCCTTAACTTTGATTCTATGCATGAGTCATCTCTGATAGTTACAGGATGTTCAAAGCAAAGGTCAAAATTTAATCAAGGGGGGAGATTTCCTTTTCAGAAAGGAAATGGCATAGTTGGGAAATTCAAGAGGATCTTAACTTAGGCCATGCCAAGGTCATGCCAAAACTTCCCAAGCATAGATATGTACCTTTAGCAGTTCCTAGACTGCAGCACTCATCATTTTCCACTCTTGTCTTCATGACAGTTCAGACCATCCCAGTAATGAAAGCTCAAAACAATAGTAAATTACAGCCCCAAGAATTTTTGCCTTAAATAGGAAAATTTCACTAAAACTTAGGCTTCAAATATTAATGTTTCCCTACAAGGTAACATGTAACCGTTTTCAATATCTGTTGTTTTTATCATGTCTTTTTAAAAGCCCAATTCACGTGTAACAGCATCTAGATTAAAATGTTTTGCCTAAGATCATTTTTGTTAAAAATGGTCCCAAATTTCACAAGAGAATTCAGAAATATAGCAGTAACAACATCATTTAAAACATGAAACAAAACTTCAAATGACATCAATTCAGTTAATTGCATTTCCAAATTATCCCATATGAAAATCATTAATCTTACTACTACGTTTGGCATTTTAAACTGTTTTTAGAGTTATCAGGAATGGAATATTTGCATTCAATTAAAGAAATCATAATATAGTGCTTAGCATATGCTAGGTACTGTGATTATAATGTATATATAAAGTATATAATGTATAATGATTATCATAGATCAGGAAACTGGGGCAAATAAACTTCACATTAGACAAATAATAAATTTCTATAATTGGAACCTATTCAAGTTTCCCTACATAGTTCAAGCATTTTTTTTTAAATTAACACCTGTATTTAGGAATCTGAGAGAGGTTAAATAGGATCCAAGGGAGAGGATCTCTGAACTGAGGAAGGGAAGAAATCATGTAAGATCTTCATGGTCAAGGGCAGGGTTAACAAGAGGTGGCTATAAAGTCTAAACTGTTTGCCTATTTTTTTTTCTTTTTTTAGGATTACTTCCTAACTCACTGCTTCCTTTCATTGCCCTAAAACAATGAGACTGTCCAACTTTAGGAAAAAACAATATTTAAATGCAGAAACTTCAGAAGGGAGTGAGTTCCTGCAATTACACCAAATCCCAGACGTTCTCTGCAATCTTAAAATGATTATTTATCTCCAGTCTCCTGAAATAATCTAAGATGTTTTTAGCAGTTTGATAAACTTTTGATAATTTGATTTATTTCTGTAATTCCAATGTGGCCAAAACTGAAATGACAAAAAGAAAATCTTACATTTTTTTTCCTTTTATCTTTTATAGCCTAATCTCCTGCAGGAACCCTGAAGTGAGGGAGATGTCTTCTTTATTGAGACAATTGCTTCAATCTTTCCAAGTGTTCTAAACTCTCTGGCTTACAACCCTTATAAGTTTTTCCTGGCTGGCTGCATTTTAAATCTTTCAAGGTAACAGAATCTACAAACATGACACAAGACAAAGATTTTCCCACATTTCACAAGGAAACAGACAATGATAAGACAGACATAATTCTACCTACAATTTTAAGAGAATCCAAGTTACTTGATAGTTTTGAGGAGTCATTTATTAAAAAACGTTCCATTTGTAGTATTTAATTTTCTTGCTGACTTTGCTAAAACATTTTCATAAGGTAATTTCTTTTATCCTGATCAAAGAGTTGGCCAACAATAAATTATGCCAGTTAAGAAACTGGTTAGAAGCAAGAAGGAATATCAAGAACTCCTCATGTCCCTGATCTTTTTGTACTTGAGAAGAACCAAGAGATTTAATTCTCTTAGCCCATTAAATCTTGGACAGTTCCAGTTACTTCTGAGGGAAAAGTAGCCTCACCTTTGTCAGTAGGGTATGCTTTTGGCTAGTTGCTCTTGGGCTCCTTTACTAAGTCATCCACCACCTAACAAATCGGAGACCTTCCCTCCCCCCCAGCAAGGATGTATACCAAGGCTTTATCTTGGACCCGTATTATCTTCCCTCTCTACATGTAGGCTGCTTCAACAGCCCCCATGGATTCTTCCAGATTTATATCCAGCCCTTAGTTCCTTAGTTTTTCTCAAGAATGCCTCTTCAACAAGTGGTTACTGGGCATCTTTGATAGGATGGATATCTTTCTCACATTCAACACATTCTAAGCATAATTCAAGGTGACTCTACTATCCTTCTAGTCACTTAGGTGTCTTTTTTCCCTTTACACATAAATCATTGCCAAATTCTTTTGATAGTATATTTCCATAGCATCACTCACATCTTTTTTTCCTCCCCTCACATGGCCTGTCACATCTTAGCAAGCTTTTGAATAGCCTTGTAATAGTCACCCCTATGTCCATTCATTTTCCTTTAAGTCAGTACATTGATACTCCAGAAGCACAGGTCTGATTATATCACTCCCTTGCTCAGAAAACTCAAATGGTTCTTCCTTGCCTCTGGGATAAAACAGACCATTCTGTCTGGCATTTAAAGGTTTTTCAATCTGTCTCCATTATACCTTTCCAGGCTTATTACACACTAATTACACATTAATCCCATTCATATATTTCAGCCAAATTAACTTACTTCTGTTCTTTGTGTTCAGCATTCCGTCTCTGCTTTTCTTTGCAAATTCTAGCCCCTTTTCATGCCTTGAATACTGTACTTCCTCACCTTGTCTCTTGAAATTCATCTTCCGTTATTGTATATGTTTTGTTTCAACTTGTGTGCATGTTTCTCTCTTCCTAATCCCTCAATAGAATGTGATGCTCTTGAGGGCCAAGACTGTATCTGTGTTAGTTTTCTCAGTGTTTGGCACAGTGCCTTGCATATAGTAAGCACTTGAATTAATTAATTGCCATCTACTAAGGAGTAGCATTATATGGTGGTAAGGGACGTGCCCACACTGAGATGCATTTGGGAAAGTGCTGAAGTTACTTGTAAAATTTAAATTTCAGTATGTGGTATTTATAATGGCTATCATTTTTCCACTCTGAAGTGGTTACTCATAATTGAAAATTAATGGCCTTCAGCAGCATTAATGTTACATCCATGTTTAAGATTCTATTTTTAAAAGATTAGCCTCTTCTCTTATTTTTCCTTGATTCTTTTCATGTTTTATATATATGTGGAAAATGGGAATGACTCCTTGAACTGTTATTTGTGACCATAGTTAGCAGATAAAGTCAGTCAGATAAGTTAATTCACAGGAAAGGACAGTGCCTTAATCTATTTTTTTAGACACTAGAAGGCAGTATATCATAGAGCAATGGAAAGTCAGAAATTATATTAGATACTTCGTTGTCTTTGTCAGGAGGCAATCATGACTTCATGAAATGTACAGGAAAATAAGGTTTATTACTATAGAAATGAACATGCATATGCAACCGAAAGTTCACAGTCCATACAGAAGTCTTTATAACAGTAGGACAAAAGAATGAGGAAGAAAAACAAATTTCCACCCAAAGGGGTGTGGTACGGGAGAGAAGGAAGGGTGTACGTTGAGGGTGGGAAAAGCAGAACACCAAGCCCACCCCCAAGGGGAGGAGCATGTTGCAAAAGCTTCATTCATTTCCCTTGGCAACTATTAGACTACAAAGATAGGACGGTTTGCTTATCTAACAGGTACCAGCTGCACAAACAGTCTCTCAGCCTAGCCCAAAGTGACTTAACTCCAGTCTTGACTCCCAAGGACACACAGGGAGTCCAGTTGGGGATGCACATAACAAATTATATCAGCTGTCCATTTAGGACCTTCTGCATGCTCTGGGTCCAGTGTTTCTGGAAAATAATGGCAATTCTAAAAGTTAAGTTCTGGGGACCCTTTAACATTCCTTAACATTTGAACTTCACTCTGTAAAATGGAGATAATTGACTCTTTTTATATAGACACAAGGGAACTTAAGGTGAGTTCACCAGAGATACTTATAGATGACCAGGATCTTTAATGAGGGCAAAGGAATTGCATTTTGGGTGTCCACATAGCACTAGTGTATTAAAAGTCTTCAGCAGTCCTAACAACTTCTGGCAGTTTGTAGCTCCGAAATCAGGCAAGGTCATAAGTGTCCTGTTATCTCCATATTGCATCTTGCAAGGTCTAGTCCATCGCCCCTAGGCTGCAAAGGGTATCAGCGTGGGCATGGTGCTTAGCTCATAGCGAACACTTAAATAAGCTTGTTGTTGACTGAATGATATTGTGCATTTGTGTTACCATCTGTTCACTAGAGTCTAGTTGTCTTCCTGTCTCTAAAAAGTGTTTGGGAAAGAAATTGTGTTAGATTTGTGCTTCCTAACCTCAGAGAGTAGAACTGGTCATTGGTAGAAGTTAGAGAAGTGGATTTCTGTTTGATAGAAGGAAAAAACTTAAAGATATCACAAAATGGAATGAGCTGCCTCAGGAAATAGGGAATTCCCTCCTCATCAAGTCTTTAACAAGTTTGGATGACCACTTTGTAGTTCTGTTGGAGAACCTGGTATTTAAATCTATTCATTGTTCTGAATGACATCTTTAGTGACGATAAAATTTTGTTAATTCCCCCCATCCCCCCACCTCAAAATTCAGTTCATTCTGGGAACTTTGAAGAGTTATTCTTCCTGCTTCCTTCCTGAAGGTCATGCCACATGCATCTCTCCTACCCGCTACAGTTTCAAGTCTTGTTAAATACAAAGGTTGAAGGCCCAACAAAGCTGGAAGATTTAAAAACCTTATTAACATTGTAGATGTTCAAAGTACAGTTCTCAAGGACACAGCATGCTCACATGCTGTTTTCTCCTTGCTGAATGGCCACGTGCAGATAAGGAACCATAGTCCTTACAACCATTAACCAAAAGCTCCACTATCTGGGCTCACCTGCTTCTCTGTACCACAAACTTCAAAGAGGTTACTATCTTTCCTTCCTGTAACACTTCACCAATTATAAAGTTCTGGGTGGGTCTACTTTAGTTCATTCCACTGGCAGTTTTAAGTTCATTACTGGAACAAAAATGAGATGAGACACTTAATAGGTGATTGAACAATTAAAAGGAGGAAGAGGATTTCAGCAAGGACTGTCAGTACGCAAATCTGTAAAATATTATGAGCCACTCACTAATGACAGGTACTGTGCTAAGTGCTGGAAATATAAATACATGCAAAAGGAGAGACAGCCCCTGTCCTTAAGGAACCTACTACATCCTAATGGGAAAGATTAACACAAGAATAGTGGGCATGGGTAACTCTGCAAAGGCCAGCTGGGACAGGTGTGGAGGAGTAAGTATGGCTCTCCTGGGCACTTCTTCAAAATCAAGGTTCTGGAGGGTATGGATGGGCTTTTAGGGCTGAGATGTCTTCCATCATGTGAAGGCAAGGAAATAAACGTGATACTTTTCAGGGACAAGAAGTCTTAAAACAATTCTTGTACAGAAGGTTCTGGCTTATAGGCTAGAAAAATTGATGGCTCAACTCTCGGTAAATTCCATGTCACATAAACTGTTTGATTTTTCCATGCATTGAGATATGATATGCCTCTCTTAATTATTAGTGGCACCCCACATTAAAATTTTTCTTTTCTTTTTCTAAACTTTAAGTGGTTTTTTTTCAGCTGTTTTTTTCTGAATTTTTAAGAGTGTCTTCTGCAGCAGTTTGTGTTCTTGGAATTTATGAGACACTAGACTGCTGGGCACATCTGCTTCTAGGGTCTTGCTTATCTAAAAAGTTCCACTGAACTGTTTTTCTATTTTTGTTCATTTATAAATCATTTTCATAATAAAGGCTTTGTAGCATATATAGTTTATGCTCTAGTAACACTGAGTGCCTTTTCCCTTTATTTTTTTTTTCACGGTAGTACTCTTTTATGGTTCTTAATTTGTCAGAGTCTAATCTCTAAAGAAAGTTAGGTATAGGTAATGTGTATTGCATAGAGAAACTTGGGTCAGGGAGAAAGGGCTCAGATCTTGCCTCTAATGCATACATAATGTCAATGTGACCATGCCAAGTGTTGTGGAACCTCAGGGCAATTTATTTTACTACTCCTACTAATCTAGTAGATTTTTAAGACAATTACAGTAACTTCAATGGTAACTTTGCCCCTAAAAGCTTTGAATTAGAATTTATTATGTAAATTACAAAATATAAATTTGTAATTTATCATTATGGATTCTCCAAGTTAGGTAAATTCCAAATTTAAAATGATAAAATTCTAGTTAGAAACCATTACAGATTTTGTGGGAGATATTCTATAAGAATATAAAAAACTAACCTAGAAAGCTATTATATACTTCACTATACTGTAAAACTTCATATTAAATTTATTTATTTTACAGACTTTGTTAAATATAAATAACATTTAAAATGAAACTTGTCCCAGATAATTGAATTGTTCAAGGTTGAAATACAGGTGTTGATGTGCTTTGATAGTTTATTCTCTCCCCCTGTCCCCAAAAGAAGGTAGTATTGGCAATCTTGTCCGTACATTGATTCCTTCCCAGTGATGTCTTTTATTTCTCAAAAAGTATTTTATAGCTTCTAAGATAGAAATTGCATGTATCTTAGTAGTTTAAATAGTAAGTCCATGTTATTCATTACGATTCTGTTCTCAATATTGGCTTTTGTGGTTTCTCTGAGACTCATTTTACGTGCACTGTAGTAACAAAGAATTTTCAAGTAATCTCTCCAGGACTATACGACTCACATCTTATAAGAGATGAAGAAAAAGTGTGGCAAGTTCAAACTAAAGTGTCTCTGCTGGATTTCTTTCCATTAAGGATTTATTTTTCTGTCATTTCATTTCCTCTCATGTTACATTCCCAAAGATCTCATGCCTGTATGAGATCTTTCTTCTCGGTGCGAATGAATGAGACAGGAGCAAGGATGGTATGCACTCCGTTTATTCTCAGCTAGCTCAGAGTATATATAGGCATTCTACTTCCATTTGTGCAAGAGGTTTGTAAACACTGTGTGCTGAGCTTACGTGCTTGGCTGTTGTTCTTGCTCAAGATAATTGTGAAGGTTGGTTAACGCATAAGGGTGGTCCATCACGTAAGTCATGCAAGGACATGTCATCTCAAGAGATTTCTCCCGAGGGCATCATGACCCTGATAACCTGAGAGTTCCAGACCCCTTACACTCTCATATTTTGATTATGAATTGATATGTATTTTTTACATTTTCTTCCATTATGTCGATATGGAGATTTTTCCCTGCTGAAAATAACATTTCAGGAATATTTTAACTAGGATTCCACACATCGTTTTTTACCCTTGCTATTGCCACCCAACAATTGCCCTTACCTGCATTAAGGAGATTAAATTTACTTAGTAATTGCCCACATTTTCTTCCCTCAGGTGCTGCCTTCAAATTCCTTTCCTTATGTCTGGATTAGCAGTTGGCAGAAAGCTACTGCACAGTTCATTTAGAAATTCAGCCCTATTGTGGTCAGATGTGCTTTTAGATCTTTAGAAAACAACTGTTCTTGAAACTGATGCAGAGCTTTCTGTTAACTGGAAAAAGCTGTTAAATTGTTTTAAGTGAATCTTGGAAAAAAAGACGAGGAAGGCAAGTGAATGAATTAAAATAAACTATCCATGTGGTTGCCAGAGTAACCTTTTTCTGATTGCTAGAGGAAAAAAAAATCTTGGGAAAGGAAGCAAGATATAAGACACCATGTTGTTTGGTCTCCTGTCTGAGAAACACAAGAGAATGCTGAGAAGCCTTTTTTTTCTTCTGATATAGAAACATAGTTATTGGAGAAAGTGTTTTCTAAAAGTAGTTATGAAGATTAAGGAATCAAATTCTCTCCTGAACAAATAATATAATTTTTCACAGGAATCTAGTTTAGCTTTCCATATTATTTACACTCTTAGATATTTTATAATGAGGAGCTGAGCAGATTGAGCCTAGATGAACTCTTAAGCCACAGGGGAAAGCTAGGGAATAAGATCAGTTTTTTCATCCTTTAAAAGTCAATGTATTAATGACACCATGTTAATTTATCATTCAGATACAGTAATTCCATAATTAAACAGTCTTCTAGAAAACAAAGCTCCCCCTGTAGGTTGGAACAATCATAGAGATTGTAGGTTAGAACGATCACAAGATCACCTAACTAGTTCAATCGATCCAGAAATTTTTTCCCCTTAAATGCTAAACAGCCAAAACTGTATTACAGGGCCCCAGAAAGTGCTTATATTAACTGTAATAATTTCTGCCTTAAAAGCTCCAATTAAGGATTTACATTATGTATTTATAGAGTATAAATTTGTGTTCTACTTGTAATTGAAGTCTAAATTTAAAATGCTAAAACTCATTCTGATGCTTGCTTTACCACTTTCTTGATAGCATATTTGATCGGTTTCTCCAGGCAGCAGGTCAGATCCATTGGGAGTAGGAATATGAAAGTCCATTCCTGTGGCTTCTCATTCACATCAGGTATGACTTTGCCTACAGCCTTAGCAGCACCAATGGAAGAAAGGATCATGTTTTGGGGAGTACTTCTCACCCATTGCACTACAGTTTACCAAAGGGGCCATCTACTGCCTTCTGGGTAGCAATAACGACTAGACTGTAGTCATGAGTCCTTCTACAATGGCAAAGTTGCCATGAATGACTTTGACCAAGGGATCTAAGCAGGCATTACTAACAATATTAAGGGAATTACCATATTTCTCATGGCTCACTCCCATTGTGAATATTGAGCATCAGATGATGACTCACTTGGCTCTACCCTTCAAGTGAGTCCCAACTTTTTCTATGATGGTAAAGACTCCAGTGTACTCTACAAAATACTTGACTCATGCATTTCCTCATTTAATATTGGTGGGATCTCTATTCCATGAGGATGGTAATGGCTGATCAACAGCTTCCCATTCTCAGTCTTGACAGTGTCCTTGAACTTTCCATGTGTGGAATCATATTGAAACAATAAACCATGTAGTTGAGGTCATTGATGGCCACAATGTATACCACTGAGGTGAATTCAGCGCTGGTTACCATGAATCAAATAGGGCTCAATTGCTTTACTCTCACCTTCACCATCTTGTTTCTGGGACACAACTGACAGCAGAACCTGTAACTGAGCTTGGGAGAAAAGCCCTATAGCAGCCTTGTTCACCTCCTGACATGAGGAAAGAGCTAGAAAAAGTTCCCTCAAAATGTCAGCTTCACTCAACCCAGGCCTGCTTGGGGTGTATCTTACCATGTGGTCAAAACAAAAAAAAAAAGTACAAAAACTTTTGCAAAAAATGATTCCACTTACCACTGGTACATGGAATGTACTGCATTTCATTCTAAAAGCGGTACTGAATGAAACAAAGCTAGCAAATGAAGGTCAACTTACCATAGTTAGAGCTCGATAAGTGTTTTTCTTGAGTGGCCACAGTTAAGGGAGTGTTGTGAAGCTGGCACAGGTTTTGCAATTAGAATAAATCTGTTCAGCAAGCTTACATGTCTGCCACAAGGAGGGAATGACAGATTTATGAAAATGTGATTGCCACTTGCAGGAAAGCACTACACTACCATCATCAGTGTGGATACTACCACCATGATGAACCCTGATGAAGTAATAGAAAAATTTTACAAAGCCCTGGAGATGCTCATTCTCAGTATACCAAAAAGAGTTCAAATTTATAATTCTGAATAACTTTAACACCAGAATTGGCACAGATTACCAGAAGTGACAGTTCTTCAATGGAATGGAGTCAGAAACAGTAACAGTCACTTACTGCTGAAGACTTGTGTTTCACCTGACCTCATCACCAGAACTGTCTTCAGTTTACCTAAATATAATAAAACTTCACAGATGTACGCTTACAGTAGGCAGTGGCATTTAATAGACTGCCATTGTAACAGAAGGTACAGAATGTGAGAATGGTAAAGGCAGATAAGTGTGTGGCTCTCAGTGCTGGATTGATCATATATAGGCTTAACCTCTCAGAGTGCTTCTCTAAGTCTGAACAATTTGTTGCTAACTTGAAGAGGAAACTGAGCCAACCCAGGATTGGCAACAGTAAATCAGAAAATGAGTGGGCATCTTTAAGAGATTTGGTGTACAGCACTGCTTTTACTCATCTGGGCCAGGACACTCCTAACAATCAAGATTAGTTTGATGAAAATGATGAGAAAATTCAGAAGCAATTAAAAGAAAAACAAGAACTCCACAGGGTTTCCCAGGAGGGTTGTTTAAGCATCAAAAGTAAAGTGCAAACAAAGCTTAGAGAGATGCAGGATTCTTGGCTCAGTTAAGGGAGATGAAATTCAATTTTATGTTGATAGTAGCCATCTAAAGTATTTTTATGATTCCCTGATTATGTGCAAGAGACCTATAATGCATCTCAGCTACTCAGTGCTGATAGAGTTGGAGTCATTATTGATAAGGGCATGATCCTGGACAGATGGGCTGAATGCTTCATAGAGTTCTTAACAGATCATCACCAATCAATCCTGAAGGTTTGACCATGTCCCTCAGATTGAGGTTTATCCTTCTAGATAGAATTGCAGTAGAAGAGGTTTTGAAGGCAATTAGGCTCCTCTCCTGTGAGAAAGTGCTGGTTCTGGTGCTGATTCTGTTCCAGCTGATACTTGCAAGGCAGGGGGACTACTGCTTATACAAAAGCTGACTGTAATTTTTCAGATTATATGGCAGTGCTTCCATCGTATAAAGGAAAATTTCTTAGTCATTGCTGGCAAACTTCTTGCTAGTGTTCCTTAATAGGCTAGTCCTTCACCTGGAAGATTGTCATCTCTCTGAGAGCCAAGGTTGCTTTAATTGATTGTGGTTGTGAGGGCTTGTGGAAAATCATGTCAAAATGTGATTTTGCAGACCATGATGACATTGCATGCCTTGTTTCTGAATAGTGGACGATGCTCTCACCCTTTCCCAGTCATCAAGGGAGTCAAGCCTGGCCGTGTGCTTACTCCTATGCTTTCTAGCATGACCTTTTCAGCAATGTTGTCAGAAGCCTTCAATGTGTATGAACATGGCATCCAGGGCATCTACTGCCCTAATCATAAATTATTCAGCTTGCAAAGACTGCAAGCCAAGAACAAAGTAGAAAGAGTTGGTTTTACCTTTTTCTTCACAGATCATTGTATGCTCAGTGTAGCCTGTGAGGCTGACATACAGTAAAGTTTGTATCAATTCTCTGCTAATTGTGTCAATTTTGGCCTAACTGTTGTTACATAGGTCTCCACTAGCCAGCACCACACCATCTAAACATAGAACCATCAGTTACCTTGACAGTATACTTTGCGAGGATATACACATGGATGACAATGTTGACACACACCTTGCCCGAACTAGCTCAGTGCTTGGGAGGCTCTGAAGGAAAGTGTGGGAGAAAAGAGGTGTTGCCTACCAAACTGAAGGTCTTCAGAACTGTTGTGCTGATATCATTGTTGTATGCCTGTGAAACCTTAGAGTATAGCCACATCATGCCAGGAACCAGAATTGCTACCATTTGAATAGTCTTATTAAGATTCTGACCTGCAAGTGCAAAGACTGAATGCTGAGGTCCTTTCTCGACCTAAACTGCCAAGTATTCATTAGTCTACTGCAGAAGGCCGTTCTTATGGGCTTATGTTTGAATGCCTAAAAGACTATTTTACGGAGAGCTCACTTAAGACAAGTGCTTACAGAGATCAGAAGCCATATAATGATACTCTTGAGGTCTCTCAGAAAGAACTTAGAGGACTTATCCCTTGTAGTGTGCCCTCATCAAAGATGGAGCACTCTGAGTGAAGCATAATTGCAGTAATACAAGAGAAACATGAGGTGGAAATTTAGAGACATCTACATTCAAATTCTGTGGTAGAGCCTTCTGAGCTAGTACTGATCTGGTTAGACACATCTGATTGATCCCAACACAAGTGATTTCATTTTATTCTTTGAGAATAAAGGACAATGGCCAACTAACATACATACACACGCATATCTGGGTCTGTGTAGATATGTTTGTGTATGTGTGTGCATGTATATATATATATGTATATATAATGTATACCACATATACACACCTGCCCTACCCTAGATTCTTAATCAGTTGCCAGATTTTGTCACTTCTGCCTTCACATATCCAGAAAATTAGTCTCCTACTTATTTGGTATTTTGAAACTGTCCCTAAATTTGAGATCTTATCACCAGGAAAAGGAAATACAACAGCAGATTCAGAATAGTAACAAGTTTTATCCCTACTTAAGAAAACAGTTGTATTTATGTACACCATATCATGGGATTGAAAAGTAAATTCCTAAAATGTCACTTTTTTCCTCCTGTGTTGTAGGGAGATGATAAGGGGAAAGAAAATCAGTCTGAAAGTTATTTAAATATTCTCCATCTTGTATTTTTCTGCTGTTCCTCAGTTAACACAGGCCTTCTAGGTGGCGCCTCATTGCTTTCACTTCCCATTGAAGAGGAAATGTGGTCTAGCTGTGAGGCCTTGGCCTAGTACATGGACAGGCACAATTCTATTTCTGGCTCTGAGTGACCTTGAGGAAGTGGTAAGCTTGCTCTTGACAGTTCCTTCTCATTATAGCATGCAAAGAGAGATAATAAAACTTTGAAAGTTGCCTTTAGTTTGCTCCAGTATTCTGCATGTGGAGGTGCATTATACATCAACAATCTACTTAGAAGAATTAATATGAAATATGAAGATTGTTACTCTATACCAGATCTTGAAGGAAAGAGGATGTTTCATTCCCTAGTTGGAAGTTTAAAACTGGTTTTGGGGAAAGACTGAAGAAGTGGACAGAGTGTGTGAAGATTTTTTGTTTCTTTCATCACCCAAGGAGCAGGTAAAGAAAATCCGTAGTCTTTTAGGGACTGACTTGATTAAAATCTCTTGTTTATAAACAGTTTAGTCCTGCTGTACTCACTTTGCCTTTCTTCAGCTATATTAGTTCTAGAGTTCTGTGGTAAGTTCTGGGAACCATATTTTAGGAAGGATATTGACAAGTGGATTAGCTTCTAGTTGTGGGTGATCCAGGGATTAGAAGCTAGTCCTTCTGAGCATCAGTTAACAAAGGTCCAATTTTCAAAAAAGAAAAGTTAATGATTAAAAGAGCCAAGAATTGTTTTGGTAAAGGGAAAGATTCATACTAAGAATTAAAACATGTAAGATATTGCCACAGTTATAGAAGGTATTGTTATACTTTAATACGTAATAAAAATAGGAAAAGAAATTTGCTTTGCTAGAAACTTTTAATACATATATGAAAAAGACAGCTTTTTAGATGAAATTTGAGCAGTTTTGGACAAACAATGAAGTGTGACAAAGTTGCAAATCTTGTGAATGATGTAGCATTAGATGCCTCACTCGTGAAAATAATTTGATATTTTAAAGAGGTAGAGAAAGAAATTTTATTAAAAACTGCAGAAACATGATGGAAAGAAATGTAGTTTTAGATACTGAAGGAACTGTAGAATTGTTTTGGAGATTAACAGTTCTAGAGCATTGTGGTTCTTGAGGTAATTTGTATGTAACTCTTAGGACTAAAGAGGACAAAACTGGAAAAAAATGATAAGAATATTTGGTGACTTTGGTAGGAATTTTATTTTTTTGATTTCTCAGTTTATTTTTTAATTTTCTGTTACTTCATAGTATTTCCTTTTTCCCAATTACATGTAAAGATAATTTTCAACATTCACTTTTATAAGATTTTGAGTTACAAATTTTTTTTCTCCCTCCACTTCTTCCCAATGGTGGCATGCAATCTGACATCTGGAAACACTGCCATATAATCTGAAAAATTGTCAGTGGAGAGTGTACTTGGCAGAGTAAAAGTAGGAACTCACTTGAGCTCTCCCCCAAATCCCTACAAATACCTGTTAAAAAATGACTCAAATTCTAGAGTAGCAGAACGCACAAAATGATGAGTGAAACAGCCTGGAAGGTCAACAGGAAGGCCTTGAAGAGGAGCACAGTCCAGCACAAAGTGTACCTGCACAGATCAGGGTCCCAGCTAACCTAAAACAGTCCTCATGGGACTCGGTCACTGGCAGCTGTGGCAGTTTCCAAACTTTTTTGCCATGAACAGAAGGCAACTTGAAAGGTCAGTAGGAAAGTTCTGTCCCACACTAGCCTCTGGGTGGTGGCAGCTAGGGGAGCTCTCACTTCACAGACAGTGAGGGGGATTAATCAGCTGATCAGAGGACAACTGTGGAAACTTTTGCTGGTGGTGAAGCAGGATTCTTTTGCTTTGCCCTTGTATTTGGGTCATAGTTCTAGATGGTAATCCTAGGGCAAGGCTAAACACAGGTGTTGTAGAGTTTGTGTCACCTGGAGAAGGAATCTTCCTTTCACAGTTGCAAGGCAGAAAAGAGTCTTTCCTTCCCTCACACAGAGCAGAACACAGACTAGGAGAAGAGTAAACATGTCTCCTTTGATCATATCACCTTGGAAGCGCTGAAAATATACAGGTTCCTAGGAGGATCTCTGAAAACAGCTGCACAAAACCACTGAAGCTTGGGACAGTGCCCCTTCATGCTGAAACCGAGCCCTACTTCAACAAAGAGTTAAAAAGTCAAATACTTGACTGATGGGAAATAAGCAAAAATGGAAAAAAAAAATCAGACAATAGAATCTTAGTTTGACAAAGAAGATCAAAACATACAACTAGAAGAGGATAACAAAAGTCAGTTCCAACATGGAAAGCCTCCAAGAAATATACAAATTGGTTGCAGGCCATAGAAGGGCTCAAAAAGGAGCCCTTCAAAAAAGAGAATTAGAGGAAAAATTGGAAAGAATAATGATAATGATAATAATGAGTGATGAAAGAAAATTATGAAAACAAGCCAACAACTTTCTAGAAGAGACTCAAAAAAGTACAGAAGAAAATAACACTTTAAAAAATAGACTTACACAAATGGCAAAGGAAGTCCAAAAAGCCAATGAGAAGAATGGGTACATATAGTAATATAAGGTTGGAAAGTTAAGATGGTGCCAATTTTTTTCAAAGATTTTTGAATGTGGAAGAGAATAACAAACACTTTGAAGTTAAAATGACAAGAAGGCAGTAGAAGGGAAGAAAGTTAATTTGCATGAGAGAACTGTTGACTATAACAGTAAATGGTACTAATTAACACAAATATAGCTATATAGCCAAGAATTTTGATTTGGAGAAGCATATGTAGCTGACTTTAGTAATTATATGTATCATGGAGAAATTTATTAAAGTCTTTCCTGTTTTATAAGACCTTGTAAAACTGGAGAATTTAGACAAACAATTGAATATGGAAGAGAAAAGCAATTTAGTCAGGTGACAAAAAGACAATGAAACATCTTCAAAAAGAACTCCATATTCAACTGAATGAGAGTTGTAATACCAAAACACTAGTCTGAGTCAGGTTCACGATAAAGGACTTCTTCCCTTGGAAGCAGGGGTATCCTTGTAAAAGTTGTCCCAAAGGTGTTAGTGGCATTTTAAACTTTAATATCCTGAAACCACACTAAGACCTTTGGCTTGAGTGCTAGCTCCTATGACTGTTATCATCAGAAGATATAGGGTACTAGGATCCTTTGACTAATCATTGTGGGTCTGGTATTAACAAGTGTGGGAGTAAATTGAATAAATCACCTTACCCCACTTAAGGGGCTATACTTTGGTCTATTCTTGATGCCTTTATCACATCTATTGAATAAAACAGTGAAATGTATGGTATGTGGGGAAAATTCTTAATGAATTTGGAAGGAATGAAAGCTATTCCATGAAATGAAGTGAAATGAGTTTGAGAGAGGATTCTTAGATGGTTAGAAAATGAAAACCTTTCTAGATTCCCCCACAAATAGCCCCTCAGGGTGAACATAGAATGGTAAGAGTAAATAACAGGGGCAGCACAGTGATCCTCCTGGAGAAGATCTGAAGAAAAATCCAAGGATGTGGTTTGGTTCATATGAAGTGTAAACACCCCAGGCTATGTCCGATCAAATGGCAAGCTGCAAGCCCTGGGGTTAGCTGGTTTGTGAGGCTACCTCCATCCCAGCCACAGAGACTTTTTGTCCCTGGGACAGTGAGGGGATTTGGATGTTTGATCCAGGGAAAATCCACTGAAAAGGAATGCCAGACCCAGCCTTGTTGGAGAGATGTGGTCCTGGGCTGGAAGGAACTAGCACAGGCATGGAGAAGCAGTGGGTCAGGACACTGTTGACTGTCAGTACTTACAAGAGATTGAAGGTTTTGGTTTTAGTTTCACATCAGAGTGGAGAAGTAAAGGAGGATCTGAGACCAAAAGCACCATCTATCCCCTATCCCCTACTACTGGAGGGGATTGCCAAAACTAAGCTGCTAAAAAAAAAAGTACAGGCAAAGGAGGAAGAATCCAACAATAGTTACTGTGGGAAGAGAGAAGACTGTCATTCATCTTCAGAGGAGGATACTCAAGCCCTCTTCTACCCTGACTGAGTAATATCAAAAGGCCACCTTCCCAAAAAGAATTCACAGAGGAACTTAAAAAAGACTTTAAAAAATTAAATCAGAAATTGATTTAAAAAAAAAAAAGAAATTTGACCAATTGAAAAAGAAGATCCAGAACATTAAGGAAGAAAACAACCTCTTAAAATCAGAATTGGGCAAGGGGAAGCTAGCAAGGTTTAGAAATCAAGAAGTAATGAAACAAAATAACAAGAAAAAAATAGAAGAGAATGTGAAACATCTGGGGAACAGATGAAGAAAAGAAAATATAATTCAACTACCTGAAATCTAAGATTAAAAAAAAAATCTTGATACAATAATATAAGAAATAATTGAAGAAAATTGTCTGAAGGACTAGGAAAAGAAGGGTAAAGTAGATATAGAAAAAAATCAGCTGATCACCTCCCTGGAAAGATCCTACAAGGAAAACCACGGGGATATCATCATTATTGTTGTTTTAGTTCGTCGTTCATTTTCGAAGACCATGACGTCAAAGAAGTGATGACACGATTTGCACTGGAGTTTGTTTTGAATGAGGGAAAGCTGTTCAAGGTCACCATCCATATCATTGAAGCCCCCAGCTCAAGGATGAAATATTATGTGCAACCAAGAAAAATAAATTTAATATGGTGGTGCCACAATTAGAATCGCACAAGCTCTAGCAGTGTTAACAGACATAGGTCTTAGAAAGCTATATATCAAAGAATCAAAAAACTGTGGTCACAGCCAAGAACATTTCATCCGGCAAAACTAAGGTATAATCCTGAATTTTAAAAAATGGACATTTAATGGATTACCAGACTATAAGGATTTTGTTTAAAAAACAACCTGAACTTAATAGATTTGACATAGAAGAGCCAAGAGAAATATAAGGTACATACCAAAGACTAATTACAAGGGACTCAATAAAGACAAATTGATTGTTTACCTTGTTGCTTACAATGTTTGCTTTGTATGTAAAACGTATGTCTGAGACTGTAATTGGGTCATTCATTCTTAAAGTAAAGCCTTTCAGTAACAGCTAAAAAGAGTAATTATCTTTTACAAATGTGCTACAAGAGAAAGAACCAATAGAAGAATTAGATGGGGGAGGAGGGCTGGTTGTTCTGGAAACCTAATTTCATCACTAATAAGTACAAAAGGGAACAATTCACATGTCTAAATTCGGAAAGAAATAAAAGGCTAAGAAAGGAGAGAATACAGAAAGGATTTTTAGAGAAGAGGTGAGGGACTCACTTATGGGGGGGGTATGGAAAAAGAACAAATTATAGATCTGCAATTAAATACCAAATTAGAAATTCTGAAAACCAAAACAGTAATGAATATTGAAATTAAGAAAACTGTTGAATTAATTAATACAACTAAGATCATCTTTTACATTAAAAATCCAATTAAATGGATAAATCTTTGGTTAATTTGGACAAAAAAAGGGAAGAAAACCAAATTACCAGTATCAAAAATGAAAAGGATGAATTCGTCACCAATGAAAGGGATGAATTCATCACCAATGAAAAGGAAGTTAGGAAAATAATTGGAACTATTTTGCCCAACTGTATGCCAATAAATCTGACAATTTTAATAAAATGGGTGAACATAAAATACTTAAATAACCCCAGGATTTCATAAATAGAAAATTTGGCAAGCCATCAATGAAATTCTCAAGAAAAATTCTCCAGGGGTGGATTGATTCACAAGTAAAGTCTACCAAACATTTAAACAATCCCAATACTATATAAACTATTTGGGGAAAATGGGCAAAGAAGGTGTCCTACTAAATTCTTCTCTTGATACACATATGGTGCTAGAAGAGCTAAAATAAAGAAAATTATAGACCATTTTCTCCAATGAATTTAGATGCAAAAATTATAAATAAAATACTAGCAATTTATCAAAGGGTTAATACACTCTAGGTAAAATTTGTACCCAGAATGTAGTACCCAGAATGCAGGTTCAGTATTAGAAAAACTATGAGCATAATTGACCATATAGATAACAAAACTATGATTATTTCAATATATACAGCTTTTGACAAAAATGCAACACCCATTCCTATTAAAAACTAGAGAGCGCAGGAATCAATGGGGTTTTCCTTTAAGTAGCATCTATCTAAAACCATTAACAAACATTGTATGTAATGGACATAAGCTAGAAGCATTTCCTGTAAAATGGGGGAGGGGGTAAAATGAGGATGTCTATCATCACCTCTCATTCAATATTGTACTGGAAATTTTAGCTTTAGCATTAAGGAAGGAAGAAGAAATCGAAGGAATTAGAATAGGCAATGAAGAAACAAAACTATAATTCTACACATGATACTTAGAGAATCATCTGAAACTACTTGTAACAAACTACATTAGCAAAGTTTTAGGAATACAAAATAAAAAACATAAATCATCGGCATTTCTATCACTAATGAAGCCCAACAGCAAGAGATAGAAAAAAGATGCTGTTTAAAATTGGTTTAGACATTATAAAATACTTGGGAATTTATTTGCCAAGATAAACCCAGGAACTATATGAACTCAATTTTAAAACACTTTTCACACAAATAAAGTAATAGGTAAATAACTGGAAACATATCAGTTGCTCATGAGTATGCCAACCTAGTGTAAAAAATGACAATTCTGCCTTCATTAATTTACTTATTCAGTGCCATACCAGTTAATTTACAAAAAAATTACTTTATAGAGCTAGAAAAAAATAAAATTAATCTGGAAAATCAAAAGGTCCAGAATATCAAGGGAATTAATGAAAAGAAATGCAAGGGAATTTGACCTTCCTGCACCAGATCTAAATTATAAAGCAGCAATCTTCAAAACTACTTGGTATTACTTAAGAAGTAGAGTTGATCAGTACAGAAGTCATAGGAGTCAATGTCTGTAGTATTTTACTGTTTGATAAACTTAAGGATTTCAGCTTCTGGGTTGAGAACTCACTATTTGACCAACTGCTGAGACAACTGCAAAATAATATGACAGAAACTAGGCACAGGCCAATATTGTACACTATACACCAAGGTAAAATGGGTACATGATTTAGACATAAAGCGTGATACTATAAGCAAAGTAGGAGATCAAGGAATCATTTGCCTGTCAGCTATGGAGAATGGAGCAATTTATGACCAAGTCAGAGAACATTATGTAATGCATAATGGATCATTTTGGTTACATTAAATTAAAAATTTTTTGCAGGAAGAAAGTCAATGTAACCAAGATTAGAAGGGAAGCAGAACTGCTCCAACTATGCTATAGAGCAATTTGGAACTCTGCCCAAAAGGATATAAAACTGCATGCCCTTTGAGCCAGCAATACCAATTCTAGATCTCTATCTGGAAGAGATCATTCAGATGGAGAAAAGATGCATGCACATTTCAGAGAAACCTCGACTTACATGAACTCATAGTAGGTGAAATGAGCAGAACCAGGAAAATATTGTACATAGTAACAGCAACACTGTGCAGTGACTAACTTTGATAGACTTTGCTCTTTTCAGCAATAAAATGATCTAAGATAATTTCATGGAATTCAGGATGGAAAATGCTGTCTACATCCAGAGAAAGAACTGTAAAGTCTGAGTGCACATTGAAGCACATTACTTTCTCTTTTTTTTTCTTTCTAATGGTTTTTCCCTTTGTTTCTGACTTTTTCTTTACAACACGACTATTGTGGAAAGATGTTCAATGTGATTGTACATGTGTAGCCAATATCAGATTTCTGCTCTCTTGGGGAGGGGAAAGGGAAACAATTTAGGATTCAAAATCTTGAAAAGTAAAAATAAATATTTTCTAAAAGGCTATTGAATGAGAATGGGAGGATAAGGGTGGGATTTTTGGAGGGACAGGGGGTGGGTTAAGTAATGGCAAGGCAAATTAGGCAGTAGAAGTGAAGTAGGGAATCAGGAAGGATAGGAAATAAAGAGATAATCACAAACAAAGATTAGCAGTAGAATTTGTTAGGGGAAAAAGAGCAGGGTGGCATTTATGATCTTTGACAAATAGATTTAAAATAGATTTAATCAAAGTAATATAGAGAAACTTATTTAGATAAGGTGGGAATATTTTTGTGGAGTAAGAAATGATGAGTTGGTGGATTTGGAATAATTTAGAAAGACTTGGATTTATGGAGAAAGAGGTTACTCAACCTCAGAGAAATAGGAAAAATACAATATGGTCTTACATAGATGCATATAAATTTATATATGTATATATGGCTGATTATTGATATCTAGGTATACGTATCAATATAGGTACATGTGGGTATATGGATGTACATGTATATCTTTCTGAGTATATGTCTACGTATGTACGTATTTCTATGTGTGTGTATATATATGTGCACACAGCATAGTTGTATCCTTGGGGAGGGGGAAGGAGGGAAAAAGGAAATAGAGAAAAAAACATAGAAGGTAAAGAAAAAACAGCTCTCAACACAAGGTGTAGTATTTATTATATAGTCTTTCCTGAAATGAAAATTTATTGTTTTATGTTTTGAATCCTCTCACATACTTCTGTATATATGTCAATGGTTTTTCTTTATTATTTTAATTCTAGTATTTAAAAAGGAATGAAATGAAGTTGAATAGGAAATGTATTTTGATAGACTGAAGAGACTCAGTAACATCTTTGTTTCTCATCTCAGTGTTTGATGAAATAGCAAGCCATTTCAGAATCCAGCATTTGATTTTTAGTTAAACCTTTAGTTTGAGTTTAAATCATTTGAATGTGGAGCATTCCAAGTGAAGGAAGCAGCTTTAACCAAATTCTTGAAAGGGAATTCATTGGTGGGAGCCAAGGTGGGTGGTGGTGGTGGAAGGAAGTATCTGGTGACCATAAGAATTTAAAAGGTTAGATTTTGGATTTCCCATTGGCATCATAGCAGTGTCCCTCCAACCATAATGTCTGACAGTAGTGCCTATATTGGCAGCCCAAGGACAAACTGGGCTGCTTCAGGAATGTATAAGAACTGCAGGAGAAAACTATTTCACTTCATGAGAAAACAAAGGGGAGAGAATTTCCCCTCACGCAGAATTTTGTAAGTTATCCATTTGACGTGTGTACTCTCTAAACTCAAGCCCATTTTTTCCTTTGGCTCTGTGTATATTTTCAGGAGAGAGAAGAGAAATTTTTGGAAGAACTAACTTTTTCTAACTTATATTATCCTTAATAGAGACTCATACCTCAAAGGTAATTAAGTCTGCCTGGCCAAATGAGATCCACTGATAATCATTGTTGGAAGCATCCTAACAGATCTTTATAGTACTTGAAAAACATCCATGATAGGGAGTCAGTTGTCCTCTGCCCCCAGGGGACAGACTGCCAAGGTTCTGAAATGTTTGGTTAGTTGCCTGAGAGCATGTTCTATGCTTACATGAAAGATGGAAGACCTGGTTTGGAATTTGGGCTCTACTGTTTAATCAAATGTGCGACCTTGAGTAACTCAGTTAACCTCTCTGTACCACATTAATTTAATCTGTAATATGAGACTGGGTCACAATTCATTTATATAGCACTTTAAAGTTGGGAAAATATTTGAATATATAACTCTCCATCTTTTGTTTATGACTAATTGCAGCCATCTCATATGTATGTTTTCCTCAAAATGCCATTCCCACCCCCAGGTTTCTAGATATTTCGCTTGAATTTGAAATATCTTAATTGAATTTAGAAATATTTCAGTTGCGTAGTTCCTCTGAGCTGCACCAGTGCTAGAAGCACTGTTAGGAAACATACTTCCTATTTTTTTTTTAGTTCTTTTCATCTCATGAATTTAAGATGCTTCTTTATTTGGTGTCCAACTCATGAATGCTGGTAGTTATTTTTTTCTACAAATCTGACTCAAAATCATTTGTCTCCTGGTGGGAAGTAAATTCAATTTAATTAAGGAAGAATAAAGATTACATTGGATATTGTTTGGAAGGAATAATTCATGGGAGGTTGTAAGTATTTTTGTGTTGTCTTACTATATCACGCTAATGTCAGTTCCTAAGAGTACGTGATATCTCATTTTTTAAATGAAGTAATATTTTTGTCAGCAGAAATTATTTAACATTTTTTTTAAAAGTTACTGTATTTTGTGTGTGGTCAATTTGGATAAATTACTACTATTGGGGGATATTTCCACAAAAGATTTTTTTCAGCATGAAATACATTTATTTAAAATGTAGGCATTTCTTGGTATGTTTTCTGAATGTCTTGAGTCTCCTCCAAGATTATTACTTATACTTACCTGATTTTTTCCTTTTTCCCTTTCATTCAGCTGCAGGAGATAAAAGTCATTAGTTAAACCTGTTGCTAATTGTGTTTTACTTGTGTGTGAAATATACTACAGAATTTTTTATGTGCTACTATATGATTTTGAACAAATGAAAGAGCCTTGTAAAATTATCCATAACAATTTATCCTATTTTGAAATTTAAAGAAAATTTACAGTTCTATTTTTAATAGTGCTTTTCTACATTTATTTTATTAATTTGATCTCATAATAATTTCCTAAGTTTGACAATAATGTGCTCTGCAAGTTTATTGCAATAGTTTCATAGTTGTGTACTGGAATTTAAAAAATTTCACATAAAGCTTGATTTAACTCACATTCAACTCAAGTTTCAACAAATGTAGATTTAGTTTAACTTTAGTAACTTAGAAGAATGTGAAAACAAAACAAAGGAAAACAAGGCATCAAAGAATGCTTTATAGTATTGGATTTGTATTTGTGAAATCACAACAAAGTACTGAATCTTATGTACCTTCTCTGCTTCTTTTACTCTTTTTTAAATTTTTTTTTTTTAGTTTTCAACATTCATTTCCACAAGATTTTGAGTTCCAGATTTTCTCCCCATCTCTTCCCTCCCCCCACCCCAAGACACTGTGAATTTTGATTACCCCTTTCCCCAATCTGCCCTCCCTTCCCTTATCCCATCTTCTGTCTTTTCTTGTAGGGCAAGATAGATTTCTATAACCCCATTACCTGTATTTCTTATTTCCCAGTTGCATGCAAAAACAATTCTCAACATTTGTTCCTACAACTTTGAGTTCCAACTTCTCTCCCTTCTTCCCTCCCCACTCATCCCCACTGAAAAGGCAAGCAATTCAATATAGGCTATATACATGTAGTTATGCAAAAGACTAGTCATGTTGTAAAAGACTGTATTTTCCTCCATCCTATCTTGCCTCCCATTTATTCTCTCTTTTGACCTTGTCCCTCCCCAAAAGTATTTACTTTTAATTACTGCCTCCTCCCATTTGCCCTCCTTTCTATCATTCCCCCTCCATACCCTACTTCTCCCCTTCTCCCCTGTTTTCCTGTAGTGTAAGATAGACTTTTTATACCAAATTGAGTGTGCCTGTTATTCCCTCCTTAAGCCAAATGTGATGAGAGTAAGGTTCACCTTTCCCCTCTTACCTCCCCCCTTACCCCCATTGAAAAAGCTTCTTGTTGCCTCTTTTATTAGAGATAATTTGCTCCATTCCATTTTTCCCTTTCTCCTCCCAAAATATTCCTCTCTCACCCCTTAATTTTACTTTTTTAGATATCATCCCTTCCTATTCAACTCACTCTGTGCCCTCTGTCTATATGGATATAATCCCTCCAACTACCCAAATACTGAGAAAAGTTTCAAGAGTTACAAATATGATCTTTCCGTGTAGGAATGTAAACAGTTCAGCTCTAGTAAGTCCCTTAGGATTTCTCTTTCCTGTTTACCTTTTCATGCTTTTCTTGATTCTTGTGTTTGAAAGTCAAATTTTCTATTCATCTCTGGTCTTTTCATCAAGAATGCTTGAAAGTCCTCTATTTTATTGAATGATCATTTTTTCCTCTGAAGTATTATACTCAGTTTTGCTGGGTAGGTGATTCTTGGTTTTAATACTAGTTCCTTTGACTTCTGGAATATCATATTCCAAGCCCTTTGACCCGTTTATGTAGAAGCTGTTAGATCTTGTCATTATCCTGATTATATTTCCACAATACTTGAATTGTTTCTTTCTAGCTGCTTGCAATATTTTCCCTTTATGTGTGTACTCTGCAATTTGGCTACAATATTCCCGGGAGTTTTTCTTTGGGGATCTCTTTCAGGAAGTGATCAGTGGGTTCCTTCACTATTTAATTTACCTTCTGGTTCTAGAACATCAGGGCCAATTTTCCTTGATAATTTCATAAAAGATGATGTCTAGGCTCCATTTTTGATCATGGCTTTCAGGCATTCCCATAATTTTTAAATTATCTCTCTTGGATCAATTTCCAGGTCAGTTGTATCCAATCAGATAGTTCACATTGTCTTCTATTTTTTCATTCTTTTGGTTTTGTTTTATAATTTCTTGGTTTCTCATGAAGTCATTAACTTCCATCTGCTCCATTCTAATTTTTAAAGAACTATTTTCTTTAGTGAGCTTTTGAGTCTCCTTTTCCACTTGGCTAATTTTGCTTTTTAAAGCATTGTTCACATTTTTTGGACCTCTTTTGCGATTTGGGTTAGTCTATTTTTAAAGGTATTATTTTCTTTTTTCTTTTTTTAAATTTTAATTTATTTATTTAACTTTTTACATTCATTTTCACAAAATTTTGGGTTCCAAATTTTCTCCCCATTTGTCCCCTCCCACACCCCAATACACCGAGCATTCTAATTTTCCCTATCACAAATCTGCCCTCTCTTCTATCCTCCCTCCCTTCTCTTGTCCCCATCTTCTCTTTTGTCCTGTAGGACCAGATGACTTTCTATTCACCATGAACTGTATTTCTTATTTCCTAGTAGCAAGAACAATACTAAACAGTTGTTCCTAAAACTTTGAGTTCCAAATTCTCCCCATCCCTCCCTCCCCACCCATTCCCTTTGGAAAGGCAGGCAATTCAGTATAAGCCATATCTGTGTAGTTTTGCAAATGACTTCCATAATAGTCGTGTTGTGTAAGACTAATTGTATTTCCCTCCATCCTATCCTGCCCCCCATTGTTTCTATTCTGTCTTTTGATCCTGTCCCTCCCCAAGTGTTGACTTCAAATTACTCCCTCCTCCCATTGCCCTCCCTTCCATCATCCCCCCAACCCTGCTTATCTCCTTCTCCCCCACTTTCCTGTATTGTAAGATAGGTTTTCATACCAAAATGAGTGTGCATTTTATTCCTTCCTTTAGTCAAATGTGATGAGAGTAAACTTCATCTTTTTTTCTCAGCTCTCCTCTTTTTCCCTCCACTAAAAAGTCTCCTGCTTACCTCTTGAATGAGATATAATTTACCCCATTCCATTTCACCCTCTCTCCTCCCACTACATTTCTCTCTCATCATTTACCTTAATTTCTTTTAAGATATGGTCCCATCCTATTCAATGCACTCTGTGCTCTCTGTCTCTGTATGTGCGTGCATGCGTGTACATGTGTGTGTGTGCATGTGTGCATGTGTGCGTGTGTATGTGTGTGTGTGGTCCCACCAACTACCCAGATACTGAAAAGTTTTAAGAGTTACAAATACTGTCTTTCCATGTAGGAATGTAAACAGTTCACCTTTGATAAGTCCTTTATGACTTCTTTTTGCTGTTTACTTTTTCATGCTTCTTCTCATTCTTGTGTTTGAAAGTCAAATTTTCTTTTCAGCTCTGGTCTTTTCATCAAGAATGCTTGAAAGTCCTCTGTTTCATTGAAGGACCATATTTTCCCCTGAAGTATTATACTCAGTTTAGCTGGGTAGGTGATTTTTGGTTTGAGTCCTAGTTCCTTTGACTTCTGGAATATCCTATTCCACACCCTTCGATCCCTTAATGTAGAAGCTGCTAGATCTTGAGTTATCCTGATTGTATTTCCACAGTACTGGAATTGTTTCTTTCTAGTTGCTTGCAAGATTTTTTCCTTGAGCTGGGAGTTCTGGAATTTGGCCACAATGTTCCTAGGAGTTTCCCTTTTTGGATCTCTTTCAGGTGGTGATCGATGGATTCTTTCTATACTTATTTTGCCCTCTGGTTCTAGAATGTCAGGGCAGTTTTCCTTGATAATTTCATGAAAGATGATGTCTAGGCTCTTGTTTTGATCATGGCTTTCAGGTAGTCCCATAATTTTTAAATTGTCTCTCCTGGATCTATTTTCTAGGTCAGTTGTTTTTCCCATGAGATATTTCACATTCTCTTCCATTTTTTCATTCTTTTGGTTTTGTTTGGTGATTTCTTGGTTTCTCGTAAAGTCATTAGCCTCCATCTGTTCCATTCTAATTTTGAGAGAACTATTAAATTCAGTGAGCTTTTGAACCTCTTTTTCCATTTGGCTAATTCTGCTTTTGAAAGCATTCTTCTCCTCATTGGCTTTTTGAACCTCTTTTGCCATTTGAGTGAGCCTATTTTTCAAGGTGTTAATTTCCTCAGCATTTTTTTGGGTCTCCTTTACCAAGGTATTGACCTATTTTTCATGCTTTTCTTGCATCTCTCTCATTTCTCTTCCCAGTTTTTCCTCTACCTGTCTAACTTGATTTTCAAAATCCTTTTTGAGCTCTTCCATGGCCTGAGCCCACTGGATATCCACCTCAGATGTCTGGGATACAGGGGCCCCGACCTCCATGTCTTTCCCTGATCTTAAGAATTGTTCCTCATCATCAGAATTGGAAGGCGGGAACATCTGTCCCCCAAGAAAATATCTTTCTGTGGTCTTATTTTTCTTCCCTTTTCTGGACATTTTCCCAGCCAGTTACTTGACTTCTGAGATTCCTGTCCACCCCCGCCTTGATCTGCCCAGCTAGTGCTTGGAGTCTGAGATTCAAATGCTGCTCCCCAGCCTCAGGGCTTTCAGTGGTGGGCGTGGCTGCTATTCAATGTGAGCTTAAGTTCTGGTGCTCAGGTGGGGGTAGGGCCACCTCCCAGGCTCAGTTCCCTCAGGGGGTTTATGCAGAGACCTTCAGTAATGGTCCTGAACTTCTGCCTACTGCTTCGAGAGTCCCGGGCCGCTCCTGCCTCTGCCGCTGCCTCCCGAGGGGGCCCAAGTCACGGAGACACCCCGCTCCCCTCTCAGCCAGCCCAGAAGTCTTTTTCACTGACCTGGAGCACCTGTGGGTGAAGGGAACTTCGCGGTCACCAGAGGTTCTGTCCCTGAAGCTTGCTCGGATCTGCTCCTCTGGGGCCACATGGGCAGGGCAGCGCAGGGGTGGGCTCCGTGTCCGGAGCGCAAAGGACCCCTGGGGACAGCTTTCCAGGGCTCTCTGGAACAGAAATCTCTTCCACTGTGTTTCTGCATGGCTTGCTCTGCTCCAGAATTTGTGGGGAGTTCTTTTTACAGGAAATTTATGGGCTGTGGATTCGGAGCTAGCATACGTGAGTCTTTCTACTCCGTCATCTTGGCTCCAAGGTATTATTTTCTTCAGAGTCTTTTGGGTCTCTTTTAGCAAGTTGTTGACTTGCTTTTCATGATTTTCTTGCATCTCTCTCATTTCTCTTCCCAGTTTTTCCTCCACCTTTCTTACTTGATTTTCAAAATCCTTTTTGAGCTCTTCCATGGCCTGAGACCATTGCATATTTATTTTGGAGATTTTGGATGCAAAAGCCTTGACTTTTATGTATTCATCTGATGGTATGCATTGTTCTTCTTCATCATAAAGGATGGGAGAAAACACCTGTTCACCAAGAAAGTAACCTTCTATAGTCTTATTTTTGTTCCCTTTTTGGGGTTATTTTCTCAACCAGTTACTTGACTTTTGAGTCCTTTTTCAAGAAGAAGGTATACTCTAGGGACCTGTAAATTCTCAGTTCCTCCAAGGTGGCACAATCAAGGGAGAGGAGTTTACTCCTCTCCTCTTCTGGACTGTGCTCTGGTCTAGTTAGGAGTAACTACAAGTATTCCTATCTGCCCAGGATCTGTGAGTAGGATTCCTCCTCACCCCAGGACCACCACTCAGAAATGTGACCCAGATCAGCTGCTTGATTTCCCTCAGGGTCTTTATGGAAAGGGCTGCTGCCTGCCTGCACCCTCTGTTGGACCCTGCTCCCTTCTCACCGAGGTGAAAGAGCTTTCTCACAGACCTTTGAAGCTGCCTTTGCCCTTTGTGGGTTGAGAAATCTAGGAACTGCCACTGGTACCTGTGGTTTGCTGCCCTGAAGCCTGCTTCAGTCTGGTCTGTGCTGCACCTGCAGCCTGCACTGTGCTCCAAGCCCAGTGTGATAAACCTTTCTTGTTGGCCTTCAAGGCTGTGCCCAGTGTGATAAACCTTTCTTGTTGGCCTTCAAGGCTGTCTTGGGCTGGAAATCTCTTCACTCTGTTTTGGGGCTTCTGCTGCTCTAAAATTTGTTTAGACTCATTTTTTACAGATATTTTATGGGTTATTGGAGTAGAGCTAGAGCAGGTCCGTTCTTCTACTCGTCATCTTGGCTCCACCCCCTGCTTCTTTTATTCTTAAAGAGTTAACTAGTGTGCTAATAGTTAAGTGACTTGCCCAGGGCCATGCAGCAGCAACTTTGTCCCAGGTCATCCTGTTACTGAAGCCAGCTCTCCATACCTTGTTGTATTTCTTTACTATGTGTAGGGACCTATAACATTGACATAAACATGTTGCTTATGATCAAACTTTGAAGTACCATAGAGGTGTTCCCTTTTATTATTGTTTTTGTTGCTCTATTGTCTTTGCCAGTCAATCTTAATGTTTTAAAGAAGCACTATACTTTGTTAAGAGAATTACTTTGTCAATCACAAATCCAAAGTTTTTTCCAAATCAGTAAAATGAGCATGGGAAAGAAAATAAATTTATAGGAAAATCTAATTATTTGTTATGATTCCATCTTTAAGGGACAAGACATTACGAGTAGTGTGGTAGGAATAATATTTTTTTTTCCTAGAGTTGGGCATCTCTTTCTTACTTGAGGCCATCCAATAGTCATCTTCCTTCTATAGGCAGAACTAGGAATGTACAAGATTACAAATGAATGAAATTAAGAACAATCGAATAATCACAAAGTAATGAATGAATTAGACTTTAGTCTTCTATATTCTATTCAGCACTGTCTTAAAAAAAATTTGGTCTCCAGTGCTGGCCATTGACTACTACAAATAACCTCAAACATTAAGGAAACTTCGAAAAGCTATTATGTCGTTGCCTGAAATTTAGAAGGAGTGGATAAAATATGCCAGACTTAAATGCAGTAAAGCAATAGAAATATGGAGCTAGAAAATTCATAAGTATTTTGACAAGAGTTAAAGGTCAGTGGGTTAGATATGACCCAATAAAAGACATGTAACAGGTACTTAAACAATGAAGAAACATTTGTGTGTGCCAGGTTTTGTCAACAGAATAAGAATCTGAATTTGTAGTTTTCTGTTTCCAGGTCTATGTCCTGTCAGAATTATGATAATATTTCCCATATTTATATTTTATCATAATTACTCACATTTCTGTTGAACTTTTCGTTTTACAAAGAACTCTTCTTAAGAGATTGAAACATAAAAGGGATAGACATTATTATTTCTATTTTCTAGATGTAGCACCTCTTCCAGGGATAATTGTCCAACTCCCCCTTGCATTGTTAGACTGTATCCTATGAGGGCAGTTATTACTACTAGTCACAGGCTTCTATGGACTGGATTTCCAGTACTATTGCTCACAAGACTCTACTGGTGTACTTTAATTAACAGTCCTGTAACCATACTCAGTTAGCTTGCAGAAAAGATATTTACTAAAATGGTACTGCAAGAATAGCTGATAAAAATATTTTCCCCAAGAAGAGTGGGGTATAATTTAGCAATATAGTGGTACTGATGTATATCTCCAGAAAAAATGTGTGGCAAAGGGGCAAACCTTCAACTCCTGTTTACTTGCAGTCCTTTCATGGGTCCTTACTCATTCTTTTCTGGTGCAAAGGATTATGCTCCTTCAAGTTCCCTTCTCCTTGGGTAGCCATCTCTTTTTTATCTGTCTATATCTCATTGTTCTCAGGGTGTCATTGTTTTCTACTATTCATTGTCTCCAATAACTTAGTCATTTTGGGGTTGGGCAATGAGTGTAATACTTATTCTTGGCTTACTTCTTCCTCCCCTCTGCTAACCTTTGGCATAGGCATAAAAGTTGCCTTCAGGCACTGTTGAGCTCTCCAGCCCAGTGCTTTATTTATGTGCTCAGAAACAAGTCAGTCATTTATTAAGCACCTCCTATGGGCTTGGCACTGTGCTAAGCTCTGGGGATACAAAAAAAGGCAAAAAATAGTTCCTGCTTTCAAGGAGTTCACAGTCCAATGAGCTGGCGGCTGTTTTTATACATAGGTCCAATAGTTACCCTGTCAACCAATCACATTTCTTTCTTGACACAAAGAAATTCACATCAAATCAAAGGTATCATTTTGTTTACACATTTAAAGCTTTGCCACTTCTGCTGATTATTGGAGTAAAGGTTAAAACACACTGCTATACAGATTAAGAAACTGAAGATCACAAAGATTCTTGACCATGGAATTACGATGACTAAACTTGCCCCCCCCCCAAAAAAGATATGTGTAATTACCTCCCTGTATTCCATTGAATCAATGGGAGAACAAAAAGGTGGATATATCAGACTTTAAAAAACATTTTGTTTAGTTTTGCAGAACATTTTTTTCTTCCTTCATATTTTATTATAAAAGATGTTTCAGTGGGCTAGGGTGGAGGAGGAATGAAGTGAAAAATATAGGTGATATAAAAACAGAAGTTATCTATTAAGATATATTTTGAAAGACTTGACCAATGCCACAATTATTAAATGGCAAATTCAGGATTAGAACCCTGGTATTCTAATTCTAAGTACAAAGATCTTTATAATACAAAGATTCACTTGCTTCAGCACTGCCTTCTCATGAATGAAATTGAGTTTATACTATTTAGAATTACTGTAGGAGATCTAACCAGAACATGTCTACTTTTCTGTTTAAAATTGTAACAGTATAAAAAGACATTTACAGAACAAAAAGAAGTAAGCTTTGGAATTAAATATGCCATTCAGAATACCCAGTAATTTGGCATTTCCCTTCTGATTTCATGTGATTCTTCGTGTCAGAAAATAATAATATGTTTGATGTGTCAAATTATCAGGGGCTACAAAGTTTAGGAGATTCTCCTCTCTCTGTTCTTGAGATCTTTTATGCATTTTAATGAAACTTCTTTCAAATTGTACGTCCTTTTCCCCCTACAAGAATGGAGAGAGTAGATTGTACCTATGGTGATATGGTCTCTCTATTGAGAACTTTCTATTTTACTGTACCTTTAAAAAAAATCAACATTTTTTTTTTGAGGCTCCTATGTGAGAAGCCCTGTGCTAATCACATTTTCATATTGAAACTATGGTCCTATCAAAACAAACCTTCTAAAGATTGTTTCTCTTCAGAGAAATTTATTTCTGAATTACTATGTTTTCATTTCATGATAATGGATAGTAAAAAAAAAATGTTCTTCATACATGACAAAGTATTCTTCCTAGTGAGAAATTTCATTGTTTTTAAGTTGGGAACAAAGAATATTTCTCAACACATTCTGGCAAATGGACACATTACTCAGGTTTTGAGATTTCTTGGACTGCCATTTCCCAACTTTTTGTACTTTCTTCAGATAAACATGATATTGTGACCTTCCTAACATCAAGGCTAGTAGAGGAAGAAGCAAACTTCAGTTGGGAATAAAGTCTGGAGAATATGGAAATCTGTTGACTGGGGGTGTATTTTGTGAGAAACCCAGCAATATCTTGTGAGAACCACTGATGTATACGTATGAGAAAAGCACTGATGATCAGAAGACCTGGATTCAAATTTTAGCTCTGCTGATTATTAGTGGTATGAATTTGGACAGATCATTTTATTTTCCTGATATTTATTTTTTTAATCTGTAAAAGTAAGGTAATTCAGTTAGTTAATAAGCATTAATAAATTAAATACTTAATATGTACCAAGAACTATAGTGAGACCTGGAGATAAAGAAAGGGAAATAATCATTCCTGCCCTGTAGAGTATACATTCTAACAGAAAAAACAGCATACAGATAAAGAATGCATACAAGCTGTATACTGAATAGCTTGTAATCTGAGAAGGGAAAGAACATGTAGCTAATGTAACTTGGAAGTCCCTTAAGCAGAAGATAGGATTTGAGCTGACCAGGGAAACTCAGGTGATGGGGTGTGGCATTCCAGGCATGGAAGAGCAGAGACAGGGGAGAGGCAGCCAGTGCCAGGGAATATAGAATATAGGTAGAGTTTCCTATGCAAGGAACAGCAAGTAGGCCAATGTATCTAGTTTATAGACTATGTGGAGGGGAGTAAGTGTATGAAGAATGGACAGGTAGGAAGGGGTAGGTTCTGATGAGTAAGAGATTATATTTGATGCTGGACTTAATAGAGAGCTCATCTGGGTTGGGGGAGAGGAGGTTACATGGTCAAACATTGTAGCTAAATACAGGATGGGTTGAAGTGAGCAAGAGACTTGTGGGATATCAGTTAGAAGGCTATATGTAATAGTATAGGCGAGAACTGATCGGGACTTGAATTAGGTTGGTGGCTGTTTGGGTGAAAAGAAAGTCTATAAAAGGTAAGTTGTGAAAATAGAGACAATAAGATTTGATAGTGATCTAGGTATATGAGTGAGTGAAATTGAGTTGATTTCACTGAGATGTCAAGACAGGATAGGATGGCTGTGCCCTCAACAGTGAGAGAAATTTGGATGTGAGAAGGGTTTTGGGGGAAAGATGAGTTTTGTTATGGACATAGTGAATTTGAGATGTCTAAGGCATAGTTGGTGATGAATGACTAGTTAGAGAGAAAATAAGAGAGAGAGTGTGAGAGATAGAGAAAGTGAGTCCAGGATAGAACTTTGGGGGGAATACATTTGATTAATGGTCATGACATAGGTGAAGATACAGCAAAATAGACTGAGATGGAGTGGTTGGACACCACCATGAAAAACTAAAGAGAAAAGTATCCATGAAGAGAAAGAGATAAACAGTGCCAAATGCTTCAGAACATTAAAGAACTATCAGGATGTGTGTGTGTTTGTGTACATACACACACAAACATGTATATGTATATATACAAAGTGGCAACTTTAGAGAGGACCATTTCAGTTAAAACCGGTGGCCTCGGGCACATGTGCTCCTCTAGGTCCTCAAGTGTGGCCCTTGGACTGAATCCAAACTTCACAGAACAAATTGCCTTAGTAAAAGGATTTGTTCTGTAAAACTTGGACTCAGTCAAAAAACAGCACTGAAAGACTTAGTAGACCACATATGACCTTGAGACTTTAGGTTCCCCACCCTTGGAAAAAAGCAAGAGGACAAGAAGCCAACAATAGATGGCCTTCTGAAGGAGCTGATCCACAAAAGGGAGGAAAAATGGAGGATAATATTTAGCAAGATATTTAAATCAATCGTTGGAAATGTATTTTTAATAGGATAGTCTTGGACATGTTTATAGATGGCAGGGAAGCTTCCAATATGAAGGGAGAGACTGAAGATAGATTGGAGAAGGGAATAGGGAAAATCTGCTGGAGCATTCAGGTAGGAGATGGAATTAAGGTTGGCTATTAGAGGGAGTGGCCTTTGAGAGAAGGGCCACCCCTTCATATGAAACTGGAATAAAGGAGGAGGTAATGGGGGAGGATACCTGAATAATATGCGATGTTCAGAAGTGATTACTCTTGGTGAAGGGCCTCAATACGTTTTTGTGATATATGAGGCAAAGTGCTCAATTGAGAGGATAGGGGAAGTGGTACCATGTAAGACTTGAAAAAAGACATTAAAGTTTGGAACTACCTCTATGGAAAGTGTTGAATATCAAACTGATTAGGAGGAATAAAATTCTTGCCTTGCTTCAGTGAGAGCCCAGTTGAAATTAGACAAAATAAATATCTAGTTTGTCCAGTGGGCTTAGTTTCTTGATTTCTTCCAGCTCCATTTAGTAACATGTGAAATGAGGGATTATCCAGGGTTGGGTGTTGATTTGATAAAGTGTGATCATCAATAATACAAGGGGACAAGAAATTAAAGAACAGAGAATAATGTAGAGTTGAGTTGATTTCCCCAAGTGATTGGGTAGGGGGGAGAATGGGGAATAGTAGCAATACTGATCTATGACGAACTGTGAATAACTTAGCAATACAATGATCCAAGACAGTTCCAAAGGACATACTCTTTACCTCCAGAAAAAGAACTGATATTGATGGAATACCCATGGAAACATTCTAATTTTCATTTTGTTATGTCTTTTTGTATGAAATTATTAATATGGAAATGTTTTACCTAATTGTACATGCCTAGTCTATTTCTAATTACCATCCCAACTTGGAGTGAAAGGAGGGATAAAGGGAGCAATAGAATTTTGAACTTAAAACTTTAAATAAAAATGTTTTTAAAAAATTGTAGGGGGGAAAGAACATTCACTTCAAAGTGAAATAGAAACAGGAGTCACTAATCTGTATAGAAAGATCCTTTTGGGCTTAGTTTTAAATGTAATATTGTTTTAGTTTTATTATATTTTTATTTATTTTGTTAAACATTTCCCAGCTATGCCTTGTGAAGCCCTTAGGCCATATGTTCGATGCCTATGATGTAGAAGGTTGTACATATGCTCTCACATTCACCATGCTGGTTTATTGATCGCTTTTGTTTATTTGTTAAAAAGGAAAGATGAGGATTTTGTTGGGTTTAGGGGAAGTATAACTGAAAGTGACTATTATGTAAAAACCAAACAACAATAACATTTTCTGGCAGTTAAAAAAACACAACAAAAAACCTAGTAAGTCTTATCCTTAAATGATAGTTTATGGCAGTGTTGTAAAGCTCAAATCGAAATGCATTTATATTGACCACATACTGAGTTAGAAAACCAGAAATTAACATTATCTACATTGTAGTATATTTTTCCTTATTTTGTTAAACATTTCCCAATTACATTTTAATCTGGTTCAGCTTGCCCTTGGGAAATTCGCTGGCCGAGTGTTTTAACACTTCTGGTTTACAGATCAGTAACTACTTGATTCAGTAGATTAATATTACGCCAACTGATTTGGTCGCAGAACACTTGGGGTCTCAAGTATCTATACAGAATCCATACATGATTTTGCACTGCAGTATACATTTGATGGATAAAGCAAATAATAGCTAATGTTCTGGGTTTGAGGAAAAAAATTGAATCTATTTCCTCGCTTTAAAAAAAATTATGTATGTATTAGCATACATAATAAAGCAGTGTGGTATAGTAAAGTTACTACAATTAGTCAGCAAATTGGAATTTCTAGTCCTACCTCAAATATTTAATCATTTTTTTACCTTAAATAAACTTCAGTGTTTTATACAAAATGGAATAGCACTCATGCTGCCTATATTATAGAGTCGTGAGGATATACATTATAACCTTTAAAGCCTTCATAAATGTAAGAAATCATTACTTTTATACAATTTTACCTGTGGTAATTTTGAAGAGACAATAATACTAATATTGAAACTTTGTCATGTGTTTCCTAATCACATTGTGAAAAGCTTCACTAGAAGCAAGTATCGAATAAACTTAACAAAAAATTTGGAGCCACTTCCAATTAAAAATCTGTCAAAATTGAATATAAGCATCTCTGAAATTATAATGTAACTTCCTTGGAAAATATTCAACTTGCAAAAAATTAATTATTTCTTTGTCATGAATAAGCTTTACTGGGTTAGAAAATAATGTGTACTTAAACTCCATTATGAGTGTTTGGATAATGTCTAAGTTATGTTTAATTATTCTTTGAATTGTTTATAGATTCAGGTTACATTTCATAAGTTGTATTTTTATCTCCTTAACCTTTGGAAAAAAATCTCAACGTGCTATGTGACTATATTGTTTTTTAATGGTATCTCTCCTTGTGCCTTGCAGCAATCTTCTTGGCTTTATTCTTAAAGTGTCCTATGTGTTGTAGAGATTTTGGACGTTATAAAAGTTAACCATGGTTTGAACTTGCAGAGCCTTTCTCTGACAATAATTTCTTCTCTGCCCCCTTTCCCCACTCTCATACAGCTTTACTTTTGGATCTCTTGGTGCATTCCCATCTGTGTCCAGACAAGCTCAGTTTCCAGCTACCATTCCTTTTCTCTCTTCATTACCTCTGTACTTTCTGGAAAAAGTTGTTCTCTCCTGAAAGTTGTCCTTCCTTTACCATTCAATTTTAATTTTACTCCTGTCCCTATAACTACATGGAACCAACATCTCTCAAGGGTGACCTTTACCAGTGACCTCATAATTACCAAATGTGGCTTTTTTTTCCTTCCAGTTTTCAACTTCTTTATTTTCCTTCTCTATTTAACACTACCTACTTCCTCCTACATGGTTATTATCTTTCCTTCTTTGGCATCGGAAACACCACCACTTTTCTATATCTTTCCTGGGCATTTCATCTTTCCAACCCTTATTGTGGTAGTTCCCTTGAGGTTCTGCACTTGTCTCTTCATATACCCTCTTCTTTGGCAATCTCACTCCCACAACTTCTTGTTACTCTGCGGGTACTGACGTTTCCTCTAATCTCCTGACCTGTGTCCCATTAGTACCTAACAGTTATTTCTCTTTAAACTTGTTCATCTTTCTTATTTCACTGTTTCTGGCTGGGGCCCCAGTGAGTCTCTCATGCTTGAAACATTGCTGTAGTCTTTGACTCTTACTTCTCCCACACCTCTCAAAGCCAATTTGTTATCAAGTCCTGTGATTTTTCTACCTTTGTAATACTTCACATCTTTTCCTTCCTTTCTGTTTCCATTGCTACCGCTGTCCCTATTACCACTTGGGTCAGATAATTACAATTGTTCAAGAAGTCTCCTCACCTCCTTTCTCAACACTGCAATCCGTCTTTCATATACTTATAAGAATAATGTTCTTCATGGACAGTTCTGTTCCTGAAATATATATATCTCTGTTCACCGATCCTCAGTGGTCCCCTGCCATCTCCTTTTCTTAGCATTTAAGCCCCTCTAAATCTGGCTTCACTTTCCCTCTCCAGCCTGCTTTCCTACTTCCTCTTTATACATATGCTAGTTTAACTGAACTGTTCTTTGTTCATGCCATGCTTTTGCTTTATTAGCTCTGCTTATGTTCTTCTCTGTACCTGCAATCCTTCCCTCCTTTGCTTGCTGGACTCCTATCTCTCCTTTAAAGTCAAACTCAAATGCTACTTCCTCCATGAAACATTCCTTGCTACTTTTTCCATAGCCCCACCCCAGGCTTCACCTAGTACTTAGTTTTATATCTTTTTTAGCACACCCAGTCGTGTTCTATAATTATACATTATAGGTATATTTCCACATGATTCTCTCCCCCTTGGGCTTTCCCCTTTCCCCCCCAAACTGTTCCTTGCAAGAAAGCAAAGAGGGTTAGCAGGGTATAGGAGAGATAATGTTGACTAGGAATCGCAGATTTGAGTTTGAACTCCAGCTCTGACATTTGGTAATTATGTGACCATGGGCAAGTCACCTCGCCTCTTTCATTTTCAGTTTTTTCATTTGTAAAATGGAATTAGTAATTTATGCATTGCCTCTCTTACAAGGTGGTTCTTTTTTTTTTTTTAAATTTATTTATTTATTTAATTTTTTACATTCATTTTCACAAATTTTTGGGTTCCCAATTTTCTCCCCTTTTATCCCCTCCCCCACCCCAATACCCCAAGCAATCTAATTTTCCCTATCTCCAATCTGCCCTCTCTTCTGTCATCCCTCCCTTCTCTTGTCTCCATCTTCTCTTTTCTTCTGTAGGGCCAGATGACTTTCTATTCCTCATTAACTGTATGTCTTCTTTCCTAGTTACAACAACAATATTAAACAGTTGTTCCTAAAACTTTGAGTTCCAAATTCTCACCATCCCTCCCTTCTCACCCATTCCCTTTGGGACGGCAGGCAATTCAATTTAGGCCATATCTGTGTAGTTTTGCCAATGACCTCCCTGATAGTCATGTTGTGTAAGACTAACTGGATTACCATCCCTCCTAACCTGCCCCTCATTGTTTCTCTTCTGTCTTTTGATCCTGTCCCTCCACAAGTGTTGGCTTCAAATTGCTCCCTCCTCCCTTTGCCCTCCCTTCCATCATCCCCCCCCTTGCAATATCTCCTTCTCCCCCACTTTCTTATACTGTAAGATAGGTTTTCATACCAAAATGGGTGTGCATTTCACTCCTTCGTTTAGTCAAATGTGATGAGGGTAAGCTTCTTGTTTTTTTTTTTTTTCTCAGCTCTCCTCTTTTTCCCTCCACTAAGAAAAACTCCTAACTGCCTCTTAAATGACATATAGTTACCCCCTTCCCTTTCCCTCTCTTTCCTCCCCCTACATCTCTCTCTCACCATTTACCTTAGTTTCTTTTAAGGTATGGTCCCATCCTATTCAGTTCAATCTGTGCTCTCTATCTCTGTATGTGTGTGCATGTGTGTATGTGTGTGCATGTGTGTACATGTGTATGTGTGGTCCCACCAACTACCCAGATACTGAAAAGTTTTAAGAGTTAGAAATATTGTCTTTCCCTGTATGAATGTAAACAGTTCACTTCTGGTAAGTCCCTTAAGACTTCTCTTTGCTGTTTCCTTTTTCATGCTTCTTCTCATTCTTGTGTTTGAAAGTCAAATTTTCTTTTCAGCTCTGGTCTTTTCATTAAGAATGATTGAAAGTCCTCTGTTTCATTGAAAGACCATATTTTCCCTTGAAGTATTATACTCAGTTTAGCTGGGTAGGTGATTCTTGGTTTGAGTCCTAGTTCCTTTGCCTTCTGGAATATCCTATTCCACGCCCTTCGATCCCTTAATGTAGAAGCTGCTAGATCTTGGGTTATCCTGATTGTATTTCCACAGTACTGGAATTGTTTCTTTCTAGCTGCTTGCAAGATTTTTTCCTTGAGCTGGGAGTTCTGGAATTTGGCCACAATGTTCCTAGGAGTTTCTCTTTTTGGATCTCTTTCAGGTGGTGATCGATGGATTCTTTCAATACTTATTTTGCCCTCTGGTTGTAGAATGTCAGGGCAGTTTTCCTTGATAATTTCATGGAAGATGATGTCTAGGCTCTTTTTTTGATCATGAGTTTCAGGTAGTCCCATAATTTTTAAATTGTCTCTCCTGGATCTATTTTCCAGGTCAGTTGTTTTTCCCATGAGATATTTCACATTCTCTTCCATTTTTTCGTTCTTTTGGTTTTGTTTGGTGATTTCTTGGTTTCTCGTAAAGTCATTAGCCTCCATCTGTTCCATTCTAATTTTGAGAGAACTATTAAATTCAGTGAGCTTTTGAGCCTCTTTTTCCATTTGGCTCATTCTGCTTTTGAAAGCATTCTTCTCCTCATTGGCTTTTTGAACCTCCTTTGCCAATGGAGTGAGCCTATTTTTCAAGGTGTTAATTTCCTCAGCATTTTTTTGGGTCTCCTTTACCAAGGTATTGACCCGATTTTCATACTTTTCTTGCATCTCTGACATTTCTCTTCCCAGTTTTTCCTCCACCTGTCTAACTTGCTTTTCAAAATCCTTTTTGAGCTGTTCTAGGGCCTGAGCCCACCCGCCACAACCCTGGGGTGTCTGGGGTACTGAGGCCCCGCCCTCCACGTCTTTCCCTGATGGCAAGGATTCGTCCTCGTCATCAGATCTGAAGGTCGGGATCATTTGCATTTGTTGGAAAAAACTCTCTATAGTCTTATTTTTCTTCCCTTTTCTAGGCATTTTCCCAGCCAGTTACTTGACTTCTGAGATTCCTTTCCACCCCCGCCTGGATCTGCCCAGCTAGTGCTTGGCCTCTGAGATTTAAATGGGCTTTCCTCCTGCTGGCTGTCAATCAGTGAGCTTTAGTTCAGGTGCTGGGGTGGGGGCAGGGCCGCCTCCCAGACTCTGATCCCTCGGGGACTTTATGCAGAGACTTTCAGGAATGGAGCGGGTGGGGGCGGGGTGGGGGGCCCGCCTCCCAATCTGAGTTCCCTTGGGGGCTTTGAGCAGAAGCCTTCAGTAATAGAGCGGGGTGGGGGCAGGGCCTTCTCCCAGGCTCAGCTCTGTCAGGTTTTATGCGGGAATCTTCCGTAATGAAGATCCTGCCTGCTGTTGGGGGATTCCTGAGTCCTGGGCCGCTGCCGCCTCAGCTGCCGCCCACACCTCTGCCTCCGCCGCTTCCTGCCCCCGTCTCTGCCGCAGCCGCTTCCTCCCGAGGGGGTCCGAGTCACGGAGACGCCCTGCTTCCCCTCTTCTCCAGCCCGGCCTTCTTTCTCACTGACCTGTAGCTTCTGTGGGCGGAGGGACTTTCCCGGCTGCCGGAGCTTCCGTCTCTGAAGCCTGCTCGGATCAGCTTCTCTGGGGCCACGGCCAGGGCAGCGCTGGGGGTGGGGTCCACTTTCCGGGGTGCTCCGGACCCTGGGGACGGGTCTCCAGGGCTCCCTGGAACGGAAATCTCTTCCACTCTGCTTCTGCACACCTTGTATTGACCCAGAAGTTATGGGGGACTCTTTTTACATTAATTCTATGGGCTTTTGGTTTCAGAGCTCGTAAACGTGTGTCCTTCTACTCCGCCATCTTGGCTCCGCCCTCACAAGGTGGTTCTAATGAAAATATTTTATGATAGCTTTAAGCACTATATATTTCTATCTTCCCAGCTCCTCAAACAGTGCTTACTCTACATATAGCAACTAGTCCCTAATAAATTATTGAATTAAGCCAGCTCAGGGTGGATGAAATTTTAAAAGGTTAGATTTTACATTTTCACTGAAGAAGGCATGGGTCATCTGTGTAAGATTAATACCTCTTCTACTTTGAAGAAGTATTTGAGAAGAAACATATAGTGAGCATGGTAGAGTGTTGCACTTGGGCCCATGGAAACCTGAGTTCAAATCCTTCCTTGGACACTTATGAACTCTGTGACCCTGGGCAAGTCTCTGAATAATCTCTCTTAACTTCAGTGTCCTTATTTGGGAGAAATAATGCTAATTTGATCAGGTATCAAAGGACATCAATTATAAAGTACTATGTGCTACTTAAATGTTAGCTATTATATAGGTTATTACATCGTTGTTCAGTCATACTTCATTTTATTGTGCTTTACAAAGACTGCATTTTATAAAAATTGAAAATTTGTGACAAATTTATTGTACCATTTTTTCCAACAATGTGCTAACCTTATGTCTGTCACATTTTGATAATTCTCACAAGATTTCAAACTTTTTCATTATTTTAATTATTATTATGTTATAATGATCTTTGATGTTACTATTATAACTTTTGGGGCACTGTGAACCTTGCCCATATAAGATGGTGAATATGATAAATGTTATGTGTGTTCTGGTTGCTACGAATGGGCTGTTCCCATCTCACTGCCTCTCTTCAGATCACAGTATTCCCTGAGATGCAACATATTGAAATTAGATTAGTTAATAACTCTATAATGTCATCAAAGTGTTCTAGTGAAAGGAAGAGTTAATCACAGTATCAGCCATCATTATTGCCTTATTTTAAGAAACTGCCACAGCCACCTTGAGCAACCATCACCTTGATCAGTCAGAAGTCATCAACATTGAGGAAAGACAAAAGCAAAAAAGGTTACAACTCACTGAGGGCTCAGATGATGTTTAATATTGTATTTTTTTTAGCAATAAACTATTTTTTAATGAAGTCATATACATTATTTTTTAAAACAGTGAACTATTGTACACTTAATAGATTTAAGTATAGGACAAACATAGCTTTTATATGCTCTAGGAAACTAAAAGATTCCTATGACTTACTTTAGTGAAATGTATGCTTTATTTTAATGGTCTGGAACTGAACCTGTAATGTCTCCAAGGTATGACTGCCTACTATATATAAGTAGTTCAAGGTGGGACTTTTAAGAATTTTAAAAGTCTTCATTAGAAACATATTAAAGGGATAGATATTTATATTTATTTCACTGAGTTTAAGCAAATTAGAGTTCTCTGGCAATGAAAGAACTTAACTCTAAGTATCCTGGAAGCCAGGGCAAAACAGGGAATTGCAGGAAAAACTGTTTTTTTATACACTTTTCTTTTTTTAATATAATCATTTTATTTATTTTTAATGTTCTACGATCACTATCATAAAACTTAGATTTTTTCCCCCTACCTACACTCCATAACCCCCCTCCCTCCCCAAGATGACATACAATTCTATATAGGATCTACACATATATTCCTATTGAATACATTTTCACTATAGTCATGCTGTGTAGAAGAACTAAAATAGATGGGAGAAATCATATAACAAACCAAAACATAACACACACACACACACAAACACACACACATAAATACAAATGATCTGCTACAAATACAAATCAAATGTGATTGAATTCCATAGTTCTTTCTCTTAATGTGGAAGAATTTTGCCTTAGAACTCCATAGGGAATTTTTTTTTTATGTCCTTGCATTGCTATGAAGATCCAACTCTACCAAAAAAACCTCTCACACACTGTGGTCATTGCTGTGCACAAAGTTCTCCTGGTTCTGCTCCTTTCGCTCAGCATCAGATTATATAACTCTTTCTAGTCCTCTCTGAAGTCTTTTTGTTCATCATTTCTTATGGCCTAATAGTATTCCATTACATTCATATATCATAATTTATTCAGCCATTCCCCAATTGATGGGCATCCCCTTGATTTCCAGTTTTTGGCAACTGCAACGAGTGCTGCTATAAATACTTTTATGCATTTGGGACCCTTTCCCATTTTTATGATCTCTTGGGGATACAGTCCTAGAAGTGATATTGCTGGGTCAAAGTGTATGCACATTTTTGTAGCCCTTTGGACATAATTCCAAACCGTTCTCCAGAACGGTTGGATCAGCTCACAGCTCCACCAACAATGAATTAGTGTTCCAGCTCTCCCACATCCTCTCAAATATTTATCATTTTCCTGTTCTGTCATGTTTGCCAATCTAATAGGTGTGATGTGGTACCTCAAAGTTGTTTTGATTTGCATCTCTAATCAAAAGTGTTTTAGAGTATTTTTTCATATGATTATAGATATCTTTAATTTTTTCCTCCGAAAATTGCTTATTCATATCCTTTGATCATTTATCAATTGGGGAATGACTTGTATTGTTGTACATTTGACTCAGTTCTCTATATATTCTAGAAATGAGGCCTTTATACCCGAGATTAGCTATAAAAATCTTTCCCAATATATTACATCCCTCTGAATTTTGGTTGCATTGGGTTTGGTTGTGCAACATCTTTTCAGTTTAGTGTAATCAAAATTATCCATCTTTCACTTCATGATGCTTTCTATCTCTTCTTTAGTCAAAAATTCTTCCCTTCTCCATAAATCTGATAAATACACTATTCCTTGCTCCTCCAGTTTGTCCATGGTATCAATCTTTATATCTAAGATCAGATACCCATTTGGACTTTATTCTTGTGTATGGTGTCAGGCATAGGTCTATGCCTAGTTTCCACCACACTGTTATCCAGTTTTCCCAGCAATTTTTGTTGAACAGTGAGTTCTTATCCCAGAAGGCTGAAAAATTGTTTTCTAACAAAAATGAGCATACACATATTTCTTTAAAAAGGACTTCCTCTAACAGAAGCTATAATTTATCATGTAGATCCTAGTACAAGGCATATTTAGTGATATTATTCAAATGCAAGATTTTCTTAAAATAATAGAGTGTAGGACTAGGGGCTTTATTGATGTAGGACAGGTATGTTGATTTTTCAATTAATAGCTCGTTAGCATTTCTTTGACCATTTATGGTTTTACCTCACAGCAATCTTGGGGTGTAGGTACTATTAATAATATTTCCTTTGTGAATGTATGTTCCAAAAGTTTTATTTAAAAATTGTTGATGTTTGTTTTAGAGCTGAGAGAGACCTGAAGTAGGGAATCTAATTAGGAACTTGTTGCATTTCAGGGCTTGAACTGGTGTAGTGGTTGTGTGAGTGACTAAAAGGTGGTGGATTTTAGAGATGTGAGGATAAAATTGCTTAGTCTTGGCAGCTGATTAGATATAAAGGGATGAGGGAAATTAAGGAGTTGTATGACTTTTAGGTAACATACCAGGTAGCTAGCATTATGGCAGTCAATGTTGTCAAAAGCTGTTGAGAGAAAGGAGGATTCTGGGCAGATGACTGAGTAAAGCAGGAAATTACCTGGCTATCCCAAGTTCTCCCACAAATAATTTAAAATAATGCCTCAAAGTGAACCATAGGGTGGCAGAAATAATTAAAAGTTGGTGTAAAGCAGTTGTCCAGCCTAAGACAACTCTTTGGGTGTTAGGCTAGCCGGATTGAACTTCAGATACCTCCAGCAGATACTGCAAAGAAACAAACAACAAGCCCCAGAGGTAGCTTCCTAGAAGACAACCTTAACTTTACGGACATTTACCCTTGGGACAGTGTGGGAGTCAGGAAGCTTATTGGGGAAGATTACAGGGATCTTCTGTTGGAAGTGTGCTGACCCTATGTGGGCCAGGCTGTGGCTGTGGGCTAGAAGGAGCAAGTACATGCTAGTGAGTGTGGTCACAGAGAGATGGAGTCCTGTAAGAAATGGTCACTTGCAAGAAAGCATAGTCCTTGGTTTTGGTTCAAAGGCAGGGTAAAGGTGAAGTTTGCAGTCCTAGGAGAGACTACAATGAGTAATTTGTGGTGACAGTTTGCTAGGGGTCCTGATCAAGTTGCAGGGGCTGGGAACAGTACCTGAGGTTAGGCCTCCAGGTAGAGTTTATCAAAAAACCTGAAGCCTGAGACATTATCTGCCACACCTCACAATTAGAGCCCTAATCTAATATAAAGTTAACAGACAGGAAATAAACTGATAAAAAAATGAGTAAACAAAAGAGAAAGACTTCGCCATAGATAGCTACTATCAGTGTTCAAAATCGGGAGACAGTGAAGTTCAAAAGTGTAGTTCAAAAAGCTACAAAGAAAAATGTAAATTGTTCAAAAGCTGAAAAGATATCTTGAAAGAGCTTAAAAAGGACTTTAAAAATAAAAGGAGAGAGGTTGAGAAAAAATTAGGTAAAAATTAAGAGTAGTGCAAGAAAATCATAAAAAGAAAGTAATCAATTGGGGAAAAAAGTTCCAAAGACCTACAGAAGAAAATAGCTTCTTAAAAATTAGAATTGGGCAAGGGGAAGCTAATGACTGTAGGCACCAAGAGATAATAAGACTAAATGACAAAAACAGAAGAGAATGTGAAATATCTCATTACAAAAACAACTGACCTGAAAAACAAATTGAGGAAAGATAATATAAGAAGTGTTGACCTGCCAGAAGTTTGAATTTAAAAAAAAAAGTCTAGATAAGAAATTATTAAGGAATTGTCCCGACATTTTAAAGGTAGAGGTAAAATAGAAATTGAAATAATCTACCCATTGCCACCTGAAAGATCCCAAGATGAAAAATCACAGGCACATGATAGCTAAGTTTCAAAGCTCTCTGGTCAAGGAGAAAATAATATAAGCAATTAGAAAGAAACAATTTAAACATTATGGAGCTACTGTGAGGATAACCCAAGACTTAGCAGCTTCAACATTAAAAAATGGAACTTGACATGAAGAGCAAAGGAGTTGGATTGGTAACTAAGAGTAACTTACGCAGGAAAGCTGAGTGTAATTCTGCATTGAAAAGTGGATATCTAATGAAATAAAGGATGTTCAGGTATTTTAGAAGAAAACACCAGAACTGAACAGAAAATTTGACCTATAAGAATCAGAAGAGAAATAAGAAGGTAAACATGAAAGGCTAATTATACGGGATTTAATAAGGTCAAGATGTTTACTTCTTATATGGGTAAATGCTCTTTGTAACTCTTACAAATATTATTCTTGCTATACGTACACAAAAGACTTATGGTTGAGTTAAGTCTGATGGGATGATTCTAAAACATGAAATTCTAAAAAATGGAACAATTATCTCATATAATCAAGGTACAAATGGAAGAATTGTTAAAGAGGAGGGCACAGGTAGGTGGAGAGCTGGTAGTACTAGAACCGTTTTTGTGTTCAGACTTGGAATAAAAGGAGAATAATATATATATATATTTAGAACGATATAAAAATTTTCATAGCTTATAGAGAAGTAGGAGGGCAAGGGGATAGGTTAAGGGTAAGACTCTTGGAAGGGTGTACAGATCAACAAATAGGTCAAAGGGTGAGGATAAGGAGGGGATTCTTTGAAGGAGTGTAGATTAGGGAGGCAGTAGTCAGAAGTAAATTAAGACCTCTGAAGTCAAAGAAAGTAAAAATAGAGGGGAGAGAAGTATTAACAATGAGGATAAGTACGATGGAAAGGAACACACTAGTAATTATAGCTGAGTATGAATGGAATGAACTTGCCCATCAAATGCAAATAGCAGAATGGATTAAAAAATAGAATCCAACAATATATTCATAAGAAACTCATTTAAAAGTGAGCTATACACATAGAGTAAAAATAAAGTGGCGGAGTAGAGTTTATTATGGAAAGAAAAAAAGCAGTGTTAGCAATCATGATCTCAGACAAAGTTAAAGCTAAAATGGATGTAATTGAAGGAGCTAAATGATGAAAATACATTATGTTAAAGGGTACCACAGACAGTGAGGTAATAATCTTTTTTTTTTTTGGTAAATTGTATTTTATTTTTTCCAATTACATGTAAAGATAGTTTTGAACATTCATTTTTTAGATATGATTTTAAGTTACATCTTTTTCTCCATTCCTGTCTGCCGTCCCACCTCCCCAAGAAGGCAAGGAATCTAATATAGGTTATACATATGCAATTATGTAGATGTATTTCCGCATTAGTCATGTTGTGAAAAAAAAAACTGCAAAAAGAAAAAGCCACCAAAAAAGTGAAAATAGTATGCTTCAATCTACATTTAGACTACATAGTTCTTTCTCTGAGTGTGGATAGCATTTTTCATCATGAGTTTTTTGGAATTGTCTTAGATCGTTGTATTGCTAAGAAGAGCTAAGTCAATCACAATTGATCAGTGTTGCTTTCATTGTGTGCAGTGTTCTCCTGGTTCTGCTCACTTTACTCAGCTTCAGTGCCTGTGTTTCCAGTATTCCATTATATATAACACAACTTGTTCAGTCATTTGCCAATTGATGGGCATCCCCTCAAATTCCAGTTCTTTGCCATCACAAAAAGAGTGACTATATTTTTGTGCAATTACATCCTTTTCCCTTTTTTATGACATCTTTCAGATAAAGACCTAATAATGGCATTGCTGCATGAAAGGGTATGCACAGTTCGATTGCCCTTTGAGCATAGTTCTAAATTGTGCTCCAGGATGAGTTGCCAACTCCTCCATCATATGCATTAGTGCCCCAATTTTCTCATATCCTTTCCCACATTTATCATTTTCCTGTTTTATCATATTAGCCAATCTGATAAATGTAAAGGAGGTATCTCAAAGTTGTTTTAATTTGCATTTCCCAAATCAGCAGTGATTTAGAACATTTTTTCATATGACTATTGATAACTTTAATTTCTTCATCTGAATACTTCGTGATGAATATCCTTTCACCATTTATCAATTGGGGATTGACTTTTATTCTTAAAAATTTCACTCTGTTTTCTATATATTTGAGAAATGAGTCCTTCATCAGAACTACTGACTATAAAAATTGTTTCCTGTCTTTCTGCTTTCCTTCTAATCTTGGTTGCATTGGCATTTTAATTTAGTGCCATCAGAATTATCCATTTTGCATTTCATAATGATCTCTATATCTTATTTGGCCATAAATTCTTCCCTCTCCATAGATCAGGTAAACTAGGTAATGAAGTCATATCAATACTAAACCTTTATATACCAAATACTGTAGCATTTAAAAACTTAAAGGAAAAGGTAAATAAATTACAATTGGCAATAGATTAGCAAAATTATAATAACTTCCCCTCTTAGAGCTAGATAAATCTAACCAAAAATAGATAATAAAGTCAAGGAGATGAATAAAATCTTAGATAAGGTAGATATTGCAGATATGTGGAGAGAACTGAATGGGAATAGGAAGGCGTATACTATTTTCTTAGCAGTACATGGTTGAGGGAAGTGTAGACAGAATAGGGAGTAGGTTGAGGACCACAGCAAGAAATGAGAAGGGGAGTTTATATTAGAGTTAAGAGGCAAAAAGCAATGACTGGAATTGGAGGTGAGAAGTGACTGACAGCTTCTTGAAATGGAAATAATAAAGAAGAGGCTAAATCACTGAAGTAGGAGTAAGAGAGACGATAAGAGACGATGAATTTTTCTTCCTTGTCTTTCCCTTTCTTAAATTGCTCTTTCTTTTTGCTTGTACTAGTAAAAGGAAATTTAGAGGAAGAGAGAAGAGGAAATAAGAATTAATACCCACCTTCCTCTTATCCTCTTTCTTTATGAACTTGACAGATGGACTTTGGGTACCTGGAAAGGTGAAAAAAGAATGGATGGAAGAGGAGTCAAGAGTGTGGCCGCTTTATTAGTTTTATAAATACAAGCAAACATGGATTATTATCTCTGTTGTGCCATCTTCTATATCTTTTAGTTTAGTGTTTGATCCATAAAAATATATTTAGGTTATTTTTATATCAGATATCCAAGTGGTGGAGTCCTTCAAGAGATTATGCGTTCTTTATCCCTGGAAACTGAATGATCATGATGATAAAGATCATTGTTATCATCATAACTACCACTTACATAGTACTTTTAAATTATAAAAAGCTTTATAAATGACTGATTAGCCATGTTGTTGAAGGGGATTCTAGGTACAGGAAGGACTGGTTGAGCTCTGAGGCCCTTTCCAACTATGTGGTTCTATCAATCTGGATGAAATTCAGCACTTATATTTTCATCGTGGAGATACAAATCTGTAATCCAAAAGATATCAGTTGAGAAGTTTAAAACCTTTGAACTTCTTTAAAAGTACCCCTCACCTCATGGCCCCCAATCTGCTATCATAGTTTATTTTTAAAATTCAAGTGTTAAACTTTGCATTTATTCTCATTAAATTTCATCTTGCTGTTGTGGTCCATTATTCTATTTTGTCAGGATCTTTTTTTAGATCCCATTGATAATTATCTAAAATGTCAATAGCTACTCTCCTCGCATTTTGTGTTTGCTAACGTAGTGAGCAATCTATTTATATCTTTGTCCATATGATCAATAAAATGCTTCACATAACACAGGCAAGGACAGATCCTTAAGGTACACCACTAGAGACCTCTCAGTGGATGATAAAATATCAGACCTTACTTAGTTCTCTTTCCACCAATAGCATCTGCTCATGAGATTTTTGTGGTATGTAAGTTCTAACTAGTACTCTTAAGCTACCCTCCCTTTTATACCATCCAGTATTATTGCTATAACTCAGTGCCAAGTTAGGGATCGTAGTAGAACATGGAAAATTGTATATGGATCTAAATAGAGATTTTGGTGAGACATTAAGTACCCTTCTTTAGAAAGGAATTTGATTTCATTATTCATGTAGTCAAAGCAATTCATTCATTTATAATTCTACTCTGTGGTTTTCCTTTTTTCATAATTTAAAAAAAATTGAATACCTTAAAATGTACTAATTAGTATTCCTAATTGATATGGCTCAGGCTCACTTGTAATTGGTTATTCTGCTGTCATGTGTCTGAGTTTAAGCTGTTTTACCATTCTAAAAGATTTTCTGTCTCTTGAGTCAATGTAGAACAATACACATTCATTCCTAGACAAAGCAGCTGTTCCACTACTGAATCAGCATTTAACCTTCATGGATGCAAAAACAGATTAAACCTAGAAGAAGCCACCCTTAGAAAATCGCAGAGATGAAGTTTCCAAGTCTTAGCAGCCAAAGAAAAGATAGTATGTAGTTAAAATATGAATCAGTAAATGTTTTCCTCAAAACCTCTTTATCTAGCAAAAATGGGTTTAACTTGATTTTAAAACTTTAATATAATTTGGGAAACAAAATCCTGTTCTTTAATATTTCTCATTTGGATTTCTACTTCAGTATACCAGGGAATCTGTAATTTCATCAATGTGAGTTGATCACTTAGTTATTGCAAATCACCATCTGATCATACCTTTTTTTCCTGTTAACACAGGATCATAGATTTAAAGCTAGACTGTATTTTATATTATTTAGAGATCAGCCTTCTCATTTTACAGATGAGAAAACTGAGGCCTACAAAGCCAGTCTTGGCCAATGTTCTTCTCGCTGTTTCATAAAGCATCCAAAAAAAGATAAAATCAGTTGACAAATTATTGCCATTAAACCAAAAGGAAGCTTTAAAAAACGTGCTGCAATTAATGAACACAATATCATTGCTTACTGGTTGTCTGACAGTGACTCCATGACAGTTTAGATATATGACAACTTTTAAGGTGACTATTACCATTAACACACAATTATGTATATGCAAGAGTTAAAAGAGGTGATTTATTTTGGGTTCATCAAGTTAAGTTTTTGTGAGCTTTTGCTTGAGGAAGCCCTTGTGTCATACTGTTTGAAACAGTAGAACTTTGTGCTAAACAGTTTGTTCCACTGGAAGGGTTTTGGTTGTAGTATATTGCCTTGTTTAAATAGTAGAACACCTGCTAGGCAAGCACAGTACTTATGAGTGCCTGGCTATATGTGCCTGTATTTAAGGATTTCCACGACTGAAGTACAAAGAGCCATTGTTACCCAATAAGCAGTAGTCACACAATTCTACCAATAGCCTCAGGAGGCCTGGTTACCATGGAATCCACCATCTGTTCACTCCCCACTGGAATGTGATTATCCTTGCTGTGTTGGGAACTGGGGAAAGCAGGATATAGTGTGCTGTGTGAAATTATCTGCAATGGTGTGTGTTAATGAAAGATTCATTTTGGCTTCCTGGAAGAACAAATGAAGGGATTTTTACCTCGTCTATTTGTGATTCCTAATCAAGAAGAGCTAATGCAGCTTTTATAAGGCAAGTAGGGGGGTACAGCATAGCTAGATTTTTACTGTATTGTTTGGTTTTATTGCCATATGTTCCAAGGCAAATAAATAGCCATCAATCTAGCAATGCTTCAAGTCAACAAGCTTGGGGGGCAGGGGACGATTCCTCTTCATTGTTCATTTTAAGGTATTAAAATATTTGAATACTTAAATGTTTAGGTCTATACTATATATTAGATTTGGTCTTGATTATTGGCTGTTTTTCTAACCTTGTGAAATTTTGTTTAAGTCAAGACGAACATTATTGCTCATTTTCAGGTATGATCATTTTCTTGAAGTGGATCATGTCAGTATTCTTTGAAGTACCATAACTATTTTTTATACTTTTTAAAACTGGTTTCATTAAATGTAAATGGTACATTAAGAATTCACAGGCTTTCTCTCTTGTTTGACTAATTTTTTAGTTTTTAGTTCTATTTTGAAATGTGCTGTTTATGCAGTTTTATTTTGCAATGCTTTTGCACAAGTTTCAGAGGTCTGAGCATGTGGAAACAATGTGACAGTGCTGTAACTGCAAGCAGAAAGGCTTTCTGATAAAGGAAGAGGGAAATTAGGAAGGGTTGTTTCTATTTCAAGGGCTTCCTTTGTTTTCTTTATGTCTCAACAGCCCTTTAAAATGTGTTTTATGTTGTAGGAGGTGGTAGGAGATTTTTGTTTAACAAATGGATGACTAACATTTTTCTGTGCTGTTCAGGCTGCTGGTTGATTAAAAAGGGACTTTTATGCTCTTTGTAAAGCAGCATTGTATCTTCCACAAAAAGATGTCCTTGAAATATAATAATGATGATAATAATGGATATTTTTTAAATGTTCCGTGTATATTTCTTTCCTCTACACTGTTTCTTTCCTTTAAAGATAGCTCCAAGGGCATCTGTGTCTAAGTTGTCTGCCATTTTTATGTGATAGTACAAGAAAGATGGCTAAGGAACGGTTTGCTTATTGCAACCTTAGTCTTCCTAATTGTATTGGTCTGCTGTCATCTAGTGAACTCCTGTCATTAGGCCATGGATTATAGAAGAATCCATGGACAAATATGCCTCCATGTTGTGAGTTTTTAAAAAATCTGAGAATTTGTCGTGAATCTAATAAAATACTTGCATGCTTCTAAGAGCAGATCTTAAGACAGAACTTCTAACTGTGAATTCTTGGCATTTATTATTAAGAAGCTTTTGAAGAGAAATCCCTTTAAAGGCATCATGGTAATCTACATATAGTTATCTGAAAGGTCTTTGTTTGTACAGGCAAAGCAAAATAAGGTGTTATAGTGTCATTGAATGTTAGAACTACCTTTAGGATACTCCTTTGATATAAAAATTGAATCACAGAAAAGCTACTTCTTTGTCATTGCACCTCAGTGTTCGCTAGAAAAATAATTAAAGTTTGTAATTTACTACTGAATGGGAGTCCTGGCTAGCCCAGGTGTACTGTATAAATTCTTAAACATGTGACTACTCATATTTTCTATTCTTTGTCTTACAAAGTATTGAAACGCCGGTGAGGACAGGGTGTGATTTTAATATGGAGGTGGCCTCTGGATTCTCAGAGAGAGGATACAGTGGAACTCGAAAATGGCTATTTGTGATATATTTATCTGTCTGATTAATTTTTATTCTTTAAGTTCACCAAATATTGATGTTATTTTTTCCTACTTATTATTGAGTGATCTTAAAGACCATTATAGGATTAGTAATTTAATTTTTTAAATGGGTTTTGAGGTTATGCAGTCATCACAGTTAATTGTAACTGGCAGTGGCTCTTGATTATATATCTTCTTTTGAACCACTTAATATATTCCTGATTTTAATCTTGATAAGTCTCACTAAGTAATAAAACTAAGATGGCTTTCTAAAATGTGTTGTGAAAATAGTTGGTATTCATCAACTGTAGACACAATTTTTTTTTACGCTTTTCGTTGAATTTGAAGGGTGGCTGAAGTAGCTTTAGTGGCATAGTGGCCCTTCCTATACATCCTCTTAGAGTTTCTGGAACCCTGTGGAGTTTGCTAGTGAGGTACAAGACTGAGTAATGGGATGGTATATATTCATCCTAATCTTAGTGTTATGATTGGGTCCATAATTACTTATTATGACAGTTAACAGTGTGTTGATATAGTCTATTAAAGGTTACATACCTAATCAGAAAAATTCAGTATCTCCTGATATGTCTACAGCTTACTGTAATAATATGAATTTAAGACAAATTGAATCTTTATACCCTATAATGAAGGGTTCCTCTCGGAACCTCAATTTCTTTGTCTGAAAAACAAAGATTTGTTGGTAGGGGATGGGGTGAGTGAGATGATCTCAATGTTCTCTTCAATTCTAAAATAGCATAACTGTAATCATATTTAATTTTTAAAAAATTATCTGGTATATACGTATTTAAGTACTTGTTTCTGTGTTTGAATATAGGTTCACTCAGAGTAAAAATTGTTTCATTCTTTGAATTTGTTATCTCCAGTACCTAGCATGATGCCTGGCATAGAGAAGGTGCTTAATAAAAACTTATTGATTGCTTGTTCAATATATGTTCAGTGAAAATGTATTCCAAATACTGCCCCTCAAGATATTAATCAGAATTTTTCTGACATAATTTTTAGAGAAAAATACCATTGTATCTGACAAGTTTTATTTTTATAGAATATTTTTATATGACTATCTTTGAGGAATCTTTAGTAATTTAAGTTCCAAGTTAATTATAAAAATAAAATATTGTCTGGGATTCAAGTCCTTAAGAGTCTTAGTGGATAACACATAAGCCCAGCAATTGTTCAACATAAACAGTCAATTTTTTCCGCTTATTTCCTTTGACACATTATTTTGGAATGCTTTCTGACATGACTTGTGCCTGATGCATTTAATGCACTAAGCTTCAGAATTTGTACATAGATTTTAGCTTTTGTTATATTTTTCCCTATTTCTGGACACATTCTGAAATGAGAAAGAGGTAGACCAAATTTATGTACTGCTTTATACTGGTGCTCCTTGGTTTAGGGGGCTAAAGTTGGCAATCTTCACTTTCAGAAGTTGAGGTCAATTGACACATGTATTTTTAGTTTTGATAGAATACTGGGAGTATGAATGTGGGAGGAAAACCTGCTAATAGAGTTGTTGCTCATGTTCATGTATTAGCAAGTCTCTGCTTTTGGATTCTGTTTTGAATTTATATGATGCTTAAAAATGAAAATGTTTAAGTGTTCTTTCTTTTGCTTTCTCTCACAAGCATGTGTTGTCATGGCTCTTGAAATAGCTTAATTCCATGTGGCAATGAGATTTTGTGTAATCATAACTAATATCTAAATATCACATGAATAATCTAAATGTACAATATAAATTGCAAGAACTGTGTGAAAATTATAATTAGTCAAATATTTATCAAGTGCTTAATAACAGGCATTATGCTAAGCAGTGGGGATACACCAGGTAAAGCCAAAGTAATCCTGAGTACCATACAAGATGTATTAAGAATAGATAGAAAATAATCTTAGAAGGGGAAGGGAAGGAAAGGGAATAGGCATTTATAAAGCACCTACTATGTGCCAGGTTGTTGGCTAAGCAATTTACAAATACTATCTCATTTAACCCTCACAACAATCCTGGTAGGTGCTACCATGACCCCTCATTTTACACTTAAAAAGCTGAGTCAGACAGAAATTAAATGACTGCTTTGGGGTCATGCAGCTCAGACACGTGTGAGATTTGAAGTCAGGTCTTGACTCTAGACCTAAAATTCTGTCCACTCTACTAACTAGCAGTTGGGGTAACTGGGTAAAGCTTCTTGCAAAAGGTGGAATTTGAACTGAACCTTGAAGCCAGGAAAGCTAAGAAATATGATTTTAGAGGGAGAGCATTCCAGCTGTACTGAACTTTGAGAAGGAGGGAGGGGAGAGAAAATAAGTGTGAATGTTCTCCTTGGGCTAGTTGTCTAAAGAATTACTGTGTCTTAACAATTTTTTTTAACTTGGACAAATCATTTAATTTCTATGAGCCACAGTTTCCTCATCTTTTAAAAAAATAAGGATAAGAATACACTGTTTGTCTCAAGATTGTTATGAGGAAAGCACTGTGTAAGCTTTAGAGTGCTACAGAAATATGAGTTGTTTGTGGTTACCAAGGAACGTACTGCTGCTCTGGGTCAATTTCGCATTCCCCTTGACTCTTTTTCTTTCTGAATTCTCACTGCTTTGGAGGGATAGGAGAGCACATTTAACTATTTTTTAAGGAAAAAAAAGAAAAGTTTCATTAATGTGTATGGTTTTTTTCCCCTATCATATTCGTTTCTAGATATCTCTAGCCCACCTCCAGAACTGAACCTTTCCCATGTAACATTAAAACAAAAGAAAATTTTTAAATAGAAATAACCAGTTGAGTGACAATGTAGGCAACATTTTGTCCTTATAGTCTTCTACATCTGCTAAGAGGATGGAAATAATGTTTCATTATCTGTTTTGTGGGACCAAGATAGTTTATTACAATTATTTCAGAGTTTGACATCCTTTTTTCTTTACCTTGTTTATATTATGGTTGCCACGTATATTCTAGTGGTTATGCTTATTTTCCTTATCTTTTTAGCATAGTTTTATAAATCTTCCCTTTTTAAAATATCCTCATATTTGCTCTCTTTACTACACAGTAATATTATGTTACATGAAAGTATCACACTTCATTTATTTCCAGTTTTTTGCTATCTCTAGATGGATTTTGGATCTGCTATTGACATCTTGGGGGAAACATCTTTATTCTCAGAGACATTTCAAGTAGCCCCAGCCAGGGGTGGGGGAACCTTCAGACCTTGAGATCACACGTATATTTCTAGGTTCTCAAGTGTGGTCCTTTGACTGAATCCACACTTTACAGAAAACACTTTAATTAAAGGATTTGTTCTGTGAAGTTTGGATTCAGTCAAAGGGCTGCATTTGAGGACCTAGAGGGCCATACATTGTCTTGAGACCCCAGGTTCCCCACCCATGACCCAGACCCTTTCCATACAGATACTATCACTGAGTGATAGTGTCATGTTTTCACTATTGCTTATGCTTTTTTGACCCCTTTTGGGGTAGACTTGTTAATGAAATTAGAAAGCTGGATAAGAAAGGACTGTGATTTAATTAACATAATATATTTAACCTCACTTGTTTGTTTCCCTTTTCTAATACTATAGTTTTTACTATTTGTTAAGAGTTGGAAGCTGATTGAATTGATCAGGGAGTTCCTATCTTGGGGTTTGTGAATTTGCTTTTTAAAAAAAAATTAACTATTTCAATATTATTTGTTTTATATTTTACTTTATGCAATTAAAAATTATTCTAAATAAGGGTCAAAAAAAGGGACAGAGCCAAGATGGCAGAGTAAAAACAGGTACTTGCTGGAGCTCCCAAACTAGTCAAATGCCTGTAAAAAATGAGTCTAAGCAAATTCTGGAGCTGTAGAACCCACAGAAGGATGTTGTGAATTGAATCTCTGGCTAAGATGGTCTGGAAGAGTCTTTCATGCCATGCTGGGAGCAGAATGGAGTCAAGAATGGGCAGCACTGGGAAAAATGGAAACTGAGCAGGCCTGGCCCAGGGGTGGAACAGATTGAATCTCTGGCACCTGTGGAGGTTTCCAGACTTCACAACCCCAAAACATTGAGGACAAGTTGGTAGGACAGTGGAAAAAAACCTGAGAGATTTGTGTGAGAGAGTAGAGTAATCCAGTCCTGGCCCCAGGGGATCACAGAAGGTGGAGGAGCCTGGGGCAGCCATGGCAGCAGCAGGTTTTTCTGGAGCTGTAGACCCATACACTGGGGTGGGATGGGGCTCAAGCAGCTGACAGCGTACTCCTCCTTCCCCACCCCAGAAAGGGAGAACTACTTTGACAAAGAGCTCAAAAGTCAAGCAAATGGCTGGGGAAATGAGCAAAAACTGGAAAAAGAATCAGACTGTAGAATTTTACTTTGGTGACAAGGAAGATCAAAATATACAAACCAGAAGGAGACAGCAAAGTCAATGCTCCTACATTCAAAGCCTCCAAGAAAAATATGCATTGGTCACAGGCCATGGAAGAGCTCAAGAAGGATTTTGAAAATCAAGTAAGAAGTAAAGCAAAAATTGGGAAAAGAAATGAGAGTGATGCAAGAAAATCATGCAAAACAAGTCAGCTTTTTGCTAACAAGGGCCAAAAAATGCTGAAGAAAATAATACCTTAAAAAATAGACTAATCCAAATGGCAAAAGAGATCCAAAAAGCCAGTGAGGAGAAAATTGCTTTAAAAAGCAGAAGTGGCCAGATGTAAAAGGAGGTCCAAAAGTTCACCGAAGAAAATAAATTCCTTAAAGATTAGAATGGAGCAGGTGGAGCTAATGACTTTATGAAAAATCAAGAAATTATAAATCAAAACCAAAGGAATGAAAATATAGCAGACAGTGTTGAAATATGTTATTGGAAAAACCACTGACCTGGAAAATAGATCAAGGAGAGACAATTATTGAACTGCCTGAAAACTATGATAAAAAAAATAGCCTAGACATCATCTTTCAAGAAATTATCAAGGAAAACTGCCCTGATATTGTAGCACCAGAAGGTAAAATAGATATTGAAAGAATTCATCAATCTCCTCCTGAAAAAGATCCCAAAAGGAAAACTCCTGGGAATATTGTAGCCAAATTTCAGAGCTCTCAGGTCAAAGAGAAAATATTGCAAGCAGCCAGAAAGAAACAATTCTAGTATGGTGAAAATACAATCAGGATAACATAAGATCAAGCAGCTTCTACTTTAAGGGATCAGAGGGCTTGGAATACAATATTCCAGATGTCAAGAAGCTAGGATTAAAATTAAGAATCACCTAGCAAAACTGAGTATAATACTTTAGGGAAAAATTTGGTCATTCAATGAAATAGAAGATTTTCAAGCATTCTTGATGAAAAGACCAGGGCTGAATAGAAAATTTGACTTTCAAACACAAGAATCAAGAGAAGCATGAAAAGGTAAACAGGAAATAGAAATCATCAAGACTTATTAAAGTTGAATTTTTACATTCCTACATGGAAAGATAATACTTGTAAGTCATGAGACCTTTCTCACTATTAGGGTAGTTGAAGGAGATAGGCGGAGAGACAGAGATAAATTATGTAATTATTGTGTAGTATTGCATATCTAGTATGTGGGCCATATCTTAATTATCATGGTAATATACTCATATGACATTTTGATCATAGTAAATAGTTACTATAGGATGATTGAGTGAATGAATGAATGAATATCGTCTTTGTAAGGTATCATCCCTAGTGCAGGGAAGTACCTCAATGGTAGTTGAATGGATGAATGTAATCTGTCTCGGGTAAAGAAGGGTAGGATTTGCCAGTGACAGGTTCAATCTAGTTTTGACAATTCCTGTGATCCAGGAGGATGAAAGCTAAGTATCTAAAATAAAACCTTTGTCCAATTGTCTTCATAGTATGGCAGCCCTAAGGCTTGGTCTGGTTATAGTATCAGATTTAAATCTGAAAGGGACCTTTATTTATTTTAGCTTTTATTTAGTATTTTATTTTTTCCCCAGTTTTCATGTCAAGACAAGTTTGGACATTTGTTTTTAAAACTTTGAGTCCAAAATCTCCCACTCCTCATTCCCCACCCTCCTCATTCAGAAGGGAAGCAATTTGATGTAGGTTATACATTTGTAGTCATGCAAAACACATCTATAATATCCATGTTGTGAAAGAAAAGGACTTAAAAAAACCCTCAAGAAAAATAAAGTAAAAAAAAATGATCTTCAGTCTGTATTCAGATAACCCTTAAATCTTTCTCTGAGAATGAATAATATTTTTCATGCAAGGGAACTTTAGAAGTCATTAAGGTCAACCTCCTCCTTTTACAGGTGATGAAACAAAGTTGTAGAAATGAAAGTAACTTACCGAGGTTCATATGGGTAATTACTTCTGGATATTTTAACTCAGGTCTTCCTGATTCAAGTACCTTATTTGTTGCATTGTGTTGCCTCTTATGATTATCAACATTGTTTCTGCCTTTTAGCAGTTCACAGAAATTGTCTAACTGTAGGTACCAGCTTTTTTGCACATCAGGAGCCTGTCACTCAGAAAACAACTACTGTTCCTTCAGAAGGATTTTCATTTGTTCAACCTAATCGACCAACAATAGGTTAGAATTAGTGTCTGAGAAAGATATGATTCATTTATTTCTCTGATCGTTGTTAGACCTGTTAGTAATATGCTAGTCTCCCTAATGCCATCCTTAAGGTTATGGCTTACTCCGGAGTTAGCCTGAGAACCTGAGGATGGGGACCCTTGAGTGATTGAGCCTGATTAGGTAAGCATTACAATATACCTACTGTGGACAATTCTGGATTAGACATTGTAAGGGTAATTTGAAAGGAATAAGATAGAATAAAACAGAGACCTATCTTGAAAGAATATTGTGAGAAGGTACAACTCACACACACACACACACACACACACACACACACACACACACACACATGAATGAACTGTTTTGGGACCAATTGCAAAAGCAACCATTTTATGCAAAAAATAAATGCCATGGTGAAATTGACATTGGAATGTGGAGGAGAGAAAGTAATCAAAGAGTGGATAAATTCCATGGGTTTAAGCCAGAAGAGGTCAGATCAAATTTGAAAAATGTTTCAAAACAGATAATATAACTTAAAATGCCTTATTTTTCTTTCCTTAAACTAAGAAGAGCAAAAAAACTGTATTTGCAAAAGCTGAGTGTGTATTTAGTAAGTTGTGTGTGGAAGAAAGCAGCAAGTAGGTTTTTTTTTTTAATCAGAAGGTCATGTGGTGACATTAACAAGAAAAGCAAGGTTGGAGGTAGACACTGGCCTGAGAGGATTTCTAATTGAATCCAGTAGACGTAGGAAATTAATATCAAAGCATTAAGTTATATGGTTAGTACAATTGAGAATGTGGAAAACATTAGGTTGATCTAGTATTTTGTGTGTGTGTGTGTGTGTTTGTCACACACATACACACATATTTTTCCACTACCAGAAATCCACTTTTTCTCCTTTTAAGTCTCTCCCAATTAAGAATGATTTGTTAAAGCATTTCAAAACACATTCCGCATTGGCCACGTGCAAAAAAGAAAAAATTTCACTCTGTACTGAGTGTTTCAAGAAATGGGGAGCATGTTTGATCATTAGTCCTCTGGAGTCATGGTCATTAAACTGATCAGCATTCTTAATTCTTTCAAAGACATGTATCTTTATCATTTTTTTTTGACAAATCATTTTCCTGTTTACTTCATTTTTTTAACTTCTCTTTTTTTACTTCACTCTAAATCAGTTCATATAGGTCTTCCTAGTTTTCTCTGAAACTATTATTATAAGAAATCATTATTTCTTATATTATTATAATAATTATAATAATATATATTATATATAATATAAGAAATCATTATTTCTTATAGCACAATCTATATACTTGTAATGTCTATTTACTATTACTTGTTTAGCTATTATTATTACTTGTTTAACCTTTCCCCAGTGGATAGGTATCCTCTTAGATTCCCATTCTTTGATACCTCAAAAAAGAGCCAAAATTATTTATATATATCTGTAGTAAGAATTAGTTTTGCTTTGGACTAGTACCTCCCCTTAATATGTCTTTCCTCTAATTCCTCTTTTTCCTCCTTTCATAGTTCCCTATTGAGTGAAATGTATTTCTTTACTCAACTTTTTTGTGTATTCTTCCCATCTTTGACTAATTTACATAGTTTGAGATTCAAGTGTCCACCATTTCCCTTTCTCCTTGTTTGTATTGATACTTGCACACCTTGATTATGTGAGGTAACTTCCCCCCACATACAGTGTATTCCTCTTCTCTTTCCATTTTTCTCTTAAGATTATCAGTACATACTAGACTTACTCACAGGCTTTGTCTAATTAGATTCCCTCTATAACCCTTGATGATGATAGGGTTCAGAGGGGGATATGTATTATCTTCTTATTTTTGATTGTAAGCCATTCATCTTTGGTAACTCTTTATCACTGTGTTTATATTTAGTTTTTTATCAGTCTCTTAAGGCCTGCATTTGAACTTCAAAGTTTCTATCTGGATCTTATGTTTTCATCAGGGATGCTTAGAAGTGTCCTCTATTTCATTAAAGGTTCCCCTTTGTATGTTTATATTCAAGGAAGCTTATACTCAAGGTACAGTTGATACAGCACTAGACTTGGATTCAGGAAAACTCATCTATCTGTCTTTGGACATTTACTATTCAGTTCCTCATCTGTAAAATGAGCTGGAGAAGGAAATGGCAAATCACCTCAGTATCTTTGCCAAGAAAACCCCAAAACGGGGTAATGAAAAATCAGACATGTTTATGTTCATAGCAGCATGTTTATATTTCATTTTGCTAGGTAAGTTATATGGTGTAAGCCTTCTGGAATATTGTATTCTAAAATCTCTGTTCCTTTGTATTGATGACTATTACATGAGGAATGATCCTGACTTGACTTTCTTTCTGGCTGCCTGCAGCATTTTGTCTTTGACCTGGAAACTCTGTACTTTGGCTGTATTTCTGGGAGTTTTTAGCTTTGAATTTCTTTTAGGTGGTTCCCATTAGATTTTTTTCTATTGCCTTCTGGTTCTAAGAGATCTGGGCAATTTTCTTTTCATTTGGTACAATGATTCTTACATTTTTTCTTTATCTTTGAGGTCAATTTTTTGTCTGGAAAGCTTTGAATATTCTGCTATGCTTTTAGCCTTTTGATTTTCTTTTTATATTTCTTGTTGTGTCATTGAGTAATTGCTTTTGTTCCTTTCTGATTTTCAGTGAATTTGTTGCTTGAGTAACGTTTTGTAACTTATGCCAGGCTGTTTATTCCCTTTCCAAATCTTTCTTTTGCAGCTCTTATTTCTTTTCCATCATTAAAAAATCATTAAAAAAATTTTTAACTTACTTTTTCTCTTCTAGAAATTCTAGTTGAATTTGTATCCATGCACTCTTTTTCTTTCAGGCTTTGCTTCTACATGTTTTTAGAGTTCTTTGCTTTTGGATTTGTGTCTTGAATCTCCCAATCACCACAATAGCTTTTAATGAGAGAATTCAGTTTTTTGTTTACTCATTCTTCCAGCCTACTTGGGATTTGATGTTAGAATTATGGACTGGTTCTGGAGAGAATATCTAGGCTAGTTCTGCTGTTGTTTTCTTGGGAATTTTGAGTGTTGGTATTTTGGGACAACTCAGGCTGAAGACTTGTGCCACAAAGTGGGAGAGCAAAGTTTGATTACTCCCCACTGCCCCCACCTGTCCTCATGGTATACGTTTATGATCTAGGTTTGGGTCTAAATAACAGTCAGCTGCTACTGTATTCATTCTTTATCATCTAGCCAGGAATTTCATCTGTTTCAGTGACAGAACTGTAGGTTTCCCCTTTTGGTCTGGAATTTCTGCTCTATTTATTCCTCTGGAGGCTTCAGGTTTGCGGAGAAACTAGATCTGAGAATTTTCTCTGTTCCACATCACTGCTTCTTGCTTCTGGACTTTGTCCTTCATGCTACACTGTCCAGTCTCTCTATGTGGGAATGCGACTTTGTTTCTCATCCTCTCAGGTTGCCCTGGATCTGGAACCTGAAATGGGATGGTAGACAGCAAAGCTGTCAGCTGGAACCCTGTTTTTCTCATGATGCCCCATTGTATGTTTAGGATCTCTCTTGTCCCATTTCACAGCTTTTATCTGTACCTTGATCAGTGTTCCTCTGGCAGTTTATTTCTGGCCAGACCCCATCTCCAGTGTCCACAGAGAGCTGTGCTGACTTGGGTTATACACAATATTTATTTTAACTTATTTCTTGGATATCCACATCAGGTTTCTCTCTGTTTAGAGCAGGTTTGTTTTTTTTTTGGTGTGGGGAGGGGGCATGAAGGGAGGTTATTATATTGTTTTCTACTACTTTGCCATATTGGTTCCACCTCCCATCAAAAGTCCCATTGATGTGAGATTTAGTTATTTATTTTGGAGATTGTGTGGGAAATTTTAAATTAATTTACTGATGGAGAAAATAATTCAAGTAATATTATAATTAGTTTTACTAGATAGGTTAAATTTTTAATCAATTATTAGATATTAAATATTTTGAGAGTATTTAGAATTTTAGGTACCAAAGATCTTTTTATTTATTTATTTTTGGGAGGACTGGGTTTCTCTCTTACTTATGACCCTGTATGGATTTGCATAGAAACTTTGACCTGCTTAATTTCAGATGAGGATTGGTTGACGTCTCTTTAGACTGCATGGTTTCTGGTAGCCCTAGCCTTTCTAGGTCTCACCATATGGGTACTGGATTAGCTACAGAGAACTAATTGACTTTAGACCGAATGTAACTTATAATTTCTATGCTCAAGAGATCCACCAGTATCAGCCTCCCCAGTAGCTTGGCCTACAGGCATATATAACTATGTCTGGCTTAAATAGCTTAATTAATCTTAATGGATAATTCTTTGGTTTTCATCAGTAAAGTTTATGTTGACTGACAGTAACAAGCTTTTGATGAAACTATTATCAAGAACTGAGACCTAAAAAAATTTGTTCTGAGTATTTCTTGATGAAGTCTTTTTGGTTCCCCCTCCCCACTTTATCTTTTCAATTACATGTAAAGATAACTTTCCACATTAGCTTTTATAATATTTTGAATTCCAACATTTTTTGCTCTCTCCCTCCTCTGCCACCTCCCCAAGACATCATGCAATCTGATGTAGGTTATAAATATACAATCATATTAAACATATTTCCATATTAGTCATGTTATGAAAGAAGAAGTAGAATAAAAGGGAAAAATCAGAACAAAGAAAAAAAAACAAAGAGAAAATAGTATGCTTTGATCTACATTCAAACTCCATAGTTTTTTTCTCTAAATAGTCATACCATTTTCCATAATAAATCTTTTGGAATTGTCTTAAATCATTGTACTGCTGAGAAGAGCTAAGTCTGTCAAAGCTGGTCATCAACCATGTTGTTGTTACTATGTACAGTGTTCTGGTTTTGCGCACTTCACTCAGTATCAGTTCATGTAAGTCTTTCCAGGTTTTTCTGAAATTTGCCTGCTCTTTATTTCTTACAGCGCAATAGTGTTGTGTTGCATTCATACACCACAACTTGTTCAGCCATTTCCCAATTGATGGACAACTTCTCAAATTGCATTTCTTTGCTACCACAAAAAGAGCTGTTGTAAATGGTTTTGTACAGGTGGGTCCTGTCCCCTTTTTTATGATCTCTTTGGGATGCAGACCTAGGTAGTGACATTGCTGGATCAAAGGATATGCACTGTTTTATAGTCCTTTGTGCATAATTCCCAATTGCTGTATAGATCGCTTTAATCAGTAATGATGACTTTTTGAAATGGAATGAGCAGGACTTGGACATGAAAACCATAAAACCCATCAATGTCTTAGTGCTCTGCCTTCAGTACCCATTTTTTTCCTATTCCTTGGTTGTTACATACATACATTTGACAAGATAGCATGTCCCAGAGTCATCCAAGCAATTTGTAGCCTGTGGGTAGTGAAAGCTTGGGATACAAACCACTATGTGTAAGCAATTGTCTTATGGTTTGGCAATATCCATAGTCTTCTCTTTTTTGAATAATTGCCCTTTGGTGTTTCCATTATCACAGGGGTAGAGAATCTGTGACCTCGATGCCACCTTGAGGTCCTCCAATGTGGCCCTTTAACTGAATTCAGGCTTCACAGAACAAATTCTTTTATTAAGGGGTGACAGTAAAGGGCCACAGGTGAGGACTTGGGGGGGCCACATGTGACCTTGATGCTGTAGGCTTCCCATCCCTGAATTCTAGAGCTTATAACGGCCAAGTTTCGCAGCTGTTTTACTTCTTGAAATTTACCTGTCTGTAGTTCATCTTGAGAGGGCAAGGTTATTTTATCTTCTAGGATGACAGTTTCCTAATTAAGCTTAAAAGAGATATAGCCAGTCCCTCTTATCCTTTCCAGATACCTAGAAGGAGAGATATTTGCCTTGCTTAGAGAAACTGATCAGGAATTTTCTTGTGATACTCAGTATTCTACATCATTGTGTTTATGGAGAATCTCTCTGGTCTTACTTTGAAAGCAGTATAGGAAGGTGTGATACGAATAGAACAGCTTCCCATATGAAAAAGCAATCCTGATCCATGAGTATATGTTATATACAATTACGATTTTCATGATTAAGGTTACCAACCAATTTGGGGGTCAAAGAAGATATTCTGGGAGCAAACAGAAGTTTGGTTCACTAATCATGGAGTATAGACTACTGGGAATGTTGTCTAATTTTATGAAGAAACTAACGAGAAATTTGCTTCAATGGCATAGGCGTTCTATGAGTCGGGGTTTTGTTTTGTTTGTTTTATTTTTTGAGATGGTTGGTTAGAATGTGTGGAGAGCAAAGATGTTATTTCATATTTGAACAAATCTTATAATAGTAAACAGAAAGGATGCCTACCTACTATTACATGATATCTGCCTGACTACTCAAATTGATTTGTTTTCCCCTTTGGCCTGGGACTTCTACCATCTAAACTCTACCCTTGTTCACCCAACATTAAGGCAATTCTGTCTATATGACTACCAGGTTGACTTTGTAGAGGAAAAGAACACTGTATTTGGAATCAAAGGACTTGGATTTAAATCCCATACCCTCTACTTACAGAACACAAATTTTGTCACCTTTGGCAAATTATTTCTTTGACCTCTTTAGCTTCCTTACCCCCGTCTTTTTTTTGAGGTGGGTAGCATGGACTAGATAAATTCTAAGTGCTTTTCTGTAACTAAGTCTTTGATCCTGTTAGGTTAAGTATGAAATGGAGGTTCATGTCTCATTCTTTTCTCCTTTGAGCTCTTAGAATAGTGCACTCCTGCCAATACTTGACTTACAACATTCCTACCATATCAGTTTTCTGGTCACCCATAGGCTTTTTGACCCTCCTGGGACTTTAGCCTTGGAGCCTTTTGGGCTACTACTTCACACCGCAGAACCCTACAGTCAATATTTGTCCCTTGCTCACCTGATCATGCTTTTTTTGCTCAAATTGGTGATCATGCTGGAGATTTCCTTTTCCTTTTGGATACCTCTTTCTTATTTGTTTCTGGCTGATTTTTTGGTTCAGTTTTGAGGTAGAAGTCACTCATTGTCCTTTCTTGATGAATTTCTTCGTCATTATTTGGACTAGTATGAAATTCAGGTTTATGTCAGAGTTGAGATAGCAGACTACTTGGTTGGTAGTCATTTCACAAAAATCTTAGAAAAAGAAAAATGAACATTATGGAAGAGACTGAAGGGAGAGAAGATTGCCCCAGATCACTTATAATAATGGAAATCCAAGTTAAAATTACTCAGAGTTCTAGACACGCATAGCAAAGTACTAAAAATGACATAAAATGGGAATAGCTAATAGTGTAGGGCTTGTAGAAATACATCATTGGTGGAGTTGTGAATTGATCCAACTCTTCTGAAAAGCAGTTTGAAATTATGTGAAGGAAGTGACAAAAAATTCCATACTCTTTCACTCAGATTTATTTATCAGCCAGATAATTCTTCAAGAAAGTCAGAGAAAGGTCCAAAATACACCACAGTGTTCATAGGAATACTTTTTTTGTAGTAGCAAAAAATTAGAAGCAGTTGCCCATAAATTTGGGAATAGCTAAATAAATTCTGGTACAAGAGTGTACTTTCCTTCAATAAAAATACCCTATAAATATGAAGAATTAGTTGGAAACCTATGAAGGCATATAAACTAACGCAAAGTTAAGGAGAACCAGAAAACAATATGTAAAGTGACTACAGTGATGTAAAGAGAAGGAAAAATAGTAATGAAAATAGTAATAATGATAGCTTGTATTTATATAGCTTTGTACTTTTAATCCATGTGCTGCATTTAGCAGTGTACTAAGTGCTTTGCAGATATTAGCATATACAACAACATGGGAGCTAGTTTCTGTTATCCCCATTTTAAAGTTGAGGAAACTGAGGCAGGCAGAGGTAGAGGTAGATCAGATTTGAACTTGTCTTCCTGACTCCAAGCCCAGTGCTCTATCCTCTACAACATCTAGACCCTTAGTTCTATCAATAGTACCCTTCCTGCCTTGTCTCCATATGGAAACCTTTTGGTTATTGTATGGTTACTCAAGTGGCCTAAACACATTCACTATGTCATAGTGTCCCTGACTTCATATTCATGGGACATTTTCATTCCTTAGGTGGCCAGAAGCAGTGTCAAGGGAGGCAAGAACCTCTCAGGTCCTGGTGACAACTGTGTTGCCATTTAGGAATCATTGTTGCTTTTCACCGAGTAAGTGTAGATGAAGACTTCCTTTGCCACATATCAGCCATGCTAGTTGGAGCTCCATCTACTGGGACAATTTGCCAAGAACCCTGTTCTCTGTTGGATTAGTAGCTGGTAAAGTCTGATTCCATATACCTCTCTCAAAGGATATCATTGTTAAACCAGGGAAAATGGTGTTCCTCGGGAGCCAAGTCCAATAGTCGAAGAAGCAGGATTCCTGGATTTGGAGGAGCTATCATTCTCTGTCCTAGTCTCATCCTATTGTAAAAGGATGTCTATTAGTGTACCAGTGCAACATCTCCCAGGACAGTTTTAGTAGTGCTTCCATCAGCTGGCCAGCAATTGCTTTAAAAAAAAATCATTGCCATACTTCAGGAACCACACCCAAAGTTCTTTCTTTGAGGGTACCGTTACCTTTGGCCTGTCTAGCAAGGGGGTAGGCTCTATGCTTCCTCTATGCCACACTCCCATTCTCTGAATGCCTCTTTTCACTGATGGTAGTATTTGCCCAAGTCACAGCAGTCCTGAGCTCCTGCTCAGAATTAATCAGTTAGCCTACACCTGTAGAGTTGTGTGTGCCTTAGTTTCATCATATGTAGAGTGAGCTGGAGAAGGAAATGACAAGCCATTCTTGTATTTTTGCCAAGAAAACCCTAAATGGGACCACAGAGTTGGAAATAACTGAACAAAACCAAAATGTATTTGTGTGTGTGTGTGTGTATATGCTATACACACACATACATACATATAGGCATACAGAAAAGATGAAAGAATGTAGGGAGGAAGATCTCATTTTATGTATGTAGGAGAAAAAGGAAGGTGCCTATCTTTGAAGTAGTAAATGCACTTTGTGTGTGAAATATCTACACCTGTAGAGTTGTGTTGCAATAGGAAGCCATTTTGATGGGGCTTCATCCAGAAGGAAGGATCTAATTGTTCCTGACACAGATTGGTAAAAAAGCTTGGCATGCCATGTGGGGGCATATAAATCCAATCTATCAAACTTATTTCCTTTGGGAACTTCCTCTCTTGCAAATTCTCATGGGGAGCTGGCTGTGATGGGAATTCATCTTTATGAGTTGTGTTCCAAATAACTCATCTGGACTCCTTAAAAAAAAGACAAGGGGAAGTTTCCATCTGGCAGCTCTAATAAAGTTAGCTAACTATAACAGTAAATCCATATACAGCTCCTGCAGAGCGCCTCCCAGCATTAGCTAAACCCCTCAGGAGCCATTGCTCCATTGACTTGTCAGGTTTGTCAGAGCTGCTGCAGTGGACCCACTTCCTTGGTGTAGAATCCTTATCTGCCCCCTGCTCCCCCAGGACAAAGAATCCCCTTTCTCCCAGGAACCAGTAATAAGACAATTTGGGGGCTACTCAGTGTCTTCACTTTTGGTTTTGTGTCATGGTTCTCTTGCTGGTAAGATGTGACAGAATTACATACTCTGATGAGAGACCATATGAGGGGTTCTTAGCTGTAACTTTCCAGTCCCCACCCTCATCTGGTGAAATCATTTCACTTTAATGACCACCCAGTTCTGATGGATGATCTTAGGCATTCATTGAATCATCCCTAGAAGCTGAGATCCCAGTCTCTAAATCCAGAGTGTGCTGAGCCAGTTCACTTACAGTATGGTCAGCTACCACCAGGGAATTGAATGCTCAACTTCTTTTCTTTACACTCCTAGACAGTCTTATCCCACACCCACTCAGCAAAGGTTCCATGTAAATGGAAGCCTGCTCCTTGTGTCATTGATGAGACTCATATGTGAAACAAAGGTCCCTTGAGAACTGATACCACTTTCCACTATTGACCGTTTGATCACAACTGAACTACAATATAGCCACAAGGTCATATCTTTTTATCCTATTCACAAACCATACCAAATGTCTGCGTGGGACCTAACACCAATATTGTATCCAGGTTTTGATTTTAGGATAAAATGAGGCAAGCACAACTCACTGAATAGTTAAGGAAACATTTACTTTGCCATAACATAGCAAGAATATGTAATAAAGATATTTTGGCACTTTGCTTCTATAGACATGGCCCTGTCTTGTCTCCATACAGAAACATACCTGGTCAGCCTCACAGGGTCTGTTGATTCAAATGTCTTCCAAAGTGGAGAATTCCCATTTTATCTGAATGGGACATTTTATTCCCCAAAGTACCTGGAAAGCTGTGTCAGTTGAGGTAGGGTCTAAGCAGGTACTGGGAACAACTTTGTTGTCTTTTAGGAAAAACTAATCCTGTTGTATCTCTTTTTCTAGAAGAAGCAGAACTCTGATGGAAAGTCTTCTTATACTTTGTAGAGGTGGAATATGACTGTGGAACACTGCATGAAGTAGTATTGGTTAGTTTTATAGCACTACTTTCTCTCCCCACCCTTTTTTTTCATGTTAAAAAGAATAGCTTTCTGGGATTATATTGTTAAATAAAGTGATTTAAAAGAAAAAGATAGGCAATTTTTAATTAATCATTGGACATCTATGTGTATATATGTACATGGCAACTAGTTTGTATAGTGGTTAGAACACTGGGCCAGGACTTATGACCTAAGTTCAAATCCTGCCTCAGATACAAGCCATGTATCCCTGGGAAGTCACATAACCCTATTTGCCTCAGTTTCCTCATCTATAAAGTGAGCTGGAGAAGGAAATGGCAAGCCATTCTAGTATCTTTGCCAAGAGAACACTAAATGGGATCACAAAGAGTTGGATATACTGAGCAAAAAAACAAAATGTATTTGTGTGTGTGTGTATGCTATATGTGTATATATGTATGTGTGTGTGTGTATATGTATAGGCATGCAGAAAAGATGAAGGAATATAGGTAGGAAGATTTAATTTTATGTATGTAGGAGGAAAAGGAAGGTACCTATCTTTCTTTGGGTAGTAAAGGCATTTTGTGTGTGAAATATCATGTGTTCTCATACTGTTTATGTTTGGATTTGTTTTGCTTTTACTGTTTTTCATTGTTATAAGTGAAAGTTTTCTCAGAGTAGTGTAATGGGGAATTATATGCAGAAATAGACAGCAGTGTATTTAAAATATCCATACACACACATTGAAGAGATAAAGGCTTTAACCAGAGATAAAGAGCTAATTCTAATTTTGCTTTATTTGCTTACTCCCAAATCCAGCCTGTCCACAATTTAAAAGCAGGGAGTTCAACGCCATGGTCCATGTTGTTTTTTTGTTTTCAGAAGATACCAGAGAAATAAGAAGTAAAATCCCTGCCCGTAGAAATGTAAAATCAAACAGAGGATACTGAAAATGCATACATGAAAAATATTAAATGCTTTTCTAAGCATGCAAGTTAATATTTCTTCCTCCACTCCAGTTAATGTTGGTCCCAGATATTTGATTGAATAAATCAATCAGAAATGTAAACTAGATATATAAAAACTTTAATAAATTTGAGAGGAATGAAATATTTTGATCAGTGGATAAAGACAGATAGGAAGACACATAGTAAATATATTATAATTATTTGAAAGACTCACACAACCTCTCTGGGACTGAATAAAACATTAAGCCAATTCAGAATATCAAGCCATCAGCAGACCAGTTTAATGATGACAATGCTTCAGCTGTGCCCTTGGAAGAAAATCACTTGTTGGGGGAAGGGAGTAGTTCAGGAGAGTTTCTCTTTTCTCACCTCCCCAAAAAGATAATAGGAGTTTGAGAGATCATAAAATTCTATCAGAATTCTCACCATCAACCAGAGTTGGTAACAGAGTCCACTGGAGATCAGAGCAGTGGCCAGAGGAGTTGGGAGGTGACCAAGCAGAGACAGCTGGTAGTTCAGTAAAGCCCTGGACCTGGAATCAGGAAGATTTGAGAACAAATCTGGCTTCAAACGTTGACCAGTTGTATGAACCTAATCAAATCACTTAACCTCTGTTTGTCTCAGTTTCCTCAACTGTAAAAATGGAGATAATAAAAGCAGCTACTACCTAGGGTTGTTGTAACTCATAAAAGTGAGTTATTTGCAGTGTTTATCGTGGAGCCAGTTGTTCTTCCTTTTTTTAAGAAGACCAGTGACATTTCGATTCTGAGGTCAGGGTACAGTCGTGTGTTCAGCTGTGACTGATCAGTCAAATATGAGTTTCCAAGGCACTACTACTAATTGGACATAAGTGGTCCATTACAACATTTAGGATCCAACTGGCTCTGAATTTGTGCAGCTTATGTTTCCTTTTTTCTGTTCAAGTTCTGTTTGCATATGGAGTACAGTGCCTCCTTTGTTGTTTGCAAGCCATTCTGGGCAGTCCTGTACCCATTTCCTATGTGTCACAGTCATTTATTTTTAATTTATGAAATAAAACAAGCTTTTCCATAACATTGTAGAACAATTTTTAAAATGATCGCCCATGAAGTTGCAAATCTATTACATACAATTTGATAAATTTATCATGTAAATCCTCTCCCCTGAGATGACTACCATTAGACACAAATGTGTGTGCGTGTGTGTGTATCCATCTAAATGTAAAATTTTTCTTTATATACTTCATTTTATCAGTTCTTTCTCTTGATGCAGGTATTGTCTTCCTTCATATGCAGTCTTTGTAGTTAATTTGGGTATGAATAATAGTGAAGATGACAGCCTCTCACTGTTGTTCATAAAACAATATTACTGTTAGTCTATAGAAAATTCTCTCAGTTCTTCTCATTTCGCTCTTTATTATTTTTGTGCAAATCTTTCCCTGCTTTTTCTTTAAATCATTGAGCTCATCATTTCTTGGAGCACAGTAATACTCTATTACAATCATATACCACAACTTGTTCAGCCATTCCCTAACTGATGAGTATCCCTGCAATTTCCAATTCTTTGCCACCACAAAGAGAGGTGCTATAAATATTTTAAAATATTTAGGTTCCTTTTCTCTTTCCCTAATCATCTTTGGAAATAGATCTAGTACTGATACTGCTGGTTCAAAGGGCCTACAGAGTTTTACAAGTCTTTCCAGATTCCTTTCCAATATTCTCTCCAACTTTTGTCACTTTCCCCTTCAGTTCTTTTAGCCTATTTTGTAGGTATAAAATGGTAGCTCAAGGTTGTTTTAATTTATGTTTCTCTAATCAATAATGACTTAGGATGTTTTTTTCAATATAACTACAAATTGTTTTGCTTTCTTCATTGTAAGACTGCCTATTCTTTCTTAGATTTTAGAAAAGAATATTACTAATTGAGGTCTTGATATGAGGGATCTTAATGGAACTCACACCCTTGGGATGGTATTAGAAACTCAGCTCCTTAAGGTAACCCCTAGGACCTTGCGAAAAGTAATAGCAGCCTTATTAGCATCCTAGTCTGTTAGTATGTGGGAGGACAACTTGGGAGAATTAGCTCCTGTGGGAAACAAGGAAGAAGTTCTGTTTCCACAGTTTCTAGTGATCCAGAGTTGTGACCTAGCATGGTCAGGTTAGAGGTCAGAAACTTGTGCGCAGGCTTGATGAGGTATTTGAAGGAAAGTCTATCAGAGAGAGAACATCAAGTCATGTGGCAAAGGATGGTGTGGCAGGAGGTCCAAAATTTAGAGCAGTATAAGAAGCTTCCATTGGTCTGAACAAATTATAGTCTTCTTGTACCCTTACTTGGAAGCTACCCATTCATTCAAGGGGAATGAACATAGAAGGCACTCCCTCCTGCTGAAGAGGGGTGGAGTCAACTTTGACCAAAGTGTTCGTGAAGTTCCTCTGAACTCTACTGTAATAAATTTCCTTGGTACCTTTTTTGTGTGTCAGCCATGTTTCTAACATCTTCAAATGGAATTTGACACTTTTACAGAAACATAAACAGGTCCTAAATAATTTAATATGTTATACACACACACACACACACACACACACACACACTCTATAGATGTACTGAGCGAATCAATTCCTATTTTTTTTTTTATTACCGAGTTATAAATGCACTGAAGGTACAAAGCTTGCCACTGCCCTATTCAGGAAGATAAATGTCTCTCAGATTACTGTCATAGGGGAAAAATAAGATTCTCTGTACACTACTTAAATGGCAGTATATCCTCACCTGCAACCCATTTTTATAGAGATCTTCTGTTTTATATTTGTGTTATTTTGATTTTTTTTATCATTAATATGTGTGGACTATGAAAGGGAAAAAATGCCAAAAGACTTCATGAAATTAAACTGTATAACAGCAAAGATGGTAAAGGAAGTAATTTTGGATCAGAGTAAAACCTTATTAATAAATAATTTGAATACAGTCATACTTTTATGTCTATATAACTTACTAATCTAATCCACCAGCAGCTGAATCCATTATTTCGTTGGCCAGTCAACACCTTCTCAACAACTTAGTCACCTAGAACTCTATGTGTCAGAGGCACACTTGGATTCATGTCCTTCTAGCTCTACTATATGCTCTTTCCCTGCTATACCACAGTACCTTCTGTGTATGTATATGAGAAAAAAGTTAGAATGAAATATTAGTCATACCCTTCTGTTACGCAGATGAGTTAGCCAAGGTCCTAAAAAGTTAAGTGATTTGCCTAAAGTCACACAGTGACAAGAGTTGCAGTTAAAATCCAAGTTTATTAACTCCCGATTGAGTGCTCTTTCTGCCATATCTATCTTACTCTCTTAATAATTATGTATTTTATTGAGGAATATGCAAAAGGAATGCTGTAAATGACAATTTGAATGCAGTACCTTTCGTTTGTGGCAAATTAAATTAATTTATTCCAGCCTTTTATGTTTTGTACATCTCCCATATTGTCCTCTCCCAAGATTTCCAGGCTTTCTTTATGGACTTTTCCTCATTATGCAGAACAACTTACCTTGTGTAACTGAAATGCCTGACCCTTCTCGCTTTCCACCTAGTCATTCTCTCTGCCTTTGTGCTCTATGTAAACCTTGTCCCCAGTCCTTACTGGGGTACCCCAGCACTTGCTGCTCAGCATCCTGAGCTGCAACTCATGTGCCTCAGTTTTGTTGTATTGACTGTTTTCATGTAAAAGTCATATTCACAGAAGGTGTAAAGGATTGGAGTTCACATTTTCTCCAGTTGGGAAGAAGAAAACCCTGCTCTTATCTCATGGGCAAAATTTGTCCAGGAACTTAAAGAGTGGTATTTGACAAAATAAAATTCACCGATATTTCAAAAGAAAAGCATTAACTAGACCAGTCTAATTAGGCTTTCCCCCTGTACCTTTATACCTCTTCCCAATGCTTTGAAGAGTGTCCAAGAAGTAAAAATTCCTAGTCATAGCTAGTCAAAGCCATAATTAGGTCATTTAAGAAGCCTTTTATATTTTTTGTGTATGGGCCAAGAAAACCCCCCAGAAACCAGGACTGTATTTGTGACCGATTGTGTAACAGGTTATTTTAGTTTTCTGCTCTGTGGAAAGTGTAATGCATTCCATAAAAGAATTTTAATGAACAAAGGGTTCTCAAGGAGTCCTTTCAGGAAAAACTGAAGGAATTTTTCTTAGATCGAACTGCCGAGGTAGGGTTAGGGAGTCAGGGAGGCTGAAATTCTCCCGAGGATATCGTGAAGTTTTTATGTTTCTAAAAGACTAATTACTACTTGAGCAGGGTGAGAGGTCAGAGAGAGTAGTGTATCTGCTCAAGAAAGAATATATGACTCGGAATGAGTTCATCTTCCCTAAGAATGGGGCCTGAATAGAGAGGAACTCACCTATGGTCCACTTATTGGAAAGGGGAGTTGGGAGAAGGATGGATGTGTATTTTCAGTGCCGTCAGGGCACAATGAATTTTTGTGTTTTAGGATTTTCCTCTAATCTCATTATACTAGTTGTGGTCCTGTGTTAAATCTTTTGTAAGATAGATATACATTAATTAAACATTTATTAAGCCCAAGGTGTTCTGCAAAGGAATGGGTATACAAAAATAGAAGTAAGGTTGTCTATATCCCAAAAGAACTTCCGTTCTACTTGGGATCGTGTGTACATATATAAGTAAATAAAAGAGTGATCAATAATATAAAGTGGCTACTGACTCATTGGGGAATCAGGAAAGGTCCCTTGAAGGTGGTGGCACTTGAATGAGCTAGGGGAAAGCATTCTAGGTATGAAGTACAGACTGAAAAGATATAGTGACTGGAGATAGAATGTGTTCTATGTCTATGAGAGGCAGTTAGGTGTGTGTTCATTCTTCGCTGCCGAAGAACACTATGCCATCAGAGAAATAATGACATGACTTGCACTTAGTTTTGAGTGAGGGAGGGCTGTGCAGGTCACCACCCTCACTTCTCCAGAGCCATCTGAATCCAGTGACCAGATATTTATCAGGATGACTGGAGATGAGCCAGGATGAGGCAATTGGGGTTAAGTGACTTGCCCAAGGTCACACAGCTAGTGAGTGTCAAGTGTCTTAAGTGAGATTTGAACTCAGGTCCTCCTGACTCCTGCACTGGTGCTCTATCCACTGCACTACTTAGCTACCCTTGGCAGTTAGGTGTAAGCATCTTGGAAAGACAGGCTTTAAATGCCAAAGAGAGAAGCAGCAACAGTTAAGCAAGAGTTCCACAGAGTCCAAGATTTCTAGGGGAAAGAAAAAAAATAGCTCTTTTTACACAGGAGTACATGGCTAATTAGACTCTTGTCCATCTCAAGTGTTGTCTTTCATTGAAAACTCATATCCGAAGGTTCTGCTCATCCAGAAGTACTTGGAAGTTGGGGGTAGGAAGGGAATGGGCTTCATTCCCTTTTATCCAAAGTGTCATGATACCCATTGGGTTTTATAGGGTCAACAGGCTTCTGAGCTTCCGTCCATCACAGGAACTAGGTAGCTAGTCATAGTATTGTCTAAATCAACCCAGCATCTCCTTAGCTATGATTTCTCTGTTGTTGCCTGGGGATGCTACTTGTGACATAGAACTACAAAGGGATAGAGCACAATGGCTACACCTTCTCTTGGGGTGATAAGGAAATTTTGATCTTTTGAATACTTATCCTTTTTTTTTGTTCTTCAGTTTCCCAAGCCCATCGCAAGTCAGAAAAGAATGACTTGGATTAGATGTCATCCAGTGTGACTTAGTGTGACTTAAAATATCAACATATTTTAGGATTCTAGAAAAGCATGTTGTGTTCAGGAAGCCTGAGTGACCAAGTTATATTGGCAGTGTTGATTGATGTGGAAGAAATTGTCCTGCTTCTCTGACCCTTGCTTTGAACGATTTGATCTTTTTTCTTTTTCTTTGATTTCTTTGAGGGCATATCTGTATTAATGGTATAGCTGGGTCAAAGGGTATGCACAATTTGATAAATTTCTGGGTATAGTACCAAATTTCTTTCTAGAATGGCTGGGCCAAGTCATAGCTCTACTACCAGTACAGTAGTGTGCCTGTTTTCTCACAGATTTGCCATCATTATTATTTTCCTTTTCTGTCATCTCTGCCAGTCTAATAAGTAAGAAGTTGAACTTTAAAGTTGCTTTAATTGTAATTTTCAAATTATTAGTGATTTAGAGCATTTCCATGTGATTGTTGGAAGCTTTGATTTCTTCCTTTGCAAGTATTTGATCGTGTCCTTGACTATTTATCTGTTAGAGTGATTATCAATAGTAACAGTTTCTCTTTCCCTCCCAGCTTGATTTAGTTAATATTTTTTTCATTTGCTTATTAAAGGGCCATTCCCTGACTACTTCTTAAAGAGGCCTATTCGTTCAATGGACTTTACCTTCGCTCTGAGTGAATACCTGAAAAGGCCAAGGTCCTCCACTTCATCCTGGCCTGTCTCCAGTCATCCTGATGAATGTCTGGTCACTGGATCCAGATGGCTCAGGAGGAGAAGGTGAGGCTGGTGACCTTGCACAGCTCTCCCTCACTCAAATCAAAGTCAAGTGCAAGTCATGTCATCATTTCTCTGATGTCATGGTCTTCTTCGAAAATGAAGGACGAACACAAGAACAACAATTGGAGATGGCTCTTAATCTTATAAGTTAACTCAGTTCCATATGTATCTTGGACTAAAGTGAAAGGAGAGTTGGTACATGAATTTGTTTTCTTTGCAGATGATCGTGCAGTCAATGCAGCTTCTAAAGCTGAGATGCAACAAAGTAAGGATGGAATTTCTGCTGCTTGTGCTAATTTTGGCCTGACAGTTAACACCAAAATAACACAGGTGCTGCACCAGCCAACACCACACCACCATCCATACAGGGAACTATCAGTTACAGCAAATGGAAAAAGTTTTCAATACTGTGAATAAGTTCAGTTACCTGGGCAGTATCCTTTACAGAGATGTACATACTGATAATGGATTGATGCACAAATAGCTAGCTCATTGTTTGGGAGACCTTTAAAGCAAGGTTTGGGAGACTTTAAAGGAAGGTTTGGGAGAGAGGAGTAAAACTTGACTATCTTCCCTGTTGTGCTAACTTTATTGTTTTATGCCTGTCAAGCTGGATACTATATCAGTGCCATGCCAGGAAACTGAATTGCTTCTATTTGAATTGTTTGGGGAAGATTCTGATAATGCCCTGATAGGATCAGGTACTGATTACTGAGGTCCTTTCTTGACCTAAACTGCCAAACATTCAAACTCTACTGCAGAGTGCAGTAGGACTTAAGGACACGCCATGATGTTAGAATGCCAAATGTACACTTGCCTAAAAGACTACTTTATGGAAAACTCCCACAAGGCAAGTGCTCACATGGTAATCAGAGGAAGTGATACAAGGACACTCTCAAGGTCTCTCTGAAGAACTTTGTAATTGATTGCATGATATGGGAGACATTGGCAACAGGGACTGCCCAGTAGCCATACCCACATCAAATTAGGTCTTGTGTTCTATGAGCAAAGCAGAATTGCAGTAGCTCAAAGGAAATGCAAGATGCTCTAATTTAGAGAATCTACCTCAAATGTTCACATGGACTATTTGTGCCCAAACTGTGATAGAATCTTTCAAGCTTGTCTAATAAGCCTCAGTCAGACACAATAACTTGACTATAACATAGTGATGTCATTTTGATCTCCTTTGAGAACAAAGGACAACAACCATGTACCTTGGAAATGAGATCTTTATCAGAATAATTTTTTGCAAAGATTTTTTTTTACCCCTAGTTACCTCTAAGCATCCCTTCAGCCACTAAAGTGATTTTCCTTAATCTCAGATCTGATCATATCACCCTGCTACTCACTAAACACCAGTGGCATCCTACAAAATATGTCCATTTTGACCTTATCTCAGTATTGTAAGATGTTGGTGTATTCCTATTTTCTGCCAAATGATTTTTCCGTTTTCCCTGCACTTTTTGTAAAATAGTGTGTTTTTATCAAACATTAGATTACTATGGTCATTTCTTACTGTGTATTGTGTACTTAATCTGTTCCATTGATCCACCTCTCTATTTCTTAGCCAGTACCTGATTGTTTTGATGATTAATAGTTTGTAATACAGTTTGAGATCTGATATGGCTAGTTCACCTTCCTTCACATTTGTTTTCATTGATTCCCTTGATAATCCTGACCTTTTGTTCTTCCAGATGAATTTTATTATTTTTTGTAGTTCTCCAAACTAAATTTTTGGTAGTTTGGTAGGCATGGTGTTGAATAGGTAAATTAATTTAGGTTGAATTGTCATTTTTATTACATTAGCTTGGCCAATCCATGAGCTAATGATATTTTATCCAGTTGTTTAGATCAGATGTTATTTGTGTGAAAAGTGTTTTATAACTGTGTTTGTATAGTTCCTGGGTTTGTCTTGGCAGGTAGACTCAATAGTATTTTATATTGTCTACAGTTATTTTAAATAGAATTTCTGTTTTTCTCTCTTGCTGGTGAACTTTTACTATGTAGAAATGCTGATGATTTATGTGGGTTTACTTTATATCTTGCATCTTTACTATGGTTTTTAATTATTTCAACTAGTTTTTAGTTGATTCTCTATAATTCTCTATTTCAAGTTATCCTCCTTCATGTATTTTCTATTCCAGTCATATCTTCCTGACTCAAGTCTAGGGCTTTATCCTTCGTAGCATATAGCTGTCATTTACAAGCACATATTTATGTATATACAAACACACATGTAAACATACATGATTTCCCAATTTTACACACACACACACACACACACACACACACACACACACGCCAACGAGGTGACACAGTGGATAAATAAATATAAGTCTGTGCAAGTGTGGTAGAGATGTTTTAAACCATAATTGTGGCAACTCATATCTAGTACCTGGGAACAGGAGAATGCTATGGCTATGGATCTTGGGGAATTGAACTCTAAGAAAGGACAGTTGAAAGAAATATTGACTGGTATGGGCTATGCTTTAGGCTAAGGCAAGGGTTCCTAAAATTTGTGGGAATGTTCATGAACTGAGGGTCTTTTCTTTTTGGTGATCCATCAGCTCCATCATATTTATTTTGTTAAACATTTCCCAGTTGTGTTTTATTCTGGTCCAGGCTTGGGAGTTTGATACATCTTGATTAGATTACAGCCAGGTTGGATGTAATATTCTCTGATTGAAGGTTGATAGGAGAGGCAGTGTGGTATGATACAAAAGAGCTCTGATCTGGAATTGAGGATATTTGTTCAAATTCTCCTGTTCTCTCTTCTTCCCTGTACAATGGTGGGCAGTTTATTTAACATCTCTGAGCTTCAGTTTCCTCATCTATAAAATGGAGGGGTCAGATTGGATGGCCTCAAAATCCTTCCCAGATGCATATCTAAGATCCTGTGTGAATTATAAAATGCTTTTTGTTCTTTAAAACTAAGGTAACATAGTGTCAATTCTTAATAGACACACATGGATTATAAACTGCTTTATTATGAAGCAGTAATATTCCTAATAACACCAACTGTTAAAAATTTTTTTTAGGATGAGAAGTAACTCTTATGGACAACATGTGCCAAAGCTCATCAAGCAGTAGCACATTTTGAAAAAATATGCTCCTGAGAAAGTTATGTTCTAGAATATTAATTAGTAGGGTTCTAGCTTTCATGGACTCAGAATAGTAGAATTGAATAGAGAATTCTGTTATCCTGCTTTTTGTCACTAGATGAAATCAAGTAAAGAATTACTGAGTACATTTCCAGAGCAGAAGAAGAAAAGACCTTTTTGACCTTGAAATGTAACCTTTACTATATTTCTACTGGGGAAAAATATTAAAACTGTACAAATTCTAGTGTTTAGGGTTTTAAAAGTGGCATATCTTCCTATCCTATGAGTGTTGAATATTTTTTTCTGTCTATAACATTTACTGTCTGCCTGACCCTTACAACTTCTAGACCTTTCCATCATGCCCTTTTGGGAAATTAGTTCATGTGGAAGGAATTGTATGTAGGAACAATCTCACTTTTTTCCGTTTGAATCCCCATTGCTTAGCAAGTACTTGGCATGTAGTAAACACTTGAACAGTTGCTTTTTTCCATTCTTTCATGTGGAATAAACAATTAAGAATGTTTTTAAAATTATAAACCTACCTATAATTGGGAGAATGGTAGTGGCTTTCTCCGGTATTGCTGCAAGGGTGTGACCCATACTCTGAATTTCTCCTCACTTATCCCAACTAGCCTATGTAGAGTTCCCAGAGATGGACCAGCACCATGGCATTTATGATTCCAATGCTCTCTGGATCCTGTATGAATAACATTGTGAGGGTTAGGTTGAGAATACACCACTTGCCTGACCAGTTACTTTCTCATTTACTCAAAATCAGTCTCATGGTACCATTAGTTCAGAAACATAAAATATATACTAAATGATAAAGATAATCGCAGATGTTCTTATAACTTCATAGTTATTCAACCTAATGCAAATTCAATTATAGTAAAAATTATAGTCCACACAAATATTTGGGTCAGCCTTTCACTAGTAGGGGATAATGGGAATTTATATATAGAAACTTAGCTGGAAAGTACAGAAATGACAATAAGTTATATTTTTGAGGCAACTTACAGCTGTATATTGCAGATCTTGATTTCTCCGGTGTATTCAGGAATAATCTCTTGCACCTGAAGGTTCTGCTAGCCTAGCTGCTCTTCTGGTCCTCACTGTCTTCCTGTTGCCCTTTAATTTTCTTTTACTCTGATGCAGTGATAAGTTCCGTTAACTGATAAATCTTTCTTCAAATGCCCCTGTGAAAGTATTATACTGTTATAATTACAAACAGTTCTCTTAAGAAAATTTCTCCTCTGGGCAATGCAGACAAGCCCAGCCAACTCTTCATTCCACAGAATTCTGTGTCATTTAATGCTCTATCAGCATCTTAACAGTTTAGAGTTCACTGCAAAGGCTCTCAGGTAGACTCTCTAATGCAAACAAACCTAGCCAGCTCTTCATTCAACAGGACACTCTATTGTCCAGTCAACATACATTTATAGCAAAGAAGCTCTAAGGCCTATCTTTCCTTTCCAAAGCAGAGTTGGTGAGAAAATAATAGTCATATATATCTCTAAGAGTATTTGCCTTTCTCAAACTCTAAAGAATAGTAGCTTTAAGTATGAGTACAGCTCTTGTCCGGTACATAACCAGTCTAAAAGTGCTGATTCTTTTGTAATAAGTCTTCCAAGTATAACAGCTGACTGCTTCCGCTGGTGTCTTTGTGTAGAACTCCCACAGCTTTCTTTCCTAGTCTGGTTGCCTCCTTTCTGCTGGTTATGCCACTCCCTCTAACAGCATCCGATTTTCTTTGTAGTGTGTTACTCTCCTTTCTCTAATCAGGCAAAATTCATTAAATCCTACTTTCAGTTGCAAAACCAACAACGCTTTATCTTCCTATAGGTGCAAATGTTTATTTGATTTGCTGATTTACAAATTTTAACCTCTCTAAAAGTATGTAAATGAGCTGTAGAGAATACAGTCTGTTGTCTGTCATTTTTCTTCCTTAAGTGTTCTTCTCATTTCTATCTGGTCTTCCTAACAGTTTGTACCACTCACATTTGGTTTGATTTTTAATTTTTAGCCAATTTTTAATCATTACCTTTTGGGTTTGCCTCACTTACATTTGCTGTTTCTCATCTTCTCTCCCAGAGAATCATCTTTTATCTGGATGAATTTTAGAGTAGTATTTTAAAATAGGGTTTTGTTGTTTTTTTGTACATAGCTATTTTCCTGTTGCTCTCAATAAACAATCTGTTCATCTTCAAAAAAGGCAGTATGTTACATCTTTTGCAAGTTGATTTAATCCTTTTTCTTTGCATAATTCATTTTCTGCCCTCAAAGTTTTTTTTTCCTCCTACAGAAGCAAACTGGTTATAAACCAAAGGATTAGTAACTTGCATGCAGAAACAGAGAATTTGGGTTGAAGGATAAATTTGGAGATTAGAGAAGATGGTGTGTATAAAGCTGGCAGTTAGCAGTATATAGTATTAGAGTTCAGATAAGAGATTAGAGCTATATTTATACTTATATTTGTAAAAGTTATACATATATATGTGTATATATACTTATTTACAAGTCATTTGTATTAGAGATGAACCCTTGGAAATGATGAAGTCTCAAAGAGAAGAAGGCTCAGGAACAGAGTGTTTATTTCTCATTTCTCAGACCTGTTATGCATAACATTTGGATCTTACCATTTAAAAGAATTTCTGTACTTTATATCACTTGGGCAGTCTTTACCTTCATTGAATAGTATGTGAAACTTACTATCTGCTTATTTAGTGGAAGAGAGGAATTTATGGGAGCAGTTTTCAAAATTAATGTTCAGGAATTGTCCTATTTTAGCATCTTTCTGCTTTGTTTGAGTTCTGACAATAAAGTAATTGTAACTGAGTATATGAGCTGACTGGGTATTTTGAAGGCTGTTGGAAAGCTAGGAAAGGAGTTTTTATATGGATTAGTGTCTTAGAGGCTGACATATCCCATCCAATCTTCAGTTGTCTGACACATTTTATACCAGCTGCATAGTGTCCCTTAGTGTTTCATTTTTCTTTTTTTTAACATTGTTCCAAAAATGTAATATTCTTAATTTAGCAAAGGCTATTAGGATATTTTTTGAGGTCATCAGAATGCTTTGATCATTAATATGAGATGGAATATTACTTCTTTGTAAAAGGTAGTATATATGAGATAAGTTTAAGTTTTGTGAACTTTTACGTCCTAATAGTTTAACATCATATTCTTGGTTATCTCTGTTGTCAAGTGGACACAGAATCTCTTGGCCTGGGGAGACTGGAGCCACACAATCAGAGTAGACTAAGATAGAAGTTGATCTTCTGTATTGAGGGATCAGCTTGGACGCAAGCAGGGGAAGTAGACACATTTTTCGTGCCCCTCCTAGTGGAGAAACCCAAGATGGTGCGGGCAAATCTCAGTACTCACGCTGATGGGGTATGCCTTGAGATATAGTCCTGACAATGAGGAGTAACAGTAAACATAATACAAGTTTGATTTGTAGTCAGGTTACGTGACTGGAACATGGATATTGTAGGTGCTTGTCCGAGCTCAGAGAATACCTGGTGCTGGTCAAAGCAATACAGTGGTTATGTGACTTTGCTGTTATTGAGATCATTTACAGGGTGAGTGCAAAGGATTGTTGTTATGCCAAGGTCAAGGCCCCACTGACTTGCTGGGCCTTCACTCTGGAAAACAGAGTGTTTCCTCACAATATATTGACACTACCATGACTCCATGACTATTTTTGTTTTAGTAGAAGAAGAAAAGTACTGTAAGAATGTGGCATGTTGCTGAAATGATTTACGACCCATTTTTTCTATACTTCCTCAGGTAACAGTTCCTGTCCAAAGATCTTAATAGTTTCATCTCCTTGCCCATCAAGCAAGAGTGACACAGCAGTTAATCAGAATGTATGTGATGAGGCTCAGGGAATAAATGGAAAAGCACCAATTAAAGTGTCCCCATCTTCAGCTGCAAGTCCAAAGCCACAAGGTAAGTTCACATGTGGGTTGCGCTTTGGTCAGATAAGTTTGTTCTGGGATCTGAACCTATTACTCCATTAATTTGGGTAGTTCCCAGTAAAGAAACTCCCTCTACCAATGTAAACTGGAAATATATCTACAGCTTATAGTCTTTTTTTTTTTAAAAAGTAGATTGTATTTTATTTTTTCTCAGTTTACACGTGAAGACAATTTTTAACATTTTTTTTTATATAAAATTTTGGGTCCCGTATTTTCTTCTTTCCTTCTTCTTCCCTAAGGTTGGAAGCAATTTGATATATGTTATATATATGCAATCATATTAAGCATAGATCCATATTAGTCGTGAAAGAAGAAACAGAATAAAAAGGAAAAAAAGCATGAAAAACAGAAGAAACAGAATAAAAAGAAAAAAACATTTTAAAAAAATGAAATAGTATGCTTTGATCTGTATTCATGCCCTATCAGTTCTTTCTCTGGATGTGGATAACATTTTCCAACATGTGTCTTTTCCACTTGTGTTGGATTCTATTGCTTGGAAGAACTAAGTCAATCATAATTCATCGTTGTAGAGTGCTCCTGTTACTATGTACTATGTTCTCCTGGTTCTGCTCACTTCACTTTGCATCAGTGCATGTAAGTGCAGGTTTTTCTGAAACCATCCTGCTTGTCATTTCTTGTAGCACAATAGTATTCCATTACAATCATAGACCACAACTTGTTCAGTGATTCACAGTTGATGGACATTCATTCAGTTTCCAATTCTTGCTATCACCAGGGGTTGCTATCAGTATTTTTGTACGTGGAGGTCCTTTTCCCTTTTTTATGATTTCTTTCGAATATAGACCTAATAGTGGTATGACTGGATAGGAAGGGTAAGCAATGTTTCATTGCTCTTTCGGTGTAGTTCTAAATTGCTCTCCAGAAAGGTTTGATCAGTTTACAGCAATGCATTAGTGTCCCAATAGGATTCATCATTTTCCTTTCCTGTAATATTAAACAATCTGATATGTATGAGGTGGTCCCTTTGAGTTGTTTTCATGAGCATGTCTTAGTGATTTAGAGCATTTTTTCATATGACTAGAGACCTTTGATTACTTCAGCTTAAAACTTAGCTGTTCATAAAATATTGACCATTTGTCAATTGGAGAATGACTAGTAAGTATTCTTATAGATTTGACTCAATTCTCTGTATATTTCAGAATTGATACATTTATCAAGAGAGACTTGCTGTAAAAATTGTTTCCCAGCTTTCTGCTTTCCTTCTATCTTGGTTACATTGGGTTTTTTTTTTGGTGCAGAACCTTTTTAATTTAATATGATCAAAATTATCCATTCTGTATTTCCTAATGTTCTTTATCTCTTGTTTGGTGGTAAGTTTGCTTATGATAAATCATGCACCCATTGTGACCTTATTGTGGTATAGAGAGGTAAGATGTACAAATTATAGTCTTAAATAGATACCTGAGGCGCTAAGACTAAATCACAGAGCCAGTATCTGTTAGACTTAAACCTCGTTATTCCAGACTCTTAGGCTTGTTCTCTGCTATACCGTACTGACCAGATAGATATACTTGGTAAAAAGAGGTAGAAACACTGCTACCGGAATGATGTTCATTAAATTGTAGAAGAAGTTTTGTAAGTATTTTGTGAGATGGGAGAGAGATGTCTCTTTTTTAGCATATATCAGTTTTTGTGTTACAGAGTTGTGATTTTATAAGCCCTTAGGTGGTCTACAGAAATGATCGTTCTGAGAAAGCTTAAATAGGTCCTTGTTTGTTTTTCGACCATCTATTTCCTTTGTATGGTGTCTCTCTGTTTTGGTCTTGAGAGACAGTTAAAGGATGGTAGATACACATTTTGCATTTTGTTATCATTAGTTCGTGGATGGAGAGAGAGAGAGAGAGAGAGAGAGAGAGAGAGAGAGAGAGAGAGAGAGAGAGGAGAGGAGAGTTTTCGATTAATATCAAGTACCTTGTAGCTTCAAGTGCAAATAATGTTAAGAAGTACAAACTTAATTTTAGTTTAAATATTTAGAATTTGAAGGGAAGAGGGGGTAGCAAGAAAGTAGTTAATATTTTTTGAAATGATACCACAGAAGTAAAGCTTGCTTTGTTTAGTTTACTCTTTCCAAGAAAATATTTTTATTTCTAGTCAGTTGACCAGAGTAAGCTACTGTGCCTTCTCAGCATTTCTTGTTAGCATTAAAAGAATCAATTTCTGATTATTTTGCTTTGGTTTTACTCTTATTTTCCTCCTAGTACTTTAAAGTCAAATAAAACAATCAATAATGAGGGTAATTAATATTATAATAACATATTGACAACTAGTTATTAATTTATGATCTACCTTTTCCTTTTTATTTCTTTTAAAGCCTACCTCCTTGAAAAGGTCAATCAGCCTCTGTAGAGCATGGCTGAGGGATGAAATTTTTCTAACCCTCAAGACAAATGCTCTTAAGTTGCACTGGACATTCACCCTTCCCCCCCAAATCTGGGAGAACTAATTTATGTTGTAGAGTATAAACAGAATCTCATGTAACTGAGCCATTGCTTGGAGAAAGAATGCTGTCCTTGAACCCCTTCAGTAGAGAGTTAGGCAACCCAGCTCGTGAAGGAGAAAACTAATTACAGAGATCTTCCCCTGCCCAAATGGCTTGAGGCACCGGAGTCTCTTGATCAAACCACTTTCTCTGCAGAAGAAACTGAAGAATTGTAGTCTACCCTCCTCCCCATTAAATGTCTACCAATAAGGGTTGGTTTTCACTTGTCTGGGTCGTTCCCTTTTAGAAGAGATTTCATGCATTTTAGAGTCTGCCTTAACATTTTTGTTTAATGAGAGAAATCACTGACCATCAATTTATTGAATGTCAGCTAGCCTAATTAATAAATTGATTTTTAATCACACTGAAATGATATCTCTCAGGGTTTTCTTTCATCTCAATAACTGCTTACACTTTTCAAAATTTTATTATTTAAAGGTCTCCGGAAGGAAGCTTTAAAATAGAATACCCTCAGTTATGAGAATTAATCAGCCTACTTTTTCTACTTAATATTTTCCCAATTACATGTAAAAACAATTTTTAATATTTTTTTATTTTGATTTCCAAGTTCTCTCCATCCATATTAGTCATGTTGTAAAACAAAACACAGAATCCCAACCTACCTCCAAAATAAAAATAAAAAAACCACAGACTTTTAAAAAAGTATTTTTTAATCTATGTTCATTCTCCATTAGCTCTTTCTATGGAAGCAGATAGCATTTTTCATCAATTGTCCTTCTGCATTGTCTTGGATCATTTTATTGCTGAAAATAGCTAAGTCATTCGAAGTTGATCATTATATAATATTGCTGTTTCTGAGTATAGTATTGTCCTGGTTTTTCTTATTTCAATTTGCATTAGTTTTTGTATATCTTTCCAGGTTTTTTTGAGTGTATCCTAATCATCATTTCTTAGTAGCACAGTAGTACTACGTTACAGTCTTTTGACCATTCTCCAATTGATTGACATCCCCTCAATTTCCAATTCTTTACCATGACAAAAAGAGCTTCTATAAATATTTTTTACATATAGGACCATTTCTTATTTTTTTAAATCTCTTTGGAATACAGACCTACTTGTAGTATTGCTGGGTCAGAGGGTTTGCAAGGTTTTATAGGCCTTTGGGCATTGTTCCAAATTACTCTCCAGAGTGACTGGATCAGTTCACAACTCGATTAATGTTGCATTAGTGTCCCAGTTTTCCCACTTCTCTCCAACACTTGTTATTTTCCTTTTCTGTCATAGTAGTCAATCGAATCAGTCATCTTAATCTATGTCTTGCCATTAGACGCAGGTGTCTCTGGAGTAGAGTGTGGCTGGTGACTTTGCACAGCCATGCCTCACTTAAATCCAGTTTACTTTGCAAGTCAAGGTATCACCTTCCTGATGCCGCCGATTGATCCTCTGAGAACAAAGTGCTAACAAGTCAATTTGATAAGTGTGAGATGATAGCTCGGAGTTATTTCAATTCGCATTTCTCTAACGAGTAGTGATTCAGAGCATTATTTCATCTGACTATGAACATCTTTGATGTCTGTCTGAAAACTGCTTGTTCATAGCCTTTGACCCCTTTCTGTTTTGTAAATGCAAAGTAATTCACTATGATTTCAGGGATTGGACATTATCAGGTGGAGAGATTTGGAAAGGCCTCATGTAGGAGGAGTCATTTGAACTGATCTTTGAATAAAGCTAGGGATTCTAATTCTAAGGAGGTGTGTCCAAAAGTTGGATGGGTGTACACTTATATGAATTTGCCAATTATCAATAAAGTATCTTTCAATACATAAACACATTTTTAAGGATTTTTATTATTTTAAAGCAGACACATGAGGAAAAAGAAACATTATGAACTTCAAACTTAAATACAAAATAAGAAAAGAAAACAAAAGCATTGCCACCATGTGCACAACAGAACTTAAGAGAAGATTGAAAATATATGGCAATAAATCTCCATTTCAGGAAAGCCTATATAATAAATACTACACATTGTGTTCAGAGCCATCTATCTTTTCTTTGCTTCTTTGTAAGTTTTCTTTTGTTTTCTGCTGTTCACTTTTTACTTTGTTCTTTCCCCCCTCTTCCCTGCCCAAAAGGGCTACCATCAAGCATGGACACACACACACACACACACACACACTCACACACTCACACACACTGGTTGGTTGTTGTCCTTCATCTTCAAAGAGGACCAAAATGACATCACCATTGTAAAGTGAAATTTCAGTGTATCCAACTGTGGCTGATCAAACCAATATGAGCTCAGAATGCTCTACCAAAGGTTGGGCAGAGATAGTCCGTTTGAATATTTGGGGTGGGTATCCCAAATTTGCGAATCCTGCATTTACTTTGTGCTGTCTCAATTCTGCTTTGCTCAAAGAGCACAGCACCCCTTCTGATGTGGGCATGCCATGCTGTGCCATTGTCTCCCATGTTGCACAGTCAATCCAAAGTTTCTGAGAGGAGACCTTGAGAGTGCCCTTGTATCGTTTCTTCTGGCCACCATGGGATTGCCTGCCCCATGCAAGTTCTCCATAAAATAATCTTTTTGGCAAGCGTACATTTTGCATTCAAACAATGTGGCCAGCCCATGGGAGTTGTGCTCTCTGAAGCATAGTTTGAATACTTGCCAATTCAGCTCGAACAAGGACGTCAGTGTCTGGTACCTTATCCTGCCAGGTGATCCTCAGAATCTTTCTAAGACAGTTCAAATGGAAGCGATTCAGTTTCTTGACATGGTACTGATAGACTGTCCATGTTTCACAAACATACAACAATGAGGTCAGTACAACGGCTCTGTAGACCTTCAGTTTGCTAGTCAATCTAATACTACTCTTCTCTCCCAAACTTTTCTTTGGAGCCTTCCAAACACTGAGCTAGCTTTGGCATTGCATGCATCAGCCTCATTGTCAATGTGTACATCCCTGCAAAGTTCACTGCCAAGGTAAATGAACTTATCCACAGCATTCAAAACTTCTCCATTTGTTGTAACCGATAGTTCCATGTATGGATGGTGTGGTGGTGGCTGATGGAACACCTGTGTTTATACACACATTTGTATGCATATACAAACATGCATGCATATATACACATGCATGCGTGCACACATGCATACATAAACTCACATACATATTAGATATTGATAGTCATACTCACATATTGATATATACATTCATATGCTTCCCTGTAAGACTGTGCTATACCTATTCTCTGTCTGAGTGTACATAATGTCTTCCTTCATAAGTCCAAGTCTTTCCATGTTTTTCTAAGTACACCCACTTCTCATTTCCTATACCATAGCAATATTCCAACCCCTTGTTGTCTAGTTATTTTAAAGAATCCAAAACATTATTGATTAATGTGACTGATATTTATGTAGTTTCTCTATTTTTCCCTTTCGATTCAATGTATTTTAACTTTTGCTTTGTCTGAGATCATGATTACTACCCCTGTTTTTTTCCCTGATAAATTCTTCTCCTGACCTTTATTTTTTGTTTGTATTGTATGTTTCTTTTATATCTTATCCTCCTGTTCCTGTTAATATCTGAATACTATTACAACCTCTCCCCATCCTGTTCCCTTACAGTCCCCTTTAAAAAATTCCTCCCTTGTGCTGTACCCTTCCCTTAGCCTTTTATTTCTTTCTGAATTTAGATTTATACCCTTCTCAATGTATAGTTGTGTTCCCTCTTGAAATCATTCCTATTAATTTAGATTTCCAGAACTACAAGCCCTCTTTCGCCATCTAATTTCTCTATATCAGTTCATCTTCTCATTCTTCATTTGTTTAAAATAATTAAACTTTTTAACCTGCTCCAAAACAGTTTTACTTTTAAAATCATATCCTCTTTAGGTCTACCCCAGTCTTAAGAACTACACAGTTATTAATAACAATCTGAGACATACATTTTACATTTCATCATATAAAAGGGTAAACATTCTGTCCTTATTGATCCCCTTGTAAATTAGTCTTTTTTGTACCTTATATTTCTCTTGGATCTTATATGTCAAATCTTCTATGAAGTTCAAGTGTTTTTTTTTTCTTAACAAAATCGTGAAAGTCTGGCAATTCATGAAATGTCCTTTTTCTTTTCATTCAGGATTTTGCTCAACTCTACAGGGTGTGTGATATTTTTTGGCTGCAACCCCAGTTATTTGGCTCTTTGTTATATAATGATCCAATACATGCAGTCCTTTAGTGTTGCTGCTGCTAGGTCATATGTGATTCTAATTGTGACACTGCCATATTTAAATAAATTTTTTCTCGATTGTAATATTTCGTCCATGAGCTGGGAGTTTCAGAATTTGACTATGATATACCTGGTGATTTTCATCATAGAATCTTTCAGGTGGTGATGGGAGGATTTTTTTATTTGTATTTCCCCCTCTTGTTCCAATGCTTCAGGATAATTTCCTTTAATTATTTCTCATGTTATTCTGTCAAGATTCTTTTTTTGATCATAGCTTTCAGATAATCTGATTGTTCTTTTATTTTCTCTTCTTGATGTGTTCAGATCAGTTTTTCTTCTGAGATGTTTGATATTCTCTTCTATTTTTTCATTCTTTATATTTTATTTTATTATTTCTTGGTTTCTTATAACTTTGCTGGCTTCCCCTTGCCCAATTCTAATTTTCAAGGAGGCAATTTCTTCCTTAAGATTGTGGATCTCCTTTTCTAATGGCTTATTTTCTTTTCTTAATCTTCTTGTTTTTCTTTTTTAATATTTCCTTGTCTATTTTACATTCTTCTATGAATTCTTTTTGGGCATTTGACATTACTCTTTGGAGTAGGAGAGCCTTTTTTTTGTTGTTTTTTTTTTGTTTTAGTATCCTCCTGTGAAGACAAATCCTAGTCTTCTCTGTTTTCATAGTAACTTTCCGTGGTTGGATTCTTTCTCCTTTGCCTATTCATTTTATAAAAATTTAGAGCAGCTTATTTTTTGCAGTCACCTCTAGTTCTGGGCCTTGGGGAATGGTGCTCTGGCCTCAGATCCTCCTTCAGTTCTTCCCTCCAGCCTGGAACATAAATCAAGAACTCCACCCTCCTGTAAGTGCCCATAGCCAGTGGTATTCCTGCCCCACTGTTTTGGCATTCACAGGGTGTGTACCAGTTCCTTCTCACCCAGGGCCCTGTCTCCTCTTGTCAGCACAACTGGGTCTGTCATCCCTTATCAGCAGAGGTTCTGTTGATTTTTCCCAGCTTAGACCTCAGACACCTGACTTCCCACACTGTCCAGGAGGTGAAAGTTCCTGTGGCAGAGGTGGAGGCAATCTCCCAACTCAGGTAACTCCAGAGCAATCTGGCTTGCTCTTTCAGCAGAACTATCCTATAGGTGTTTACTCTTCGAAGGAACCAAACCTTTGTCCTGGGATTTTTCTTAAGATTTTCAATTGTTCTGACCTGGCTCTTGTTTATTTTTTATTACTCTGTGTTCATACTGAGTCAATATTTATCTTGTTTGTGGGGGAAATCTGGAAAGCTTGGAATTTTCTGACCTACTGTGACATTGTCCCACTACTGTCCCTCTTAATCCCATTTTTATTTAAAAAATAAAATAGGAAAATTTTTGATCGCAAGTTATAGTAAAGCTTAGATATGGGTTTTGAATCTAAGATTTAACTCTAAAATAATTTTGGTTTACTAGTAGTAATCATTGCTGTAGTTTCAAAAAGGACTCTGTTTTTAGAAAATAATGGTTCATTTCTTGCCAATCTTGGCAGGCAATTAAAAAAAATTACTGCATATAAATTTTTTTCTTGCTTAAAATTTTTTAATATATTGACTGATTTCCTGTTGTATTCGAAACAACAGCAAAGTGTCTAAACTATTAAAACTGATTATTTTTTCTTTTTCAGACTTTGATCTAAAAGAGACCCACATTTCATAGTTATGTTCTGTTAAAGTTCATGTACTATCATTTGTCAAACCTTTTTCCCTATTATTTAAAGAATTTTCATATATTAGAAAGAGTAAGTCATTGCAGTTTAACAATATATTTATCTATGAATATATTTTATGCCAAATGTAAAATGCACTTTATTCTTAAAGCATTCTACTCTTTGAAATTTTAATATGGAATTTATTAAAAGTGTAATAATCCCAGTTAAATTTTAGTTTTCCTTTATGATGACCACCTTATAATAATTAAAACTCACCAGTTATCCTTAGACTTAACCTTGTAATTTAATTTCTTACATATTTAGTAAAAAGACGATGGTATGATGTGAACAGAATCACAGTGGTATGGGGAAAGAGCACCCTGGATGTAATCAGAAAACGTTTTTATTCTTGGTCTAGCATTAGCTATATGGATAAGTCTTCATTTATAAAATAGGAATAGTAATGCTTAAAAACCTCAAGGTTTTTATGGATAAAATACTACACAAATAAGAGATGATAGCATGACAATCCTTTAACTTAAATTATGATTTAATAAACATCCCTGTTTCTCTTTTTTCTTTTTCTGTATTTACTATCAGAAATGGTATATAACCATGGAGTTGTAAATGCTAACAGTTGTGAGATAAAAGGCAATCTACAAATTTCCAAAAATAAAGTAATATCTAGCATTTTGTAATGGTTTGCAAAATTCGTTGCAAATTTTATCTCATTTTATCCTCATAACAGCCTTGGAGGTAGGTATAGAATCCCTTGTTTACATATGAGGAAACTGAAACTGAGATCACTTTAAATTGTGTCTCCAGCAACTCATATGAAAGAGGATTTATATTTATTTTGCTGGGACCCAGAGGGAAAAATTAGATGCAAATAGCAAAAACTGCATAAAGGCAGATTTATGCTTGGCATACTGGAAAAAATTCCAAACAAGTATGACTTTCCCATAGTGAAATTGGGGTGGAATGGGTGGTGAGGTGCCTTGGGAGATATTCAGTTTTTCCTAACAAGTAGTCTTAAATCATAACCATTTTTTTGGAATATTGTAAAAGGGATCTTGTTCAAACAGAGTTGCACTAGGTGACATCTCAAGTCTCATCCTGCCTAAGTAAGAGCCTTCGAGCAGAAGCAACTGGACAACACAGTTGTTAATTGTGTGGGACCTGCAGTTCAGAAGATCAGAGTTCAAATTCTGCCTCAGATGCTTACTGGCTATCTGACCTTGGACAAGTCACTTGATCTTTCTCAGTCTTAATTTTTTCATCTGTAAAATGAAGATAAGAATAGTATAGGATATAAGAATTGTTATGATATGATAATATAGGATTGTTATGAGGATCAAATGAATTAATATGTAAAGTACTTTGCAAACTTTAAAATGATACATAAATTTAACTGTTTATGATTATAGGAAGTAATATTGCTGCTATGTTCTGCTTTATTCAGACTACATCTAGTGTTTCATTTACTGGAGTTTGTTCTGGGCATCACCTTTGAAGAAAGACAAAGTGGAGTGCATGCAAAAGTCAATAAAAGAATGGTGAAAGGTCTGGAGGAATTTATGTGGAAGAAGAGAAGACTGAGAAACATAATGTTTTTGAATATTCCAAAGTTTCTCGGGGAAGGGGTTTGGAGGGAAGAGAATAAGCATTTATGTAGAGCCTGCTTTTGCCAAGCACCACTCTAAAGTCTTAATAAGTTTTACAAATATTACAACATTGTGATAGTGGTGCTGTTATTATCCCTATTTTGCAGTTATGGTAACTGAGTCAGGTAGAGGATTATTAACTTCCCCAGGATCACATAACTAGTAAGTATCTGAGGTGGGATTTGAACTCTGGTCTTCCTGATTCCTGGCCTGGCACTCTTATCTACTGTGCCACTGAGCTGCCTTACCTGATTTCTTATGGCACGGAAGAATCATGTTCATTCTTCTTGACTATGTTATGATAGTAGCGGGGTAATGACAAGGTCTGGGATAAACAGGATATTTAGTCTATGTATAAAGAAAATCATGCTGAAATTAGTGCTATATAAAAGTTGAATAGACTGCCTCAGTAGGTATAGTTTAGAAATCTTCAAAAGAGATTGAGCATGTTGTAGAGGATGTTGTAGAAGGAATTTTGGTCAGAGATTGATGGGTTGGGTCATCTAAGAATCTTTCCACTGTTTTGGCTTGTTTGATAATTTAGTCTATGACTGTTCATGTCTACCCTTAGACCCTAGTTGTATAACCCCGGGCAAATCATTTAACTTTCTTTGCTTTAATTCACTGGAGAAGTAAAAGGCAAAATACTCCAGTATCTTGTCCAAGAAAACTGCCTCATCAGTGTGGTAGACAGTGACATGAAAAGTTACTCATGACTGAATGATTGATCAAACAAAACATCTGATTGTATTATTTTTGGGTCACCTTAATGACATGCTGTTGCCTAAGTGTTGTGCATTCAATATATTAAAACCCCCATATTTTATGCATAGGAATTCTTTTCAAGCAACATCTTTTTCATGATCTTACATAATTTATCTACATATTATCCATTTCTGATTCCTTTAAAAAGCAAATTTATTAAAACAAGCATCTATTTTCTCTCTCTCACACCTACTATCCCCCATTAATACAAGAAAAAGGAAACCAAAATATAACTGTTTCACAAAGATCTAGGAAATTCACCAGACCAAATCCTGAATGGATCTTTCAGGGAAAAAAAAAGGCACAGAGTCATTTTTTCAGCCAAGAGCAGAATAGGCAGAAAGATAAGTCTCTGGGTATTGATCTGACCAGGGACTGAACATGGACTATGCAGCAGGTATGAAGTACGAGAGCAGGCAAATGTCCCAGAGGCTTCCCAAGCTAGTACAGGATGTGTGAATGGGTGCCATCTGTCACCCTGCGGGTCTGTCATTGACTAGCCAATTCCAGGTCACAGGTCCATGATGGACTCAGGAGAGAACCTACAACAAGGCATGGCAGAAAGGAGTACAGTCTTGAGGCCCTTAGCTATGTTATGAGTAAAGCACAAGTTCAGAGTCACAAGTTTTGTAGCTTTGATCCTAGGAGCAGAGCAGGGACTTAGTTTTACCCTCTAGTCTAGGAGAAAGCCTGCATTAGAATAACCTGGGTGAAATCCCAGAATAAAGGAGAGACTGCATTTCAATCACTCTCCAACTAGGGGTTAAGCTCATCAACAGTCTACTGAAGCATCCAAAAACAAACAAGCCAACAAATCTTAGATCCAGACCTGGGTTAGGAAATTGCAAAGTTCAGACCAGAAGGGCAGTGAGCAGACTTCACCCTTATTTAGATCACTCTGAAGCACTAACAGCTTAGGGATCCCCATTCCTAGCTGGCTCTGAGGTCTTTTATTATTTCAACATTCAATGTCACATTAAAACAGCAAAATAACTTGAGATGACAGAAGCTCAGCTCGGATATTCCCTCCAGAAGAATGCTGAACTCTGCCGCAACATAAAGTCCAAATTTAAGATGTACTCTAAAAGAATGATCTAAGAAAAAAAAAAGAACCCTACTATAATGAGCTCTTATGACAACAGGGAAGTTGCTGACACAAACCTAGAAGAAAAGAACTCTGGAATTTCTGGTGAGAAATAAAGCAAAATGCAGTTTGGGTGTAACTTTAACCAGAATTCCTGAAAGACATAAAGCAAGAATTTAAAGAAAAACCACATTAAATGATTTTTTAAAAAAATAAGAGTGGCAGATCAAAAATCAGAAAAGAAATAATAACTCTATAAGAAAGACGGGAAGAAAATTAACAGCTTGCAAAGAGAGATCCAAAACCTTAACTAAGAAAAAGCTCCCAGAAAATTCGAATTGACCATTTAAAAGCTAATGATTTCATGAACATCAAGAATTATTAAAACAAAACATTCCATATTGGTTATGTCACAAATGTATGTCTCATTCTGTATCTGGAATCCTTCACTTCTCTGCCAAGAAGTGAGTAGCATATTTCATAATCAGGTCTTTGGAATTGTGGTTGGCCAGTACATCAATTAGAATTCTTACATCTTTTAAAAGTTGTTTGCTTTTAAAATGTTGTTGATATTGTATAAAGTGTTCCATTGGTTCTGCATACTTAGCTCTGTGTTGGATAATGACATCTTCCCAGGTTTCTTTGAAATCATGCATTTCATCATTTTTTTAATGTCCCCTTGATCACTTTAACTTGTGAATAAGGGAGAGGAAGTAGTATTTTTTTTGCATTTTCTTTTTTTACTTATTTATATTAACTAATTTTTAGTTTTAAGCATTCACTTCCATAAGATTTTGAATTTGAAATTTTCGCCTCTTCCCTCTCTTCCCTCCACCCAAGATGGTGCGCAGCCTGATGTAGATTCTACATATATGTTCATATGAAACATATTTTCACATTAGTCATGTTGTAAAGAAAAATTAGAACAAACAGGAGACACCACAAGAAAGAAGAAACAGCAACAAAAAAGAGAACAAATAGTATGCTTTGATCTGCTTTCAGACTCCATAGTCCTTTTTCCAGATGTAGATGGCGTTTTCCATCATGAGTCTTTTGGTGTTGTCTCATATCCTTGCATTACTAGGAAAAGGTAAGTCTATCAAAGCTCATCATAGCACAGTGTTGCCGATACTGTGCACAGTGTTCTCCTGGTTCTGCTCCCTTCATTCAGCATCAGTTCATGTAAGTCTTTCCAGGATTTTCTAAAGTCTGGCTGCTCATCATTCTTATGGAACAACATATACCACAGCTTGTTCAACCATTCCCCAATTTATGGGCATCCCCTCAATTTCCAATTCTTTGCCACCACAAAAAGAACTTCTGTAAATATTTTTGTATATGTGGATCCTTTTCCCATTTTTATAATCTCTTTGAGAAAGAGCCCTAGGAGAGGTATTGCTGGATCAAAGGGTATGCACATTTTTATAGTCCTTTGGGTTTAGTTCCAAATTGCTTTCTTGGGTCAGTTTACAACTCCACCAACAATGAGTTAGTGTTCTACTTTTCCCTCATCTTCTCCAACATTTATCATTTTCTTGTTTTGTTATGTTATATGATCGGAGTGATGTGGTACCTCAGAGGTATTTTGATTTGTATGTGTCTAATCAGTAGCAATTTAGAGCATTTTTTCATATGACTATAGATAACTTTAATTTCTTCCTCTGAAAACTTCCTATTTGTATCCTTTCACCATTTATCAGTTGGGGAATGACTTGTATTCTTATAAATTTTTGTGTCTTGTGTACCTAAACTATTCCACTGATCCACCACTCTGGGTCTTACAGTACCAAGTAGTTTTGATAATTGCTGCTTTATAATACAGTTTCAGAATTGGTATTACTAAGCCACCTTCTCTTACATTTCTTTTAGTTATTTTCCTTGATAATTTTGGACCTTTTGTTCTTTCAAATCAATTTGGTTGGTTATTTTTTGCTAGTTCTGTAAAGTAATTTTTGGTTATTTGATTGATATAGCACTGAATAAGTAAATCAATTTAGGTAGAATTGTTATTTTTATTATTTTAGCTCAGTCTACACATGAGCAATTGATGATTTTTAGATTTATTAATTCTAACTTTATTTGTGTGAAAAATGTTTTGTGATTGTATTCATATAGTTCCTGAATTTGTTGGCGTAGGTAGACTCCCAAATATTTTGTAATGTCTACATTAACTTTAATGGAATTTCTCTTTCTATCTCTTGCTGTTGGGTTTTGTTAATAACATATAGAAATGCTAAACATTTGTGCAGGTTTATTTCATATCCTGCAACTTTGCTAAAGTTGTTTATTATTTCAAGTAGTTTTTTAGTTGTTTCTCTAGCATTCTCTAAGTATACCATCATATCATCTGAAAAGAGTGATAATTTTGTTTTTTCTTTGCCTATTTTAATTCCTTCAATTTTTTTGGTGAAAGCTAACATTTCTAGTATATTGAATAACAGTGTGATAATAGACATTCTTGTTTCATCCCCGATTTTAATGAAAGTGCTTCTAGCTTATCTTTATTACATATAGTGCTTGCTGGTGGTTTTAGGTAGATGCTACCTATCATCTTAAGGAAGACTCTATTCCTATGCTCTCTTGCTTTTAATGGGAGTGGGTGTTGTATTTCTCAAAGATTTTCTGCAGCTACTGAGATAATCATATGATTTCTGTTAGTGTTATTGTTGATAGGGTCAATTATGCTGATAGTTTTCTTAATATTGAACCAGCCTTGTATTCTTGGTATTATCCTTATGATCAGTTGCTGTAATCTCTTTGCTAATATTTTATTTAACATTTTGTATCTGTATTCATTATAGGGAAATTGGTGTAAAATTTTCTTTCTGCCTTTTGGCTCTGCCCAGTTTAGGTATCATCACCATATTTGTATCATAAAAAGAATTTGGTAGAACTACATTTTCCCAAATAGTTAATATAGTATTGGAATTAAACATTCTTTAAATGTTTCAAATAATTCATTTCTAATTCCATTTGGCCCTGGAGATTTTTTCTTAGGGAGTTCATTGATGGCTTGTTCAATTTGTTTTTCTGAAATAGCATTCTTTAAGTATTTTATTTCCTTTTCTGTTAATCTGGGCAATTTATATTTTTGTAAATATTCATCGATTGCACTAAGATTGTCAAATTTATTGGCATACAATTGGACAAAATAGCTCCTAACAATTGCCTTCATTTCTTCTTCATTGATAGTGAATTCACCCCTTTCATTTTTGATACTGGTAATTTGGTTTTCTTTTTTTAAATCAAATTAACCCAGGGTTTATCTATTTTATTAGTTTTTTCATAAAACCAGCTCCTAGTTTTATTTATTAGTTCAATAATTTTCTTAATTTTAATGTTATCCTTTGGTTTTCAGGATTTCCAATTAGTTATTGGGGTTTTTAATTTATTTTTTTTTTCTGCTATTTATTGTTTGACCCACTCATTCTTTACAATTGGATTATTTGGTTTCCAATTAATTTTTAGTCTATCTTTCCTTGACCCTTTATTACATATTATTCTTATTGCCTCATAATCTAAAAAGGATTCATTTAATATGTCTGCCTTTCTGCATTGGATTGTGAGATTTTTATGCCCTAATACATGGCCAAGTATTGTTTGGTTGCCATGTACTGCTCAGAAAAAAAATATATTCCTTTCTATTCACATTTAGTTTTCTCCAGAGGTCAATCATATCTTACTTTTCCAAATTTCTTTTTGCCCTCCTTAATTTGTTTCCTTTTTACTTTGTGGTGAAATTTATCTAGTTCTGAGATGGGGAGGTTGAGGATCCTCACCAGTATAGTTTTCCTGTCTGTTTCTTCCTCTGAGTCCCTTACTTCTCCTCTAAGTATTTGGGTGCTATACTAATTGGTGTATATGTTTAGTAATGGTATTACTTCATTGTCTATGGTGATTTTTAGCAGGATGCAATTTCCTTCCTTATCTCTTTTTGTTAGATCTTTTTTTTTATTTTCCTTTGAGAGAAGGATTGCTACCCCTGTCTTTCTTTTGTACTTCAGCTGAAATATAATATATTCGACTCTAGCTTTTTTTCCCCCTTTACTCTGTGTGAATCTCTCTGCTTAAAATGTGTTTCTTGTAAACAATATTATAGGATTCTGGTTTTTAATTCACTCTGCTGTCCGGTTCCCTTTTATGGAAGAGTACATCCCATTCACAATTATGATTTCTATCTGTCTTTTTCACCATTCTATTTTCCCTTCTGTTTATGCTTTTCGTTCTCCTTCCTCTCTTTCCCTCCTCTCTAGAGTTCTGCTCTTTGATCACCACCTCCCTCAGTGTGCCCTCCCTTCTATCAGCACCCTTCCTTTTCTCTTCCTCTACTACTTCTTCCATCCCTTTTAGCCACCCCCTCCTTTTTCTTTTCCTTTTCACCTCCAACTTCCTGTAGAATAAAGTAGATTTCTATACCTGAGTGTGTTATTCCCTCCCTTCTTTCCCTCTATTATAATGGGTCTTGTGGCTCTTCATGTCATGTAGTTTTACCCTTTTCTGACTCCACCTTTCCTCTTTCCCCAGGACAATCCCTTTTCATCAATTAGATTTTTTTATCATCACATCAAAGTCAACTTATACTCATACATTCTGTCTATGTATACACCTTCCTAAATATCATAGTAAAAATAAAATTCTCAAGAGTTACAGGTGTCATCTTCCCACGTAAGAATGTAAACAGTTTGCCCTTATTGAATAACCTGTTGTTTTTTCTTTCCCTTTTATTTTTTTTATGCCTCTCTTCCATCTTGTATTTGAAGATCAAATTTTCTTTTCAGCCCTGATCTTTCCCTTCAGGAAGGTTTGGAAGTCCCCTATTTCAATAAATGTACATCTCCTCCCCTAAAAGATTTATGCTCAGTTTTGCTTGGTAGTTGATCCTTGGTTGTAATCCAACTTCCTTTGCCTTATGTAATATCATATTCCATGCCTTCTGATCTTTTAATGTAGAAGCTGCTAGGTTCTATGTAATCCTGACTGTGATTTCAAGATATTCAAATTGTTTCTTTCTTTCTGCTTGCAGTATTTTTTCTTTGACCCGATAATTCTGGAATTTCACCACAATATTCTTTGTGCTTTTAATATGGGAGCTCTTTCAGGAAGTAATTGGTGAACTCTTTCAATAACTATTTTACTCTCTGGCTTTAGAACTTCAGAGCAGTTTTCTTTGATGATTTCTTGAAAGATACTGTCCTTTTTTTTCATCATGGCTTTCAGGTAGAGCAATAATTTTATTTTTTTCACAATGATAGATTTTTATTTTTCAATCTTTAAAAGTTCTTACTTTAGACAGACTCTTGAACTGGTGGTTCATGGCCATCAGCCTTTTCTACTTTAGTGCCCATTTCATCTCCTGCAGGTTTTTCAGAGCCACCACCTTCACCAGGTGGTTCCATTAACATTCTCAATTCAAATTTGGGCTTCTTGAGCATCTTGTCTTTTTGGACAAATGCATGATGGAGAAGGTAAATGGAGTGACAAACCTTTTCCATGTCTTATCCAATGCTGTCTGAAATTAGTTTATTGACAGCTTTTTTCAAGTCATTTGTCTGCACCTCTTGGGTCATGATTTCCATAATTTCTTACGAATTTGATGGATCTGTTGGTGCTGGGTATAAAAGGTCCTACAGATCTGGTTGTTGCGCTTTTTGGTAAAACCAACACAAAAGAGACAGAACAAGTACCCATCAGTAGTTTTGACATCTACATGTGCTTCAATTATGGTCTACCACTTTTTGATCATGGAGCACATCTTGTCCTGGTTAAGGTCTATTCTGTGGAGATTAGTCAAACAGTTTTTACCCTGAAAATCTTCAGTAATCAACTTGAACTTAAGAAAAGCAACCTCATCATGCTGTAGATCAGCAAGGCTCATTTCAAAAACTCTATTTTTGAGACCATCAGAGACAATTTTTGTTCCTTGAGTCCCTGTAACCATGTCTTGCCAATGTAGTGATGTTGAAAGTAGCTGGTGCTTTTACATCATCCCAATCCTTCCTTGTAAATGGATCAACCACTTTCTTCTTGGCTCTTTTTTTTGCCATCTTTGGTAAAGCTCTTATTCTTACCCACTGCCATGATCCCTCTCTGGAAGCCAAAAGTAGACTAATAATTTTAAAATCCTCTCTTCTGGATCTATTTTCCACGTCAGTTGTTTTTCCACTGAGGTATTTTACACTTTCTTCTATTTTTTCATTCCTTTCATTTCATTTGACTAATTCTTAATGTCTCATTAGCCTCTATGTGACCAACATCAATTATCTTGTATACCTCCTTTTCCATTTGAACAATTCTACTTTTTAAGGAGTTGTTTTCTTTAGCATACTTTTTTTTTTCATTTGGCCAGTTGTATTTTTTAAGGAATTATTTTCTACAGTCAGTTTTTGTTCTTCAGTTTCCAAGCTGATGACTCTCTTGTATACTCTCATTTCTTTTCCCAGGTGTTCTTCTCCTTTTCTTATTTCACTTTCAATATCCTTCTTGAACTCTTCCAAAAAGGCCTTTTGGGCTGGAGACCAGTTCATATTCCCTTTTGAGGTTTCAGATGTAGGTATATTGATGATGTCCTCTTCTGAATTTGTGTTTTGATATTCCCCATCTCTATATAAAGAATCTATGGTATTGTCCATTTTTGGTTTTGTTCATGATGTTTGCTTATTTTCCTGGTTTTTAAAGTTGAGCTTTCCTGCTAGAGTATAGGGGGCACCTTTCCAGGTTTCTTTTCTTGGGGTCCAGGAACCTGGTCATGGTCTTTGTGTCCTGGTACTTCAGATGCCAGCAGCTAGAGGATATAGGGGTCTTCCACCTGTTGCTAAGCTGGGGTCCTGGTCATCTTGGCTGTATGTGCCCAGTGTAGGTGAGGTTTTTCTGTATTTCCTGGGACTACACAGAAGCTCTCAAGGTGGGGAGTGTGGTCTAGCCCCTGGAGGAAGCATGTTCACCTGGGCTTCACTGAGGCATGGGGAATTTTGGCTGCTGGAGGACACTAGACTGCTGGCAGAAATATTTCTCTGAGCTAGGGTCTGCTGGTTCTCTTGGCTTTGACGAGGCACTTAGGTGTTAGTTCTTGACTCCTCCACCACCCTGTGGCTCAGGATCTGCCACTAGTTTGCTGAGATGGGCTTGCAGCTGGCTTGTCAGCATACCCCCTATCCTGTATTGCTCCCCTTCTACCTGACCGAGAGGCATCTTTCCTATTAATCCCCAAAGCCTCCTGGGCCAAAACACTGCTGCAACTTTGTTTTTCTGCTGACTCTGTTACTCCAGGATTTTTCCCAGGGGTTATAATTTCTGGATTTTTAGAAGTCAGTAAGGGAGAATGATAGCAATTTGTTTTGATATTGGTAGAAATTATTATGCAGTCTTTTTAACAGTGTAAAAGGATACCTTTTCCCCCTGGTTTTTATTAGAAGCTTTGGCTGCTAACAGGGTTTGAGCTGTAGTACCTGCAGAAGCAATTGACCTTTTACATCTTCATAATTATTGCTTCCCTGATAATGAATGTGGAGGCAAGCATGTTAGTAGGATTGGTTTTCTGGAGAGCAGTACTCTTTCTTCATCTCTTGGGATTAGACCTTGGTAACAACTTGTTGGGAGCTCTTGACAACAGCAAGTTTGTTCCTCTGCTTGATGTCTGTGGACTATTAGGAGACTAACCTAAAAGAGGTTTTAGAAGAACCTAGAAGAAGTTAGAGGTTTCGATCAAGGATGGTGGTGGAGATTGTTGCTTCCATATTTCAAAAGCTATACTCTATGACCAGGTTGGATTTATACAAACAATGAGGAGTTTTTTCAACATGTTAATTTTAAAAAAGAGTAAACATCACATGATTGGGTCAATAAATGTAGAAAAACCTTTTGGCAAAACATAATAACAAGGGATGAGAGGAGGGTTACCGGAGATAAAATGGGCATTTTGATTACGTTGAATTTAAGAGGCTTTGCAGGAAGATAATACCGTTAAAATTAGAGTTTTTCATAAAAATCTGATATATCTAACTTGTATAGGAAATTGATTCAAATATATGAGAATAAGATGCATTCTATGATATATAAATGGTGAAATTTTACAAGCACCTAGTTCCCAAAAAAGAAAAAAAATCAATAGCCGCAAGAGAAAAATGCTCCACAGCACTAATAATAAGACAAATGCAAATTATAAACTACTTCTAAGTTCCTATTTCACATTCATCGGTTTGATATAGAAGACCAGAAAAGGAAAGCAAATGGACTTTCCTGAGGGGTTAAATTGTGCCTACCAATGGATATAGAAATACTAAGCATATAATCCCAAAAAGATTGAACAAAAAATGAAAGGACTCATGTTAAGAAATATTAATAACCATAGTTTTACTTGTATCAAAGAATTGAAAGCTGACTAGTTCCCCACCAATTGAGAATTGACTAAATAAATTATGGCATAGAAATGTAATGGAATATTATTGTACTGTAAGACATGATAAAAGGATGCATTTAGAGAACCCTAGAAAAGACTTGTTTGAACTGATTCAGACTTAAATGAGCAGAATCAGGAGAAGAATTTATATAATATCAACAACAGCATAAAGAAAAACAACTTTGAAATATTAAGAAATCTAACTGCTTTGAGTTATCACAACTTGAGAGGGTAACTGTCCGCGCTCTGTCCCTGCCGGACCTCAGGGGGTACGTCGTGACCTCTGCTTCCACCTAACTAACGGCGGCTTCGGACGTCTCCGGTCCCGACCCCAGGGGCTGAGGACGGGCAAAACCAGACACTGGCCAGAGTGGTGAAGCAAGCAGGTGTTTATTCAGCAGGTTACATCAGCCCAGTCCCACTTTCCCTCTTAGGGCATTGGCTTATATTCCTTATCCTTTCCGGGTTCTGCTGTCCGACTCCTGATTGGGGAGTTCAGCTTACTGTCACCCCAGCCCCTTCCCCTTTGTTAGCCGTGCCCTGTGGTGATAGGGCAGGGGTCTCTCAGGACCTTCCTTCCCCGCTCGGACCATCTGCTTAGCCTATTACAGGTGGTCAGGTGTATTTTTCTCTTCCTGGGATTTTGTCAGTACCTCCCCGAGGGCGGTATCGTGCCCTGTACACGAGTCTCCCCTTTTTCCCCAGCCCGGAAACCACGGGTGAGGCGCGTGATCACGGGGGGGGGACAGGTATAGACTCCTGCTATTACCTCTCTGCCCAGGAGGTTCGGGGATGGCCCCTGACAACTCCCCCTTTTTGTTTTATAAATGGTAAGTTAGAGAATAGGTCATGTGGCCTGTCTCCATGCCTGGTACCAAAAGTGGGCAGGGCCCCTGTCTTAGGCTATGTGGGTGGCTCCCACCTCCAGCATTTCTGGTAGGTGGACCCACAATAATCCCGTCATTGGGTACCACTGCAGCCAGCGGGTCTCCCAGGACATGGAGCCATACTATTCCTAGAGAAAGCTTACTAATGACTACAGTGGGGCATAGGGATGCTTTTGGGGCTGAGGTGAGAGCTAGCGGCTCTCCAAAGCTGTGATCCAAACTTGTGGATTAGAGTGATTTGTCAGAGAGCGGAGAGCCCATGCAGTATATTGCCGCTGTTGTATCTGCCTTCGCCGAATCTGGCATAGGCAGTACAAAAGCCCTGCAGCAAGGATAAGGAGTAAAGAGGCCGAGCCCGCATAACTTTTCACCCAAGTGGATAGGGCAGAGAAAACAGAATCAAAGGCGGTAACAACAGTGGGATCTATTCGGGTGGCATTGATGTTAGCAATTTGGTATCTTAAAAGATGGAGTGTATGTTCAAATTTATCAGACCAATTCCCTGTAAGCATTTGCGACAGCTGGCGGGACAGGTTGGCTGCTCGGGACAGATTCTGAAAAGGGGCAGAGGTAAGACATAACCCGACCAAGGAATAGGAACATCCCAGAGGAAGGAGATGGACAATGATGTCCACTTGCTCCTGTAACAGGTCAATACGTTGATTGGTTATCATTATTCCCCCCCGTATGGCGGCTAAAAGCTGTGTGTTGGTGTCCATAGCAGTGGCAACCGTTGCTGAAAGATCGTTAAGGGTCGCAACGGTATTGGTGCCTACAGCTAGGGAGGTGGCTGCCGCTGCTGCAGCAGCAGCAGCAAGAGAAAGTGCTACCACCAAGGCTGTTACGCCAAAGTCTCGTTTCCTTCTATGGAATGGTTGGAGTTGGAAGCCTTCCATGTTGACGGGGACAGGTATCCAAGTGGGCACTCTCGCTATTATGGCCATCTGGTGTCGGGTACCATCCCAGCAGGAAGCGTAGTTACAAGTCTCATTGGTACAAGACAAAAGGGGGCCACTAGAGGTATTGGTTACAATGAAGATGAACGGGGGCGTAACACATACAGGGGTAGGGTCAAAGGGCAAGGAGAAGGTGGGAGTGGACGGGGTACGAGTCAAGTTCTCCGCTTGACAGGTTGGGCTGTTACCACTGCCCCCCGAGACGCATGAGGACACAGTCCAAGAGAAGGAGCCGTTGTAAATTCTCCCTCCCCGAAGCATGGAAAAGGGGGAAAGGTCCATGCACGTACGTCTGGGTCCACACAGCACCCAGGTGTGGAATGGGTTAAAGGGTCCTGTCATAGCGGGGTCGTGTCCTGACCAATTTGTATATGTCTGGTTGGTTGGATTAAGGACAGCTCCTATGAGGGGGGAGAAGTTCCACCCTCCTCCCAAGTTCTGGCTCACGGGGGCCTGGCACCCAGTCCAGGGGATCTCAGTGTTTCTTCTGGAGCCTTTGCATCGGGGTCCCCATGTAGGCTGACGGGGTTCCAATGGATACCTAATGCCTATATCTCCCCTTGGGTTTCCTGTGACTAGGGGCCATCGGCCCTCTAGGGCCGTGCCATTTGCTGTGACACCCTTAGGATGGTCTAACCAAACCGCTTTCTGTGGGGCTAGGACTATACAGGGGTTCATGTTAGTAAGGTTTAGTCGGAAACAGAGGGCACCGTTTAGGGCGATGTGGAACGAAGGGGTGGGTGCTTCCTCGTCTTGGAAAGGGTAGTAAGGGAGATCAAGGTTCTCGTTAGTGGTAAAGAGACGCGGGTATAGAGTAGCATTCTGCGAAACAGGCATAGGGAAGGGGAAATCAGCCAGGAGACCCCAGCGGATCTCATGTGCTTGCGTGTTGGGGGTGCGCCATAGTAACAGACGCAATTGGGCCAGTGCTAATAGGCCGTTGATGACCGATGTTCGTATTGCTCTCAGGGTGTGACTCATTCTCTTGGGTCTTCTTCTCTTCCTTTTGGTCCCCTCCAGCAGGTCGGGAGGTGGCAGCAGGGGCTCCTCCTCCTCCTGCAGGTCGGGAGGTGGCAGCAGGGGCTCCTCTGGTCCACCGGAGCGGCACCCATCTGGTTCCATTATTTTCTGTGGAGACACAAACATAACCTCTGCCTCTCACCGCAACTGGATGAGGGCCGTGCCAATTGTTCTCCTCATCTTTCCACCATACCTTTTCATCTTTGAGGTGGTCAGATGACTGTTTTGTTTCTGCAGGCTTCGGTTTTGGATTAGAGGTGGTAGGGGGGTTTGTAAAGAATTTCATGGCCGAAGTTAGGCCATCTTGTCTTGTTTGGAGAAAATTTACTGTAAATACGGCCCTCGCCAATTGGGCCCTAGATAGTCTCCCTGGTACTCCCCCTTTTTGTTTAGTAAGAGTGCGCTTCAGTGTTTGGTGGGCTCTTTCAACTATGGCCTGCCCTGTGGGGTTGTACGGGATGCCTGTAACATGTCGGAGGCCCATCTCCTGAAGGAAGGTCTGAAAGGCTTTTGAACGGTACCCAGGACCATTATCAGTTTTAATGAGATCTGGGAAGCCGACAAGGGCTGCGCACTCTAAAAGGTGGTGAATGATACATTTAGCGCTCTCACCAGATTGCAAAGTGGCCATTATGAAGCCTGAGAAAGTGTCGATTGACACATGAATCAAAGAGGATTGAAAATGTGTAACATCCATTTGCCAGATTTCATTGGGTGCGTGGCCACGGGGGTTAGAAGCCTGATCACGGGGCGGAGGTCGAAAAGGAACACAGTGAGAGCACCTACGGACAATGTTGCGGGCCTCCTCTCTGGTGATGCCGTAAAGGCGCCGTAGGGTTTGGGCTGAAAGGTGGAAGTGATGGTGGGCGAGGTCTGGAGAGCTATAAAACACCCCTAGGCCATTTGGGGAATCATCCGTGAGGGCACGGTCAGCAATCGCATTGCCCTGATAGAGGGGGCCTGCTATGGAAGTGTGGGATCTAACATGAAGGACGTAAATAGGAGCCTCCCTAACAATGAGCAAATTATGTATGTGGATCAGGAGATCCGAGACAGTGGAGGTGGTTGCAGTGAGGTCTGCTCCAGGGAGTAGAGGAATAGCTAAAGCACAATACATACTATCGGTGATGAGGTTAAAGGACTCAGCGGGTAATAATTGTAGCACAGTATAGATAGCAAATAATTCATTTTTCTGAGCGGAGGAATAGGGGGTACTTACCACCTTCAGGATGTTTTTTGCTGGAATATATATAGCGGCTCGTTGATGCCTAGTGGCATCAGTGAAGACGTTAACTCCTTCTACCGGTTCATTAGCTACAACCTGCGGAGACTTTTGAAGAGGCAAGGCATCCCAACCCCGGAGAGCATTAGGCAAGGCAGCACTAGTTATCTGATGTTGGGTAATTAAGATAGCCCAAGAGGTATATTCTTGGGCAAGCTCCTGTAGTAAGCTAGGGGTTATATTAAGAAAGAGAAGGGGAAATTGACCAAAGATCTGTCTGGCCCTGAGGCTGGCCTTGAGTAATAGCCTCCCTTGTTCTTCAAGGCGATCAGGGATACATTTTTTCCTTTTGTCAGGGTAGATCCACTCTATAACTCCCCATTGCTGGAAGATTGCCGCGATCCCCTCGGTGGCCCCACGGGAGAGGATGGCCACAGCTAGGGGATATTGGGGATCTATTCTTTGGACTCGCATATTGGCCCTGTCTCTAATTAATTTCATGACTTTAAAAGCCTCAGGAGTCCAAGTTCTGGGAGAATTTAGGGTCTGGTCCCCTGAGAGGATAGCATACAGGGGCTGCATTTCCCTGTCTGAGAGGGGCAATGTGGACCGAAGCCATTGAATAGCCCCAACAAGCTTTTGAAAATCATTGAGGGTCTTGACTTTAGCAAGGTCAAAGTTGGGGACAGGTCGAAGGACCTCATCATTTAGGAGCCTATGGCCAAGGTATCTAAGGTCGTTACCCCTTTGGATTTTTTCTGGGGCAATTTTTAACCCGTACTCACTGAGCCTCTCTATAATGTGTTTGAGGGCCTTCTCTGACTGTTCTGCCTGTGGGTGAGCAAGTAGGATATCATCCATGTAATGAACAATCTGAACCTCAGGGAATTTCTCCCGAGAGGGGTGTAGGATGGCTGCAACATATTTTTGGCATAATGTGGGACTGTTCGCCATCCCTTGGGGCAATACAGTGAAATGAAAACGGGCGGCCGGTGCCTGGAAGTTGATAGAAGGGACAGAAAAAGCAAACTTTGGGGCGTCGTCGGGGTGAAGGGGAATGCTATAAAAGCAATCTTTTATATCTACAATGATAACTTCCCAACCTCTCGGCACCATGGTTGGATTTGGAAGACCTGGTTGTAAAGCACCCATAGGTTGTAAGGCCGAATTGACTTGGCGGAGATCGATCAGCATTCTCCACCCACCAGATTTCTTCTTTATGCAGAATACTGGGGAATTATAAGGGCTAGTAGAGGGCACGATGTGCCCTTCCTGCAAAAGTTCTTGTACTATGGTGTTGAGGGCTTGTAGCCTTTCTTTAGTAAGGGGCCACTGCTCCACCCAAATTGGTTGGGTGTTGTTCCAATTCATTTTTACTGGGTGCGGTTTCTCGGGGTGGAGTGTGGCCCTCATCAGTTTAAAGGGTCGTTTGTGAGCCTAAGTTGCATTTGGGAGAGGATATCTCGACCCCACAAGGTCATAGGGAGGGAGGAGATATAGAGGGGGCGAAAGCGCCCTCCCTCTTCCCCGCACGTCCACCGCAAAAGGCGTGCAGAGATGGCAGCTGTGCTATTCCCCCCGACTCCCGAGACCTGCCTGGGGGTGGTGTCCTTTCCCCACTGAGGCTGCCAGTTTGAGCCGGCAATAACAGACACATCAGCTCCAGTGTCCATCATCCCTGTTATGGGTGTCCCCTCGACCTCAACGGTCAAGGTGGGTTTCTGGGGTGTTATAGTGGTCGTCCAGGCCACAAAGGGGTCAGAATTCCGTGGGAAATAATTGGGGTCCATCCACGGAAGAGGGATGGCTTGAGCAACCTCCCTTCTTTCATTCAAAGACACAGAGTAAGCATGAGGGTTGGTAACAAAAATCTCTGTGTCTCTTGGGGCAAGATACTTGGTGTGCACTATAACTTCTGGGAGTTTGTGGGTGCCAATTGCAAGGCGGGGGTGATCAGAGGGGTGAATTTTTATTGGGGCAGTGGTCCAGGGGGCTATGGTTTGTTCTTGGAGGGTAAAAACCTCACTCATTAATTTCTGAGTCGAAAGGGGTTTGCTCGGGGGTTCAGTCTTTGCGGGGCGCCCTCCCCCCGTGAGGGCCCCGCCGGCTCGTTTCACGGAGCCGGTGGATTCTGCATTTTTCTTTTTTGACGGCAGTCTCTAGAGAGGTGCCCCAGCCTGCCGCAAGTATGACATTGCTGCCCTCTAGTGGGCGCACGGCAAGCGGCTCTAAAGTGCCCTTCTTTGCCACAGTTAAAACATCTCTGCTGTGGGTCCCCCTGTACGGCCATGGCTGTGAGCTGCTCGGCGAGAGCGGCCACGGGTGACTTATCCTCTTGGGGCTCATCTAAGCATCTCTCTATAATGTCCTGGAGGCTGGGATCTGGTGGCAAGGTGGCAAGAATGCCCCGATGGCGGGGGTTAAGGCCATCTTTGATAAGTTGAATAATTAGCTGGGCTGCCAGTTCAGACTTGCCATACTGCCCCTCTATTCTCTCTTGGACCCGGGAGATAAACTGTATAGGCGTCTCCTGGGGCCGCTGTTTTAAGGTGGACAGAGAGCGACCCCCTGTTGTATTTAACTTATCAAAAGCTCTTAAATGGACCACCTGGACTACTCCCAACTGAACGTTGGTGAGTGTCAGTTGTTTCTCGACTGTCTCCCAATCCCCAGTGCCCGTCACCTGACTAACTAACAGGTCTGCATTTTCTGAATGTGTCTCTGAGGCGTATCTGCGGGCCTCACGGGTGACGTGGGCCAGGTATGTCATAGCCACGGGGGGATCAAAAATAGCGGCCGTGACCTCTTTCCAATCATAAGGGAGCCAAGCCGCCACGGAGGATGTATTGGTAAATAACCTTCTAAGGAATGCAGAGCCAGGGCCGTATTTGGTGGCTGCCTCTTTCATGTCTCGGAGAATTTTATAGGACAGAGGCTTGTGGACACGCTGCGGGGGGCCATCGTCCTCGGCCTGGGAGAAAACAGGAAACAGATTCGCCCCCTCCCAGTCTACATCTTCCCCTTCCTCCGCCGCCTGTTGAAGGCACTTTCTCAAAACACTGACATATTTGGGTGGGGGGGGTTTCTTTGCCCCTCTATCTGGGTGCTGCTCTGGGGCTTCCTCTTTTTGTATCTCCTGCAATTTCTTTCGGGGTCCCTCCCCTTTCTGCGGGCGGGGTTGTGTTCCCTGTCTTTTCCCGTTCTTTTCTATGGGGTTAAGGGAGGTGGATCGGGAGAGGCTCGATGGAGAAGGCGAGGGCGCAGTCATGACTCTCCGAAGACTGTCCCAAGGGTACAGAGGGGGAGGTCCTGTCTGAGGGGGGCCTAAATCCTCAGTGGAGGAGTTATCCTCATCGGAGGAGCCACAGAGGGAGTCCCCCACCTGGGCACCAGTCTCCATGGACAATGGGGGTGGCTGGGGGTCGAGGGAGGCCCCAATAGTGAAATAGATGACAAAATCTTGGGAGGATAGGAAAGAAGGGTCCACTTTCTGGTAGGAGGCCATCTGTTGGCCAATAAGCCTCCATCGGGTCGGATCAATGCCAGTGTGCTCCACCCATGGGCTGACAGTTATGATTTTCGCGACCCATTCTCGGCAAACTCTTATGTGTATTTTTATCCCATTCTGCTTGCAGAGTTTATACACTTGGCAAGCGAGAATGCCTTTATCCTCTGGCTTAACTTCTGTATTTCCCATAACTAAACTGCCTTCGGGACTAGAGGGGAAAACCCGAAAGTCCCGGTGTGCCTGGTCCTTCTGACCCTCGCCTGCGAGGGACAGGAAGGCTCACAACGTACCTGTACTGTAGTGTAGAGCCCCACGTTGGGCGCCAAATGTCCGCGCTCTGTCCCTGCCGGACCTCAGGGGGTACGTCGTGACCTCTGCTTCCACCTAACTAACGGCGGCTTCGGACGTCTCCGGTCCCGACCCCAGGGGCTGAGGACGGGCAAAACCAGACACTGGCCAGAGTGGTGAAGCAAGCAGGTGTTTATTCAGCAGGTTACATCAGCCCAGTCCCACTTTCCCTCTTAGGGCATTGGCTTATATTCCTTATCCTTTCCGGGTTCTGCTGTCCGACTCCTGATTGGGGAGTTCAGCTTACTGTCACCCCAGCCCCTTCCCCTTTGTTAGCCGTGCCCTGTGGTGATAGGGCAGGGGTCTCTCAGGACCTTCCTTCCCCGCTCGGACCATCTGCTTAGCCTATTACAGGTGGTCAGGTGTATTTTTCTCTTCCTGGGATTTTGTCAGTACCTCCCCGAGGGCGGTATCGTGCCCTGTACACGAGTCTCCCCTTTTTCCCCAGCCCGGAAACCACGGGTGAGGCGCGTGATCACGGGGGGGGGACAGGTATAGACTCCTGCTATTACCTCTCTGCCCAGGAGGTTCGGGGATGGCCCCTGACAGGTAACCTCCTAGAGGTTCAGTGTGCTGAATCTAGAATCAGAAGCACTTGAGTTTAAATCCTCATTCAGATACTTACTGACCCTGGATAAGTAACTTAACTTTTTCTTTTCTCTCATATGTAAAATGATAATAATAAATAGCACCTAACTCCCAAGTTGCATGTGGATAAAATGAGATAACATTTATAAATGGCTACCTTAATGTACTATATAAATGCTAGCTGTTGTTGTTTTTGTGGCTATTGTTAAGACCAGTGATAGAACAGTGCTTTCCATATTCCTGATTGAAAGATAATGGGCTTGAGGTGCAGAATAAGACATACATTTTTGAATGTGATTAGTGTGTGGATTTGTTGTGTTTGGTTGTCCTTATCTGTTAGAAAGATTGGGATGTGAAGGGAAGATAGAGCTAATGATAGTGTTATTTGAGAGAGAGACTGAGAGGGTCAAGCAATTTAAAATGCTCAGAAGAGTGAAATATAGTTCCGAGAGTCACAGAAACAGGAAAGTTTTCAGACTAATACAATGAAGTTAGTACATACTTTGAAAACGCTGCATAGAGCAACATCCTAGTTTTATATTTAGTCCTCTTTTCTTTTCCCCTCTGTGTTTGGAAATGTTTATATTTGTATAGTTCAGTTTAACAAAAAATTAATAATAAAACCTGTTATTGAACTGTAAGACTTAAAAAGGAATGGTGTTATTACCCTTTGGTTACCCTATTTTTTAACATAACTGATGTATTAGAGCCTTGTAGCCCCAACGTGATATTCACTGCACCTATGGCAACCATGAATATGCCCCCCAATTCTGAATAGTGAAATATAACAGACTCTCCAAATGGAAAACAGCATTCAAACACTTATTCAGACACCAGAAAGCCAAATCCATCATACTAACAAAAAAATGCATGAGCAATAATAATGCAGAGGACAGTAGCATCCCCAAGCTTTCCCTCTATTAGACTTCCCACCAACCAGTTCTCTTAAACAAATCACAGGCAGGCTGTCTTAAACAAAATCCCAAATGTCTTTCACTCACAATAGCCAGCTGCCTGCTCTTGTTTCTCTCCCTCAGTTCTGAGTACTCTCACCAGTTTCCTCTCAGTTCTGCTCCAGCTCTGCCTCTTCTTGTTCCACCCTTTCTATTCTACCCCTTCCTGTTCCACCTGTGCAGCAAGCTCCTTCCATCACAGGTTCCATTGTACTCAGACTTCCATGAGAGCCTGGCAGATCGCATGGGCCTATTGATGAATAGGAAAGATCTCCCCATTTCAGTTACCATTATAAGCCCCAATATGAAATAACCTCCCAGCATGGAATGAGATATTTCAATCTCTCTTTCAAGTGAGTTCATTATTGTAAGTTCCAGAAAAACCTCTTTATTCCTCCTGCTTCATCCAAAGCCCTGGATGTTTTGTCAAAGTACCAATTATATAAAAAAGACAACAATCTTTACACTTAATTCATTGTGGTGTTAAGCATAGTGGTCCAATTTTAAAAATTGCTTAAAAAAGAGAGAGAACTTGAATTTGACCAACCACTTTTCTGTTTACTATCCTTTGACTTAGAGCAAAATATTTTGCTTTTGTACATGCGACATCCTCATCTTTAAAATAATTGATCATTGCAGTTCTAAAACTGTGATCCTGTGATCTGTACATAGAGACTTTTTTTGTGAACTCATTTTACTTCTTCAGCAATCCACTTCAAGTGCTGGAAAGTTGTAATTCACAACGTTGCTAAAAGTCATCTATAAAGTTTTTTATCCTGTTAAGATAATAGTCTTGGTGCTAGAAGTGATTTTATTATCCCAAAAAGATAAAGGAAAACAAAGAACTGAATTCAATATGCCATTTTTGGGGAAACCTTATTTCAGTATGTTATGCTTTTGGTGCAAGACAGTGTGTTTATATTCTAATAAAGGTTGTGAAAATTTTTGATGTTTTGGTAACCTAAGTGATTAGTTACCACATAGTTCCTGATTCTTCCTCTTCATGTAATTTTGTGTATGTTTTTTAATAAATTAAATATTAATGATGCATTATTTAAGCATTGATCTTTATTATTATATTTATAGTTTGAATTTTGATTGTATTTCTTAATATATGTGTGTACACACACACATACTCTTTTTAACAGTGCTTCCAGTTGTTTAGAACTTTATGCTAGCACCCTGTCCATAGAAATCTGCTTGTAAAGGAGTTAGTAGCAGAAGATTGTACCTTTCACTTAGTAATGATATATTTATATAACTCTACAGGGCTTTCATGGACTTTATTACAACACCTCTGCCTTGCTAAGGCACATTCTATCGTTAACAGACTATCATTCATCCTATATCTCTTCCTCTTAAATTTCATTATCTTGAGCTTGTATAAATCTAGCTGTCTATACAAGACCCTGTATTTCTACCCTCTTTGAAAAAGAAGTAGGCATAGTCCTGTTCTTTAATGTAACTTCTAGAATTTTACTTGGCCACCATTGCTCAATAGCTTCTCGCTTTAAACTTCACTTTGTCCACCTGTATCACCAATTCTAGATTCTTGATGCAGTATTCAAGCTCAGGCACAAATTCCAACATGATGCCTTTCCTGATCACTCTTCGCTTCCTGCCCCACAACTATCTGTCTCCTGAAATTGCCTTGTAAGTGGAATCTTCAGATCAGGCACTGCTTTGTTTGTATCTGTATCCTCAGCATGTAGGATGGTACCTACTTCATAGTAGGTGCTTAATAAATTTTTGTCGAATTATGTTGTATCCCCAGAACATTGTTAACTGAATGAATGAACTAGCATTGGAAGTGTTATGCTCTACCATCATTTAATCATTTTTCCTCTTTCCCCAGGGAGTTCAGTGCCTTGTTCACAATCTTCCTTTCTACCCTGACACCGCACTTATTGTTGTCCTTTTAAATAGCCTGACATCCCTGCTCATTAACCTTCTAACTCCCATGATTTTTGTCTTTATTGCACATAGTCGCCCAGAGGGATAGCCATACTTTTGTCTTATAATCGCTCATTGTACTGCCTTCAGGATCCTAAACTCTGAAACCCTTTTCTGATATTAGTTTCCCATACTTCATTCTCACTCCCCCCCATATTTCTCATACCTTTTACTCCTGTAATTCACTTGTTTCCCCCTCTTCTCCTGGTCCATCATGCCTATTTTAGTCTTACTGTCCTGTTAACGGTGCAGGCTCAGTGGACGGATGACTAGTTGCGTTGTTCTCCACATTCAGATTTGAATTTTATCTTGTGCATTGCATGTTTCTGCAGTTTACTTTTCAATTAATTGTTAAGTCTTGTTGATTCAGTCCTCTATAACTCCTTTTTCCTTCATTCCCTTCTTTCCAATCATATGGCCATTATAATAATCCAATCTCTCATCACTTCTCTGCTAGGCTATTGCGGTAGTCTCAATTGTTCTCTTTGCTTTTAGAAGTTTCCCTCTCTAAACTCTTAGCCCTTTTTTTCATTATTTGTTCACATTTTTAAAATTACGTTCTCAAAGGCCAGTCATTTTAAGTTTTCTTTTGAAAGGCCGGTAATCTTTTAATTGTCTATATATGACATGTCATTTAGATCAATGGGTTTTGCTTTTTTTGAGAGCCTTTTAATGTAGTAATCTTTATTTTACTCCAGTGTATTTGTAGTCCTTTTCTCTCTTTAAATAATTGTTGTGAGACAAAGGATATTGGAACAACACCTGATGAAAGAGTGACACCTGTTCCTGGGAGAGCATAGAACTGCAATAAGATGTTCCAGAAAGGTTCAAGAGAGAAATTAAAATCTTGGAATAGAACAGATAGCAGAATTTCTGCTTTGCAAAAATCAACAGAATAAAAATATTTGACTCCACAGCGACATCTCTCAAACAAAGAAACAGAATGGGATCAAGAGGGTTGCCTTTGGCTGGAATTTCTTGCCTATGTACCTCCTCTCTTAAAAGTCTTAGCTTCCTTCAGAGTTCAGGACACATTTCCTTCTATTTGAAGCCTTCCCTGATTTCTCTCAGTTGTTGGTGCTATCTCCTTCTTCGTATTATCTTATACTTAATTATTGCTTATGTGTTCCTACCCTCTTAGTAATCTGCAAGTTCCTTGTGCCTTAAGACTATTTGAGTTTTATTATTTACATAAATACTTTGTGTTGTACTATATGTAAGAATTTATATGAAATAGGCAGTTGACCAGTGTTTGTTGAATTGAATGAGATAGATAGTACAAGTATTATGCCTCCATACTCCCAAAAACATGATGCCGTGTACAAACCAATCCAAATTGCTCATTAGCTTCTGAGTTCAGAGAAGGTCCTATATGTTGTAGGTAGAAGGACTGTGGGCAACAGTGATTTAAATTTTATATTCATTATATAGATACCTAAGAATATACTATAGATTTGAATTTACCTTACTATATTTTGAATAAATTAAAATCTACAAAGCCATTTAAAAATTATTAATGGGCATCTCCATTAGCAGAAAATAGAAGTTAAACTTTAAAGTCCATTTTTCAAGATCTCAGACAAAAGAGAAAGCAAACACTAATGTTTGAAAAAGCTAAAAGTTTGCACTCTTTGTCCTTAGATTCACTGTTATTCTTAAAGAGCAAGTCATTGAAATAGTGTAATTCTTTTATTTTTTCTACAGTGCCTCCAAAACCATTACATCTGCAGAATTCACCTTCATCCAATAAATACCAGACACCCAAGCATAAAGATTTACCTAGTATAAAACCAAGGATGGAGGAAGTTAAACCTGCCCCTGCTTTTATCTCAAAAGAAAAGCCCAGTAAGGTATCAGATCTCATCAGTCACTTTGAAGGAGGCGGGTAAGTAATTTGTATTTGAAAGAAGAGGGGAAGGGAAAAGAAATCTGATACTAAAAAGATGATATAGACATATTATTTACAAATCTAATAAAATTATCATACTGTTAGGTTATGTAGATCTGTAGAAGTATTCACTTATGTTTCTCAGTACTTAAACTTATGCTAATACTTGTATTGTTGACATTATAGTATATTGCCCATTAGTAGTATATCATAGTAGTATACTTTTGTTTAATAGCCTTTACAGTTGATGTTTCTGGTTTCTTTGAAATCATTTGTGGCTAAGTTTATAGTATGAGCATAATTGCATTACGAAGACGTCCCTTACTAATCTGTTTTTGGCATTTAGTAGAGTTTCAGTGGGTCTCATAGGTAGTCTATGTAACAATTACTCCATGTCCCCACACTCTTAGACTCCTGTTCGACTCATTACCTTATTCATTCTCTCCAGATTATAAAACAGTCAAGGTGAATGTTCTGATAAAAGCTCATAAGTTACTTAAATTATAGCAATTCTCATTGTTACTAAAATTATAACCCCTCCTATAGCTTAATAAAATAGTAAATAAGCTTGAGCAACCTTTTTCACTATAAGCTTTTATTCATGCTGCTTTTTCTATATCATCCCTTTAATCTACTTGGCTTAAACAATGTGCCTATCCGTTTTATTAACAGTAAAATAAGCAATAAAAGAAAGATGTAGCTATTTACATTATATCACCTGTGGAAAAGATTGTAAGCAGAGTATGCTCAAATTACAAAAACACAGTTCCACCATTCCTCTCTCTCATGATGGCAGCCAAAATTTTTCAAGAATTTTCATATTGTTTCTTCATGATATATGAAGGTAACATTTTTTTCAGGAACTATCTCTTCAGAATCTTTCTCATGGACAGTTCTTCAATCTTTCTGGGAAGTTTTCTTTTTCCTTTACCTCTCTGCTTCATCAGTTTTCCCAATTAATAGATTCCAGAATGAATGTCAAACTATAACTTCTCAAAGAGTCCATTCCTTCAAATAGATGTAGAACTAGTGAAAAAGGCTATTAAAGCTGAACTTATACTTCAAATTTTTTGTATTTTAAATATAAAAATTTCCAACAAAGTGATTTCCACTGTTCTTTAAATTAAGATTTATTTTTATTCAATTAATTGAAATTTGCCTTTTCTCGCATACACCCATTTGAAAAAGAAAGGAGGGGGAGAGGAACTTGTAGTGAATATGGTCATCAAGCTAAACACATTTCCACATTGACCAGATAACTCTGTCACCATCCCCATCAGCCACAGATCTCAATCTGCACTCTGAATCCATCATTTCTCTATCATGAGGTAGGAAGCATTTTCTGGGATGTGTCTTCTGGAATCATAGTTGGTCATTTTTTTGCTCAAAATTTTTAAACCTTTCAAAGTCGTTTTTTTTATAATATTGTTATTATAGAAATTATTCTGGTTCTGCCCATTTCACTGTATCAGTTAACATAAGTCTTCCTAGGTTTCTCTGAAAATCATCCCTTTCATAATTTCCTACAGTGTTACATCACATTCATATAGCATAAATTGCTTCAAGACATTCCCCTTCAGTTTCTGTTTCTTGGTCGCCAAGCTACATGTATGAGTTCTTTATTTATTTATTGGATATCTTTTGGGTATAGCCCTAGTAGCAGCATTGCTGAATAAAAGGGCAGTGCACAATTTAAAAACTTTGGGGGGCATAGTTTCCTTTTGCTTTCCAGAATGCTTTCTAGCTGCTTTCACAGCTCCACCATAGGTAGCGCATTTCTGTACAACTTTGTTCCCCTCAGGTAGGAGCCACAGTTGTCTTTTTTCCTTTCTGGTTAACTTTGACAATCAGATGGGTATGAGGTAGCACCTCAGACTTGTTTAAATTTCTGTTTCTCCAATTATTAATGACTGAAAGCATTTTTTTAACGTAGTTTTTGGTAGATTGGATTTCTTCCTTATAAAACTCCTGTTTGTATCTTTTGACTATTTATCAATTGGGAATGTCTCTTGTAAATTTAAATACGTTTCCAATGTATCTCAGAAATGACACCATTGTTAGAAAAACTACAAAGTTTTCATCCCATTTTTTACTACGTTGGTTTTGTTTGCACAAAACTTTTAAAATTTATTAGTTATCCTCTTTTACCCATGTTTGTTTATAAACTTTCTCCATCCTTAGTTCTGATAGGGAACTTTTCCCTTGTTCTTCTCATTTGATTATAAAATCTTCTTTTATTTCTATGTCATGTTCCCATTTGTCACTTGTCTTGGTATGTAATGTGAGATGATGGTCTCTACCCATCTGTCAGATTATCAGTATCTTGGGGCAGAAACTGTCTTGTACGTGTCTTTGTATTCCCAGAGTTTAGCAAAGAATAAAGACTTGTGTCATATATCACAAATAATTCATCTATTCTCCAATTGATGGACATCCACTCAATTTCCAATTCTTTGCCATCACAGAAAGAACTATGATAAGTATTTTTGTATAATCAGTCTGTTTCCTTTTTCCTTGATCTTTTTGAGATACAAACCTAGTAGTGGCATTACTGGGTCAAAGGGTATTCACAGTTTTGTAACCCTTTGGGCACAGTTCCAAATTGTTCTCCAGAATGGTTGGATTTTTCACTGCTTCATGAGTAATGCATTAGTGTATCAACTGTTTTTCATTTCACCTCCAGCATGTATCATTTTTCTTTTGTCTTGTTAGCCAATCTAGCATTTCTATAATCATTAGTGTTTTAGAGCATTTTAATGTGACTGTGGAAAGCTCTGATATCTTCTTCTGAAAACTGTCTGTTCATATCCTTTGACAATTACTCAATTGGGAAATTGCTCCTGTTTTTAAAACTTAGACTCAGTTCCCTATGTATTTTAGAAATGAGAGCATTCTTCGAATACTGTGGAGTAGGTCAGAAAATTCCAGGTTCCCCAAATTTCCCCCAGTAAAGACACAGAATGTCACTTCAGAGAGTGGTAGAAATAATTCTAAACTGTGGCAAAATAGTGGTCCTAGAAACAATTAATTATGATAATCCTTTCTGGTAAATCTATCAAATGCAAATATCTTGGAGATCTTTTACTGTTTATACATATATGTACAAATATCTGCATTAGTGTGTGTATTTTATATATATTATATATATTACATATGTATATATAATATAGAGTATATATGTGTATACAATAATATATAATATGCTATATATTATAATATATAGTTATATATGTAAATATAATATATAATGTAACATCATATTAATATATTATTAATTATATTAATATATAGTAATATATAATGATTAATTATCATATTAATGTATTATGTTAATATATAGTAATTTATATATGTAAAACTTGGAAGCACAGAAATGATGGGTAGCTTTGAAAACAGTGTAGTATTTATTACATAGTTATAAAAAATAGTTTGAAATGGACATTTTCAAAAAGCACAAAGAAATGAGGCCTATATCAGTAATTCTCTTCTCTCCCCCATTTCCTTCTCCCCCAGGTTCTTTTTTTCCTTTTAATCTTGGCTTTATTGGTTGGTTTGTTCAAAACCCTTTTAATTTCTTTTAATCAAAATTATCAGTGTTATTTCTCATTATTTTTCCTCTCCCTTCTTTGGTCATAAACTCTTCCTTGCTTCCCTAATTTGTTCATTATATCATTTCATATCTAAATCATGCACTTATTTTTACCTTACCTAGGTATATGGTGGGACTTGTTAGTCTTTTCCTAGTTTCAGCCAAATTTCTTTCTAATTTTCTCAGAATTTTTTGTTGAATAATGAGTTCTTGCATCCAAATCTTAGATCTTTGGGTTTATCAAACACTAGATTGGTATAGACATTTACTGCTGTCCATTGTGTTAATAATGTATTTCCTCTCTATCTTCCTCTCTTGTTGCCAATATCAGATTGTTTTGGTGATTACCATTTTGAAATCTGGTACTGCTAGGCTGCCTTCCTTCCTGTTTTTGTATTCTTTTGATATTATGTATCTTTTTCTTCTTCTAGATGAATTTACTTCTTTTTTCTCCACAAAATAATTCTTTGTTACTTTGATTGGCATGACACTGAATAAGTACCTTAATTTAGGTAGAATTGTCATTTTTGTTATTGGCTTAGCCTACAATGGAGCACGAAATATTTCTGTAGTTGTTTAGATTTATCTGTATTGGTGTAAAATGCGATTCATAATTCTTTTCATACTTGCTGTGTTTGTAGATAGGTAGACTCTCAAGCATAGTATATTGTTTACAGTTTTTTTCAATGAAATTTCTCTATTTTTTCTTGCTGGATTTCATTGGCAAAAATAGAAATGCTAAAGATTTATATGGTTTTATTTTTTTTATCCTGAACCTTTGCTGAAGTAATTATTTGAACTAACATCCTGATTGATTCTTTAGTATATTACATTGAATATCTGGAATGTTGATTCTCCGTTATTCTCTAAGTATACCATCATATTGTCTTCAAAGAGTAATAGTTTTCTTTTCTCCTTACTTCTTTGTCTTTTGGTTTCTTTTTCTTATGTTATTGCTGTAGCTAGCATTTCTAGTACAAAATGGAATTATGGTGATGATAATGGACATCCTTCTTCACCCTGGTCTTATTGAACAGGCTTGTGACTTAATGATCAGTAATGTTTGCTCTTGGTTTTAGATAGATTTCTTCTAGTTTAGTTGTTTTTCAGTATTGTCTCACTCTTCATGACCACTGTTGGGCTTATCTTGGCAAATATATTGCAGTGGTTTGCCTTTTCTTTTTCTACTTCATTATATAGATGAGAAAACGGAGGCAAAGAGGGTTAGAGTGACTTGCCCCAAGGTCACATTGCTGGTAAGTTTCTGAGACCAGATTTCAGTTCATGTCTTCCTGACTCTAGGCCTGGCACTGTAATACCTAGACACTTTTAGATAAATACTACTTGTTGTTTTAAGGAAAGCTCCATTTATCTTATAGTTTCCACTGTTTTAAATATGAATAGGTGTTGTATTTGACCAAAAGCTTTTTCTGCATCTATTTAGATACTTACATGATTTTTGTTATTTTTGTTATTGATGTGATACTGTGCTGGTAAGTCTTCCTGATATTGAACCACCCCTGCATTTCTGATATAAATCCCAACAGTCATATTGTATAAACTTTGTGATATATTGCTTCAAATTAATTTAATAAGTATTTTACTTACAATTTATGCATCTAGTTAAGGTGGAGCCAAGATGATAGAGATACGGCATGAACTCATCTGAGCTCTCCACAAAACTCCTCTGAACAACTTTAAATAATGATTCAAAATAAATTTTGGAGTGGCAGAACCAATAAAAGGACAGGGTGAAAAATTTTCCAACCTAAGGCAATTAGAAGGTATGCTGGAAAGATTTTTTGCACCTCAGTGAGAGTGGAACATAGTCCAATGCAGACCTTGGCCTATCAGACCAGAAGTAGGCCTTGGGGGTGACTGAATCAGTGGTAGGAACAGGAGTTGCCAAATCTCTCAGCTTACAGATGGTAAGGGTATCAGAGAACTGGTGGGAAAGAGATCCCAATTTTCCTTTTGCTGACACTTGGGGAAGGACTTTGTTGCATTGCCCATACTTAGAATCTAGTTGCAGTCCTGGGTCTGACTCCCAGGGAGAGGAACAGCACTTGCATACCAGTACTTTTGACTTGAGAGAAACTAGGATCCTGGTCACAGTTCCAGGTTGGAAAAAGTATTTGTGGTCATTCATAGCTCAGAGCATAGGCCAAGAGAGTAGTAAACTTGCCTTTTCCCCATTATTATAATACCTTAGAAGAACTGAAATCTTACTGGTCCCCAGAAATATCTCTGAAAGCAACTTCACAAAAAACCTAAAACTTGGGACAGTGCCCACTCCACTATGGAAGCCAAGGCCCATTTTAGCAAAGAATTAAAAGTCAAGAAAAAGGCTGAAAAAATTAGGAAACAGCAGAAAAGATCCTCACTATGGAAAGTTACTATGGTGACAAGGTTGATCAAAACATAAACTTAGAAGACGTGTTTCATCAGAGCTTCAAAGACAAGTATGAATTTGTCCTAGGCTATAGAAGAGCTCAAAAAGGATTTTAAAAATGAAGAGAGAGATACAAGAAAGATTAAGAAGAGAAATGAGTGATTTCAAAAAATCATGAAAGGAGAGTCAACAGCTTGGTTAAGGAAATACCAAAAAAATGCTGAAGAAAATAACTACTTAAAAAACAAAATAGGCCAAAAGGTAAAAGAGGCATAGTAATTCCCTGAAAAGAAGAACTCCTTAAAAAGTAGAACTGGCCAATAGAAAAAGAGATTCAAAAACTCACTGAAGAAAATTATTCCTTAAACATTAGCGTTTGGCAAGTGGAAGCTAATGACTTACTAAGACATCCAGCAACAATGAAATAAAATCAAAAGAATGAAAAAAATAGAAGAAAATGTGAACTAACTTGTTGAAAAAGAAAATAGATCCAGTTAAGATAATTTAATAATTATTACATTACCTAAAAGCCAAGATTAAAAAAGGACCCTAGACATCATCTTTCAAAAAAATATGAAGCAAAACTATAGGGATATTCTACATCATAATGGGGAACCTGCTCCCTGAAAGACACTACGTGACCCTCAAGTCAAGTGTGGCCCTTTGACTGAATCCAGCCTTCACAGAACCAATCCCCTTAATAAAAGATTTGTTCTGCAAAACCTGAACTCAGTTAAAAGTCTGCACCACAGGACCTAAAAGGTCATATGTCTCTTCCAGACCATAGGTTCCTCACCCCTGTCCTACATCCAGAGGGTAAAATAGAATTTGAAAGGATCCACCAATCCAATCACCTCCTGGAAGAGATTGAAAAATGAAAAATCCCAGGAATATTTTCGCCAAATTTCAGAGCTCCCCCCGCAAAAGAGAAAATATTACAGGCAGCCAAAAAGAAACAATTTAGAATAAAACAAGATTTAGCAGTCTCCACATGGAAGAATTAGAAGTTTGTGATATGATGTTCCAGAGGGAAAAAGAGCTAGAGTTACATCCCAAAACCACCTATACCTCAAAACTGAATATATGATCTTTCAAAGGGAAAAATGAACATTCAATGGAACACAGAACATTTTTAAGCATTCTTGATGAAAAGATCAGAGCTGAATTGAAAATTTGACTTTCAAATAGATTTGAGGGGGGCGGAGCCAAGATGGCGGAGTAGAAGGACGCACGTTTACGAGCTCCAAAACCAAAAGCCCATAGAATTAATGTAAAAAGAGTCCCCCATAACTTCTGGGTCAATACAAGGGGTTGCAGAAACAGAGTGGAAGAGATTTCCGTTCCAGGGAGCCCTGGAGACCTGTCCCCAGGGTCCAGCGCGCCCCGGAAAGTGGACCCCACCCCCAGCGCTGCCCTGGCTGCGACCCCAGAGAAGCTGATCCAAGCAAGCTTCAGAGACGGAAGCTCCGGCAGCCGGGAAAGTCCCTCTGCCCACAGAAGCTACAGGTCAGTGAGAGAGAAGGCTGGGCTGGACGAGAGGCGGAGCAGGGCGTCTCCGTGACTCGGGCCCCCTCGGGAGGAAGCAGCAGCGGCAGAGACGGGGACAGGAAGCGGTGGAGGCAGAGGTGTGGGCGGAGGCTGAGGCGGCAGCGGCCCAGGACTCAGGAATCCCCCAACAGCAGGCAGGATCTTCATTACGGAAGATTCCTGCATAAAACCTGAGGGAGCTGAGCCTGGGAGACGGCCCTGCCCCCACCCTGCTCTATTACTGAAGGCTTCTGCTTAAAGCCCCCAAGGGAACTGAGCTTGGGAGGTGGGGCCCCCCACCCCGCCTCCACCCGCTCCATTCCTGAAAGTCTCTACATAAAGCCCCTGAGGGATTGGAGCCTGGGAGGCGGCCCTGCCCCCACCCCAGCACCTGAACTAAAGCTCACTGATTGATAGCCAGCAGGAGGAAAGCCCATTTAAATCTCAGAGGCCAAGCACTAGCTGGGCGGATCCAGGAGGGGGTGGAAAGGAATCTCAGAAGTCAAGTAACTGTCTGGGAAAATGCCTAGAAAAGGGAAGAAAAATAAGACTTTAGAGAGTTTTTTCCAACAAATGCAAATGATCCCGACCTTCGGATCTGATGATGAGGACGTATCCTTGCCATCAGGGAAAGACGTGGAGGGCGGGTCCTCAGTACCCCAGACACCCCAGGGGGGGTGGCGGGTGGGCTCAGGCCCTGGAAGAGCTCAAAAAGGATTTTGAAAAGCAAGTTAGACAGGTGGAGGAAAAACTGGGAAGAGAAATGTCAGAGATGCAAGAAAAGTATGAAAAACGGGTCAATACCTTGGTAAAGGAGACCCAAAAAAATGCTGAGGAAATTAACACCTTGAAAAATAGGCTCACTCCATTGGCAAAGGAGGTTCAAAAAGCCAATGAGGAGAAGAATGCTTTCAAAAGCAGAATGAGCCAAATGGAAAAAGAGGCTCAAAAGCTCACTGAATTTAATAGTTCTCTCAAAATTAGAATGGAACAGATGGAGTCTAATGACTTTATGAGAAACCAAGAAATCACCAAACAAAACCAAAAGAACGAAAAAATGGAAGAGAATGTGAAATATCTCATGGGAAAAACAACTGACCTGGAAAATAGATCCAGGAGAGACAATTTAAAAATTATGGGACTACCTGAAACTCATGATCAAAAAAAGAGCCTAGACATCATCTTCCATGAAATTATCAAGGAAAACTGCCCTGACATTCTAGAACCAGAGGGCAAAATAAGTATAGAAAGAATCCATCAATCACCACCTGAAAGCGATCCAAAAAGAGAAACTCCTAGGAACATTGTGGCCAAATTCCAGAACTCCCAGCTCAAGGAAAAAATCTTGCAAGCAGCTAGAAAGAAACAATTCCAGTACTGTGGAAATACAATCAGGATAACCCAAGATCTAGCAGCTTCTACATTAAGGAATTGAAGGGCGTGGAATAGGATATTCCAGAAGGCAAAGGAACCAGGACTCAAACCAAGAATCACCTACCCAGCTAAACTGAGTATAATACTTCAAGGGAAAATATGGTCTTTCAATGAAACAGAGGACTTTCAATCATTCTTAATGAAAAAACCAGAGCTGAAAAGAAAATTTGACTTTCAAACACAAGAATGAGAAGAAGCATGAAAAAGGAAACAGCAAAGAAGAAGTCTTAAGGGACTTACCAGAAGTGAACTGTTTACATTCATACAGGGAAAGACAATATTTCTAACTCTTAAAACTTTTCAGTATCTGGGTAGTTGGTGGGACCACACATACACATGTACATGCATGCACACACATACACACATGCACACACATTCAGAGATAGAGAGCACAGATTGAACTGAATAGGATGGGACCATACCTTAAAAGAAACTAAGGTAAATGGTGAGAGAGAAATGTAGGGGGAGGAAAGAGAGGGAAAGGGAAGGGGGTAACTATATGTCATTTAAGAGGCAGGTAGGAGTTTTTCTTAGTGGAGGGAAAAAGTGGAGAGCTGAGAAAAAAAAAATACAAGAAGTTTACCCTCATCACATTTGACTAAACGAAGAAGTGAAATGCACACTCATTTTGTTATGAAAACCTATCTTACAGTATAAGAAAGTGGGGGAGAAGGAGATATTGCAAGGGAGGGGATGATGGAGGGGAGGGTAAAGGGAGGAGGGAGCAATTTGAAGTCAACACTTGGGGAGGGACAGGATCAAGAGACAGAAGAGAAACAAATAGATTTGAGAAAAGCATAAACAGGTAAACAAGAAAGAGAAATCCTAAAGGATTCAATAAGGTTAAGCTGTTTATATTCCTGCATGAGAATGATACTTGTAACTTCTAAAGCTTTATTATTGCTATGGCAGTTTAGGATTACACATGGGCAGTTGACAGGACTGAGTTGAATATGATGGGATAATATTTTTAAAAATAAAACTAGTGCATGAGAAAGAGGAATACACTGGGAAAACAGTAAAGGAAGAGGTAAAATGGGGTAAATTATCTGACATGAAAGATGTGAAAAGAGATTTTATAGTGTAGAGGAAGATGCAAAGGTGAAATGGGGCATGCATTCTGTCATGAGAATTGGCTCAGAAAGGGAATAACATACAAGTTCAGTATGCAAGGGGATAGAAATCTAGCCTACTTTACAGATGAGTAAGTGGGGAAGGAATTAAGGGGATGCTGGGGACTGATAGAAGGGAAGGTTGATTGAAGGATGTAAAAGTCAGAAGCAAAACACTTGAGTTTACAGAGTGTACAGCATGTACTTGAGTGTACAGAGAAAAAAGAAGAGAGAAGTAGAACGGGGAAAACAAGGTTGAGGGAAATATATAGTAATCATAACTATGAAAAAATTTTATAGCGAGTTTCTCTTACAAAGACCTCATTTCTCCAATATAGAGAGAACTGAGTCAATCTAGAGATAGAAGAGCTATTACTCAGTTGACAGTCAAGGGATATGAACAGTCATTTTTCAAGTGAAGTAATCAAATCTAAATTTTTTAAAAGGCTCTAAAGTCACGACTGATGTCTGTAAATTAAAAGAATTTTGAAGCGTCACCATCAGATTGGGTAACATAATGGAAAAGGAAAATGACAAATGTCAGACAAGTAGGAAAATTGAGACACTAATTCCCTGTTGGTGCAGAGGTATACTGATTCTACCATTTTGTAGGACAATTTAGAACTGTGCTCAAATGGCTATAAAACTAGGTGTCTACCCTTTTGACTAAGGCCATTACTAGGTCTATATCCCAAAGAAAGAAAAATTGAAAAAGGAAAAGGACCTATCTGTGCCAAACTATTTATATCAGCTCTTTTAGTGGTCATAAAGAATGTGAAATTGAGTGGAGGTTCATCAACTGGGGAATGGCTGAAGACATTGTAATGTAGTATTGTGATGGAATACTCTTGTGGCAAAAGAAATGATGAGCCAGGATACTTTCAAAAAAACTTGGAATAACTCAATATGAACTGATGCAAGACAACATTGTACATATTAATAACAGTATTGTATGATGGTCAGTTGTGAATGATTTAGCTATTCTCAGCAATGCAATGATGCAAGACAGTTCTGAATGACATGATGAAAAATGCTATGTACTTCAGAGAAAGAACTGATGGAATCTGAATGCTGATTGAAGCATACTTTACTTTCATTACTTTTCTTATTTGTTTGGGTTTTTTGTTCATTTTCTTTCACAACCTGAATAATGTGGAAAAACATTTTGTATGACTGCACATGTTTAATGTCTATCGAATAGTTTGCTTTCTCAATGGCTGAGGGGCTGAGGGAGGGAGAACATTTAGAACTTAAATTTTTTTTAAATGAATGTTAAAAATTGTTTTTGCATGTAGTTAAGGGGAAAATAAACTATTTTTTGAAATTTTCATTACTATTCAATAGAGAAAATGGTCTACATTTTTCTCTGTTTTTGCTCTTCCTGATTTAGGTATGAGCACTATTTTTATGTCATGAAAAGGACATTTTTTTAATTAGTTTATGTAATTTTGGAATTAATTTTTCTTTAAATGTTTGGTGGAATTCAGTTGTGAATCCATCTGTCCCTGGTTTTAGAGGGGGGAAGGCAAGACTGTTGGGGTTAAGTGACTTGTCCAAGGTCACACAGCTAATAAGTGTCAAGTGTGTAAAGCAGGATTTCAATTCAGATCTATTCACTGTGCCATCTAGCCGTACCTCTAGGGATTGTTTTTTAAGCAGCTCATTTATGGCTTATTCAATTACTTTTTCTAAATTAGGGTTTTTTTAAAGTATTCTATTTTCTTTTAATCTGGACAATTTACATTTTTGTAACTATTCACATACTTTCCTTAGATTTTCAGATATATTGACATATGACTAGGCAAACTAGTTCTGAATATTGCTGCACTTTCATCTTCATTGGTGATACATTTACTTTTTTTATTTTTGATCCTGATAATTTGTTTTTGTTTTAAATACAATTATCCAATGGCTTTTTATTATCTATTTTTTAAATAAAATCAGCTTCTTGTTTTATTTGTTTACTGTGTTTTTTAAAATTTCAGCTTCATTCATTCCTCCATTGATTTTCAGGATTTCTAGATTGGTATTTAATTAGGAATTTTTAATTTGTTTCTTTTCGAATTTTTTAAAATTGCCCTGGCAGTTCATTTATCTGCTTTCTCTATTTTATTGATGTAAGCATTTAAAGATACGTAAATTTTTCCCTTAATTCTACTTTGGCTAAATTCCACAAATTTTGACTTATTGTCTACAGAGGTCTATCTTAACTAATTTTTATATAAAATTCTGTAAATCCCTTTTACTATTTTCTTATTTTTTTTATGGTTATGTTTATCTAGTTCTGAGAGGTGAAAGTTGAATTTCTCCACTAGTATAGTTTTAGGGTCTACTACTTCCTGTAACTCATTTAACCCAGTGTTGGTTTTACATCCCCTGTGATTTCTTTCTAACCAGTTGTCCCTTCCCCTTACTGTCTCTGATCATAGATCACTAGAAGTTACTATTTCCACTGTCAGTTTTATCTTGAAGTATCACAGGTGCTGTCACTAATGTATAAACTCAGGGTCAGTTCCTACTCAGATGTGACACATCTCTTACGATGAACTCCTAAGAATGTTCTTCCATTTCATTCATATATGTTAAGTATGGATATTATTCCATTATTTGTGATGATTTTTAGGAAAAAAAACAATTTTCCTGATTTTTTCTTTTCATTAGATCTTTATTCTTTCATTTTTTTTTTTGCTTTTTGCTTTGTCTGATAACATGATTGCTACTCTTGCCTTTTTACCTCAGCTGAAGCATAATAAATAACTTCTCTAGCCTCCTATTTTAAGTAGATGTGTGTCTTTCAGTTTCAAGTATGTTTCTTGTAAACACCATAATGTCAGTTTCTGGTTCCTAGTCCATTTTGCTGCCTGCTTCTGTTTCATAGGTGAAGTCATCCTATTCATCTTCAGCTATGATGACTAACTGTGCATTTCCCTCCATCTCATTTTATTTTGTTTTATCTTTTCCTCACTCTGTTTTTACCTCATAACCCCCCCCCAAAGTAAATTTTTCTTCTGACTACTGTACTGCCATCCTCTTTATCACCCTACTTCCTCATATATGTTCCCTCTCCTACTTCTCTTTTGGGTAAAGTAGATTTGCATACCCAATTATTTTTACCTGTCTAGATCTCCCTTTCTCTCTATCTAGATATAGATAGATATATATTCTTCCCTACCAATTTTGATGAAAGTGAGGTTCAAGTATTGTCCATGATCCACCCCCCCCAATTCCCACCTCCTGTTGAAAAATCTTTTCCTTGTGGGCTTCCTTTATTTTTGATAATTTTTCTCATTATTCCTCTCCCTTTTCCCTTCCAAGATAATTTTTTTGAGAATAGATGTGATAGCTCCTCTCCTAGTCTGTGCTCTGATCTTTACCCAGGAAGGACCTTGCTGTCATAAGCTCTTGTGCCACTTTTGGCCCAGTATGTATGAGCAACACAAAAGGCTCTTGCACCCAGTGTTGGTTTTACATCCCCTGTGATTTCTTTCTAACCAGTTGTCCCTTCCCCTTACTGTCTCTGATCATAGATCACTAGAAGTTACTGTTTCCACTGTCAGTTTTATCTTGAAGTATCACAGGTGCTGTCACTAATGTATAAACTCAGGGTCAGTTCCTACTCAGATGTGACACATCTCTTACAATGACCTCCTAAATTATCTTGGACTAGAAAATATTTCATCCTGACTTTTTCTTGGCTTTATCCCTCCAGAATCTTCACTCTATACCTGTAATTCTGTAGTGATTTCAGATTGAATTTCTCTTTCTGCTTAGTTTTGGTTAACATGAGAAAATAGTACTGATTTCTTTCAGTTTATTTTATATTCTGCAGTTTTGACACTGCTATTGATTTTTTCACTTAATTTCTTACTTGGCTCCTTAGGGTTCTTTAAGTAATTCATCTAAGCTTTTGCAGAAATGGATAATTTTATTTCTTCTTTGCTTGGGCTTACCCCTTTTTCATTTCTTGTTGCTATAATTTAGCATATTTAACTGTGATGATGGACAGCCTTACTTTACCTTTAATCTTACTAGAAACGCCTTCAGGTTGTGTCCATTTCATATAATGCTGGCTCTTGGTTTTAGTAGATACTATTTATCATAGTAAGTAAAGATCTATTTTTCCTTTGGGTGCTGATGTTTTTATCAGATTTTTTCCTGCTTCTCCTGATATAATATTTTTATCAGTTATGTTTATTGTTTTCCTTACACTGAACCAACCATGCATTTTATGAAAACCAACCTGCTACGTGTACTCTTTATGCTATGTTGCTGAAATCTTCAGCAACATTATTCAAAAATAGAATTTCTGGTGCCAGTGTGGTGGAGTCAGGAATGAAGTGGATGAAGCTCTCCCTAATTCCCCTCCAAACAACTATGAAACTACCTCAGAATTTGATCTATGTGCCAGGAAGCAGCTTATGAGCATAGCAGGAAAGGTGTGTCTTATTGTGGTAAGAGGTGGAAGAAGATCTAAGCACAGCAGCAGCTGCAGCCAACCTCAGAGTAAAGGGCCTGAAGTATAACTCCCGGCTGGGGCAATCCACCAGCAAACCCTGACCCTACTGCAAATCAGCAGCCCTCTAAGCAAGTGAGTAGTCTGAGATGCATACCGAGGCCCCAACCTAGTGACAACACCCTCAACACAAACTTTACCCATTGCTGACCAGTGGTGAAGCCCCACTCTGGGACTGGCCAATTGCAAGACCCTGCCCCTGAGGCCTTTCAGCAGAGATCCTGTTTTCACAGCAACTCAGTAGCAGGATCCCAGTACTGGGCCAGATCAAAAACAAGATTAATCTTCTAGATACTTGGGGACAGAGAGGCCCTGTTTCCATAGCAGCCCAGTGGCAGGGCCACACCCCTGAGGCAGACCAGCCACAAAATCTCTCCTCCAGGGCCAGTCACTAGAAAGATCTTGTTACCATAGCAACCTCGTGGCAAAGCCTGGAGCAGGCCAGTACTGAAACCAGATACCCAGAGGAGTCCCCACCCCCTAGTGAAAGCCATAAGAAACACCAACCTTCCAGAGAAAGCAAGCATCTAGACTCTTTAAGCCCAGTGAAAATCAGCAGTAAGACCCAGAGAGCCCCAGTACAAAAGGCTTGGGACAGTGCTGGACCAGAGCCTAAGTCTCTCATAAAAACACCAAGTTACAAAAAAGCAGGAAAAAAATGAGCAAAAAACAAAAAGAATTTGATTGTAGAGAGTTACTAAGATGGAGGATGAAGGTATAAACTTAGAAGAGGGCAGTTGTGTCAAAAATGCTACAAAATGACTCAAAGAAAAAAATAAAAGAATATTAAAAAAAACCAATATAATGGGAAAAGATATACAAAAATTTACCTAGGAAAATAGCTCCCTAAAAAATAGAATTGGTGAAATGGAAGTGCAAAAGCTCAGTGAAGAAAATAATTCCTTAAAATTAGAATTGATCAAGTGGAAGCTCTTGCCTCTATGAGGCAAAATCAAAAAAAGGTAAAAATAAATCTAACCAAAAAATAAACAAGAAATTAAGGGGTGAATAAAATACTGGAAAAGTTAAATATGATAGACCTCTGGATAAAATTGAACAGGAATAGGAAAAAATGTATTTTTTTTTAGCATTATATGGCACCTACACAAAAATTTTCCAAGTATTTGGACATGAAAACCACAAAATCAAATGCAGCAGAACAGAAATAGTAAATGCATCCTTTTCAAATCATAATATAATAAAATTACATTCAGTAGTGCACAGTGGAATAGGAGATTAAAAATTAATGGGAAATTAATCTAGTTTCAATAAGTAAGTGGATCAAAGATGAAATCAGAAACAATTGTTAATTTCAATAAAGAAAATGACAACAATAATTCAACATAACAAAATTTATGGGATTCCAGAGAGGTAATTAGGTGAAAATTTACATCTCTAATTGCTTACTTCAATAAAAATAGAGAAAAAGCAGATTAAAGAATTGGGCATGCAGCTAACAAAAACTAGAAAAAGAACAAATTTAAAATATCCAACTAAAGGCCATATTGAAAATCTTAAAAATCAAGGAGAGAGTCATAAAATTGAAAGTAAGAAACTTATTGAAGTAATAAATAAAAGTGAAAAAATAATAAACTATTGGTTAATTTGATTTTTAAAAGTAAAGAACAAAACCAAATTACTAGTATCAAAAATGAAAATGGTGACTTTGGCACTGATGAAGAAGAGATTAAGACAATTTTTATGAGCTATTTTGCCCAACTACTATGTCAGTAAATTTGGCAGCCTAAATAAAATGGATGAATACCTGAAAAGAATAACTTAACCAGAATAACACAAGAAGCAATAAAATACTTAAATAATACAATCTTAAAAAAAGAAACCAAACAAGCCATCAATGAGTTTCCTAAGACAAATCTTGAGGAACAAATAGATTTATTTTACCAAGCCTTTAATGAATAATTAATCCCAGTACTATATGAACTATTTGGAAATATAGGTGAAGAATGAGTTCTACCAGATTGCTTTTATGACACACATAAGGTGCTGATATATAAACCAGGAAAAGCCAAAAAACAGAAAGAAAATTATGAACTGATTTCCTTAGTGACTATTGATGCAAAAATTTTAAGTAAAATACTAGCAAAGAGATTACAATAATATATCACAAGGATCATCTGCTATTACCTCATGGGATTTATACCAGGAACGCAAGACTGGTTCAGTATTAGGAAAACTATCAACATAATTGACCCTATCAATAAAAAGAACAAATCATGATTATCTGAATAGCTGCAGAAAAGACCTTTATCAGAGCATGGCTCACATTCTTTTCAGAGCCTACGATTAAAGAGTATAGGAATAAATGGAGCTTACCTTAAAATGATAATGATGAGTTAGTCAATCTGATAGGTGTGATGTGATACCTCAGAGTTGTTTTGATTAGCATCTCTCTAATCAATAGTGATTTAGAGCATTTTTTCATATGACTATAGATAGCTTTAATTTCTTCCTCTGAAAACTACCTATTCATATCTTTTGACCATTTATCAGTTGGGGGATGACTTGTATTGCAGATTTGATTCAGTTCTCCATATGTTTTAGAAATGAGGCCTTTATCACGGACATTAGTTGCAAAAATTCTTTCCCAGTTTTCTGCTTCCCTCCTAATCTTGGTTTCTTTGGGTTTGTTTGTGCAAAAACTTTTCAATTTAATGTAATCAAAATTATCCATTTTGTTTTCATAATGTTTTCTCTCTCTGGTTTGGTCAAAAATTTCTCCCTTCTCCATAAATTTGACAAATACACTATTCCTTGCTTCCCTAAATTGTTTATAGCATCAATTTTATAGCTAGATCGTGTATTCATTTGTACTTTATTCTTGTGTATGGTGTCAGATATTAGTCTATGCCCAATTCCGCCATACTGTTATCCAGTTTTCCTAGCAATTTTTGTCAAATAATGAGTTCTTATCCCAGGAACTGGAGTCCTTGGATTTATCAAACAGTAAATTGCTATATTCATTGACTGCTGTATCTTGAGTACCTAACCTATTCCACTGGTCTACCCACTCTGTTTCTTAGTCAGTACCACGTGGTTTTGATGATTGCTGCTTTATAATACTATTTGAGATGTGGTAGGGCTATGCCATCTTCCGTATGGAAATTTTGATTTTATGGTTTCTTTTAGGCAGTGATGATGGATTCTTTCTAATTTCACTTTACTTTCTGATTCTAGGATACCTAGGCAGTTTTCTTTCATTTCTTCTTGGCATATGTAATGCCTAGACTCATGTGACATCATGACTTCCATATTTTAATTCATTTTAATAAAAGATGTCAGGCTTTTTTTCTATCTTTTAACATCTTTTGCTTTGTTTTAGTATTTCTCATTGTCTCAAATCATTAATTTCTATTTGGTTCATTCTAATTTACTAGAAGTTTGTTGCTTAGGTAAGTAAAGCTTTTGTACTTCTGAGCTGTTTCTGATTTTTTTCCTTAGTTTTCATTTTTCCCCCAACTGTTTTGTTTTGCATTATTTGTCCATTTAATCATTTTTTTAGCTTTTTAAAAAAAATCCTCATTTTTTCCAGGAATTCTATTTGAAGTTACATCCAAGCTTTATTTTTCTTTGCATCTTTAGTTGTACATATTTTGTTGTCATTCTCTCAAGTTTGTATTTATGTCACCAAATGAGCTGGAGAAGGAAATGGCATTATTTTTGCCTAGAGAGCCCCAAATCAGGTGAGAGTGAGTCAGACATGACTGAAACATGAACATGACCACCATAACCACCTTTTATGGTGGGATTCTTTTATGTTTACTTGATTTCTCATTTTTCCAGACTTTATTCCTGACCTCCTGTGTTAAGGCTAGGGTCAAGGTCACTATAAGAGCCACACAGCCACTGCTTGCTTTGGATCTTCCTCCATCCTCCGTACACAATCAAGGGCTCACAAGCATTCCTAAAATATAATACTTAGAGTATAATAAGATGATCAGTTTACATACTTTTAAGCCAATATTTTTATTAATTTATCCTAAGAAGACATTAGCTTTTTTTGGCTACCACATCACAGTGCTAATGCACAGTGTATGAAAATCTTACATAATCTTCACATAAACTACTTTCTGTCTGTATTTTACCTCATCTGATGCTGTTGATTTTTCAACCCAAGTGGAGTACTTTATATTTATTCATATTTATTTTGTTATACAACTTTAGAGGCAGCTAGGTGGTGCAATGGATAGAGTAATTTCTTGGCAAGTCACTATCTGCCTCAATTTTCTCAACTATAAAATCAAGATAATAGCAAGTACCTCATAGGGTTGTTGTAGGATCAAATGCAATATTTATAAAGTGCTTTGCTCAGTGCCTGTCACATAGCAGACTCTTAGGAAATACTTGTTTCCTTTTGTTTTTCCCATTTATTCCACTTTTCTAGATTATTGTGGTTATTTACAAATTCATTAAGTGAATTAATGACTTCTTGCAGGGTATATTTTTTTAAATATTCAAAAGACAAGCCCAGTAGCAAGGAATTGTATGTAAATATCTCCCCTGAAACCAGCATTGATGCATCATCCCGTATGCTCTTTTGGTCTGTTTGGTCATAGATCACAAATCCACCTAAGTGTAACATCATTCAGTTCACATCTCTTTACTTTACTTTCATGAGAGACATTGACAGATACCTTGCTGAATTCCAGATACACTGTGGCTTTAGCATTTTCTTTATCTACAAACACTCCCTCTCCCCAATACACACATATCCATTGGATACTGTGATTGACCATGATGTTCAGTGTGGGTTATCCTTTTACCTAAATTGAATCCCTTCCATGCCACCCTAGCATTGTATCATTCTTGTCCATTAAATTAGTATGTCTAAAAATAATACTGTGATTCATAGCACTATCTACCACTACCACTCTCTTTTCTGTTACTTCACCATCAGTACTATCCAAGTATTCTAAGGTCCTTTTTGTATTTTCTTCCAAGTAATTGGCCACTGTGGACAAAACACTTGATTACTTGCTGCCCAATCCTGCCTATGAGGAAGCTCATCTCTCTATACTTAGTTACATCCTCAAAGAGTAGAAAAAAAATCTGTCACTATTCCATGTTATAGAACCTACAAAAACTTATACTGCAGTAGTGTAACCGTTATTAATTTAAAGTTCTCTCCTCATTGTAATAAAGTATAAAGATTAGGACTTTGGGGCATATTCATGCATATTTGAAAATTTATATAGCAATATCTACAAAGACTTTTTGCACAATCTTTGAAGTAGGAACTTCCTCTAAAAACTCTGGGTGGATTAGGTGAATGTTTGATTAAGTAAACGTGAAAGAGTTGTATAAACATCTTATTAAATGAGAAACAGACACTTCATATTTACATGTATGTTATTGTTTTAATTTCAGCTTTTTAATGGTGTCATGGAAGCTAGAAATAGCAAATTGTAGTATTTGTTGGAGGAAGTGAGCCAGGGCCTGTGTTACCATGGAAAATAGGATAGGGAGAACTAACTTCCCATCAAAACATCATTCTTAGACTTTGTCTCCAGTTTGGGAGAGGGTCTCTGCCACTTTCAATCAGGATATCTTTAATGCTTTTACATTGTTATTTCCTTTGTATTTTTTAGGCAACTAGGTCATATATGAGTGGATAGAGCACTGGACCTGGAGTCAATAAAATTTCAGTTAAAATCCAAACTCAGATACTTAATAGTTGTGTGAGTCTGGGCAGGTCATTTAAAACTGTTTGCCTCCCTTTCATCATTTGTAAAATAGGAATTACAAAATTGCACCTATTTCCCAAGATTTTTGTGAGGAACAAATGAAATAGTGTTTTTTAATCTAAAGTTTACTAACCTTATAGCACTATATAAATGCTATCTATGGTTGTTGTTATATATAAATGTTGAAGTGAGAGAATTTATTTTTAAAACTATGCCTGTTTCTTATTATTGTAAGATTGACACTATAGTTTCAGTGAACTTTATATTTGACTATTAGATTTTTTCCAGTAGATCAGAAAGGCTGCTGATTTTTCCCGTAGTTTGAAACTTAGGGAGGTAACAGTATGTTTTATATTTCCTGCCCATGGAAAGCAGTATGGTATGGTACAAAGACTACTTAACTTGGATGTCAACAGACTTGAGGTACACTCTACTACTTGAGTAAGTTCCACTGAGAGCTAGAACCAACCATTTGCCTTCCCTCTCCCTTAATTTATAGGTAAAATATATAAATACTTGTTCTGCCTTCTTCAGAGGTCTTTAAGGATCAGATTATTTACATTTCAGATGTTAAAACCTCCCCAGACTTACAACAGACTTCATTATCTAAGGGTCCTCTCTGTGCAAGAATAAAGCATACGTAAGTCCTTTTGGACATACATACATACATACATACATACATATATATATATGTATATATATACATATATATATATATATGCAGTTGTATGCAGCTTACTAAAACTGGAAACTAACATGAAATTTATTCCCTTCCCCTGCCAATGTGCTCAGCTTTTTAGAGTAGTCATAGTACCTTAAAATAACACTGTATATATCTGAGGAGATAAGTCAGTAGGTAAACTCTTTTAAAGGGACTGTGATGTGCCAAGGAGTGTGTAAGCTCTGGAGATAGAAAATTAGCTCCCAGGCTAATGAGCGAGAAAACATGTGAACAATTATGTACAAACAAGCTATTTACAAGATAAATTGGAAGTAATCAACAGAGGGACAGCTGTAGAATTAAGGGAGATCAGGAAAGATTTTCTATTTTAGCTGTGATATGATTGAAGCTAGGAAAATCAGAAGGCAGAGATGAAAAGGAAGAGCGTTCTGATCCCTGCAGTCAGCCCGTACAAATGCCCAGTGAATGAACCAGGTCCCATGCTACCATCAGGAGTTGGGTAGGAAATATCAGCTTCCCATCAATACTGAAAAGTTGCCCTAATCATAGGCAGAATTGCTTTAAAAATACTCAAATACTATGCAAATGTAAAGTATTGTTATACTAAGCAATCATTACAGGGGATTGCTGACCCTCAACTTAAAACACTGAGGTATCTTCCCCAAAACCTGGTGTCTTCTTAGTACTTGGTTGAAAGGAACATTGGAATAACAGATAAGAGAGAAGCTAGTTTCATTTGAATTTCCAGGAACCATCCAAGAGCTTGTATTGACCCTAAAGAGTAACCTCTGAAGCAGTCAAGTACCAGATCTGATTCCCTAAGCCAGCTCTGAATGGACTTTTGAGATCAGCCTTCTAGGATAAGCTAGAGCTTCTTAGTGTGTAGTAATGAGTAGAATTGGAGAAGAACTATGGCCAGCATAGTCTGTTCCTTTCGATATTTATACAGGCACACTTTGGTTGGAGTATGTGTTTATCTGCATGAAATTTTCTCTATTTCTTTTTGATTGAAGGGGATAAAAGTAAGTCCCTATTTAAATAAATCACATTTATTCATGTGGACCCTAATGTATCGCATACAAACATAACTGTTGCTGAGCAGCATTGCCACCCCCATCCCCTCGTCATCGTTCCCTTTTTCACTTTCTCCTATTTCTAAAATTAGTCCTAAGAAGTGGCTGGGCAGATCTTGTTTTGTCCATATCACTAAATCCCTCACTTCCTTACTCCTCTAATCCCTTTGTTTTCATAAATCGTAATTTCTCCTCCCAATCCCCATCCTTTTCAGGGGTCCATACCAGCTCATCATCCCTTGATTTCCTTTAGACTTCCCCTAATCCTGCCCCTTCTAGAGTATCTTTCCAGGTCATTAAATTTACCACTAGTAGTTTGAATTGTGACGTTTAGATATTTGAAACATAATTTTTGGGTGATTAGACATTTTATCAGTAATGTTAGCATATAATTAATAAAAGGGGTCAGTGACACTCTGGAATACCAAAGATCCCTCATGGAACCCAATCAGTTCTTATGTGATCTTGGAAGAGTGGGTGTTTGCAAGGGAGGCAATGATTTTGATTGATTAACAACTAATGAGAAGAATGAATATTATAATGAAGTGAACCTATTCCAATGAGATGCTGTGCTTTGATCTGGTCATTTACTTCCAAATCACCCCCAACCTTGGGCATCAATGAATTTCTAATCAATGAATTTCTTCTGACCCAAACCTGAGTTGAACCAGTAGGCTTTCCTGCCTGGGTGAGGTCCGAATGAAATTGAGGAGAAGGTTAATGTACCTTCATTATCAGCAATGTCTTTCAGATGCTGGCTTAGCTTAGTAGAGAATAAGGTTTCATAAAAGGATAAATACTGTATCTCCCAAATATTAGCAATTAGTTATTTAATAATCATTTCCCAGAATTTGGGACCTTTCTTTACTGTCACGTGACAGTGATAGTAAGAGTTGACATTCACATAGTACTATAGAATTGTGAATTCACCTTCCCATAGAAACATTGTCATGCATACTGAAGCATGATGTTTGGAATATGGACACTTAATAAATGTTTAATTCTACTGGTAAAGTCTATGGTAGGGTATTCCTTTAAAGGATATTATAGGTTAAATAGGTTTTGTGCCCTGACCTGGGAAGCTTAACTGTCACACATAATGTTGTTTCAGATGGGAGAATGGGTTCTGAGTTCTAAAGTAACTCAAAAAGAAACTTCTGGGACACAATATCTGAGAACTGGGGATTAATTGCTCTGTTAGATAAAGTCCTGAAGTGAGTAAACGATATCTTTTCTAATTACTTTTATACATAAACCTTGTAGAGTTTTTCTCATTTAGAGGTTGCTTCACTTCACTTAGATTTTCCTAATTAGAACAGAAATTTACAACTTAAAGAAATGACACTTAAAGTTCATAGTTAGGGAGTTCCCTTGGACCTGGTGTTAGATAGGTGGACCCACAGGTAATGCCAACATCGCCAGGTGTTGTAGCACATGTTCACTCTTGATCTGAGCAAACAGGAAGACAGAAATGCAGTCATTGGAAGGGGTTAAATAAGCTTGCTTTATCTGACTAGATAGTCTTCTCAAAGGGAGTTTGCTGATATTGGGAGCACCAAATCCTATTGAATACCCTACCACTTTTTTTCCTGCAACCAGTGAGAATATAGTAGGAGCTACATGTTCTACATGTTTATGAGTCATGAGCCTAAGAACTAGAAATTGTTGTGGCTATGCATTTTAGGAGCTAACATCTTTAAAAGAATAACAAAAATCCTCCTTATACATACAAAAATCCATCTTATATACTACTGGGAAATTTATGTGTTTATTCAAGTATGGCATAAAATTTTGGTACTCTCAGTTTTCTCTGATTAATGCTTCTGAGATTGGAAAGAACAAAAAGGAAGGTTCTCATATAAGCAAGGTTGCCTAAATATCCATTTCTAATGAAAACAAGTATTCCTTTAGGCTAGAATTTTTCCATTCCCAAGTTTTCATGCTTCCCCTTTGTTCTGTCTTTTAGCACATCATCCAGTTCTACTGATTTGAAGAAAGAATCCTCTAGAGCTCAAGGAAGACATGGGTTGACAACAGTCCTTCAGTCAAAACTCGTTTCTCAACATCCACTACAAAAACAGGAAACTGAAACAGACCAAACTCAGGATGTACAGAAACACACAGCCAATGGTGTAATTGGAGCACAAAAACAGATGGAATGTGAAGACAATAAATTCCCCACTGTTATACCTGACATTTGTAATCAAACTTGGGAACCAGCCATCTATAGTAACCTAGCAATTGGAGAAAAGGACAGAATAGCTACCAGTTCCTCTTTACCCAAAACAAATATCTTCAGAGGAAGTACTGTAAATAGTTGTCACAGAATTTCTAGTAACAACCCCTTGCTTTTGGTGGAAGAAGAACACGTAGAAATGAAAGCCAGTCTCGAAGAGAAAAAAGATGAAGAAAGTCCACTTGATCAACTTGAGGAGCAGAATCAATCCATAGAAACCAAGGTAATTAGCATTGGAGACATGGGAAATATCCTACTACACACTGATTTCAAGATTCCTTTTAAATTGTCATTACTGTATTCACTAATGAATATTGATCAAAGTCAGACAGCCAGAGGATGCCTAACATATGTAAACTCTAGTCCTTTAAAGAGAGATTACAATTCTCTGCTTATTAAGTTGACTCTGGTGTAGTATCTGCTTTGGTTCCAGGAGCCAGAACATTGAGAAAGTCTATGCTGCCTAAAGGTTATACATAATAAACAAGAAGAATAATATGCGACTGTATGGCCTAGAATTTGATTTGATATGTAGAGCTTATTGAGTACAATAAGGTGATAAGCACTTAGGATTTATATGGTTTCTTCCATCAGAGAATTTGTAATCCATTGTGGGGAGATAGCATGCATGTAAAAAATGAAATATCACTAACAAAGTTATCTTACCCAAAAAATTTGCTAAGGGAACATAAAAGGGACCCATCAGACAAACTGTGACTCCCACCAGACTTGTAACATCTTTCTCATTTTTCTAATCAATATTAGACTCTTCTCATGTCCGGTTCCAATACCTCCTTCTACCATCAAAGTAATATGTATGGGTTCTGAGGACTGGGGTAGACTAATACAAGGTGTACTAAAACTGAAAGTTTATATAGAAACTGAAAAGGCTTTGCACGTGAGCTTCATAGTGAATTATACCTCTGCCTTCTGAGGAATAGGATAGCTAAGTTCAGGAAGAGTTATTATTACTTAACTGACTACAAGATTTTTATGCATAGTAATTAATGAACTCAGTCTATTAAGGCATAAAAGCTTTTCAGTACTGACTTAGCTTGGAGACATGGCAGGTTCAGTTCCAGATCACTGTATTAGTGAATATCACAATAAAGCATACCACACCAATTTTTTGGTTTTCCACTGCATATAAAAGTTAGGTTAGTGTTCAGTAGTATTATGTCTAAAAAAATGTGCATACCTTAATGAGAAATACTTTATTGCTAAAAAAAAAAAAATACTAGCCATCATCTGAGCCTTCACTGAGACATAATATTTTCACTATTGGAGGGTCTCATCTTGGTGTTGATGGCTATTATATGGTCTTGCCAGGGTAGTGATTGCTGAAGGTTGAGATGGCTGTCACAATTTCTTAAAATAATACAGCTGTGAAGTTGCTGTATCTTTTATCTCTTCCATTGTAGGGTTATTAACTGGCCTAATTTCAATATTGTTTTGTCTCAGGGAATAGGGAGGCCCAAGGATAGATGGCAGAATGACCGGTGGGTGGAGCAGTCAGAACACACACTACATTTATTAAATAAGTTTACAGTCTTATATGGGTGTAGTTCATGGTGCCCCACAACAATTGCAATTGTAATATCAAAGATCACTGATCACAGATTACCATACGGGCATAATAATAATGAACAAGTTTGAAATATTTTGAGAATTACCAAAAGGTGACTCAAAAACACGAAGCAAACATATTGCTGTTGGAAAAACGGCACTGATTGACTTGCGTCCATACAACGGATATGCCACAAACCTTCAATTTGAAAACAAATCAAGACAATGTAGTATCTGTGAAGTGCAGTGCAGTAAAGGGATCTGCAATAAAAAGAGGCATGCCTGTATTTGTCAGTGTAAATACTTACACTGATGAAATCTCAGATCCTTGAAAGATTCTCATAAATATGTGTCCAACCTTTTAATGTATTAAAAAATCTTAGGACTAGAAGGGACGTAAGGGACAATGTGATACAGTGCTGTATTTAGAGTCAGAGGTCTGCTTTTAAGTATCTGCATGACCTTATTTAACCTTGCTGGGGGTGGGGCACATTCTTTTCATCTATGAAGTGAAGGTTTTAGACTAGAATTTCAGTTATAAATGTAGGAAGCAAGTATTATTCTGAGAAAGGGTCCATAGTGTTCAGCAAACTGTCAGAGGGATCCAGGACACAAAATGTTTAAGAACCCTTATCTGGACTAAAGAACTAAAAAAAAATCCCTTGCAGTGCTGTATGGTTCCATGACTTGTGGGTGATCAGTAGGCCTTGAGAAGTTAAGTGACTTACCTAAGTTTGGAAAGAACTTTAGACAGTAAAGAGAGAACTAGAACCATAGTCACCTAAATTCAGTATTATTTCTTTTATACCACACTGCCTGTGATCAAATAGCTATCTAGTGACTTAGATGTATTTTAGCTTTAGGTACCAAATTTATTAAAGGTGTGTAAACATAATGTTTTAAGTTGGATTGTAAGAAGTTGTAAGACCTCACCATGCTCCATGCAGAGCAAGATTCTGATAGATCAATACTTGTTACCTAGAAGTTACTCTTGAGTCTTACAATTCTTGATGAATTTGTCGCTTCTCAGATGTCGTGTTGGATCAATTTTAAATGTGTGTGTATATATATATATATATATATATATGTTTATATAACCCATTTTGCCTAGAACATAAGATTCTTATAATCATAATAGTTTAAGTAGTTTTTAAGTTTGCAAAGTACTTTCCTCACAACTGTGTAAGGAATACTACTAGTATATTATTCCTGTGGTTCTGGGAAGTTAAGTGGATTGCCCAAGGCCCCATATATAAGTGATGGAACTGGGATCGGAATCCAAGTTTTTCTTATTTCAGCTCTCCTGCTCTTTCTACTCCATGCCACCATTTTCCTTTTAAGAATAGTATTATTTAGAGCTATAAAGGCCCGGGAAAATGCAATGATACTTGCTCAAGATCACATAAGTCATAAGTAGAAGGGATAAAATTTGAACATACTTCCCCTCACTATGTTTTTAGTGACTTTTTATTATAGCACTTCAGATGGGAAATTGAGGTTGTGACTGGATTATATAGAGCCTTGATTTAAAACCTGAGGATTTTGCATTTTGTATAGTGATCTTAAAATGTGTAATTATATTATTTTATGGTGTAGTAGCTGTCTTCCAAGTGTCAAAATATCACCATCTTAACTTACCTTGATAAAGCTGGCTTACTTTTTATATGTCTGGAATAGAGTAGTGAGATTTTGGAAACTTTTGACAGTTTCTTAAGTTGTCTGATTATTTTGGAAATAAAGGCAGAGGCATGCTACTCCTCATACACCTTAGTAGCAGAGCCCAGTTGTCCTTTCAGGACATAATCAGATGTTTATACACATCTTTATAGTACCCTTCAATGTAGCAGTATTAAGTAGTATGTATTAAGTAATTGAAACCTATATAGTAGTGTAAAGTTTCCAGAGTTGTTGATGCATATTATCTTCATTTAATCTTCACTACAACCATATGAGGAAGCAGTAAGGCTTCACTAATTCATTTCACCACCTGCTCTGGGACTATAACAGTCAGGAACACTGGGAGGTTAAGTGACTAGCTCAAGGTCACATAGCCATTTTATTTCGGAAGGGATTTAGAACCCGGCACTTATTGATCCTGAGTCCTCTATCCACCAAGCCATACTACCTCCCTATTTTGCAAACAGGGTTCCAAAGATTTAAGAGACTTTCTTCATGTTGCATAGCTATTAAGTAAGAGAAATATTAATTGAGCATAAGTCTTCTTCACTCCAAGTCCAGCATGATATATGATACCATGATTTCATATGAGAGGAAATCAGTGACTCTTCCTATTAGATTTAACTACTTGGCTCTGGCTTCTAAATAGCAGCTCAGTAAATTGTTAAGATGATGTCATAGGTCATGTACAGAATCCAGAGCAACTGAGAAATCACAGAGAATTGTTTACACAATTTATTCCTCCTCCTCCTTCTCTTCTTTTCTTCTGCCTCCTGCTTCTTCTCCTCCTCCTCCTTCTTCTCCTCCTCCTCCTCCTTCTTCTCCTCCTCCTCCTCCTTCCTTCCTGAAATCCTTTTTGTTTCCATATGACCTTAGGAAAAACCACGTCCCAAATACCCATATTAACTCGTTATTGGAAAACTCTTCATTGGTCTGTGGAAAATACTTGTATCTTCTTGGATGAATGGTGTATAATTTATTGAAGGACATTAGGAAAACAAGAGCAGAATCTCTTTTGTCCAGAATCTTACTCACTAAAGATAATCCTCCATTGTATGAAAGTTAGGAATGAGTAAGTGAATATTATGAAGAACATTTTGAGGCTATATAACTGTCATGCAATACTAAGTCACACATCTTTTATTAAATTTACTTTTCATGGAGCAAAAACCTATCTTTGCCCCCTCCCTGCAAATTGAAAAAAGGAAAAAGAAAACCCTGGTGATGAATACCTACAATCAAGTAAAACAAATTACTAAATGGGCCACATCCAAAAATGTGTGTCTTAGTCTGTGCTTGGAGTCCACCTACCTCTTTGTCAAGAGCTCGGTTGCATGAGTCTTTGAATCATGGTTAGGCATGAAATTGATCAGACTTCTGAAATGTTTCACAATTCTTGTCTTTACAATTAAGTTGTTATTTGATAAAGTTGTTCTGCTTCTGTTCACTTCACTCTGCATATTCATATAAGCATTTCTTGGTTTTTCTAAAAACCATTTCCTTCATCATTTTTTACAACAAAATAGTCTTTCATCACATCCGTATATTTGTTCAGTCTTTCCCCCCATGAAAAAGACCACCTCCTTAACTTCCAAATTTTTGCCAAGCAAGAAGACGGGCTATAAGTACTTTAAGCACATATATTGTTTTCCTCTTTGATCTTTTTGGAGTATAGGTCTAGTACACAATCTGATTTTTAAACTTCTTTTGATGTTTTGCTAAGTGTACACAGAAGTACAAAGGGACTGGACAGAAGAGTAATAGGATGAATCCAATTGATTTTAGACTTTAATATTGGGATCTTTAACTGCAGTGTAACGTTCCAGATAGGTTATATCCTTGGCAAAATAAAAAACTAATAAAAGACAAAATAGACTACCAAATGTACATTTTCCTTCTGGTTCTTGAAGTTCTTTTATCCTGATTTATGCAAGAAAACATAAGTGGATAGTTTTAAATAAGGAAATATATGGGTGAAAGTGAGTCACCCATGTTAAAATGAAAAGCATTAAAGAAAATAACACAGCAAAGTAAATTTTACATTTTGATCTGGCAATAAATTTTAATTTATTTACTTCTTCGATTGATACTAAATTGGAGTCTTGAAGTGCCTGGGCTAATGAAATTGTCGCTTCATTTTCTCTGTTAATAGAGTTCTAAAGGAAAATGCTATTAAGACCACGAGTACCTTACATATTAAAAGATGATTATTAGGATCATATTAAGTGGGGTTATAATGATGGTTGCTTTATAATATAGATGTTTACAATTATCAAGATAACTTTGATTATTTAGTATTATTTTTACTTTTGTAAGATTTTGAATAGTGTTTTTATAGTTTTATTTCGATTTGTTTGCAAGATATATAGTTAATTTTATATGTTAAAGAAACCAAATGTGGAAGAAAACTATTATATACTTTGTTCCTTTGAAGACATTGAGAATAAGTAGGTATGGGAGCACATAGTATGTTGTAGGAATGTAGACATGAGTTTCTACAGCATAGCTACTGATTGAGAAGATAATGTAACTCCTTTATAAGCAAACATTAGCTTTTCACTTTAAACAGCATGCACAAAAAACACAAAATGGTCACGCCTTTCAAAAGATTTCCTAGGTTCTGAAATGGAGCAATAGGTATTTTATTAGACATAGCGACATACACACATACATGACTTATACTATATAGCTCACATTTATGTATTTCAATACTTCATTGGAAATCATGACCCTCTACATGCAGATCATAACAAATCCACATATTAGTCTGTTAATTTCTGTTGATATATTTCTTAAATGTTAATAGAAATTCTTTCATTGTTTTGTGGATTCCTGTACACTTGAGCTAGTGTTACATTTCATAGCCAGCTTTCCTCTTCTCCTCCTACATGTCCTTGTAAGTTTCTTTCCCCAACACTTCTCATCTGCCATTGGTAATGTGATACAACCTGTTGAAAACCATTGCACATGCAATTTTGTTTCTTTTGAGAACATTGTGTTCCATGATATGTAACTTCTCATCTGCCATTGGTAATGTGATACAACCTCTTGAAAACCATTGCACATGCAATTTTGTTTCTTTTGGGAACATTGTGTTCCATGATATGTAGTTCAGTAGCATCGCTGAGAGAAAACATTGGGCTTTTGAATCAGAAGCAGTTTTGAATGAATGAAACTACCGTGCAATTTCCAAACGACAGTCCATTTGGAAAAACTATATAGTACTTTACAACTCGTAAAATGCTTTCCTTGCAACAACCAGTAAGGTATGTAGTACTTTAATAATCCAGTTCTATTATTAGATAACTGATGTATCATGATCAGGACTATAGAACTGCAGTGGAATGGAATGGAAAAAACCTTGGATAAGTCATCTTTCTCCATTTTGTATATGAGAAAATGAAAGTTGAAAGAAGTATTGACATTACCAAAATCAAACTGGTAATAAATTGGCAAAACCAAAATTTAAACCAGGTCTCCTAATTCCAATTCCATCAGATTTTCTAATATACCTTTCCGATGTGCTATATCTCCATTATCTGTCATTTTTCGCTGAGTCCTTCTCAATCTGTAGCCATGCTATTAAAGTTATTTTACAGAAGTGAAAAAAAAAGAAATACATTCTCCTGGATTTCTGAGACAAAAATGTTGGAAGATACTAGATATAAGCACTTCACATAGTTAATGTCAGCATTCACAATATTCATAATAAAGAAGAATAAAGGTCTAGTAATCCAAAATTGCATATTATCTTTCCAGACAATAGTGCTATCTCACATTTAAGGTTTGCAAAGAACTTTACATAAAATTACCTCATTTAATCATTACAACAATAATACTCTAAGGCAGGAACTTGATTCTACACGTAGCTTTCAAATAATGTAGTAGAAGGAAAGCTATCCCCAGTAAGCATCAGAGGAATAAAATAAAAGTAGTGGTAGTAGGCAGTAATTCCTTGTCCGGTGATACTGAGGTAGCTATTTGTCAACCTGGTGACATTAGAGTGGTCTCATCTCAACTCATCATGTTTCCAGGAAAATAGTGTGGAGTAGTTTTTCTTACAAGTTTTCTCTCTGGCTTCTCCAAGTAAGCAGACCTTTCTTTTCAATGAAAAACAAATAATATCTGCACCTTTAATGAGGATGAATCTTCACTACCTATTTCTCTTCTATTTAATGCCAATTTCTTATTAAATATAAAGTTTAGTAGTAGATAGTCTCAGTAGTGGTAGTGGTATAACAGAAAGTAAAATCTTTGCTCCCTGTCCCTTTTTTTACCCTTTTTCTTGAAAGATTAGTGATTTTTAAAAAGTGAGTAATAAAGTGCCGTGGAATTCTGTGATTTTTGTAGTACGTATTTATGGCATTACACTATGAAATAACATATAAATATGTAAAGTACTATCTTAATGTGAATGTAGACATTTGGACAAATTTCTAGAGTTCTGAAGACTGCAGACATTGCTTCTTTATGCCATTCTGGGATGATGACATTTGCATGTATCAACCTTCTAGCTCCCTTGTTCTCAAACGTACTAGGATTTCTCTTGTTTCTTTAAAATGTTGTTTTCTGATTTCCTTTTCCCCTAATACGATATAATGAGAAGAAATGAGGTGAGCTATGAATTAATGAGCAGGTATGACCATGTATTTTTATTACTACTGTTACTACATGCTTAACCTATTTCCTTAAAAAAAAATATTCATCATGACCAACCAAAGTTTTTGCAAAAAAAAAAAAAAAATTATACTCATATGGTTCTTTATATCTTTTCAAAACACTTCTACATACATCATTCTATTTTAAGTTCAGAATTAAGGTCTATTCCCTCTGAAAATGAGCAATGTTTTTAAATATCCCCCATCAACATCAGAACTATCAAGAAAAAAGTCTAAGAGACAGATATGTATGTCAGCAAACAAAATACCAAAACACAGCAGGGAAGGAGCCAATTGTCAGGGAGAGTCTGAAGATAAGTGAAAGAATGGGGATAGCAGAGGGCACAATATTTTGGAGGAGATGGGATGAAATGGGATCATTTATTTAGATAGTGACGTGATTTGCCTTCATAAGGAGTAGGGTTACCTTTTCATCAGTGACAGGTATGGAAGAGGAAGATACTAGTAGCATAAGGCATATGAGTGATATGAAGTGGAAGAGATAGAGCCAATGACAAATGGCCTCAATTTTTCAGTAAACAGAGGCAAAGTTCTCAAGATCTTAGAATTTATAAGTGTTATGGTAAGTATCATAGTGAGCTGATAAGGGAGGTGTACCAGGTGTAGTATCAATGAGGGCCCATTTGAGGTTTTGTAATACAGATTTGTATTGCACCCATTCACATAGTTGCATGATTTTCTTTACCTTTGTTCATCTGCATATGTAGGAGCTAAGGCAGTGGCCTGAAGTTTGGTAGCATTTCATTTGCAAAGTTATAAGGGTGTCAGGGTCTCAAGTGCAGAGTTAAGTTGGTTCAACCGTAGGTCAATATGGGAAGAAGAGAGCGTGGATAGTGCAAGTGTTGATGGTCTGGGAGGAGAAGCAAGGGATTGGAGGTCTTCGTGCGGAGGATAAATGGGATTTGGTAAGGGGTAGACAGAGGGAGGGAGTAGATGATGGTCAGATAAGGGGATTTTAGATTTCTTGATACCAATGGAACATTTTAGCCGTCCATCTGTCTTTTCTCACCCTAACTTTGTGGCCAGTCCATCTTACTTTCCTAACAGTGATATATTTTTGGATGATGGGAAGATCAAGGGAATGACTATATTTGTGTGTGGCTAAGGTGACGTGGAAGGAGTAGATCTTGGGAAGTGAGTAGGTTGAGGGACTGAGTGGTTTGGATGTTTGAGCGAGAATCAGGAGTTGGGGAAGAGAGAAAAACTGAGAGCCAGGTAAACGCATTTGCACAAAGTATACAGTCAAAAAATATGGGAGTGTATGCATCGCAGTTTTTAGTTTATGTTTTGTAGACAAGCAAACCAAAGCTCTGAGAATTAAGTAAGTAATAATAGTAATAATAAAAAGTCAATTTCATCCTTAATTACTAGCAATAAAAATCTACAGAACATTTAAAACAATTTACAGTACAAAGAAAAATAATCAAGTACTTAAGAACTAACTTACCTGAAAATATATGTGATATATTTTTTAAGACAATGCTTGAATTATAATTCCTGAAATAAAAGGAAATCTAAAAAAACTGAAGGAAAATCCATTATTCATGGATGGAATAAATCAATATAGCAAAAATGACAAACTTCCAAAATGAATTAATATATTTACTTGAAAACCAGTTCAAATATCATGGCATTTCTATGAAAACTGGATAATATAATTAATTTAAGATGAAAAAACAAATAGTCAAAAGTATCAAGGATTATTATCCAGCAGGAACCTGTAGGATGGGAACGTTGAATACGGTCTTTTACTCATAGTCTTTGAAATTTTACAAATCAACATCAAAACTGTCAAGAAAAAGGTCTAAGAGACAGATACATCTGTTAGCAAACAAAATAACTAAAAAAAAAACCTGTTTGATAAACCGATGTAGAATCAAGACGAGACAATTTTTCATTCTTGAACCAATTTACTTGTGTAAGTTGGTTAATACTTTGGAACAAAATGGATTTAGGCTTATATTTCACACCATTGAGCTCTCACCTAAATAGAGTAAAGAAACAGAAAGCCCCATAAAACTATGGGAGAAAAAAGCAACAGAGTAATGTCTTCTAAGTTGCTGAGGGATAATGACTTTTTCCCTATTAAACAATTACTAGTGACTAGTTAGATGTGCTTAATTAATCTGATGCTCATTCAGATCTGTGATCTCATTAATGTTAATGATTCCTAGACTGTTGGTAAAGCTTTCACTTTATCTTTCCTGTGACCAAGCCCAAGTATCTCTTTCCAAATTTCCAAACCATATTACCCTGTATATGTTCCTTTCCTACTCCCTTTTATGTGTTGCTTTCATCTGTTAAAATGTAGGCTACTTGAGGGCAGGGAATATATTGTTTTCTTATATTTTATCCCTAGTGTTTAGTAAAGTGCCTTGCACATATTAAGCACTTAATCCTTCATCATTCATTTTGTAACCTTTCCATGCTTGTCTCTCATGTGACTTTTCTTGATCTTCTCCCTTAAATTTATAAAATGGGGTTCATTCAGTGTTCTGATAGCCTTGATTTCTCTTGACATCATGATACCAATGGAACATTTTAGCCGTCCATCTGTCTTTTCTCACCCTAACTTTGTGGCCAGTCCATCTTACTTTCCTAACAGACATTTCCTAGATAACATTTTTACTCTTGTGCTTTCAAGTGTATCTGATATGTTTCCAGTTCATACATCTGTGTAACAATCATTTTTAGTTCTTTGGAAATTTGTGTTCTATTTTTACTGCTGCACAACAGCACCTATATAATATTGATATTATAAAGGTGGACCTTTGTTTCCAGGGGAGGCTTGGAGTCATTAAAGGAGCTTTGCAATTTTCAGTCCATCTTGCTCTCCTCTTCAACTATGATCCCAACTCATTATCCATTCATACTTTCTGCACTAGATAAACATATCTCCAGATACATGTGCAATCTGGGCAAAAGACATTTATTCACTTGGTTTTTTCTGTGTGAATGATTAGACCAAATTCTTTTGAGTGGTTATAGATCTCTTCTAGGAATTTCTGCAGTATCCCAGAGATGAGTTCAGGAAGCAGTGTGAGAAGAATTTTGGAGAAACTTAACGTTTATAGGAATTCCACCTTTGACTTGGACTCTAGACTGTATCAGTTCCATCATGATAGTAAACACCTTTGACAAGTATACATCACCCTGTTTTATGCTTCACCTGATGGTTAGAATCAGGAGGTCCTTGAGCCAGGATTATCTTTATTACATTTTCTAAGTAATCTTGAATAGTCTGATGGGTAGAAGAGAGAAACCTTGCTTTAAAATAAAAGAACCTTGAAGATAGTGTTTTGCCCTACCACTTTTTTTAGGGGAGGAGGTAATAAAGAAATATCTTTCAATCACTTATGAAATCATAAATAATATGATCCATTGTGAATATCACTTAGGAAAGCCTACTTTTTTCCTTTTCAGTATCTTCATGTAGGATGCTCTTGATTTGTGTACAAATGGCTGTTATGAAGATTCTGTCTAGCTGGCAAGACATGCAGATAGATACTTATTCATATATTCAGTTTCCTTTTTTTCTGAGTTAATAAAGTCTGAGTTTTTTTTTTCTATCTTCATATGTCAATTACTTCCTTATATATCCACTGTTTCCAGTACAGGATGTGTGTGTGTACACACATATTTAGTCTGATCTGACTTTTCTAGGCTTTGTTCTGTTTAGAGGATAGAAATGGTTATGGCTCCCTTACATGTGTATCTGGGGCTATGATGTTAGGATCCAAGTGTGATGGTTACAACGTCCTTCTTGAAAAAGAGTTTGTTAAAATGATTTTTGGAAATACTTCTCTTTTCATCTGTTTGTTGCCTTTCCAATTTCACCATTAAATAATTTGAGGGCAACTTCACTATTTTTTCCAAACTTTCTTGTTGACCATTATTGAAATTACCTTTTTTACCTTTAACTGAAGCTGTTTTATGAAGCACTACATTATCTTTCATCATAGGATTTTCCAGAGGAGTTTATATTCTAAACCACTGCTGCCTTTGGCACTGATTGCTCTCTGCTTGGCAAGTATGTCAGTTATTTGCTGCTTTAGGTACTTGCTTTCTGGACTTTTTTGGTTTTTTGTAGAAGCAATTTATTCTGTTTAAACTGATATATAAAATTATTATAAATTTATATTTATATCATTCTTGTTGTCTATTTTTTATTAATAATAATAGAATCACAGATTATTAGAATTGAAAGGGACACTAGTGAACATCTGGTCCAACCAATACTTGAAAAAAAAAACCGTATAACTTGCCTGATAAATGATCATCCACCCTCTGCTTAAAGACCTCCAGTGAGGGTAGGAATCTTCTAACTCCTTATACAACAATTTCCACTTCTGGAAAGCTCTAATTTGAAAGAATTGTTTCCTGTTAGTAAGCCTAAAATTGCCTCTTTGCAATATATGTGTGTGTCTATTTATTTGTGTGTGTGTGTGTATATATATATATATATATATATATATATATATATATATATATATATAAAGCATCTTCAGTATATGTATATATGTGTGTATATATGTATATATGCATATGCACATATATTTTGATTCTACCATTTTTGGTCAAAAAGAACAAATCTAATTCCTGTTCCACATGATACCCCATTCAGGAACTAGACAACTATCATTCTCACCTCTTCCCCATTCCCACTGAGTCTTCTCTAGGCTAAAAATCCCTGTTTCTTCAACCAGTCCTCATGACATAAACTCGAGGTTCTTCACCATCCTTGATGGACTTCCTCTATACTCTATCCATTTCTATCTTATCAATGTTCTTCTTAAACTGTGCTTTCCAGAACTGAACATGATATTCCAGATATGGTGTGACAGAGTCCAGAGGGAACAGAACTTTCTCGTTCCAGGTAACTGCTTCTTTTAATGTAGCCTACAATCATATTAGCTTTTTTGCCTGCCACATAACATTGCTAACTTAACCTTACATTCTACAAAAATCCTTTCAACCATTTTCATATAAATTACTATCTAATAGTACCTTCATTATCCCATACTTGTGAACTGAAGTACAAGATTTTACATGTATCTATTGAACTTCATCTTAAATTGAGTGTCATCCCTAGCTTATTAGCATCTTTCTGGATCCTGACTCCATCATCCAGCATTGTAGCTTGTGATAAATGAAAAACCAGAGAAACAGAATTTCTGGGTAATTAATAATCAATTTATTAATTAATAATCAACAAATGATTACTAATTAGGAGAATCTTTTAGACCAGAAAATTTCTATTTTTAAGTTAGCAAATTGTCATGTTGATATGTTTATGAAATCCAAATAACAACAGAATGATTAGAAAATTATGAATTCACTTTTTGTATTTGGAATATATAATTACCAAATCTTATTTTTTTAAAAAATAGAATATTCCTTCCCAAAAAATCCCCAAAATTTCTATTTTTTAAATTTACTCTAGCATTAGGAGATGAGATTTGCTAAGGAACTAGTAATAGTAATCTCTAGTACAAGAACTGAACTCATTTGAAGGTTACCAGGATAACTTCATTTGTAGTCAAAGGTTCTGGGATGGGATGTACCAGTACACTCATTCATCAATTTAAAGACAATGCATATATCAAACAAGTCATTTATAGTAAAATATTTTCAATTACAAACCATGTTCAAATGAATAACCCTGAGTGTAAGTGGATAACTCTTTAAGGCAACATAAGAAAAATCGAAAGTTAGTCTTCCTTTAAGATAACTAATTTTGCTGAAATTCTTTTCATTAAAACACAACAGAAAAAAACGTTGTATTTATATTAAGGGATCTAATCTTATACAGGAACGTTATAGTATAACGTTATATTGAGGGATCTAATCTTATACAGGAATATATAATTTATAACAGGCAGATGACAAGTCCAAATACTCAGGAAATAAACTTAGCTCATGGTTCTCTCCATTACAACAAATTTATTTCCACACTCACCTTCAGTTAGTCAGTTTGCACTTATTAAATTTATACTAAATAACTTATCAATAAAAAGATTAATTATTCAACTTACAGTAATGTGACCTTTCTTTTCTCAGTAGAAACACTTTTGAAATGCTTTCATATTTCAAGTAGGGCTTCACTAACAAAATGGAAAAATTCTTAAGCTGACCTAGGAACAATTAAATCCTAATTCAGCTTCTAACTCAGTCTTTTGGAGTGATCAAAAATCACTCCTGTGAGTTTAGTGATTAACCTCAATTGTTTTTTGATGATCTGCTCCCTAAGAGTTAAAGGTACAGGACCTATAATAAATTGAGAATTTACCTCAGTCCTTGTATTCTATGGCTGGAATCACAGAGCCTAACTGCTTTAACGTCTGTGGTCTGAGATTTTCTATCTCTGCAGCTTAGAACTGAAGGCTAGGGAAGACAAGGCTACTGCTACCACATACCCCAAAAAAGTAGCTGCTTCTTTATTTCATGGAAGACCCCCAAATAAAAATTCCTTCTCTAATTCTACTCCCAAATCTGCACACTTTTATAAATTGGTTGAAAGGTCCTCTTCTCTGTCTCTTTAATTTTGGCCACAATCAAAAGACAGTTTTTTTCTGAGTTTTCTCTTTACTCTTTCCCTTTAAACTTTTATACATAACTTAACAGAAGAAGTGCTTTTAGGCAAAGTCTTACCAGTCTGGTTCAGGGGTGGGGAATGTGCAGCCTCATGGCCACATATGGCCTTTAGGTCCTTGGATATCGCCTTTTCTCTGGGTCCAAGTTTTACCGAAGACATCCTTTTTTTAAGGGGATTTGTTCTGTGAAATTTCTGTTCAGTCAAAGGAACTCACTTGAGGACCTAGAGGGCCGGCCACAGGTTCCCCAACCCTGGTCTGGCTGGTTAAGGCCTGACCTTGCTTCTCAGGCCTCTGCCCAATGCATTTGAAATAAATACTGACTAATCTTGCAAATACACTGAGACAGAAAGACAAGAATATGAATAAGAACACACAGAGTCTTAGTGACTAGAAATTAAAGTTTAGATAAAATTACTTTTCCTTGGTTATATCACTTCTTAATAAAAATTACTAATTACCTCATCTGCTTAATAAATTGATGGTTATTGGTTTCTCTTGGTAGCCAAAGACAAAACCATGGAGACAATGGATGCTTTAAAACCTTTGGAAAAGGGGGTGTTCCCTGACAGAAGGGAAATCAACCCTGATGGGTGAAATATTAATGAGGAGGTGTGCTAAAAGTCTTCAGCTCCTCCTGCTGAGAATATGGCTTGATGATAAGACTTAGTTGCCTCCAGCGATCCAGACAGGCCATTCAATCTCTATCCAGACCAACTCTATCCGGATCACTCTTGTTGGTTTTCTCTTGCATGAGCTGGGTCACTCTAAACTCCATTGGAGGCGTCCGAGGCCATAGGCTCATTGCTTTATGAAGAAAATTCACCAATTTTATATTCTATTTTACACAAGCAATTTGTCTGGGGTCCTGCCCAAGATCCAGGAGCATGTTCCTGTGAATTGGGGCTGCTCCCTGAATGAGGGAATGAAAGGTCTGAATCCTAATTAATAATAGTTTATTAGTATAATAGAAAATTTCTCTCAGGTTATCTTTCCCAGCTTTGGGTCTTTTTTAAGTGTGATGATATATCCTCTTATTCAACTTTCTGATTAAGATGATCATCTAGCAAATAAAAGTTGAACTTCCGTGGCTTTACAGTTGTCAAGGAGATATAAAGTATTTGCTAGATAAGTTGGTTTCTAGACTTTCTGGAGCTTGTTATGGCAATTTTTTTTTTCAGTTAATTATCTTAGAGAATAATGATAGTCTGGGTCACATCTCTTCTTTTATTCATTCTCCACCCTAACCTCCCTTTTTCTCTTTGTAAAAGCATGTTTAAATACTTGGGGTTGCAGTTATTTTAATCATATACCATATCTTCTCATTTTTAAATCTTTTATTTTAGTATTGATTTTGGTCTGTATTTTAGTAAGTCTGACTATACAAACAAGCGATATTCAGAAAGGATCCGTTTTTCAGTAACAAGTTATTTCCTCTCTTTAAAGTTATAAGCAGTTTCTTTTTTTCTTTTTTTTTTGAGGGGGGTTATCTTTTTTCGTGTCCAATGCATTCCAAATTTCGTGTAGAAGTATTGAACTTCTGGTTAAGATGGTGACATGAAAAGTCCTAGCTGACCTCAGCTCCTTTCACAAAGAAAATAGTAATAGCTAATATTATATGCAGTATTTAAGCACTTTGTATATGTTCGTTTAATTCTAATGATAACTGTGAAACAGGCACTGCTATTATCCTCTTTTCATGAATGAAGAAGCTAAGTTAAGTAACTTGCCCATTATAAAATGTCCAGTAAGTGTCTGAGGCAGCACTGGAAATCAGATCTTCCTGAATGCATATTCCTACTCTATCCTTATGTTATCTAGCTGCCTAAGAAACCCTGCAAAAATTGTAAAGGTTGCCAAATTGACCAGTAAAACCAAAATGAGAAACCAATAAATTCCTCTATGCAGTTTCAGATTCCCCAAGAAAAGTGCCAGAAGCCTGACAAGACTGAGCAGGAATGCACCAGGGCCCCTGAGAGAAATGACGTAGCTGTCAGTCAAACCTACAGCTCAGTAGATTGTCCTACCCAGTACCTCTTACACACAGCCTGAGGTCAGAAAGCAAATGTGAACCTTAAACAGGGCATAGTGTCTCTGACTTCCTTCTCAAAGACAGGTGAAAGGGTTGCAATTGGAAGGTGGCATAGTGACGAGTTGCCCCCAACCAATGATACTCTTGGTGGGTTCTGCCAGACAAGAAGAACTAAATGGGCAGGAGAACTCAGCATGACATTCTGAGAACAAGACTCAGAAAGATAATGTAGAAGGAAACTCATTACCACGGAGTAATTCCTTGGGCCTTGGCCTCTCTAGTTTGGTGGATACTACTGCAGACATCATCTGCTCCTCTGTGGCAGAGCAGAACAATGGCCAGGGTTGAATAAGCACAGGGTAACCAGAGGTGGATCTTCTGCTGAGTTTCCAAGTCTGGAAAGAAAGAATAAAAGAAGGAAAATTAAAGGCAACAAAAGAACATCCTCAGGTTGACCAACTGCTGGATATTTTTCTAAGGGAAGAGGAACTGAGTAAATCCCTATAGTGTGTGGATAACAACTTTCTGCAACCCCAGGCAGCCCGCAGGCAACACATAGCATATGTGTGAGTCCAGAGGCTGGTTGTACTGAAGTAACAGAACTTTGGAGATGAGTGCCCTAGGGACTCACAGAACGCATTCTGCAGTGGTTACAAGAAACTCATGAACTTCTGAACAGACAGAACAGGTCCCCTGTAGACCTTCCAGTGAGCAAAAGAGCAAATCCCAGACAGCTGTGGATCCCTCTACTCTGCCTAATCAGTTTTTTCCCTCTTCTTCTGAAGACTCCCTCTTCCCATATATCACCATCTCCCCCCCACCGCCTCCCCAGACTGTCCCTCCGAGTGTTCACACCACCTGCTTTGTAGGCTTCTGCAAGGATCACGTGCCCAGCTCCAGACTCATCAGGGAACTTTAAACAAGAGCCCGTGTCTCCTGAGCAAGACAATGTGAATGCTGTGCTACAGGATCCTGCCTTGCAGTGCTTTTGAGGAATTGTCACAAATGAATAGTATGTTAGTCAACTTTCTTCTGCATTAAAGATAGATAATCTTAAGGAAGGGAAATAGGTCAAAATGTCAACTAGTATTGTTACTTCTGATAGGCTGACTGTTATTCAGTAATACTGTAATACCTGCCTCTTAAGATGAAGAGTATTATGACCTGTTATTTTAATTTTTGATTTCTTTAAGGTTTGTTGGACAGATCTGGCTTTTAGGTCTTTCCATAATTTGCTATAATTATAGGATCTTCTAGCTAGTGGCTCCTTCCCATTTGTTAGAGGAATCATTTACTTTTATCCAAGATATAACACCTTTGCTGCCAGGTGGCTTCACTGACTATAGAGCAGGTTGTGCTTTGGGATTGTGCTGGCACCTCACTAGGTTTGGGTGCTGGAAAATATACCTTCTGATATAATTACTGGCTAGTCTAGCATCTCAGAACTTAGAAAGTTGTAGTTCATTCTGTCACCCTTATGACTTGACCTAACCACAGGAAAGAATAGATGCTATAGAAACAGAAACAACAGCAGGACCATGTACTTGCAAGCATCTGTATGAGGATGGGAAGATAAAGGTCCAAGGCCTCTCTTCCCATCCAGGTTTGTCCTCTTTATTGGAACAGTGAGAGTGAAATTGATTTGACTGATTAGTTCCTTTTGTATGCATACTCAATTCTGGCTGAGCAGCCAATCAAAAGGCTTTTGTTCCACATGAATTAACTAGTCAGGAAAGCCATAGAGTGCTTGCATGTGTTTGGTAATGGAGCGTAAAAACCTACATTATACATGCCTGAATTAAGTTCACCCAGAGTCCACATGGGTCCTGTGCATATGCTCCCAGGACTAGAATTTTATTAGCTGTTCTCCTGTTACCAGTAATTAAACAAGGGAGAGATGATTGCTATCCTTTATTCTCAAAAAGGACCGAAATAACATCGCTATGCTGGGGTGAAAGTATAGTGTGTCTGACTGGCTGATCAGACCCATATGAGCTCAGAAGTCAGGTGCTACCACAGGTCAGGTGCAAATAATCGCTATGAACATTTGTAGTGGAGATGTCTCTACATTTGGACATCTTACACTTCTTTTGACCTACTGCTATTCTGCTTTGCTAATAGAGCACACTGCCTCCTTCAACATAGGTAAGACATGCCAGGTGGTCCTGTGCCAATATCTCTGAGCTTATTTTTTATGATCTTTCTTAAATCCTTTAATGTCAGTCTTGCATTTCTTATTGGGGAAATTTCCAGAGAGTCTTTTATTTGAGTAAGTTTTGGTGTTTCTTGTACAAAATAGTTCATTCTCCTTACAATTCTTTCCTCTAAGAACTCTCATTTCCTATCCCATTCTTTCTTCTAGAGAAGACATTCTTTACCTGGGGTGCACAAACCAGCAAGAACAAGATTAAAAGATTAAAAACAGATCAGAAAAAATAAGCTATTAGTTTAAAAAGGAAATGAAAACTGCCTTATAAAACAGGATAAGATAATTTAAGAATTATCAGAGTACCTGAAAAACTTGACACCCTCCCCTCTCAAGTATAAATATTGTATTTCAAAAAATTGTAAATATAAACTCCTCAGACCTATTAGAACCATGGAGCAAAGTCATAGTTGAATGAATCCACTGATCAGTTTCTGAAAGCCCCAGGTGAAAATTACTTAAAATGTCATATTCAAAATTCAGAGCTTCCACAAAAAAGACAAAGCATTATAAGTAGCCATAAGGGAAAGATTTCACATACCACGAAGATGCAATCAGGTTCATATAAGACTTGGAAGCTATCAGTTAATGGAGAGGATAACTTGCAATACAGCAGCCTAGCTTAAAAGCTTGGTATAATCTTGCAGAGGAAAAAGAGAAGGACTTTAAATTAAATATAGACCTTCCAAGCATTCTTTAACAAGAGACTAGAGCTGAGTAAATAATTCAGTCTGCACACATAGGACTCATGGAAAACATAGAACAAAAATTTCATTTGAGCAGTTAGTACTGTACCATAAGATAATGAAGGCATCTAGGTGGTACAGAGTTCTGGGCCTGAGGTCTGGAAGACTCATCTTCATGAGTTCAAATCTGGCCTCAGATATTTACTAGGTATGTGACTCTGGACAAATCACTTGTTTGCCTCATTTTCCTCATCAGTAAAATGAGCTGCATAAGGAAATGGTAAATTGTCCCAGGGTCTTTACCAGAGAATCCCCAAAATAGGGTCACAGAGTCAGATACAACTGAAATGATCGAACAAGAACAACAAAAAAGATGATGAAGCATTTATAATGTAAAGAAATAGAGAATTGTGTCCTCTCTGAACCCTAATGGTTTCAAGGGGTCATTGAGAAAGTCATTTGGTCAAATATTGACAATGTTAAAATAAAAAGAAAGGAATATGCCAGAGAATAAAGTAGAAGGGGTGGAATTTGCTTACAAGGAAGATTATGGAAACATAGAGTCAAATAAGTGGACCACACATAAACCTGACAATTTTTGGAACTATTCAAAAGAAAAATGAATACTTATACATACATAGTTTGCAATTTAAATACATTAAATTCTAGGTACAGGAAAAGGAGATTAACAGGGAGGATAAGCTCAGGAACAGAGCAGTGATAACAATTAGTCAATACCATCTTTAGAAATTAGAGCATAAAGTGGTTAATAAATGTAAAGGATGAAAGGACAGGATTCTCTACTCAGACTGGATGAGACGAAAAGAATAAGGGTAATAGAAGCAACATTCATCAGATGTAAATCACTCATATTGCCCACGCTGTTTCTCTCAACACCTTTGTAAAAAGAGAATGAGTAAGGGGAGATCTATGAATGAATAGAATACAGGAAAATACACAGTTAATTATTTTAACTGGAAATGGGATGAGCTCACTCATAAAATGAAGTAGGGTAAGAGAAAGGATTAGAAAGAAAAATCCAACGATATGTTGTTCTTTACATGAAATACACTTGAAAAGAAGTTCCAGATAGTTAAAAATAAGTAACTGGAGCCAAATTTGTTGTTTTGGGTAAACTCAAAAAACAAAGGTATAATCTCAGACAAGACAACAGTAAACAGAACTAGTACTTAAAGGAAAGGCTAAGTGATTTACAAGAGGAAATAAACAACCAAACCTCTACAGTTGGGAATTTCAGTGTTAACCTCTCTTCCTCCCACTTCCCACCCCCCAGCTAGACAAATCTGGCCAAAAGCTAAACAAGAAAGAATAAAGGACATGACCAAAATTTTTAACCAAGTTAGATAAAATAAATCTCTGGTGATTATTGAAGGAACACAGAAACGTATATACATATTTCTCAGATATGCATGGCACCTTAAAAAAAAAATGCAACTGATTACGTACCAGGCATAAAAACCTCCCAAATAAATTCAGAAAGCAGAAATAACACAGCATTTATTGACCAAAATGCAATGAAAGTTATATTCAATAAAGGGCCTTTGTTTAAAGGATTATAAATTTAAATTACAAATTTAATCCTATAGAATTCTTAGAATGAAGGAAAAATCATAGAAAAAAATTGAAAATTTCACCAAGAATAATGAGAAAAATCTGCATACCAGAAATGTTTGGGATTCAGCAATAGCAGTACTTAGGGGAAAACTTGTAAGCTCTAAATATTTACATTTTCAGAAACAAAGAGGGGGTTTGCAGGGTGGGGGGGGGGAGAGGCAGAATGAATGAATGAACTATCCATTTGACTTAACTAGAAAACTGGCAAATTAAGAAACCTAATTTATACCTACAAAATAGGAATCCTAAAAATCACAGAAAAGATTCACAAAATTGAAAGGAAAAAAACCAACTTTGATTTGATAAGTAAAACTAGAAGGCAACCTTTTTGAAGAAACAATAAAAATCATAGTCTTATTCTTTAAAAGCACAAGGAAAATAACATTCTTATTATTGATAATGAAATTACTGTGAATGAGGAAGAAATGAGGAAATTGTTAGGCATTATTTTGTCTAATAATGACAAAAAAACAATTGAATTGAAGTGGATGAATATAAACAAAAAATATAAAATACCTCACTGAACAGAACTAGAAAGGGAAGTTAAATAACTGAATCTCAAAAAAATAAGTTAAAGAGAGCTAAAAATAAATTCCCAATGGAGGAGGGGCAGACTGAAGGACCAGATGAATTCAGATGTAACTTCTATCAAACATGAAACCATATTTAATTCATATATTAAATGAACTTGTTGCAAAAATTTCTCATTATACAAACATAGCCATGAGGCATAGGCAAGGAAGACACCAATCAAAATAAAACTAGAGACCAACAATCCTGATGAATATCAACACAAAAATTTAATATAATTGGTTAGTGTAGAGGCTACAGCAGTTAACTAAAAAAGTATGATCAGTAGCATTTACCCGTACCAATGACCAAATAAGATTATACTAGGAATGCAGAGTTGGGTCAATATTGAGAAAACTGTAAATATAATGCAACACGTATTAACAGAAGCAATGAAAGAGAACCGAACAGAAAGAACTGGAGCAGAGCAAAGTTGTATGACTGTTGGGCACCCCCCAGAACCTCAGGGAAAGAAACCTGCCTCTACCTTGAGCTAGTTCTTTCTCTTGAAAGTCACTTGAAGGAGATGTGAAATTGCTGAGAAAAGCTTGAGTTTGAGCCCCCAAGGAAAGCACAGTCAAAAAGGAAGGAGTCAGAAAGTGAAAATAGGGAAAAATAAGGAAAAAAGACTGAAGTTACTGAACATCTCAGAAAGAAGAAAACTTATTTAAAGACATTGAATGTAAGTAGGTTAACAAATTAAGATATTTATAATAAAAGGGAATATGGGCTCCAGATCAGCTAAGCAAGTCAGATATCTATGAATAAATATTTTAACACAAAAGAAAATGAATCGACACTTAATAAGATAGCAGGCCCTGTTGATTCCTAAGGAGAAAACGGAACCACAGCAAGATGATTTTGATATATTTAAAAGAGAAATAAGACTGTGAAAGCAGAATTTATAGCCTACTCAATAGAAATAATTGGCAGAATATAAAATTTTAAAACCCTGATGACAAGTCTCACTAAAGAAATAAAAGAAAGAATAATTGATTGAGAATGCAAATGCACAGAAGTTAAGTATAATCTGGAACAAGAGAAAAGTCTGTGGGAAGATGCAAATGGTAGTGACATTTTAGGGTCAGTTTTCTATATATATGGATGAGATCTGCTAAGATTCAGAACTACGTGAGGTTGGGTCTTAAAAGAATAGAAAATAGTGAATGAAGGGCATCATAGAGTAGAGAAACAACATGATCAAAAGTCTGGAGTTAGGCCTGTATATGGCAAGTTTGGTTAAGCAAGCAGATGAGTTTGGATAGAATAGAAGGTTAATAAATGTCTATTGAATTTAATTCTTATAAAGGAGTGATGGAAGATAATGTTGGTGAAGTAAGTTGGCTCTATTGATGAGACCTTGAATACAAGTCCAAGATGTTTGAATTTTCTTTGGTTTGGAGTAGGCAGCCACTGAAGGTAATTGAGCAGTGATGTGTGCAAAGCAGTGATTAGGAATATAATTCTGGGGACAGTGAGATAAAGAGGAAAAAGAAGATAAGGAGACAAATCAAGTTATTTCATTTTGTTGCTACTTTATCAAATTTAATGTATATTTAAAAGTAAATTATATAATAGTTTGTAATTTTGTACATTCTTTTCTTGTTATTTTTCTATTAAAATATGTTTTGCAATTGTTTAATTCATAGTAAAAGGAAAAAATGGCTATTGCAACATCTCAACCATGAAATGATAAAGACCTAGTTTAAGGTAATGATATTATGAAGAAGGTTCAACACCGATCAGATTGGCTTACATGACAAAACAGGAAAATGATAAATGCTGGAGAAGATGTGAGGAAATTGGAAAACTAATGCATTGTTGGTGGAGTTGTGAACTGATCCAGCCATTCTGGAGAGCAATTTGGAACTATGCCCAAAAATATAAAAATGTGCCTACCTTTTGACCCAACAATACCACTTTTCGGTCTGTATCCCAAAGAAATTATAAAAATTGAAAAAGGATCCACATTTACAAAAATATTTAAGGCAGCTCTTTTTGTAGTGTCAAAGAATTGGAAATTGAGGGGATGCTCATCCATTGTAGAATGGCTGAATAAGTTGTATATGAATGTAATGGAATACGATTGTTCTGTAAGAAATGATGAGCGGGCAGACTTCAGAAAAAAATTGGAAAGACTTTTGTGAACTGATGCTGAGAGAAAGATGCAGAAACAAGAGAACACTGTGCACAGTGACAACCACATTGTCTGATGACTTTGATACACTTCTCAGCAATGCAAGGATCTAAGATAACTGCAAAAGACTCATGATGAAAAATACTATCCACGTCCAGAGAAAGAACTATGGAGACTGAATGCAGATTGAAACATACTATTTTCTCTTTTTCTGTGTGTTTTTCTTTTTTGTGGTTTCTTTTATTCATTCTAATTCTTCTTTACAACATGACTAATGTGAAAGTAATTTAAAGAAAAAAATAAAAATAAATAAGAAGGTTAAGATTTCAGAAACATTTTAAATGAGAACTAGCTGAATTTAGTGACTAACTAAATGGAGCACAAAAAGAGGAAGTCAAAAATACTCTTGGGTTTCAAGTTTGGATGACTGAGAAAATGATAGGAGCAATAGCAAAAGTGAGGACTTCTGTGGGAAGAAATTAGCTTATTGGTTTCAGTATAAAGAACTTTTAAACATAATTGAATTTAGACCTGTTACTGGCAATATATGCAGGAATGAAACTCAGGATGTTAGAGCTGTGTGTTTGTGTGTACGGATTTATATATGTGTATATATTGCTTTAAATTTGCAAAGTACTTTGTTATCTTATGTGATCCTCTTGGCAGTGCTGTGTTGTGGGTACTATTATTCCATTTTACACATGATGAAACTGAGGCACAGAGAAGTTAAGTAGCCTGGCCAGGGTTGTACAGCTTTACAAGCTGTACAAGACAAGTATCTGAGGCAAGATTTGATTCTTTCCCCTTCCTACCTTTTCTGTCTTCTTATATTTCACTCTTCTCTGTGTACTCTTAAGATCCTCAGTACCGTCTACTGGCTGTCTCATATGCCTAGAATTCTCTACCTCCTTACCTCTGTTTCTGACTTCTTTCAAAACGTACCTTCTAACTTTCAAAACTTACCTTTCAAAACTAGACCTTCTGTAGGAGGCCTTCCTGATTTCAAATCAAGCACTTTTTCCTCTGTGCCACCTATCTATGAGAAAGGATTGCTCTCCTCAGCTCAGTTGATTTTGTCAGAAGGCCCAGAATTTTATCACAAGGTGCTAATGAAGTGTTATACTGAATATAGATGAATTGATGGCCCTGAGCCCTTCATCATCAGAAGCAAACACCTTTCTGATTTAAGAAAGTTAACCAGTTCAGTGGGCTCAGAAGACAAATGAGCCACACATCTAGTAACCTACTATATCTAAAACCCTTAGACATGTAAGGCTCTCAACTGTAAAAGCTGCTGATTAGGGAGAGGGCTACAAGGGTTTTTAGAGGAGTTTCTCCTACCCTCCCTTCCCATCAGCCGTACAATTATGATGAGGAGCTCTTGGAACAGTTCTCAGAGACACATTCCATTTGGACACAAATACATGGAAACATCCAAGAAAAAAGTGATTTAAGGACCATGACCACTGACAATAGGGCTATGAAAAGCAATGGATTCCAAAAATTCATCATCAAAAAACTACAAAGAGAGAAAACCTTCCAGGCTGTATAGCATAAGGAGTTGTGAGTTACCTTTACCATACATGTGTCCTACATGTGAGCCTCACTATCATTGTATTCTTAAGTTTGAGTGCGTTCTTTCCATAGGCACTGTGTACGTATGTGAGAGCATATAAGATGTTTTGTAACTATTCTTTTGCCAGGAACTAATTGTTTGCCCGTTGTTAATGGAGAGCACATTGATAAGGGACTCATTGAGACAGTGTTTTGAGTACCTATTCACAGGTTTAGCCTTAGAACCTGAGGTGAAAGCTAGCCTTCAAGAAGCCAACCTACTAGCCAAAATGCAAGTTGAAGGAGTATTCTGAAGGAGGAGATATATACAAATATACTTGTGTGGGTGTGTGTATGTGTGTGTGTGGCTTTTGTATATACTTGTGTGCGTATACACATGTGAATATATATGTATATATGTATGTTATACATACACACATGCATATAAAATTTGGGAGCCCTTTATTCATAGAAGTGATAGTTTAAGTTCTAGAGTTAGAAGAATTCTATGAGAGAGAGAGAGAATGTAGGACAGGTGAAAGCCTGGGGTTAGACTCAAATACTCCCTCATTTAGAGAGTTAGGAGGAAGAATTATAATCATTGATGGGGAGACACAGCAATGGTGACATAAAAATAATAAGAATCAGGACATGTCATTGAAGCCAGGGGAGGGAGAAGGGGTCTAGAGTCAATTTTATATGATGCTGAAGAGAGATCAAAGAGAAGAATTCTTTGTAATTGATAAATGTGTCATTTTTATATTTGGCTTTAGTCAAATTTCTGATTAAATTTTCCTTGATGGTTAAAAAGAATTTGATAAGTAGCTAAGAAATAATTATTTATGGGATAGTCAGTTTTCTTGATTATTCAGTGAGAAAAAAAAAACCAATGTTTAAGCTTATATAAATATTTTCCTTTTACTGATCTTTTTTTAGGAAACAGATGAGCAGAAACGTCACAAAATTGCCACTGAACTCTTGCTTACAGAAAGAGCCTATGTTAATCGACTTGATCTTTTAGACAAGGTAATATTTTCCTGTTCAGAAAAAAATTATTTTTCTTACCTATGTTATTTATATTACTTTATTTGACATTGTAAATAATCTAAAATTTAGAATATTAAGCTTTCTTTCCCTGAAAAAGTAAAGTTTCCAACTCTTTATTTACTAGTAATTGCCTGAAATAAATGTTTAATATGATCTGCTTTTTTGTGTGTGGACTTGCTAGGTTTAAATATTTCTTCATGACAAACATAGAAGCAATAAGCCCCTGTAGCTAATCATAGGAAAAGAAATGAAATTGTAAACTGTTTGTTTCAGTTCCTTCAACTAATGGCAGTAGGTAGAGGAACCAAAACTTCAACTAAAGTTGAAACATCCAAAAGAGAAAGGACAGGTCATGGTAATATAAGAGGTAGAAAGTGTGTGCCTGTGTGTGGAAACATACATCTTAGAACCAATACTCACTAAGATTTCTAGGAGACCGAAGGGAGCAGATGCAAAATTAAAGCAAAAAAGCCTATAGTCCAAGGCATTCAGAAGCCAAGTAAGAAGGGTCTTCATCTGTTCTCATAGTGAGAAGGTAAGAATGTCAGCAGGCCCATAGCCAGATGAACCATGAACACTTACATACAGTAATAGATAAACAATTTTCAGTTGTTGGATATTTCTTCACAACCTTTTCCTGTCTTCTCATATTTTACTATTCTCTGCATACTATAAGATCCAATTACATTTGCTATTCCTCCCATCTCTGTACATTCTTATTGGCCTTCTCATGTGCCTAGAATATTCTACCTCTTTTATATGCCTGGTTTCTCTCAAAACTTAATTAAGACCTCCCTTTCTGTATGAGGCCTTCCCGGCTCTTCTCCCCAATCTACTGTCACTTGATCTGTCCTTTCTAAAGTTATCTTCCATTTGCTCTGTAGCCTGTATGTGCTTTTTAATTTAAATTTTCTTTCTTATTAGTGTGTAAGCATCTTGAAGGCAGGAGCTTTGTGCATTTTTTCTTTGTATCCTGAGCACATAGCACTGTGTCTGGCATGTGGTAACCATGTAATGAATGTTTGTTGCTAGATTGGTTTTTTTCCAACGTATTATTTTAATCCTCTGAAATAGTAGAAACTTTTTTTAAAAAACCTGAAAAGAAGCATTACATTAACTTTTAAAGAAAAAATTACAAAAAGCCCATATTCTCTTCCATTGGCAAAGATTGGCAAGGAACACAGGCCAAGAGATGGAGTGCTAACATCTTGAAATCTATATTTTGATAATAAAATTATTTTATTATCTATCTATATTTTGATAATAAAACTAAATTGTGGGTGTCCTAGTAGAGAAAAGTGGGAATTATAAGGTTCAGCATGTATTTCTGATGTATATGTGGAATCTTATTCTATAAATTATGTGTTATGTTTGTAAACAGATGACATGATCATAATCCAGTAGTTCCTGGAAAAACTACATATGTCTAGAAAAGCATAATAAAAGGGAACTTTTAACTAAAAAATAAAATAAAATAAAATTGAGCTCTCCTGCTGGAGGGCACTGACCCAAGCTTCATATGCTGGGAGCCTGGGACCTGGTCACTGGCTTTGTGTGCTGAGGCCTCGGGTGCTGGCAGCTGCAGGCTGTTGGGGTCTGGCAGCTTACCTGGTACTGGACTGGACTCAGCAATACTGGAGCTCTCTGGGTGGGGAGTCTGGCCCCTGGAGGATGCCTACTTATCCACTGAGGCACATGGTAGTTTTCCGAGCTAGTGTCTACATGTTCTCCTGCCTGTGCCGAGGCACTTGGGGGTCCTGATGTTGCCACTTGCTTGCTCTACCACTCTGGAGCTCAGGCACTCCCCCTGATTTTCTGGGGTGAGAGTTGCCACTGGCTTGCTGGGACATCTCCCATTCCGTACTACTCCCCCTACCCCCAGAGAGAGAGACCTTTCCCAATAATCCCTCAAGTTTCCTAAGCTACAAGAATGTTGTACCCTGTCTTCTGCTGGCTCAACTTTTCCGGGGCTTTTCCTGGGATGATATTCTCTGGGCTTTCAGAAGTCAGTTATGGAGAGTGAGCGTGACTTAATTTCTTACTCCACCATCTTTGGCTCCCAGAAGTCCTTGGATAACCTCTTCCTTCATAGGTCCAAGTCTTTCCATATTTTTCTAAATCCACCAGCTCATCATTTCCTACACCACTGAAATATTCCAACCTTGTAATGTCTAGTTATTTTAAGTAGTTTATAACAATATTGATTAATATGGCTGGTATATAATGTAGTTTTCCTATTTTTTTCTTTTGCTTAAATCTATTTTAATTTTAACTTAATCTTAGATCATGATTACTACCCCTACTTTTTTCCTAATAAATTCTTCTCCTGATCTTTATTTTATGTCTGTCTATATCTCTTATTTCCTATTCCTCCCTTTGCTTTTGCCTGGTACCTTGCCCCTTCCTATTACTTAACCTATACCCCACCCACCCCTTGCCCCAAGAATCCCTCCTTTATCTTCCCATTCCCATTAAGCTGAACACCTTTACATTACCCCTGCCCTTATCTCATCTCCTCATCCTCTTCTCTAAAAATCCCTTCCTTATCCTCTCCGCCTTCTCTATCCCCATAGTCTTTTATTTTTTTCTGAATCTAGAAGACTTTTATATCCTTCCACATATATATGTATTGTTTTCTCTTAAACCCATTCCTAGTGAAAGTAGGATTCCAGAGCTACCATCCACCTCCCCCATCAAAGAAATGTATCATGTCTTCTCTCTTGCACTGCATTTATATAATTACTATTTTTACCTTTTTCTAAATGGTTTTACTTCTTAGAATCATATACTCAGATCTACCTCAATCTGTCTTTCGAAATACCCAATTACTAATAACAATCTTTGACATGCATTTTATATTTCTTCACATAAAAAGTAAATAGCCTGTCCTCATGGATTCCCATGTAATTAGTCTTTTGATATGTAACTTATATTTCTCTTAGATCTTATGTCAAACCTTCTATTAAGTTCATTTGTTTTTCCTGAAAGTTGGGAAGTTCATTAAATGTCCATTTTTTTTTCAAATGGGATTGTGCCTAACTTTGCTGGATACAATATTTTCAGCCACAACCCCAGTTCTTTTGCACTTTGGTATTTAGTATTCTAAGACCTGTAGTCTTTTTAGTGTCACCACTGCTAGGTCTTATGTGATTCTATTTGTGACATATTTAATTTTTTTTCTTAATCTTAATATTTTTGCCTTGAACTGGGGTTGTAGATTTGACTATGTTATTCCTGTAAGTATTCCTCATAAGATTTCTGATATTATTGTATCAAATTCTTTTTTTGATTTCAGGTTTCATGTAGTCCAGTTCTTATATTTTCTTTTCTTAATCTGTTCAGATCAGTTGTTTTTCTTGTTTCACATTATCTTCTGTTTTTTTCATTCTTTATATTTTATTTTATTAGTTCTTGGTCTCATAACTTCACTGGCTTCCCCTTGCCCAATTCAAATTTTTAAGGAGTCATTGTATTCCTTAAGATTCTGAATTTTGATGGTGCAGAGCCAAGATGTTGGAGTAAAATCAAAGACTTCTCTGTAACTCTCCCCCAAATTCTTCCAAATACCTGTAAAAAAATGACTCTAAACAAATTCTAGAGCTGCAGAACTTACAAAATGAGAGTCAAATCCCCAGCCCAAGATAGCCTGGAAGGTTGACAAGAAGGGTCTTTTGCACCAGGCAGGAAACAGAGAACAGATGGGCCAGAGCAGGCCTCAGGGGACTGAATCATTGGCAGCTGTGGTGGTTTCCAGACTTTTCAACCCATGAACACCAAAAGGTCAGTGGGAAAACTCTGTTGCACCTGGGTGAAAGAAGAGCATGATCTGTCCGGGACCAGCTCCAGCCCAAGGGCAGTGGCAGCAGCAGTAGCAGAGGCTACTTATGGAGCGCTGGGCCTATAGAAGGTGGGAGAATGAGCAGCTGATACAAAATCCTGAAGCCAGGGACAGTACATCTGCTCCAATCCCCACCCCCCACTGAAAGCAGAGTCTTACTTTAACAAAGAGTTACAAAGTCAAGTGTTTGGCTTGGTAGATGAATAAACATCGTAAAAAAAACTCCTACTATAGAATCTTACTTTGGTAGCAAGGAAGATCAGGACACACAACCTGAGGAGGACAGCAGAATCAAGGCTCCTATATCAAAAACCTCCAAAAGGAATATGAATTAGTGTCAGTCCATGGAGCAGCTCAAAAAGGATTTTGAAAATCAAGTAAGAGAAATAGATGAAAAATTGGGAAGAGAAATGAGAGTGATGAAGGAAAATCATGAAAAACTAGTCAATAGCTTGCTAAAGGAAACTCAAAAAAATGCCGAAGAAAATAATACCTTAAAAAGTAGACTAACCCAAATGACACAAAAAGTCAATGAAGAGAGGAATGCCTTCAAAAGGAGAATTAGCCAGATGGAAAATGAGATTCAAAAGCTCACTGAAGAAAACAATACCTTCAAATTTAGATTGGAGTTAATGGAAGCTTTATGAAAAATCAAGAAATTATAAAACAGAACCAAAAGGATTGAAAAATAGAAGACAATGTGAGATATCTCATTGGAAAAACCACTGACCTGGAAAATAGATCCAGGAAGATAATTTAAACTTAGTGGACTACCTGAAAGCCATGATCAAAAAAAGAGCCTAGACATCATCTTTCAAGAAATTATCAAGGAAAACTGCCCCTATATTCAAGAACCAGAAAGTAAAATAGAAATTGAACAAATGTACCAATTACCTCTGGAAAGTGATCCCAAAAGGAAAACCATAAATATTGTAGCCAAATCCCAAAGTTCCCAAGTCAAGGAGAAAATATTGCAAGCTGTCAGAAAAAATTCTAGTATGGTGGAAATACAATCAGGATAACACAAGATCTAGCAACTTCTACATTAAGGGATCTGAGGGCTTGGAATATGATATTTCAGAAGTCCTCCCTCCATCCCCACTCCCTCCTTGAGACTGAGTACAATCTTATATAAGTTCTACCCATACATTCCTATTAAATAAATACATTTTTACCTTGGTCATGTTGCATAGTAGAATTAAAATGAATGGGAAAAACCATAAAACAAAAAACAACATAATACAAAAGAAAATGGTCTGCTTCATTCTGTGATCAAATTCCATTACTCTTGTAATGTGGAAGACATTTTGCCTCAATAGTCTATTGGGAATTTTTAAAGTCCTTGCATTGCAGTGAAGCAGTAAAGTCTACCAGAAAAATTCCTCACACACTGTGGTTGTTGCTGTGTACAAAGTTCTCCTGGTTCTGCTCATTTCACTCAGCATCAGTTCATATAATTCTTTCCAGGCCTCTCTGAAATCTTCCTGCCCATCATTTTTTATAGCCCAATAGTATTCCATTGCATTCATATACCACAACTTGTTCAGCCATTCCCCAATTGATGGGTATCCCCTTGATTTCCAGTTTTTGGCCACCACAAAGAGAGCTGCTGAAAATATTTTTGCACATGTTGAGACCCTTTCTTATTGAAATAGAGGACTTTCAAACATTATTGATGGAAAGACCAGAGCTGAATAGAAAATTTGACTTTAAAATATAAGAATCCAGAGAAGCATGAAAAGCTAAATAGGAAAGAAAAATCATAAGAGACTTAATAAAGTTGAACTGTTTACATTCCTAAATGGAAAGATGATATTTGTAAGTCACGAGACCTTTCTCAGTATTAGGGTAGTTGGAGGAGATAGATAGATAGATAGATAGATAGATAGATAGATAGATAGATAGATAGATAGATAGATAGATAGATAGATAGATGAATGGATGGATAGATGGATAGATGGGTGGATGATAAAGTGCACAGGTGCACAGAGTTGAATATGAAGGAATGGTGTCTAAAAAATAAAATTAAGGAGTGAGAGAGGAATATTTTGGGAGAAAGAAAAAGGGAGATGTACAATGGGTCAAATTATCTCACGTAAAAGAGCTAAGATAAAGGTTTCACAACGAAGAGGAAGAAGGAGGAGGTGAGAAGGAATGAGTGAACTGTACTCTCATAGGATTTGGCTTAAGGAGGAAATAACATACACACTCAGTTTTGTATCTTACCCTACAGTAAAGTCGAAGGAAAGGGGATAAAGGATAGGGAATGACAGAAGGTAGGACAGAATAGGGGAGGAGGTAGTCAGAAACAGACTCTGAAGAAAAGGGACAGGGTCAAAGGAAAAAATAGAATAATGGGAGGGGGTGGCATAAGATGGAGGGAAATATAGTTATTCTTTCACAACATGACAATTATGAAGGTGCTTTGCATAACTACACATGCAACCTATATTGAATTGTTTGCCATCTCAGTGGGTTTGTGTGTTCATCCTACATTGCCAAAGAAGATCATGCCATCAAAGAAATGATGACATGACTTGCACTTGACTTTGTTTTGAGTGCTGTGCAGGTCACCAGCCTCACTTCTCCTCCAGAGCCATCTGAATCCAGTGACCAGATATTTATCAGGATGACTGGAGATGACCCAAGATGAGGCAATTGTGGTTAAGTGACTTGCCCAAGGTCACAGAACTAGTGAGTGTCAAATGTCTGAGGTGAGATTTGAACTCAAGTCCTACTGACTCCTGCACTGGTGCTCTATCTGCTGCACCACCTAGCTGCCCCTCAATGGGGGTAGGTAAGGAGGGAAGAATGGAGAGAATTTAGAACTCAAAGTTTTCAAAACAAATGTAAAATAAATTGTTTTTACATGTACCTGGGAAATAAGATATACAGGCAATGGGATATAGAATTCTATCTTGCCCTTCAACAAAGTAAAGGGGAAGGAAAGGGGAAAATGGTAAAAAGAAGGGCCACCTGGGAGAAGGGTAATCAGAATGCATGCCATCTTGGAGGGGAAGAGAAGGGAAGGATCAGGAGAAAATTGAGAACTCAAAATCTTGTGGAAATGAGTGTTGAAAACTAAAATTAAATGAATAAATTTAACTCTTAAAAAGAATTCTGAATTTCTTTTTTCTAATTGCTTGATCTTGTTTTCATAATTTGTTTTTCTTGGATTATTCTTATATTTTAAAAAAATTTCTCAATCTCTCTCATTTCACTTTTAAAAGTCTTTTTTAAGTTTCTCTATGAATTTTTTTCAACAAGTTATTATTTGGCATTACTCTTTCAGGCAGAGGAAGCTTTTTATACTTTACTATCTTCCTCCGAATACTGACCACATTTACTTCCATAGTAACTTTCTATAGTTGGATTCTTTCTCCTTTGTCTGCTCATTTTTTTTTAATTGGTAGCAGCTTATTTTTTGTAATCACCTCTAATCCTAGGATATGTGGGATGGTGCCTCTAACCTCAGGTCCTCTTTCGATTCTCCCCAGTTGCCTGGAACCAAAACTAAGAACTCTGCCCTCCTATAAGTTCCCTCAGCCAATAGTGTCCCTGTCCCACTGCTTCTGTGCTCACTGCACATGTTCTGGATCCTTCTTGCCCAGGTCTGTGTCTCAGCAGCACAGCTAGGTCTGGCATTCCTTATCAGTAGAGATTCCCTCAATCTTTTCTGGCCCAGTAGCCCAACTCCCTACACTGTCTAGGAGGTGAAAGCTCCTATGGCTGGGGCCAAGGCCACCTCCCAACCTAGCTAGTCCCAGGGCTCACCTCTTGCTGTTTCTGTGGAAGTAGCCTGGAAGTATTTACACTTCACAGGCCCCAACTCTAGATCCTGGGATTGCTCTTGAGATCTTGTCTGGTTGTCCTAAGAAGACCACTGTTCTTGTTTATTTTTATTTCTCTATGTTCACTCTGAGGTGCTATTTTCTCTTGTTTTTCAGGGAGATCTGGAGAGCTTGGGATTTTCTTACCTACTCCATCATCTTTCCAGAATCCTCTCTTTATATTCCATTTATTTGAAGAATTTTAGCAAAAAAAAAATCATGGTTTGGACAACAATTAAAAATCATTTAATTCAGTTTACTCTTAAGTATTCCTTGATGTTTGGACTTTTCCCCCATGACTACAAATTCTGTGTTTATATACTTAGCTATGTGAGCCTGATTTTTTTGCTGTCTTTACTTATTTTATTGATTTTATTTTTAAATCTGGGGAGTGGAGCCAAGATGGCAGAGTAGAAAGACACATATAATCTAGTGCTTCCCCCGCAGCCCACAAAATACCTGTAAAAAATGACTCAACAAATTCTAGAGCAGCAGAAGCCACAGAACGACTGTGAAAGAAATTTCCAGCCAAAGGTAAACTGGAAGGCCAACAGGAAAGGTCTATCCCATGGGATGCTGAGCAGAGCAGAGCCCAGCCATGGCCACACAGCATGGGGAGGAACAGGACCAAACAGGCCTCTGCGGCAGAATCCCCAGCAGGGAGGGTCCCTGATCCTTCAGCCCAAAGTGACAAAGAAATCTTCAAAGGTCAGTGTGGGAGGGCTTTCCCAGCTGGGCAAAAGGGGAGTGGGATCTCCCCAGCACTGGCCCCAGATGGCAGCAGCACCAGTGGGCAGCCCAGGGGTCCATTGTCCAAGTGCAGCTCAGCTTAAAGCCTCTGGGGAAATTGAGCAGGGAATCTGAACCTCAGCCCTCAATGGCTGCCTCACCCCCAACCCAGAGTCCCTGGGGGAATTGAGCAGCTGATCTGAATATGATTCCTGAGCACTGTCCTGGGGAAGAGGAGGAGCACTAGGACCCTCCTCTTGACAAAGGATTCATAAGTCAAGTAACTGGCTGGGAAAATGCCCAAAAAAGGGAAAAAAATAAGACCATAGAAGATTACTTTCTTGGGGAACAGGTATCTCCTTTCATCCTTTTGGATGAGGAAGAACAAGGCATACTGTCAGAGAAAGTCAAGGCTTCTGCCTCCAGTACTTCCAAAATGAATATGAAATGGACTCAGACCATAGAAGAGCTTGAAAAGCTAGTCAGTAGCTTGCCAAAGGAGAACCAAAAAAATGCTGAGGAAAATAACCCCTTAAAAATAGGCTAACTCAATTGGAAAAAGAGGTCCAAGAAGCCAATGAGGAGAAGAAGGCTTTAAAAAGCAGAATTAGCCGATGGAAAAGGAGATTCAAAAGCTCACTGAACAAAAAGAGTGGAGTTTAGGGAAGGTGATGACTATACAATAAACCAAGAAGTTACAAAACACAACCGAAATATTGAAAAAATAGAAGATAACATGAAACATCTCATTGGAAAAATGACTGAACTGGAAAATAGATGAGGGAGAGAAAATTAAAAATTATGGGACTGCCTGAAAGCCATGATCAAAAAAAGAGCCTAGACAATCTTTTATGAAATTATCAAGGAAAACTGCCCTAGAACCAGAGGGCAAAATAAATATTGAAAGAATCCATCAATCACCTCCTGAAGGAGACCTGAAAAGAGAAACTCCTAGGAATATTGTGGTCAAATTTCAGAGTTCCCAGTTCAAGGAGAAAATATTGTAAGCAGCTAGAAAGGAACAATTGTGGAAATACAATCAGGATAACACAGGATCTGGCAGCTTCTACATTAAGGGATCAAAGAACTTGGAATAGGATATTCCAGAAGTCAAAAGAACTGGGATTAAAACCAAGAATCACCTACCCAGTAAAACTGAGTATAATACTTCAAGGGAAAAAATGGTCATTCAGTGATATAGAGGACTTTCAAGCATTCATGATGAAAAGACCAGAACTGAATAGAAAATTTGACTTTCACGAGAATCAAGAGAAGCATGAAAAGGTAAAGAGAAAAGAGAAATCATAAAGGACTTTCTAAAGCTGAACTATTTACATTCCTACATGGAAAGACAATATTTGTATCTCTTGAGACTTTTCTCAGTATTTGAGTAGGTGGAGGGATCATACACACACATGCACACACACACACTCACACACACACATACATAGAGAGTACAGGTTGAGTTGAATCAGAAGAGATGATATCCATAAAAAAATAAAACAAAAATTAAGGGGTGAGAGAGGAAAGTATTGGGAGGAGAAAGGGAGAAATGGAATGGGGCAGACTATCACTCATAAAAGAGATAAGAAAAATCTTTTTCAATGGAGGAGAAAAGGGAGGAGGTGAGAGGGGAAAAGTGAAGCTTACTCTCTTTACATATGGCTTAAGGAGGGAGTAGCATGATCACTAAATTTGGTATGAAAATCTATCTTACACTACAGGAAAATAGAGGGGAAGAGGACAAATGAGGTGAGGGGGATGATAGAAGGGAGAGCAAATGGGAGAAGGGAGTAACTAGAAATAAACACTTTCAGGAAGGGACAAGGTCAAGTGAGAGAATAAGAAAAAAAGAGAGGGACAGGGTAGAATGGAAGGCAAAACAGTTAGTATTACACAGCATGACTATTATGGAAGTCTTTTGCAAAATGACATATATATAGCCTGTATTGAATTGCTTGCCTTCTCAATGGGGATTGGTGGGGATGGAGGGAGGGAGAGAAGTTGGAATTCAAGGTATTAGAAATGAATGTTGAGAATTGTTATTGCATATAACTTGGAAATAAGAAATACAGGTAATGAGGTATAGAAATTTATCTTGCCCTACAAGAAAAGAGAGAAGATGGGGATAAGGGAAGGGTGGAATGTGATAGAAGGGAGGGCATATTGAGGGAAGGGGTAATCAGAATGCAAGGTGTTATGGGATGGGGGGAGGGGAGGGATGGAGAGAAAAATTGGAACTCAAAATTTTGTGGAAATAAATGTTGAAATCTAAAAATTAATAAAACTAAAAAAAAATCTGTCCTGCCAGGACCTATCTGAAGCTTTTTATCATACATTTCCCTTTCTTTGAATTGTAAAGCCTTAATTTCTGTATTGTCCAACTGGTACCTGTCTTTTGGAGTTGCTTAAGTCATCATCTTTGTCTCTATAGAAAATGCAAAGGAAGTGAATTTACATATTTAGCAACCATCTGGACACTTGTCAGTGAATAGATCTACTATCTGTATTCATCATAAGTAATTAGGAGATGCAATAACCTTAGTGTGAAGTACATCAAAGATTGTTTGTGTTTAAAATATAGCTGTTAGCTATACATGTAGGAATAATTTTTATCTTAAATTACCTTATTAGATTGTCCATTATTTGGACATTAATATTTGTTACTGAGTATTTAAAATTCAAAGTACTGAAAATTCATTCAGTATGAAAGTATTAACACTGTGTCTGTGTAAGAGGCACTGTGCAGAATGCAAAGATAAATAAAATATCTTCTCTTCCCTAAGGAAATTTATAGTCCAGTAGGGGACTAGAATAGGTTCACAAATTCTTACATTAAAAAAGTATGCAGTAAATTCCATATTAGGGTATAATGTGCTATAGGGAAATGAATGGAAAAAGACACATAAGTACAATTCAGTTCAACAAACATTTACTAAGTTCCCATTATGCCCCAGGTACTTCTTTGAAACTGAGGTGGGTTAAGTGATTCCCAGAGGTCATCCAGATATTTAGTCATTGATAACAGGTTTGATCCCAGATCTTCTGACTACCAAGCTTGGACTCTTCCATTGTATTAGAAGAAAGCATGTATTCCTAAGCATAAAATCATAATTAATTCCTTCAATCTTGTTTTAAAGATTTTTTTTAGCATTCAAATATTCCTGTTTTGTTCTTTTGCTTCAGATATTTTATTGCAAACTCTTAGAAGAAGCTAATCGAGGCTCATTTCCAGCAGAGATGGTGAACAAGATATTTTCTAATATTTCATCAATAAATGCATTCCACAGTAAATTTCTTTTGCCAGAGCTCGAAAAACGAATGCAAGAATGGTAAGAAAAAAATGATTTTTAAATGATGAGTTTACATGATGAGAAAACTGCCCATGCTATTGATATACATTCCTTGTTTTCTTTACCAAACCCCAAAAACCAAAACCATGAGTGTGTATTTTATATAGCAAGGTCTAGGGTCTATCACCCTTATTTATTTGTCAGCCTCTCAGACTACCACTTGATTCATTCCTATATTTAGTTATCTCAAATTCTAGCATGATCTAAGAGTATGTTTTCATTTTTTCTTATTGATAAAATTTCAACATATCAAGTCACTAAGTCCAGATTGCCAACTCAGTTCAGTAAAAAATTATAATAAACTAGAGAAATTCCTTTCTCCTTTAACAGATGCTCACATCTCTCTCTGCTACCCCCTCCACCCCCCACTGCCCACCAAATGTCCTGAAATTGATTGTTTAGTGGATGTGTCATTTATGAACACTATAATCAATCATATCACAAAGGCAACAATAATCTTTACACTTGTTTAACTGTGAAGAAAAAAGTCATACCCAGAGTCACCTGAAAGCATCATTGTTGATTTCTGGTGGTTTTTTCTTACTTTTGAAAACCTAGCCCCACCACTTAAATCTCAAGATTAAGAACACTTCAAGATTCTGAGATGTCTCATCCCAGTTATTCTCTTCAACCTCCCTGCAGCGTAAAGATCAGAGTAGCTCTGTACAGAAGGAAACCTCGTTCTCTCACTCTCTCCCCAGCCAAGAAGTCCATTGGATTTCTGTTACCTCTCATCACTTCCATTACCTCTTCTATTATCACTCGTAACAGTCTCTTCAGATTCTTAAGTTTTTCGTTGTCTTTCCATAGAATAACTTTAAACATCATTAGAGCAAAAGAAGTTTTTCCTATTCTTCTTTCTTTTTGTCTTTTTTCCTTAGTTTATATTATACAGCCTCATGGATCAGTTATGTGAGTAAGTGTTTAAAAAGTAGCTATCCTTGCCCCATCCCCAAGAAAAAAAGAATGCACACGACACACTTTTAAGTTTACTCTGCATTGTTAATGTTTTTTCATCACTTTAAGTTATAGATAGTTAACAAAATAATAGATCCAGCTCTGATTTGTAGTGTTTTCTGATTTTCTAAGGATAGATGAAGGAGAAAGGCAGGGAACAAACATTTACATAGGGCCTACTTTCTGCCTACAGCCTACCCCTGTTTGTGGTTCAGCAATAAAAATACACACTGCCCTTGACTCCATAGTGAGTAATAAGCACTTCATAGACTAACAGTTACCCATTTTACCTCATGGCACCTATGATCTTTATTGGATAGTCATAGTATCTATAGAAACCTTTGTAGGAGGGATCTTTGAAATAGGGGGTTGTTCATATGTATTTTTACACAGAAAGTACTGGTAAATAACATACTGCATTTGTAGCCTAAAAAAATTATACTTTGGGTATTTATGGAAGGTGCAGTTGCCTCTATTTTCCACCTGCTTTTGGATGAGAAGAGACAAAGTTGACTAGAATTTTAAGCTCTGGGGGAGAACTTTACACCTTTGACTCAGGGGCACAACACTTTTTACCCCCTGAGATTCAGTTTTTTGAAATGGAGAAGAAAAAATGACTTCTCTACAATTTTGTTAATCTGCTGAAAGTATAAGAGAACTTAATAATCCATTTACTGCTTTGTTCTACAGGGAAACTACTCCTAGAATTGGTGACATCTTACAGAAGTTGGCTCCTTTCCTCAAAATGTATGGAGAATATGTGAAAGGCTTTGATAATGCAATGGAATTAGTTAAAACCATGACTGATCGGATGCCTCAATTTAAATCAGTAATTGAAGAAATTCAGGTAATAGAGCAGTGAAGTCTATAAGTAGTTCTCTTGGTTATAGTAGACTATTAAAAAATGAAAGATTTCTTTCAGTTATACAATTATGAGCCTTTTCCCATTCCTTGAAGGATGTGGAGTCCAATATTGTCCAATCTGCAAGAAAAACCACTGAGGTGGAGCTCTAAGTCAATATAGCACTTTATTAAAGGGTCCATGACTCCCCTCTAATGAAGTGTATGGCCAGGTCTTCCTCATGATCTGAGATGCCTCCTTTCCCCAGGGCCTGAAAAATAGACATGAATACAGAATATAAATGGTTATTACACCTTGATTTGACCTTCTAAGAGGGTCAGAAGTGATGTATCAACATGGGTGGTCACAAAATGGGCAAGGCAAGTGTCATCTCTCTTGACTAAGTAGGCCTAGGATGGTCACCTGTTTATGTTGGAAAAGTGGTCCAGAGATTCAAAAACAAATTGGAGGACTTTCCATATCATGCCACCTTTGCTAGGCTTGGACATGGAATCTGAGCAAAACAAGAGAGATATTTTGTTAGCGTCCATGTGGTTGTGCAAGTGAACTTCATAACTGGTAAAAAAAGTGGTACATGCTGGATCAAAGTTTGAGACCTACTATCTAATTATATACGATTTATGTAAAATATATATTTATACATGTTTATTCTTCGACTATTGTTAGATGACTGACTACATGCACATTACTAGATGAGTACGCCGCTAATAATTGCTAATGATCACTACCCTTAATGGAACCATAATTAATTAATACTGATTGAAATGGAGTAGGGGTTCAAATGAATCATTTCTCACAAGGGACTCTTAAAAATAATAAAAAGATGCTTTGCATAACCTATTATTGTAGTAAAGGAAGTTAATTTTTCCCATTCTTTTATAAACTTGCATAACGTTTCCTCATCAATCAGTCAGCAAATGTTTATTAAGCTGTCAAATACTATATTCAGTTGATCCGTTCCTGGCCTCTATTCTACAGGTTAGTTTATCAGAGTAATGGTGGAGCATTTAAATCTTACATGATTTATACAGAACTAGTGTTCATAATATTATTTTTGGTCACTTCACATAGACTATAATCACCTTGGAGTGATGATTTGTTTTTGCATTTGTATTTCTAGTTTTTACTGATGGATTGTGCAGGGTGTTATTCTTTTCTATTTTCTCAAATGTGTACTCTACTATAACTACCATAATTTCCATTTGATACATTTTTCTTTGATCAGATATATTTAAAAAAATTTAATGTAAGTGTACTTTCTGGCCTGGCTATAATTCTCACCTTAATGTATATAAACCATGTTTGTAAGCTTTAAAATGCTATATAAATGTAACATTATTATTTATAACTATAAAATGGGTTTAATGTGTACTGTGATTCTTCAGTGGATCTGTGATGTGATTGATGTGGGATCTCCTTCCCTTCCATCTGTAATGACAACTGTGGATCTTCTACAAGAGTACAGGAGGGAGGGAGTTTTATCACTTGACTTTTTATTTTCTTGATTTTGTATTTGGTAATACTGAGATCTGTGATATTTTTATGCTGTCAATTTCATGTCCTTCCTCAAAGAACTGGTCACTCCTTCCCCTCAAAATTGTGTCACATACAGCACAGACCTCTGTCTAGTCTAGGTTCTCTCCACATCTTTTTTTTTATGCTATTTCTACCAATAACTCAACAGTTCTATGAATGGAATAGAATCTACCATCACTGATGGAGAAAATATTTATTATAGAAATCTTGAGAGATAATTTCCATTTGTTGTCTTCCTTCTAGTTTTATTCTTAACAACCATAGAATTTTCTTTGTTGGGCCTTTGTTCAAGGTTTCTATAAAATGGTTTTCCTTCCTCTCCTTGTTTCATAAGGTGACACTGTGCGTAAATGTCCACTATTCTCCTCTGAAGATTTTACCAACAAGTTTACAGATGGTCTATTTTTTTCTTTTTTTGGACATGAAATATTACTTCATTGTTTTAGGGAACTCTCTATGAAGAGACTCTGTCTATCAATACAGACCAGCACTTGTTTCTGGAGTACTGAGAGGTTAATTGACTCTAATAGTGGCACAAACAATGTATGTCAGGGACCTTTCATATATGCTGTCATTTTAGAAATACTTTTTTTTGGCCTTAGATTCATCTAATTCTTTCTTTTGCTTGATTAATGAATGCATGAGCATGAACATCTTCTTAAGTCTGTTCCTAAAGTTGAAATAATAAAAGATTGAGACTTAGACTGCAAAGTAGGAGAGGTAACCTTATGTAGCATGAAGAGGAGGGATGAGAGATTGGGGGTCTGCATTGTCAAGAAATAGTGGTCAGAGGTAAGAAAGAATGAAAACTTTAGATATAACTATTTTTTAAAAGTCTTATTACATGTCACAAAATGTACTTTGTTAATGAATGGATGAATGAAAAAGCATTTATTAAATGCTTACTCTGTGCAAAGGATTTTGTTAAGTACTAAGAAATACAAGATAGTTTTGATCTCAAGGAGTTCATATTCTAAAGGCAGAGACAATATGTACATAGCAGTACACATATATTGAGTGTGTCTGTTGCATATTTGGTTTACATTCATCTGCCTTTACGTGCACTGAAATTCCTTTTGGTGTTATCTTAGAAACACCACTGTGAATATCAACAACATCCTTATGTATGTCCAAGAGCAATTTAGAATACTTTCTCTTTCTGACTTTATTACACATTTCTACCAAGCAGAAATAGCAGTTCAGTTTAATAGAATCTACAACAAAATTAATAGAACTATTCTTAATATAATTTTACCTAGTATAATGATCGCCAGTTTTTTATTATCTTGAGTCTTTTTGCCATTTAAACTTTTCAAAAAGTTCCACTAGTAGTAAAAGTGAAAAAAATAAATTAAAAAGCATTGATTGACATTCAGAGGAACTACTTGCAAATCCTCTCTTCTGCTTATTTGTCTGACTGACTTTGGACAAGTCATTTACACCTCTCTGTTCCTCAGTGTCCTCAGTTCTATAATAAGAAACCTGGATTAAGTAATCTCTAAAATACTCTCTAGTCTATAATCATATGACCTTCTTTTGTGTTCATATGGTTATGGGAAAACTTTGGGATTATCTCAGTGAAATCTTCATCACTGACTACTAACTGGAAAAAAAAAGAAATTGTCAATATATCTCTTCCATAAGAAAGGGTAATGAATTTTCATCTTTTAGTTTCTAGGAAGGATGAAAGACTTATCTAATAAATATTGAATGAATTATGAATTATGAATGAATTATGTATTCAGATATGACAGTACAGGTGTTATTTAAGTATATGGCTTGAGTTCAAACATGCTGATATTTAGAGTTATTATAAAATTGTTTCTATTGAGTTCAACCAAAAAAAAAAGTTAGCACAATGATATACTATGAATCTCTTTAATGAGATTTTCCTTGCTCTAAAGATCTGGAAAATTTGCCTTTACCAAGCCTGTGAGCTGAAATAGTAAAATAGTTACTACTCACTAGGAATTCTAATGTTGGAAATTCCACTTTGTCCTCCCTTCTGCCTGTTTATTGTTGTTGCTCCAAATAGAAATCTTTTACACGGTGATTTATTTTAGATTAAATGAATGAAAAAAAATTTTTTTTTCTTTAAAGTATCTTTTCTCTCTCCAGAAACAAGAGATCTGTGGGAGCTTAACATTGCAACATCACATGCTAGAACCTGTGCAGCGAATCCCCCGATATGAGATGCTCCTTAAAGACTATCTAAGGAAATTGCCTCCTGATTCCTTAGACTGGAATGATGCTAAAAGTAAGTAACTTTTTTTTACATGCTAAGATGACCATTGAGCCCAGTCTAACAGTAGCCTCCAATATATAGCATTTAGATAGCAGAGAACAGGATCAGTGGTAATTTCACCAAAACTTGAATTAACATGTAATTTTTTGCTAAGATCATAAGCTTCAGAAGAGGAAAAACCATGCTGTTTGTGCTAATTTCATACTTTAGGATTAGCTATAAATCTTAAAATGAGGGCCCTATCTAAAACCGTGCTTCCACTCGCACTTCTATTTTTAAAGAAATGATAATTAGAACTTGATTCCCAATTAAGTAAAACTTGTGATCTGTTGACCTTAAACCAGGGAACTTCTTCTATAAATTTGATCCCAAGTTTCTAACTTTTCTATTGTATTTTATATACTAGTCAGTAGTGTAACATTATGAGGAAGAACAAAACATTTGTTTGCTTTTCTGATTTTCTTTCCATATAGAATCACTTGAAATTATCTCTACTGCAGCAAGCCATTCCAATAGTGCAATACGGAAAATGGTAGGTGGTTTTGAGAAGAGAGAAAAAGCCTGGTTAGTGAATTATTTGTAATTTAGCCATCTTTAGGGTTAGGAACTCCCACTCCCTCCTCACCTCCCCGCCAAATTAACTCAGTTTATCAGACAAGTAGAAAAATGTTGCCCACATTTTTCATTGTTGCTTTCTGCTATATTTATTGTTACAGATCAATTTCATTCTTAGGTGCTGGATCATAGAACTTGAGTTGGAAGGAGTCTCAGAATCCAGTATCCTTATAAGATGAAGAAACAGGCCCTGGGAGGTTAAATGACTTGCCCCTAGGTCCTCTGACTCTAGAGCCAGTGTACTTTTTTATTGTACCCAGCCAGCTTTCCCCATCCTCCCAGCATTTACCTATGGGTTTTGCTTGTTTACTGTTGAATGAAGCAATTGTTACTATATTTCTCCACTTTTTGTTTCACTAAAAATATTCCTGAGTCATTTGAATACCAGCTAAGCTGAATAATGAATTGTGATTTTTTTTTAAACTTTCATTTATTCTTTGACTTCACTAGGAGAATCTTAAAAAGCTGTTAGAGGTTTATGAAATGTTGGGAGAAGAGGAAGACATTGTTAATCCCTCAAATGAGCTCATACGTGAAGGACAAATCCTTAAGCTTGCTGCACGAAACACATCAGCCCAAGAACGTTATCTTTTCCTAGTAAGTATCATGGAGCATTGCGGAGCATCAACATTCTCAGTAACATGTTGGGAAATTAGAATTCTTAATTGGAATATATATATATATATGTATATATATATATATACATATACATATATATTCCTTGTATTACATTTTGGGGGGATCAAGTGGTCTAAATAAGTGCTTTCCTAGGAAACTGGAGTGCTCTTGTCTTAGAAAATTTACCAAAACTTTGCTTTGTTTTAGCATTTTTTATGAAAATCTTTCCAAAATGGATTATGCACTTTCTTATTTGACAGTCTCCTGAAAATAATTTAATCTTTACTTGAGAATTCATTAGTGTCATAAATATCAGTTATATGTATGTACTGCCTTCTGATTTTGGCTTTAGTAATTTCATTTGTGTAAAACATTTTTAATTTTAGATATTGTCTGTTTTATCTTGAATTACTTTGCCCAAAATTATGTTCACGTTTATATTTAGTTTTTTTAATGCATTTTGAATTTTTGGTAGAATGTGGAAAGTTTTAATCTATGAACCTATTTTTCACTAAACTTCATCTGAGTTTTTCCAGCAGTTCTTTTCAAGTCTGAGTATTCCTTTCCCCAGTAGTTTGTCATCTTGAGTTTATCGAGTGCTAGGTGTTTATGTGCATTTGTTTCTAAGTCTCATTTAATCTGTTCCATTGATTTGTTTTTGACAATTACTGATTTTGTAGTTTGAGATTTAGCAGTCTGAGTCTACATTTCCTTTCTAGTTTTTGCTTTAATATCTCCTGTATTCTGGGCCATATATAGCTATAGTTTAGGCAAATCCAACAATTCCTTCTCAGCAATAAAATACTCGGAGACACTCATGGATCATAAAATGCAATCAAAACAACTTTACTTAGGATAAGTAGTGCAAGACAAGTTGTATAAAGAAGAAGAAATTAAGAAGGAGGTCATTTAAGTAAAACATCTCCTTTCTGCCTGTGATATCCATTGGGGTTGTGGAAGTTCTATTCAAACTTCTAACATCAACTCACCATTGTTCTTGTTTTGTTGTGTCCAACTCTTCTTGACCCCATGTAACATTCTGCCCATAGGGTTTTCTTGGCAAAGATACTGGAGTACTTGGCCATTTTTTCCTCTAGTTTAGAGGTTAAGTGATTTGCCCAGGGTCACACAGCTAAGTAAGGGTCTGAGCCTGGACTTGAACTCAGGTCTTCCTGACTCTATAAGCAGCATTATATCCACTGAGTGATCTAACTGCCTCTTCAACTCACCATAGACTGAACTTTTTAATGCCTCAGGTGGTGATGAAGCCAGACTAGTGATAATCCAATAATGCCCTTCTTATCTCCTTATAGGAAAACTGGATAAGCCTCTATAAAATAGATGTTACTTCTGCTCCATCTGATATTCTTGACCTTTTATTCCTTTGTAATCTAATTTTATTTGTCTAAATTTGCAACTTCCTTTAGTCATTTGAGCAGTAGAGCAAAATAGATTATACTGTCATTTTTCCTACCTTCATAATATTCAGCCATGGCCAGGGATTATCTCTCTAATTATTTAGGTCTTACATTTTCATAAAAATTTTGTTTTCTGTATATTCTTATATACATGTGTCTTCATAGGTTAAGAAATAGAGGGGGGTGTTGGACCTTTGATTTCGTTGATATTCCTGAATGAGGCAAATTCTCAAGTAGTCAAAGCATTTTATTATTTTAAATGAAATTTTGGTGTAGCTCTTCTTTTGTTACAATGTACAAAAATGCTGATAATTTTTAGGGAGGAGATGGAGTCTTTATTTTACATTCTACCACTTTACTAAAGCGACTAATTATCTTAACTTTTTCCTTGATTCTTTAAGTAAAACTTCACATTGCTAGTTGATTTATACCTCCCCTCAAGGTATTTAGTAGTAAAAGTAATAATAATATTCAAATTTATATACCATTTACTATGTACCAGACACTGTGCTAAACTCTATACAGTTATCTATAATAACCTGGTGAAGTAGCTGCTGTGATGAAACCCAGTCAGTAGAGGTTAAGTGACTTGCCCAGGCTAATAACAGCTAATAAGCATCTGAGGCCATATTTGCTTTCAGCGGGCAGCTAGGTGGTGCCGTGGATATAGCACCAGTGCAGGAGTCAGAAGGACCTGAGTTCAAATCTCACCTCATACACTTGACACTCATTAGCTGTGTGACCTTGAGCAAGTCACTTAACCCCAATTGTCTCATCTTGGATCATCTCCAGTCATTCTGATGAATATCTGGTCACTGGATCCAGATGGCTCTGGAGGAGAAGTGAGGCTGGTGATCTGCACAGCCCTCCCTCACTCAAAACAAAGTCAAGTGTAAGTCATGCCATTATTTCTCTGATGGCATGGTCTTCTTGGGCAATGAAGGATAAACACACACATGTGTGTCACATACACACAGACGCACACATTTGCTTTCAGCAATTCTTGACTCCATACATGGAATTTAAGCTTCTTAGCAACCAAATAAAAGAATTTTTTTTATATATCACAAGTAATAAAAGAAAAGCAAATTAGAACAATTAAGTTTTCATTCATTCATTTTCATTCATTTAGCTAACTAGAAAATTGGCAAAGATGGCAAAAGATAGAAATAATTGGTGGAGGAGGGGTTATAACAAGATGAGCATTCTGTTGATGGACAATTTGAGTTGGTCTTACTATTCTGGAAAGCATTTTAGAGTTTTGCTAAGAAAAAGACTAAAATATCTGTACCCTTTGACTCAAACATTCTACTACTAGACATACATCCCAAGAAGGTCAATGGAAAAAAAATATACACGTTACAGCAATGTATTTCTAATTGTACTTTTTTCAATAACAAAGAATTAGAAACAAAGGCCATCAGCTAGTGAATGAGTAAGGTTGTAGTATTTGGATATAATGGAATATTAATATGGTTTAGAAACATGGGAAAATTTATGTTAAGTAATACTTACATTAACTGATGAAGAGCGAAGTAATCAATACCAGGGAAAGAATATCCACAGTAACTACAACAGTGCAAACAGAGCAAGATCAAAACGCTTGAAACTGAATGAAAACTGAATGCTCCGATACAGCTAATATTTCAATATGTTTTATATAACATGTTTTATATACATACTTTTCAGTATATGAGGGAGAGGCCGGACAGAGGGAGAGAATTTGGAAGTCAATATTTTTTAAAATAGAATTGTAAATATTATATATAAATATAAATATTATATGTAATATATAATATAAATTATAAATAAATTTTTAATATTTTAAAGGAAATTGAACACTGTGAATTACCCAGATTTGGTCCCAGAGAACACCCCCACCCCCACATCCTTGTTTGCAAAAGAGAACTATTGTTTAGAAAGTGATACATAATATTAGACTTTTTCAATGTGTTGTATACTTTTGCTGAATTAGGTTTTCTTTTTTTATTCTTTGTTACAAGTGATTGTTCTTTGGGAGGGAAAAGAAGGAAGGATACATTGTTGAATATAGGTTATATTACAAACAAAAAACTGTCAATTAAAATTTCATTTTTTTTTTAAATAAAGGATTAAAATAGACTAAGTGGTGAATAGGGTGAAGGCCTGAATTTGGTGATGGCCATGGAATTGGAGAGAAGAGATGTTAGAATATGATTTAGCAACTGAATGACTTACTTGAGAGACTTTTCTAAGAAGAAGAACTTGAGAGACCTTTCCTAAGAAGTCTTCAGTTTGATTCTCTGCAAGTTCTACCCATTACTCCTGATTTTGACCTCTAGGGAATAAACAGAACAAGTTTCATTCTTCTTTCACATGACAACTCTTCATAGCGAAATAGCCATCCTGTTTCCTCTCAGAGTTTTGTCTTATTCATGCTAAATGTCCCCAAGTCCTTCAATCAATCTTCATGAAACATGGCCTCAAAGAGCCATGAATGCAAGAGACATAGAACTTACAGATTCTGGTTATGTAAGAGGTGAGTTAAAGAACCTAATTATAGTAAGAGGTGAGGGAAAGGAAAGATTTGAAAGTGATTGTGAAGTTTTATGACTTGGAAAAAAGATGGGGTGTTTTCAAAATCTTGAGCCTTATTTAGTGAGTTTGTCTGTGTGGGAAAGTATCATAATCCCTGAAGTTTTGCCCAAGTGTGGGTTTTTAAATCAGTCCAGTAATTCATTCTACATTTGTATTTTCTTGTTTCTCTAATTTATTTCTCTGTACTTCACCTTTTTATAGTTCAACAACATGTTGCTGTACTGTGTACCAAAATTCAGCTTGGTGGGAACTAAATACTCAGTTCGAACTAGAGTTGGTATTGATGGGATGAAAATTGTAGAAACACACAATGAAGAATATCCACACACGTTTCAGATTTCTGGAAAAGAACGAACACTGGAATTACAGGCCAGGTAAGTGCTATTATTCCTTTTTGGCAAAAGCCACAAAGTGCCTGCATTAATCATAGGAGTTAATAGTTAAAGAAAATGTTTCCAAGTATATTCTATAGATCTTTTGGAATCTGCTGGAATGTCCATAGGGAATTCTCCAGGTTTAGAAGATATTTTAAACAAGAAATGTAGAGAATAAACTAGAAAATTAATAATTTTTTGAGGTTAGCAAAAGGTGCTGTAAGAATGATGAGGTAATGTTACATAGTTGGAAATGTAAAGAAACTCAAACTGTAGGATGTGGTGAGAGAGAAAACATGATTCAGACATGAACATGATTCAGATCAATCTGTAAATCTTAGTGAAGATGCAAATAGATCAGTTCTACAAATACAAAATACATAATCAATACATTACCAACGAAGATTTTAAGAATAGGGAGTTAATTCCTGCCTGGAATTAAAAAAAGGGGATTTTTAACTCTACAATATTGAATGTAGAGCTATATCTTACTCCAATTGCTAAGGGCTTCCAAAGCAATATTCTTCCAGTTGGCTACATTTATTATATTTTCTAATTTAGGAAGCAAAGGAATAAATCTCCCTTCTTCAACTGTTTATTTAAATATAGGTATTTGAGGGGTTTTTTGGGTATCAACTTTGTGCTGAAAGGGAAATGAGAATAAAATTTAAAATACTTTTAGAATTAAAAAATAAGTAACTTGTGGAAAGGCTTTTTAAAAACTGGATATTTTTGCCTCAACCAGAGCAGACTTGAAATAATTTGTAATAGGCTTCCAAGGCAGCCATTTTCTGGCATCTCAGCAGTTAGAGTAACATAGGTATGAACTGGCACATGTGGAATTCAGGTTAGATTCAAAGAGGATTTGCCTGAAGTGATTATTATTATATGTTTGAATCATCTAATTTATCATCTTCTTTCTGGAAGCACTTAAAATAGCTACTGTTTTCATATCTTCATGTTAGTCTTGACATGTGACTTTAAAATGGAATCTCAGTTACATATTCCAACAAAGGAAATATTATAAAGAGTTCCCTAAAATGCCTGTGTAAATCAACTGTGGTTTTATTTTGTGTTTTCCTTGAGAAATTTTCTTTTTTAGTAAATGTTCTTCAGCTAGTTGGTTATTGTAGACTTTATCATTCCTAGTATTGAATAGTAGATGGATCATGGGTTCGTAGATTTTGGAAGAAACACAAGAGATCAATTATCATCTAGTCTGAGTTTCTTCACTTTAAAAATCATTGCCTAGAGGGCCTTTGAATGAATTGCGCAGGTAGGAAATAATAGCTGGAATTTGAACCAAATTTTCCAATTCTAAATCAAGTGCCTTCTCTGATATACCATACTACCTCTTGGGGTTCCTGTTGGGAAGATTATCTGATGGCAATTTCATTTTATAGGAGTGCAGTTGTAAAAGCTAGACATAAATTCACTGTACAATACCCTTTCTCCCACCCCCAGGACTTTCCATGATAAGTAAGTGTGTAGGTTAAAGTTCTTTTAAAATTTTGTCTTTGTTGAATTGCAAGAGATATGTTAAATTTTTATTATGACTCTTTGCCATGCATCACTAAATTTTCAGGAAATTTGGGAATAGGATCAGCGTATCTCAGTAAGCTCAGTTGCATTCACCGGTTGTAACTCATTTATATTTAATAAATTTATTTTAAACTTTGCCAATTTATTTTTTAGTTCTGAACAAGACAAAGAGGAATGGATTAAGGTAAATATGTTTCCCTATCTGGATTTCGATTTTTCCATGTTCAGTATATATGTCTAGATAATACATATTTATTATATATCTGATGTGCATTGGAAACAATTCATTTAATGGCAGAGGAGGGGATTATTGTACTGGATTTTTTGTGTTTTCCTCAACATTACATGATATTCATAATCTTCATTTTGAATTTTTTACATTTTTAGGCACTTCAAGATACTATTGAAGCTTTCCATCAAAGGCATGAAACTTTCAGAAATGCTATAGCAAAAGATAATGATATGCACTTGGAGGTTTCTGTAAGTTCTTAACATGTTTTTTCTGGGTTTTTTTTTGTTACTGGAAGTAATTATTGCTAAGGGTTAGCTTCATATGCTTTCTTTGTACTGCTAGGGCATTGGAATTACAAAGTAAGGTGAGGTTTTGCTTTTGTTTTTTGTTTTTTATAGCAAACTCTTTTCCTATGCAAGATCAGAACAGGCTTTTAGTCACGATCTCTCTTTTCTTTAAAATAATTGCTATGAGATCTTTCCATACATTTTTTTACATGAAGTCTTTAGGATATCTCTTTACATTGGATTTCTGAACTGTGGTGTTTACAGTGCAACAGTGTTGCTAATGACACTGTCCTTTTGGAGGGAATAGTAATTTTCTCTACTAAAATATTGCACAATTGGGTCCCTTGGCTTTTTAGACTGCTGAACTTGGGAAAAGGGCCCCAAGATGGATTCGAGATAATGAAGTAACAATGTGTATGAAATGCAAAGAATCTTTTAATGCACTGACAAGGAGAAGACATCATTGCCGAGCATGTGGACATGTAAGTACCAGTTTGTAATTTAATTGTCATCTTATTACTGGCTATATCCTGTTATCCTGGGCGCCGATGACTCTAGAGGAAAGAGATGTTTCTTTTTATAACAGATTGTGTAATAGATAATGGATAAGGGAACTTTTTTTTAGTAACACTTGAAAACAAGTGTCTTCTGTGATGGTGCTAAGATTGAAGATCATCACAATTTTTCTTCTGATAGAATTCCTTTTGTGATTAGTTTTTTTTTGAAGTGGGCATGCTGTCATCATTGCTAGGTGATTTTTTTTTCTGGAATAATATTTCATCAAGGTTGGGGTTTTTTTTTCCCTAATCATGCAGACACAGTTATAATTCAACAAACCTTTATTATATGTAATATTTTACTTTCTTTTCACATATTTTTAATATAATAACTATATACTTCTTTCATCTATCTTCTTTTTCTCTATTTAATCAGTCTTTTTAAAAACCAGTTAGCAATTTATGATCATATGGGAGGTTTACAGTTTGTATTTTTGTGACATAAAACATTTGTAGTTTGGTTTTTCAATTAAGAAATTGCAAATATATGGTCTCTTTCGATTCTTTCAAAGTGACTTTTTTTCTGACTTTCTTAACAATTACATTCTTCCCTGTATGTAGGCAAACCAAACTTTCTATGAAAATGAAGTACTGCTTTTTCTCAAAAGTAACCTATTTGGTTTTTACTTTGTTTTGCAGGCAAATCCTTTTTATAAAGTCCTTAGGCCACTTTTCTCCAAATTGGAGAGAAAAGGTCAGGGTTGTATCAATAATGCAGGGTTCCCAGGACTGACAGCTTTGACTAATTGGTCTGATTCCACAAATAAAGAACTTTGGTAAAGGTTTCCCTTCTAGACATTGTATCACCCAGGCAATATTCACAGCACTAGTGGTGACTATGACTATGTTGGCATAGTTCTCAATCACAAAGTATAACGGACTCTCCATATAGAAGGTGTAAGCAAAACATTTATTTAGACCCCAAAAAGCCAAATCCCAGAACCAGAAAGCAAAATCAGTCATAGCAGCCAAGAAGTCAATACACATTATCACCACGGAGAGGCAAGGCTATTCCCAAGCCTCCCTATGCCCTGGTGAGACCTTCCCACAAACAAACACAAGGAGCTCAAACTATTCCTGGCTGCCTCCCTGTGTCCTTCCCAGCTCCAACTAGACTCATCAATTTCCTCCCAGCTCTGCTCTACCCTTCCTGCTCCACCCATTCAGCAATTCAGTCACTTGAGACTTAGGCTTCCATATGATCTAAAAAGGTCACATGGGTCGGTTAATGAACGGGAAAGATTTTCCCCTTTACGTTACCATTACAGACATATGCTCACCCCTTCTCTCATCTGGAATCACTAGAGAGTAACATTTTAAAATTGACTTCAGTTAGGGTTTTTAGCAGCTTCTTACAGAACAAATGTCAATATAGATTTACAGGAAAGATATTTGCATTGTTATCAGCTATTCAACAACCAGCAACAACCAGCAACAATCAGCAACAACCAAAAAAAATTATTAATGCCCTCTTGAGTTAGATCAAAGGAGCCTTCTTTTCCAAAAAACTTTAGGCAGTTCATTTTGCCAAAAATTTGAATATTTCATTTCTCTAATGCAGTGGTTTTTAACCGTTTTTATGTCATGTCCCTTTGATAGTGTGTTGACACCTATGAATATTGTTTTAAATACATAAAATAGTATGTAGTACTACAAAAGAAACCAATTATATTAAAATACAATTATCCAATTTTTAAAACACACACACACACACACACATACATACATACATACGTTCACAGTATTTTGATTTGGATGATCTTGTGACCTTGGGGTTAAACGCTTCCAAAAAGAGGGTAATCTGAAAAAAAAATGAAGCATTCCTTAATGGCTAGGAGGGTACTTTTGGAGAGAGTCTTATGACCCTCTGCCGTATACCCCTCTTTATTTCAAAGGTTCTGTTAACTTTGAAGTCAGTTACTCCAAGTACACCTTTATATCTGTTAATAATATACAAGTTCGTATACATTAAACAAGCCTAAAATAAGGAGTGAATAAAATACCAGACTCTAGCAACCAATTAGTGGTTTCTGGACAGAGAGCAATGAGGTTTGTGGAATTCTTCGAGAAATTGGGAACAATTAATCTCTTGCCAATAAACTGAGCCACTAGTTCTGGGTGTGATATGCTATCCAGGGCTAAGAAGAAGTTAAAAACATTCTTGTAAAAAAAATATTTGGGCCACTCTCCCTTGCTTTCAGAGCTTTTGGACCCTCTCCTTTCCAGATCATCTGTGAGACTGAAAATGACCTAGTCTCATACTGAATTAAGTGACTTTTAAGAACAGACTGGCATAAAAGGAGCCATGCACACATACTTCTTAGTGTGTTTAATTTTGTTGTTGAATGGTTTCAGTTGTGTCCAAGTTTTCATGACCCCATTTAGGATTTTCTAGGCAAAGACACGAGAGTGGTTAGCCATTTCCTTCTCCGGCTCACTTTAGAGATGAAGAAACTGAAACAAAACAGTGTTAAGTGACTTGCTCAGGGTCATAAAAATACTAAGTATCTGAGGTTAGATTTGAACTTAAGAAGTCATGCTGACTGCAGCCCCCACACTCCATGTGCTGCACCTCCTGACTTCCCAACATGTTTAAATATGCTTGACCTTGCCCCTACATGGTCAGATTCTGTAATCCTAAATGATGAGTCAGTAAGAATGGAAAGTTCTGCTCCAAAAACCTCTTAGAGATTTCAAAAGTTCTTTTAGCTCAATTAATGGGGAATACAGTCATTCAGAGATGAGCACTCTAAGTCCGACCATATTCTCTCCAAGGAAGCTTCTCTGTGCAAAGAGGGAATGTAGCCCCAGTTTTGGGGGCAATGCTATACCTGCTTAGTAAAAATTTTTCTAATGCTAATTAGAAAAGCATCTGTTTAAATGTTGGAATCCTACATATGTCACCATTTAACTGTAGAAGGAAAATTTGGTAATATTGTATTTTGCATTGTAGGCACAAACTCCCCAAATTCTTTTAAAATTATCCTTATTCTAAATTCAAGTATGGTTCTACTTGAGCTATATGTGCAAAGTCATGGGTGAACTCTGTCAGTTTGGACATTTCTCTCTCAAGGCAAGCAATTTTTGAATGTAGGATAATGGTAAATTAATAAAAATTGTTTCTGGCAAGCTTGTGTCATCAGTGTAGAGTACAGGGGCAGCTAGGTGGTGTGGTAGACACAGCACTGGCTCTGGAGTCAGGAGGACTCAAGTTCCAGTCCAGCTTCAGATATTTGACACTATCTGGCTGACGCTTTCTGGCTTGAGCAAGTCACTTAACCCAGACTGCCTTGCCAATGCCATCTTTCCCCCCTGCAAAAAAAGCTATGCAGAGTATAGTATTAGTAGTCACTTTTCTATACAAGACACTCTGCCAGATGGCACAGAAAAGGTAAAGATTTGGCTTTTTCTGTCAAACCTATGACCCAATACAGGAGGTGAGAGACACATAAAGATATTGCAGGACAAATACCATAAGAGAAAAATAAACCAAGTGCCATGAGAGTACAGAGAAAAGACAAATCACTTCTTTCTGTCTAGATCAATTTCTGAAGAAAATCGCAGTTGCGCTGTATCTTGAAATATGGGTAAAATTTCAACAAATAACAGAGAGGACGACACAGTGAGTATGGGAAAAAACATTGGACTTTCTAAACAAATGTAGCAACTTTAGCACAAGGAGGATAGTTCAGGATATGTCTACAAAATATCTAATGGTCCATTCTGACTAGGTAGAAAGGAGTAGTATGTTGGGAGAAGTAGGTTTAGCAGGTGCCTTAGGGACTGATTAACTGAGCCCCTTAAATACCCTTTTATGGGATTTGGGTTTTATTCTGTAGGCATGGTAGGGTCATTAATGACCAGAGGTATAAATTTGGGAGGTAATATTTGAAGTCAGGTGAGTCTGTTAGCACCTACATGGGAATGGTTTAGAGACAGAAGAAAAAGCAGTAATCTACATTTTTAAGGAAGGTAGGAGAACAAAGATGATCCATTAATGAAGCCAGAGAGATAGAAGAATGAATGAAACGCAGTATCATAGAGGATAGACTTTCAAGGAAGAAGTGGTCAGCTGGAAGTGATGTAATTTTGAGATCACCCATGGCTCAATTCCCAAGTTATCTGGAGAAGATACTGATGGGGGAAAATCAGACAATGTAACTACCAGCATATGTGCTATTTTCTTCTCTCTATAAAATATCAGAATGATCTACATATATATATTAAGGCTACTCTTGAAAAAGAACACAGGCAGAATTTCCCAAACGATATTCAATAGAAGCTTATACATTTGACAGGAGTGATGCAAAGAATACAACTTCCCACTGTTCATTAATTATAATAGTGCTTTCTCTCTGGAGCTAATTTTCCATCTCCTACTTATAATAATGGCAGTCTGGGTACTTACAGAAAAGCTGACTCTTTCTCCCTCAGTATTCTCAGATTAACCCTGAAGTACTGGGGACTTATTATACTGCTGTTCATAATCCACTGTCTGTTATGCTAAAATTAATTAGCATCTAATTAGCATTAGAAAAATTTTTTCTAAGCAGGTATAGCATTCCCCCAAAAGTGGGGCTACATTCGCTCTCTACACAGAGAAGGTTCCTGGGAGAGAATATGGTCGGACTTAGAGTGCTCATATAGCTAAAGGGTAAATTTGTAGCTCCTGGATTCTGGAAGTCAATCTCCCTTTGTGGAGTTCCCACTAGGCTCCCCATTGGTATATATCTCTTCTGGGCTCTTAGGATCAGTGCTGTGATACTTAGCAAAGTTCAAGAGACACAGTTTCTGGGTAATTTAATCATTTTATTAATAAAGCCAGCAAGTTATTAATAAAAGGATGGTCATTTGTCTGTCTCTGTTAGACCAAAGACAATCATGGTGTCAGATTCACAGTTTATGTACCCTTCCAGTTGGGGTAGGATGGGAAGGGGACTTAAGTCACCCATCATCATATCACCATTGGACCGAGAAAATATCTGTACCAGACCTCTCCCAGCCTTGAGCTATCTAGACAAAAAGATCTGTCTCCACCTGAGTTTGAGTAGAATACAATGGGCTTCCCCACCCTAGATTAAATTCTTTGCCAGTTGAGTGCCAGTATACGGTAGAGTCAACGCAATCTCGTTATCAATAATATCCTTCAAGAAAAACTGAACTTTTTACATTGAGGAATTTAGAAAAACGGGAGAGCTTCTGATTCCCTCCAAGATATTGGTTATTTATAATCATTTCTCACAGTACCCTTATGCAGGCCTGAAGCTAGCTTTCCATTCTGTGTCTAGTTTATCTGTAGTGTATCTCAGCTTCTAGTGAAGACATTATCATTAGTCATTGCTAGTGACTGCTACCACTCTTGGCAGACAGAACTACTACTACTACCAATACTTCCAAGTCTTCTGACCTTTTGAAGTTCACAAGATTGGTCAGTGGGTGTTGGCAGAAGGATAGAAACTCTATCCCTCCTCCCCAAGGACAATTCTCTTGCCCACCACCTGACTCACTGCTGCTGTGAAATGCCACATGTTGACCTGGCTTGCTGGGAGGTGTATCTGATTCCCTTTACCCAAACTCAAATATTTCCTGTGCATTCACCCAGTGATCAAAGTATATCACTGCTCTCAAATTGATTAAAAATTTGTTTGCACTTATTTGTACATTTTTAATAATTCAATACAGCTATCCAGGGATGAGGTAAAAACCCTGACCCTTACTATAAAAAAAAAATTTTTTTTTGATTTAGTAGAACAAATTTTAATCTTAAAGACTGTCTATCAAAGGTGTCTCCCATGCATGTGTTAAAAACATGCAAGATTTGCTACTAGATATTACAACAAAACTTTTAAAAATAATCCACTGATCTTTGGTCTAAGAGAGATGCCAATTGGTGGCATTATGAATAAAATGATTAAATTACCCAGAAAAAATAATCCTCTAATTATTAGTATCAACTCAGGCAAAAGACAGGGAAACATAAGTTTAACAAAACTGTTTGGAAGATACATATATGGAATGAGAAGAGGAATTCTTAATGTTTATAAAGTCCTCCACATGTTCCTGTTTGTAGATGGTATTCTATTGTAGCACAGCCTGGAATGCTATCCAAGCAGTCCAATTTGACTCAATAGTCTTAAACAAGAAAAACTAGCTGTGTGGAAAAAAAAAACCTTTTGTCCTTTTCCATATTAACTGTGATATACAGTTAGATAATAGACTGCAGATAATCAGTGAGGAGAGGTGCATAACTGAACAGGAGAAGATAGACTAGATTATTTTGTGAAAATTAGGTAGCATTTTCAACAATACTGATCTCCCTCTTGAAACAAAAACCTGCCTTTTGAAAAAATACTGATATTCTTTCAACTAAGATTTATGAAACACCAGTCTCCAAAGAATCAAAATTTCAGGTGGCTCAAGAAAGACATGATAGACTGAAATAGGTGGCAACCTACTATACAATAACAGCTGAAATGTATAGATTGTGTTAAACTTTTACAAAGTTCATATATATTGTCTCATTTTATCCTCATCACAGTCCTATGAAGTAGATATTGCAGAAAATATTATCCCCATTCCATAAGAAACTGAGGCTTGAAATATCTCACACAACTCCTAAGTTAGATTTGAACCCAGGCCTTTCGTGATTCATGTACAGTACCTTTTCTCCTTATCATTTCTATCTCCTACCCCCCCACCTTAACCCCAGAGTTCAGCTACTTCTTTGTCCTTAAAATTGGCTTATCAAGGATCTCCTCTTCTTGATTCTATCAACTGTTCTTCTGTTTCCGTCCCAGAAGCACATACTTCCTACTTTACTACCCTGCCTTCTCTCTTCTGGGCTGCATGATTCCATGGAGGTTCATTTGTGATGTGCTAATTCAAGCCTCCTTGTGTGTTCAGTTTTTCGTTTGTTCCAATTTTTTGTGACCCCCCATTTGGAGTGTTCTTGGCAAAGATACTGAAATGGCTATTCACTTTACAAATGAGGAAACTGAGGCAACGAGGATTAAGTGACTTGCCCCAGGTCACATAACTGTATGGGGCCAGATTTGAACTTAGGAGGATGAACCTTCTTTACTGCAGACGCGCTGCTCGATTCACTGTGCCACGTAGTTGTCTAAGCTCTGGTTCTTTACCTGTCTGGCTGTGTCTGCTCACCCTTTTAAAGTTCAAGTCCAACAGCATGACTAAGGTGTAATAACTCTATCATGACTCCTGGCATCCACAGGTATTTTTGCATCTTGTATAGGAAGATGTGTTCAGTAGTAGAAAATAGACTTTGTTATGGATGGCACTGAGCACTCAAGCAAATGCCCGGGTGCACACCTCTGATATGATATATCAACATACCAGGTGTTCGTGAATAATGATTGATTATATTCGGTTTTCATTAAACAATTGTACTGCAAAATATTTTAAGATCAACTCTTATGTATATAATGTAAAAAAAAAAAAAAGGATAGCCAACCAATGCCCACCTTTTTCAAGAAGTACTCAATACAGCAGCATTCTAGAGCAGCAAATGAATTCAATTGTCCTGTTGAAGTCAGTTACAATAGGATATCATGTACAGGACCCTAGTCGTTATGTTAAAGTTAATATGAAGACATTTAATTGAAGAACAGAATTTGACTTTAGCTGTAATTACAAAGTCCACTGTCAAAGGTTCTTTCAAATTGAACTAGATCTGCTTAGCACACAGTAAGTGCTTAATAAATGCTTGTTGACTGACTGACATCATATTCTTTCAAGCAACAAGTGTTTATGGAGTATTTATGAAAGTTACGTGGTAGATTTCTTTTTTCTGTCTCTGTATCAAGCTTTAGTTTTGACTAAACTCTTTGGTGAGGTGGCTTAAATAGTAGAATAACACTTCTCAAAAACATCTTCTTAGAGTCTGTTTATTTTCTAGCTTCTCCAGCTGAACTAAAATGTAATTCAGAATGCTAAATTTGTCACTGAATGTTTGCAAAGGAGCCTGATTTTGCTCAGAAAGAAAACGCAACACAGACACCATGTGACTTAGCTTCTCTGGACATGGCCTATCTTGTCTCCACCTAGGAATGTCTCTGGTTGGTCAGGATTTAGTAACTCCTGAGGTCTTAGGCACCCACCAAGTCTGAGAGGCCCAGACTCTGAATAACTGGGACTTTTTATCACCCATAGACCTAGAAGCTGTGTCGGAAGCAGGGGGCCAAAGGAAGTTTTATTAGAAAAATGCTAGAGCTGCCTACCACAATAGCCACCTTAACTCTCTGATAGTGCCAGGTAGAAACCGCTTTTCAGGAAATCTATAGTTCCATTTCTGAGTATGTGAGGTGTTTAGGGAGGACTAGCACCTCTAGAGTGAGGTCTTGCTAAGGCGTTTTCAGGTTTGCTCATCCACTTTGGGGTGTTTTCCTTTCATCCAACTCTCAGGTGTGACTCCAAGGAGCTCCATCATACACAGCAATAAAATTGTCTTGGCGCGCAGGCTAAAGTTAAGGTTGACCAGATTAAGAGTAATCGATAGGCCCCAAACCTATCAGCGAGTTAGTGTCTACACCAAGCATATGAAAACTTCCCTGGTAGAATGGGCAGATGAGAACAATTTGTTCCAACAGCCACAAAGGCAGCTGATGCAGGCACTATGAAGTGCTTAGGGTTTGGTCAGACATCAAAGACACCAAGGTTATCCACTGCATCCCAGGTCATTGCCCATCATCTTGGCTTTCGTCTTGCCACTGGACTTCGATGACTCTGGAAGAGTGAGTGAGGCTGATGACTTTGTGTAACTGCCTTATTTTAATTTAGTTCATTTGCAAGTCAAGACATCCCCTGTGATGTTATTGTTCCTCTTAGAGCCATTACTGAAGCAATAGGATCTTGTGATAATGTTTCTTATAAACAGTAAGAGAAGCAATACTTTTTACTTTGAGTAAGCATTTGGAATATATTGATCAATCTTTGTTTAGGGTAGATGAACTTTCATAAGAAAATTAAGGTGTTACATAAAAACCTAATCTGTCACATTATGTAACAAAATCAATTGGTTTTTCAACCAGCATTTGTTTTGCAGCAAATATTTACTTTTTTCTTAGCTGTTACTATTTGCTGTAGTGGAATTCTACTTTAGAAATAGCAGTAGTCTGAATATAATTACTATTCCTTCTTTTTCCTTGTTTTTAAGGTGGTCTGTTGGAAATGTTCTGACTATAAAGCTCAACTTGAATATGATGGTGGTAAATGGAACAAAGTTTGTAAAGACTGCTATCAAGTAATAACTGGATGTACAGACAGTGAAGAAAAGAAAAAGAAAGGAATCTTAGAGGTATGATTTTTAAAAATGGGAATCTCATGCTTATATATTATTTAAACTTTTTAATGATAAGTTGTAATGGATCTGAATTCAAGAAGACCTGAGTCCACGCATGCCTAAGAGGTTTACCGAGTTGTGTGATCCTAGGCAAGTCTTTCTCAATTTCACCGACTACAAAATGAGATTATAATAAGATTGTTGTGAGCGTCAAATGAGATATTTGTCAGTTTCTTAGCACAGAGTAAGTGCTTAATAGATGCTTGATTCCTTCTCTCCCTTCAGTCATATCTGCTTACAAAAGCATATATCACAAATACAGAGAAATTTTTTTATTTACATATTGGCCGTGTTGAAGAAGAAAATATTCCTCCATAAGAAAAATAAAGTAAAAAAAAAGGATGCATCAATTTGCACTCTTGAGTTTGCCAGTTTTCTCTCTGGAGGTTGTTAGCATTTTTCATCATGGATCCTTTGAAATTGTCTTAGATCATTATCTTGATCTGAAGAGCTAATTCCTTCACAGATGATCATCCTTTGAATATTGCTACCATTGTGTACAATGTTCTTTTGGTTCTGCTGACTTCACTTAGGAAAAAAGAAATGATTGTACACCCATTGACTCTGTTGTATGATATTATTAACCAATGAAAATGAGAGAAAAGTAGCACTGAAGACCACTGATATAACACACACATTCTCCAGTCAGACACACAGTTATTTCAAAACCTGGTATCTGTGAGGAGTATAACATCCAATAGATTAGATTAAAGAAATTATGAGACTGGTTTGTGTTCCTAGCTCTGATGAGTCACTAAGTTTTCTTGGGATCTTACTAGTTTTATGTCTTGCTTGACCTTTGTAAGCTGCCACATTTCAATTTACTGATCTCAGAAGAATTCAGTTATTCATCATTATATTGTGACTGGATTTGTCCAGCAGGCCTGTCCTTCTTATAAATTTCTGAACTTCTTGTTCTTAGGAATACTGGGCCAAAGAAGATATTTTGTTAATTCCTATAATAAAAAAATTGTAAGAAAGAAAAAGGGTTGTCAGGTTCATGTAAGTCTTCCCAGGTTTTTCTGAAACCATCCTGTTTGTCATTTCTTATAGCACAATAGTATTCCATCACAACCGTATACAACAATTGTTCAACCCTTCTCCAGTTGATGAGCATCTCCTTAATTTCTGGTTCTATGACACCACAAAAAAGAGGTGCTATAAATATTTTTGTACAAACAGGCCCTTTTCCCTTTTACTTTATCTCTTTGGGATACAGACCTAGTAGTGGTATTGTTAAGTCAAAGGATATGCCCTGTTTTATAGATAGGCATAGGTCCAGATTATTCTCCAGAATGATTGGATTAATTCACAATTCCACCAGCAGTACATTGGTGTCTCAACTTTCCCACATCCCCTCCAGCATTTCTCATTTTCCTTTTCTGTCATGTTAGCCAGTCTAATTAGGTATGAGGTGGTATCTCAAACTTGTTTTAATTTGCATTTCTCTAATCACTAGTGATTTTTTCATTAGTGGAGTATTTTTTTCATGAGATTTTGACCATTTATCAATTGGAGAGTGTCTCATATTTTTATATATTTGGCTTCTCTATCTGTGAGAAATGGTGTCTTTATGAGAGGTACTTGCTATAAAATTTTCCCCCAGCTTCCCATTTTCTTTCTAATTTTGGCTACATTAGTTTTGTTCGTGCAAAAACTTTTAAACTTTAATCAAGATTATTCATTTTACTTCCCATGGTCCTATCTGTTATTTATTTGGTCATAAACATTTCCCCTATCCATAGATCTGACAAGTATGTTTTTCCATGCTGTCCTAATTTATGATATCACTCTTTATGTTTAAATCATTTATCCATTTTGACCTTATCTTGGTATACGGTATGAGATGTTTGTGTGTGACTAGTTTCTGCCAAACTATTTTCCCAGTTTTTCAAGTAATTTTTGTCAAATGATGAGTTTTTATCCTGAAAGCTTGTATCTTTGATTTTATCAAACACTAAACTATTATGGTTATTTACTACTGTGTATTGTATATTTTTTAGCCAGTACCAGATTGTAGATGATTATGCTTTTGTTAATATAGTTTAAAATCTGGTACTGGTGGGCTGCTTTTTATTCACATTTTTTTCATTGATTCCCTTGATATTCTCAACCATTTGCTTCTCCAGATGAATTTTTTTGTTATATTTTCTGATTCATAAAGTAATTTGGTAGTTTAATTGGTATGACTGAATAAGTATATGAACTCAGAATTAGAATTTTTGTTATACTACTTTGGCTTACCCATGAGCAAATTAACATTGCTCCAGTTATTTAGATCTGTCTGTATTTCTGTGAAATGTCTTGTAATTGTGTTCATATAGTCTTTGGATTTTTCTTGTTGGTAGATTTTCAGTGATTTTATCTTGCCTGCAGTTACTTTCAATGGAATTTTTCTTTTTTCCCTTCCTGCTTGGTTTTGTTGGTAATGTATAGAAATGTTGATGATTCTTGTAGGTTTATTTTATATCCTTCCATTTTGCTTAAGGTAATTGTTTCAACTAGTTTTTTAGTTGATTCCTCAGGGTTCTCTAAATATACCATCATGCCATTGCAAAGAGTAATAGTTTTGTTTCCTCTTCACCAATATTTTCTTCAGTTTCTTTTTTGTGTGTTTTATTGCTATAGCTGGCGTTACAAATATAATAATAGTGTTGATAATGGACACCCTTTTTACTCTGATCATATTGGGAAGGTTCAAGTTTATCTTCACTACAGATAATACTTGCTTATGGTTTTAGATAGGTGCTACATATTTTAAAGAAGGATCCATTTTCTCTATACTTGGGAGGTTTGTTTGTTTTTTTAATAGGAATGGGTGTTGTATTTTGACAAAAAGTTTTTCTGCATCTATTGACATAATAAGATTTTTTATTACTGTTATTAACAATTATTCTTCTAGTTTTCTTAATATCAGTCCAGCCTTACATACTTGATATAACTCCCAACTTGTCATAATGTATGATCTTTGTGATATATTGCTCTGAAGTGTTTTATTTGACTACAAGTGCTATATGTGGGAAAGGTGAAGTGTTTAAACTATTAAAAATCGTTTCCATTTCCATTAATTCTATTTAAGCAATAATATAGCAGGGTGTAGGAAATAGAGGTCTAGACCTGGAGTTAGCAAGACCTGAGTTCAAATTCTACCTGTGATGTCCACTTGCTTTGTGTGATCATGAGCACGTCACAGCTTCTGAGGCTCAGGCAACACTTTAAGCAACATTAACTACTAAATTATAGTTATGTTGATGGAAAAAATCACTTCCAACCTAATCACAGATCCTTGCTTTATTGATGCATTTTTGGGTGTTTAGAAGAATTGTGTTTATTCAGGGAAAGATATAGAGAAGTTTTTAAACAATTGCATTAATTCATTAGCAAATTTATTTTGTAAATTATTAATTTTCTAAAGATATTGATTTATATTTTTATAAATTGTTTCTCTATTTGTCTTAGTGTCTATATCTATACTTAATATATAATTGTATACTAGTTATATTATAATTGTGGATTATATGTCTCTTCTTTGTTATCTTTGCTACATATTCACAGATTGAATCAGCAGAGGTTTCTGGAAACAGTGTCATATGCAGCTTTCTTCAGTATATGGAAAAGTCCAAGCCCTGGCAAAAAGCTTGGTGCGTTATCCCTAAACAGGAAGCTCTTGTACTCTACATGTATGGTGCCCCACAGGTATGTCAGAATAATTGCCTTCTATTGAGCATACTGATCAGGGATGAATTGAGAGAACAAGGGAAAAAATTCTAGAATCCCTTGGTCCCTTCTCTGTAAAATGGAAGGTTCAAAAACTTAAGCTTTGGTTCACTAAAATTACAAGTATCCGTTATTTATACCCAGAGTTTCAAGTTTTCTTATTCTAAAATGTTTTGTTTTTTTAATTTACCTTACAAAATTTTCCCTTCCCATGTAATAAAATTTCCCTATTTTTATCTTTTTTCCTATAAGTTTGACAAAGATTGAGTTGAATTAGGGATTAGAATAAAGCAATAAAAGAAATTTAGCAAAGGGGGCATGAAGCAGAATGATTATGGTCCCTTTAGATGTAAAAAATAAATGTTCACCCAAGTGACCATATGAAATTTTGAGGGAAAGGATATTTAAATAAATCTAGCTGAACATCATTGAGTAACAGCCATTGAGAAGAAGAGAAGAGGATATTTTTGATAAATGTTGCAAAGGTGAAGTTGACAGTCGTTGGCTACAGATTGGATGTGAGGGTAGGATGGATGAAAAATAGGGAAGAGTTAAGGATGATACCTACGTTGTGAGCCTGAAGTTCTGGGAGGATGATGTTGTCCTTTATAGTAATAGAGAAGGTAAAAGTGGAGGGAGGTGTTTAGAAGGAAAGATAATGAATTCTGTTTTGCACATGTTGAGTTTGAGATGTTTAAGATGTCTACTGGACATCCATCCATGAAGGTAGTGAACAGTGAGAGTAATTCATTGCGAAGGTTGGTGCAGGGCTTAACTGGATATATAAGCAGGGCAAGGACTCAAGAATAGAATAGTAAAGAATTCAACTGGTTTATCAAGGTTGTGTGGTTTGTCCTTTATTCTCAAAGAGGACCATGACATCAAGTAGTTGATGACATGACTTGGAATTGACTTTGATGTGAGTGAGGGAGGGCTGTGCCAAGTTATCAGCCTCACTTTCTCCTCCAGAGCCATCTCGGTCCAGTGGCCAGAGGAGATGACCCAGGTTATAGGGGGAGACCTTTGTCCTTTTAAGCCAAGGTCTTTTCAGGTCCTCACTTTGAGTGAGACAACGCTCATTCGGTGAATAGGCCTCTTTAAGAAGTGAGTCAAGGGATGGCCCCTTTAACTTAAAAAAAAAAAATCAGAGGGGAAGACCCTGGATCAAGATGGAAATAGGGAGATTAAATGGCTAATATAAGGTAGATAGCTTGGAGGACAAGGGTCTGGGTTTTATGATGTTGACAATGAGAAGCTTTTGTTAAGGGAAGACAGATGGAGAAATGGTAAGGCAATAGATTCTGGTCAGACAAAGAGATTCCTTGAACATGGACATGGTACATGTGATGGCAAAATCAAGGGAATGACCATCTCTGTAAGTGGCTAAGGTGGGAGTGGAGGAGTAAGTCATGGAAAGTGAGTAGCTTGAAGGCATGAGTGGTGAGGGTGTTGGAGGCAGAGTCAGTATGCATGTTGAAGTCCTTCAGTTATGAGGGTGGGAGCAGGGGAAAAGGGAAAAGTTGTGAACTTGTTGAGGTATTGAAGTCACTAAGGAAGGAAAGGGGGAGTGAGCTAGAAGTCTGAAGACAGCAGCTACCAGAAATTGGATTGGGTAGAAAATGGCTTTCAAAGAAGGAGAGGTGATGGAGGTGAGGAAAAAAACCTGGAAGTGACAATAGAGAGCAAAGAGTGTTCCACCTCTGTCTTCTTGATCAGTGAGTCAAGGGAAATGAATGACAGTGCAGCCAATATTAGAAGGGGTGGCCAGGAAAACTGCCATCTCTGGGGAGACAGGCTTCAGAAAACAGAGTGGGAGAGAGAAAAGGATTTTTAATTCTAAAGAATTGGTGGGTCAGAAAACAAATCAAGGCAACAGTAGATAATTTCATTAAAGATGATGACAACATAAAAATTCAGGATGCACCCAAAGTAGTCCTCAGGGGAAATTTTATATCTCTTAACTCTTTCATCCAAAAAAATTTTTTTTTAATTAGACCAGTGAATTGGGAATTGGGAAAAATCTAGAAAATTAACAAATTTTATAATCACAAACAACAAAATAGAAATCCCAAATAATATGGAAGGCATTCATGAGAATAAAAGGTTTTGAGTTTATAAATAAATCAATTGAATTAATAAATAAATGTAGGAGCTATTTTAAAACAATAAACACAAACATTAGATAATTTATTTATAAAAGAGGAAAATAAAATTACTAAAATAAAAAATGAAAAGGTAGAAATTACAGTAAAGAAATTATATTATTAGAAATTACTTTGTTCAACTAAATCCTAACAAAACAGGCAAGTTACCTGAAATAGATGAATATTCACATATATATATAACATACACAGATTAACAGAACAAGAAATGGATAATTTAAATAACCCCATCTTAGAAAAAGAAAGTGAACAAACCATAAATGAACTTCCAAAGAACAAAAATTCCAAGACCATATTCATTTTCAAGTGAATTCCATCAAATATTCAAAGAACAATTCTAATATTATACGAACTGTTAGGAAAAATAGAAGTAACCTTAATAAATTCCTTTTTATGATACATATGAAAATCAAGAAAGAAGCTTTATTCTGAACCCTCTTCTTTTCTCTTTATTAAATTGTTTGGTGATTGTCATTAGCTCCCATGTATTCAGTTGCCATTTCTATGCAGATGATTCTCAGATCTAAATATCTACCCCTAAACTTCTCGTGAGCACCAGCCCCATATCAACAATTGGTTATAAACACCTCAAAATCAAAATCCCATAGGCATCTTTTAAGTAAACATGGCTGTAACAGAATTCATCTTTCCCCCAATATTGTTGGATTACTCTGTCATCCGGGCTTTGGATCTTTGAGATCTTTTTTGACTCCTCTCATGTACCACAGATGTGCATTCTGTTGTCAGAGAGTATTTGAGGGACTATCAATATGTATGTATGGTTGAAGTCACCTTATGTGAGAGCAGCAGAGCAAGACTTGTGAATCAGGCACTGAATTCAATGAGGAAGTAAGGAGCATGTCCTGGAGGTCTGTAGAAAGCAGCTACTAGAATTTTGATTGGCTGATATATAGATTGAATGAACTTCAGAGGAGAGGAGATTACTGAGAGATGGTGACAAAGGATATACCTGAAATTGTCAATATATGATTATCTATGTATACATGTTATCTATCATATATTACAAAAACATATTAAATGTGTATATAAAATTTTCTTTCTATTCATAAAACCAATTTGTTCAGGGGGTAGGATTTGATTCACTTCTTTTCCTTTATCATGTTCTCTTCTAAATCTTCATGGCATTTTGCTCTTAGGATGTCAGAGCCCAAGCAACCATTCCACTCCTAGGCTACACAGTGGATGACACACCAAGGAGCGCTGACCTTCCTCACAGTTTCAAACTGACCCAGTCTAAGTCTGTGCACAGCTTTTCTGCAGACAGTGAGGAACTGAAGCAGAAATGGCTGAAAATCATCCACTTAGCTGTCAAAGGTGAGACACCAGAGTATGCAAATGAACTACAAGTCACTGAAAATGATCATCCTGGACTGAAAGGAAAGCTGGAGTGCTGAATTACGATTGTCCTTTCCTTGGGGGTGCAGAGGCAGGGTCGGGTGGAGCTGTGTAAAGAAGCAAATGAAGAAAAAACCCCCAGAAAATCAGACATTCCCAACAACCCTACACCTTTTAGCACTTTATGTTCAAAATACAGGTTCATAAGCAAATTTGGGTGTGGGAGAGGAAGGGGTGCGGTAAGAACAGACTATTTTCTTAAAACATATATATCATTAATGAAATTGCTGTAGATTCATTTCACTGATAACTTTTTTTTAATGTGAAAAATGAAACATCTTTAGGAACTCTGTCTTGAACATTTACTGTTTGCGTTTGTCTCAAAGAAAATGGCATTTGATTCTCTTGTTGTCAGGTTAAAATGTGCCACAGGGTCTTCGTTGTCATATTCTTTGCTCATGTAGGGTTTCTGACCATTTGAAAGATATACCTCCATATTGCCAAAATAGATATGTAGTGAAAAATACAGGGAAAGTTTAGTTTAATGCATACACTTTATTGAAGTTAGTATCTAAAGCTATTTACACACGTTGTGTATGTTAAGGTATTTTCTTATAGAAAAAATTCAAAAAGACAAATTACATTGACTTTTAGACTTTCAGTTTACCAAGAATAAAATGCTAATTGTTTTTCTTTTAAAAATGTATTATTCAAATAAGGAAAAGAAGCAGAAGCATAAGGATTTCTATATGTATAATATCAAATAGACTGTACTTTGACTTCATGGTTTTAGGATATTTGTCTATTATTTATATTTTTTAAAAAGCATGTTTTATCTTGTAATTAATCAAGGTATTCTAAGGAATGTTTCGACAGTTTATGTTTAATTAGTTGATACCTAATGGTCTTGATATTTTTGTAAGCTTAACAAAAATAGCAGTTTATGGCATGTAACAAATTAGTGAATTCCAACTCTATTTTAAGACCATTAATTTTTCTTTTATCTTCTGAGCCTATTTAAAAACAGTGCCTCTATTTGAAGGTGCTAATATTACATATTTAAATATAGGGTGTAGATTTGATTAATGATGCTTTTGTCTCCGTTCTTTTGAGATAAGATAAATTAACATTTTGACCACTGGGACACTCAGAGTATTTAGAATATTTCATTTTTATAATCATATGAATGTTAAAGTAAGTAATAATATCAATTACTTGTAAGGATTCTCTTTCCTTTCACTGATATCTGAAAACATTCTCTCCATGGGAAACCTGAGTTAGGACTTGGGGACACTACTTGTTAAACTTTTTCTTTGCAACAAAAATTTTTCAATAAAATTTTTCACTTGTTTTCTATAGGCATATTTAAATGTAGAATATTTAATACACATGATATATTCATATATCAATCAATTCATCCCATCTCTACTATTTAATAAGTACCTATTATGCATAAATCACGGTGTGTATCGTAGCACAATTTCACTTGAATTTCCTAGTGTTGTTAAATAAGTTTCAGACAACTAATACAATTTCCATTGTCAGGAAAAGTACAATTTTTTTAAAAAATATTAAAATCTGTGTAAAATATGTCAATGAAAACTTTCATTGTCCAAAATTTAGAAAACTCATTTCTTTCTGAGATCAATATTCCAAGAAAGAAAGAGAAAACTTCATTTTTTAAAAGATTTTATTTTAATTTACAGATTTGGGGAAGGTTAGAAAGTGATGTGACACAGTTTTTTGGTGTTTTTTTTTTTTTTTTAACTAGAGATTTCAAGTTTTTAAAATGATGTCTCTGCTTAGACCCTGTTCTTTTGTCTTCCTCCAAAGATACAACAAAAAAACCCAACTCTTCCATTTATTGATGCAATATAGTTCTTGTGGTTAAAATGTCATTATCTTCTCAGGTTGAGCCATTTCTCAAGTTATACTTATTTCTTTGATTGTCTATTTATTCCTAATATGTGACTGCTAAAAACATATAGACCTTTCTGGACAGAATATGACCATGGAAGATTACAAATGAAGAGAATGACAAAACCTTTACCCAAATTTTTAGACTGTTAGAGCTGGAATTCAAGCCCATTTTAACAGGACATTTGTTTTTTTGCTTTTTACATGCAATGCAAACCAGCCATGAAAATCAAATACTCAGGGCCAAAAAGCATCACAGTAAACTCTCCGAACCCTGTAGAAATCAGACAGCAAACTAAATAGAAATTTGATGTTGTCTTTCTATTGTGGAGTCTTTTAAAATGTTTTTGGGAAGGGCAAGAATGTGCTTGATATGAATAATAAGCAATATTTAATGCTGATGAATGCTTGCCTAAAAATGATATAAAAAAATGGGAATGGTTCTAAGGGGAGGAAAGATGGTATGTGTGTGTGGGTCCCTGAAGATTCCGTGGTCCACATATGGCTCTATGTACCTGATGGCTTTTGAAAAGTATTTAAAAGGCACCTCTATATTATTTCTTCCAAAGACAAAACAAAAAGCCCAATTGTCTCACTTTTTGACTCAACACATTGGTAGTAGCAAAAAATCCCATTTTTTAAAAAACAGGTTTCATTTATACATATGCTACAGATTTAAAAATTTTGATGCTGTTTTCATTTTTATAAATCAGAAGTGATCCTAGGAAAGACCTTGTGTGATAAGAATTACTTCCTTCTCCCTCCTTACAAAGGAAAGCACTATCTTGTGTTTCTTTCTCCTCTTAGAAAAGAATACGTTAACTATCTTATTTGATCAATGGAACTGAGTTTTTTTAGATATCTTTATATGTAGTAAAGGTCCTCCAGTTGTGTTTCATTTTCAGTACTATTGCGAACTTCTGGTGTTTATATAAACTAACAGTGATCAATGGCTGTCCTTTAGAAGCAGTATCCTGTCTCAGGCTTAATCAAATACTTTCTTTTTCTTGATGCTTTCTAAATTATCTCTGTCTTCTAAATCCATCCTCCCCCAGAAACCAAAAAAATGACTGAGTTCATGAAATCTACTGTTCATAATAGTAAAACATTCTAGTTCTTTTTTGTTTCTGCTTTGATTTTCTTCTTAAGATTTATTAGAAGTTTTAAACATTGTATATAGTGCACATTAATATATCCAGCTTACTCACGGACATGCCAGCAGTCACTTTCAACACCACAAGTGTGGTTTGCAAATCATCTCATTCTTCAGAGTAGGCATTTACAGTGAAAACTTGATTATAGAAGTATCTGCCCAAAAGGGGTGTGTATGTCTCCTTTCTCAAGCTTAGAGTTAATGCAGCACTTCACGTTACTATTTTTTATATTCCATTCATGAAATAAATTATTTAAAGAATTTTAAAGGATACAGATAATTAAATACTTTATTATTTCAAAAATGTGATACTACTGTTTTTAATTATATTTCTTAATCTGAAAGTTAGAGTGGGAAAGAGATCTTAACTTCTTATAGAAGCAAAGTATTAAAAGAAATCCTATCTGCCCCTAAGTAGATTTAGTTCAAAGATATATATGAGGAGATAAAGAAGGCTTTTTTTTTATTTATATATTTTAAAGAAACTACAGACCTCCTGGTACTGCAGGGTTTTTGAAAAATCTTTCATGCTTTCTGAAAAATTTGTAAATGTTAAAATAATGCTGCCAATACAATATTCTATTGTTTTCTTGCTGCTGTCATGATCCTGAGGATTTATGTGCAAAAGTGGTTGGTTTGGATTTTTTTTTTAACCTTAGTGTGTTCCTCTCCTATGTTGTTTATTCTCAGCTTTCAGTGTTCCTGTCTAGATTTTACCTTATGTTGGGGAAAATGCAGGACTGAAGGTAAATATTTAGGTGGAGAAAAGACCTGGTTTCTCTAAAAATCCTTGCTTATATAACACTGAAGAAAATATATAGAAATAAAACTTATTACATGAGGCATTTTCATTGTTAACAGATATGAGATTATATGTAAATATTATATATGTAAGTGTAAATATGCAATAATATGTATAGTCAGTCAAAATGAACTAAGACAATGTCTTAAATTTTTTCCCCCTAATTTTTGTATTCTTCATGAATGTATTCAATTTAGGAAGGGTAATTTGACTTAGCTTTTCTTATCCTTGGATCTTTTGTAACATGCTTTGTGGATAGCAGTCTGTCATGTTTCTTCTTCATTTTTGTCCCATATCTATATCTTTAGAATCATTTAATGAACTCAAATTAATTTTTGTCTTTGAGTATGTCTCTAAATTCTACACTAAGACAAGTATTTTTAAAATTCCTTAAGTGAATTCATTTTTCTGTGCACTAAAACATTCATACTATCTTCCACAGATGAAAATTAAATTATTTACCATGGGAACATTTCTTTCACACTGTTAAATATGTTACATTATTGTTTACATGAATTTTTAAAATCATTTATTCTTGTGCATTCCCTTCATGTCTATAGCGTCAATATAATTTTGCACTCTTAACAAGGTGGTGGGAGATAACAGGGAGACTGGGAAAGATAGAAATAGATAGATCAGAATATGGATAGAGGAAAAAGTGCTCATCCCAAGATCAAAGCAATTGTTAGCTTTATATTATTACTATGAAATTTGGGTCAGTGGGGAGGAAATATACAAAGTATAAGGTGAAAAAAAGTAAGTATGTATACTTACCAAAGGAGCAAAGTCTGGGTACTTTTTGTAAGATCAGCATGCAGATTCTTTACACACACACACACACACACACACACACACACACACACACACACATCAATTTATACCAGGCATCATCTTTTCATCCTGTTTTTTAATTGGTGTTTTCCTGAAGAATTTAACCCCCTTTGGACATTCTACTCAGCCTACTGTGATGGAAGTCAGAAATATCAGTATGTTTCCATTATTTTCCTTGCCTAAAGATTTGGTGAAATAAAACATTCTCACAAATTCTCTTGTACATTTGCTTTCCTTCACCTCATGCACAAAATGGCACAGTTTCTATGAATTATTTTTATTTCTTAGTAAATAATGATTGTAGTCTTGTTTGTAAAATGTGAAATTGGTAAACGTCACAACTACATTAAATAATGGTACCAAAAAAATACATATTTGGGGATGGGAAGAATCAGAATGACCTGATCTGCAAAGGATCATTTACTCTGAAGGTATGGTAACTGTCATATACATTATATGGATATAAAAAAATGTATCATCAGGGGTCACCATTCATTGTCAAAACAATCATATCCTTAGATAAAACACCTTTTTACCAAATTAGCATTTCATACTGTGTGTGAGTAAAGAATTGACTGATATTCTTGAAAAAGTATGTTCTCAAATTCCATATTTAATTCAGATATTTAATAGTGCATGTGAAAAATAAATTTTAAGATCTATGAATGTAAAATACTGGCAAATATTGTATATAATCTGTAACATATGTATATTTGGTCATAAAGGATGAGAATTAGAAACATTGTACAATTAAGCACTTTAATTCCTGTTCAATATTAAAAATTTGTATCTTGTAAATAAAGTCATCATTTAATCACTACTGCAGCATATAATGTAATTTCAGCCTTGATTTTATATTCTTTTTTTTTTATTGTTTCCCTATAAAGTAGTATGATAATGTATCTCAGGTACAGATAGTTTTCATTATTCTTGTGAAGTATTCTTAGGAACACTGAGTGTTTTTTGTAAACACCATTGCCTACAATCTCTCCTTCACAACAAGGCCAGAGATCCAAGTTTTACTGCTGTATACTTTGTGGAGTTCTTGGGCTTCTACACAATGTGTATTTATCTAAAACACAGCAACTTTTTTAGAGTATTTTATCCTGAAGCCTTAGCAATTTTAAGTGTACATTCTAAAATTTAAATAAGATTATAGAATAGAGTACAGTGACTTTCAGGATGATTCTATGAGTAGGTAAGACACATTTTTTATTATCAGGCCTTTTGGAAATACACTAACTTTTTCATACCATTGAGTGCTAATTATTAATTTACTATTAATAATTACAATTTGGTAACTATACCTAAGTGGAATCACACAGGATAAACAAGCATTATAATTGGCTATCATCTGGTACTATTTGACAATAGCAATATGACTTGTTTGGCTACACCTAAAAGGAATGGGTTTTTTTTCACCTCAGTCATGTTGCATAGAAGAATTAAAATGAATGGGAGAAATCATATAACAAACCAAAACATAATACAAAAAAAAATGGCCTGCTTCATTCTGCAATCGAATTCCATAATTCTTTCTCTGGATGTGGAAGGTGTTCCATTGGGAATTTTTTAAGTCCTTGCATTACAATGAAATACTAAGTCTAACAGAAAAATTCTTCGCACACTGTGGTTGTTGCTATGTACAAAGTTCTTGTGGTTCTGCTCCTTTCACTCAGTATCAGTTCACATAAGTCTTTCCAGGCCTCTGTGAAGTTTTCCTGTTCATCATTTCTTATAACACAATAGTATTCCATTATATTCATATACCACAGTTTATTCAGCCATTTCCCAATTTATGGGCATCCCCTTGATTTCCAGTTTTTGGCCATCACAAAGAGAGCTGCTATAAATATTTTTGTACATGTGGGGCCCTTTCCTATTTTTATGATCTCTTGGATATACAGTCTAAAGGGAATGTTTTTAAATTTCTATTTGCTTTAATACCAAAGTGTAAATGTATTACACAATATTTATCATATCACTAGTTTGCCTCTCATTTAGGTGATGCTTAGTCTAGTAACTCATTTTTACAATCCCTTTAAAGCACTTTTCTTAGAATAATTTTATGATCTATGTAGTACATGTATTATAATCCCATTTTTCAGAGTTCAATAAACCAAAGTTTATTAAGTACATACTATGTGCTAGGCAGATAGAAATACAGAAGGTAAGATGTCACTGCTCTCAAGGATCTTACATTCTATTGGAAAGATGAAGCATTTATATAAAAGATGCAACATACAAAAAAAATTGGGGGAATGCACTAATATCAGGAAAGGCCTTTGGTAGAGGATGGCACTTGAGCTGAATCTTGGAGAAAACTGTAGTTCAAAAAGCAAAAGCAAGGAAGGAGCATGTGCAGAGCCACAGTGATAAAAAAAAGTGCAGTGTCATGTTGAATAGTTTTTATTTCATCCTAAAGGCAATGGGAAAACACCAAAGTTTTCCAAAGGGGAGTGCATTTGTCAATCTTGTGTTTTAGGAATGTCAAATTTGTGGCTGCCTGTAACGAACTGATTAAAATGGAGAGAGGCTGGATGGGAGGAGATCATTTGGTAAGCTCTTCTAGCCTATAGAAGAACCTGGATGAGAGATGGGTTGTGGTGTTAGTAGAGAGAAGAGGACAAATTAAAAAATCTTATGCAGATTGGAAATTGGTTAGATAGGGAGTGTGAGAATGAAGGCTCAAGGATGGCTAGATTGTGAACCTGGCTTAACAGTGGTAGAACCCTCAACAGAAATAAGAAGGGTTTGTTTTAGGGGAAAAGTTAATGAAGTCTGTTTTAGACTTGTTGAGTTTGCTATGTCTGTGGGACATCCAGATGGAAACGTCTCCAGGCGGTGAAAAGATGTGGAACTCGAGCTAAAAAGCGATTTGAGGTAGTTATGTAGATTCAGAAGTCATCTGCATTAAGGTGCTAGTTCAGCTCATGGCAACTAATGAGATCACTAAGAGAGTGCAATGAGAAAAAAGGCCAGGTAAGATTCCTAGGGTGTACCCACACATAGCGAGTGGGACATGGATGATGATCCTGCAAAGAACACTGAGAAGTCTTGATCAGGCAAGAAGGAGGAGATCAAGAATGAAGAATATCACAGAAAAATATGGAAAAAGTCTAAAAAGTATCTAGAAGAAAAAAAGTGGTCAAAAGTGTCATGCTGCATGATGAAGCCCATTAGATTTAGTAATTTAGAAACCACTGGTGACTTTATAATAGTTTGACAAATTACAAGAGGCTAAGAAATGAGTAGAAGGTAAGAAAGGGAAAAAAAAATGCAGGCAGTTTTTTCTAGTACCCTAGCTCTGAAAGAGAGGATAGTATCTAAGATAATATAGCTAATAAGATAATATCAGATCTTTATTGTCAAAATTTTAACAAATATATGTATTTTGGTTTTGTTTTTTTAAAGGATAGGGTTAGATCTAGCCATATTTGCAAGTAGCTGGAAAGGATCCAGACAATTTAAGAGAGATTGAAAATACTGAGAGGGAAAGGAGAGGTGATTGAAAGGGCAATCTGTCAAAACATTGGGAAGAAGTAATTCCTCTTCCAAGATTGGAGCCATCCAAGACTGGAACAAAGGAAGGTGTGCAAGAAGATACGGTGCAAACAGCAAGGGATCTAACATGAAAGTCTGTTATCTATGGAAACTCCCCACTGTAGAGATCACATGGATCCCAACAGAAAGCGAGGGGAAGAGAAGAGGGAGTGGAGGACAGGATAAGGACCCAGGGGGAAGAGCAATGAGATGGACAGATGTGTGAGTACAAGATAGCAGCACAAGAAGAAAGCTTTGGTTTAGGCAATCCAAATAGCAATTCTGAATGGACGAGAGAGTTTGCTAGCCTTAGATAGTAGATTATTATATTCTCTCCAATGGTATTGAAAATCCCTCAGGAAAAGTTGAAAAGGGAAGAAAGATGGTGGTATACATGGGCAGCCCTAAGGCAAATGATCAAATGCCTATGTTGTTTAATGTCAGACATTAATGTTTAATGTTATGTCAGAAGTCCTGGTTTTGTCACAGGCAATGGCTAGAGGCCTTGGTTAGGGAGGGCTGAATTTGTCCCTTGCCTGGTTATAGAGGGTCCAATCAAGGATTTATTTACTCTCCAATCATGAGCCAAGGCAACTATGCCCCCAACAATGAAACAATGACTAAGCGTTTCAGTACCTTATGGTCATACAGCTACTAAAGGTTAGAATCAGATTTTGAATCCTCAAAATGGGCCTCTCTCCACAGTATCTCTAGAGAGTTGACGTTCATCTATATTACTGATGGTTAGGACCAGAAAAATGGGAAATAAATAAATATGAAAAGAATAGAATCATAGAAATTTAAAACTGGAAGAGAGTTTAGAGATAACCTAGTACAACGTTGTCATTTTACACATCAGGAAATGGAGTCTCAAAGAAGTTAAGTGACTTGTCCAAGAACACACAGGAAGTGGAAGAAGGGATATTCATACCCAGATGTTCTGTTTATAGATTTAAGACTGTTGCCTCCCAGGCAGGGTTGTAAAAGGAAGAGTGTACTTTTATGTTCATTCTCCGATTCTAACCCTAAACATGTGCTCCAATTCTAACCTAAAAATTCTAACCTTAGCCCTAGCCCTAAATGCGCACCAATTCTAACTCCAATTCTATATTCTTTTCCAATGAGAAGCTATTAAATAAGTGTGATAATATAAATATTTCTGCTTGTCCATTCTTGCCTTAAAAATCCTGACTTTGTCATTGATTAATTCATACATTTGTCCCGGGGAGGCTTTTTTAAAACTCGGAAAATAAATATTTTGTTTAATTGCTGACATTAGTGCTGATTGATGGTTCAAAAATTATGCAACTTCTATTAAAAAAAGTTTTTTATGTATGTTCAGCCATTGGTTACAGTGGAAGCTTGGTTTAAGAAAAAAATAGTACACAGACAAATGTACAATTCCTGGGGGTCTCAGGAAATTAGAGACCTTTTGCTCCTAATGTCTTTATTGCAGAAAAGTAATGTCTTCAACAGGTCTGTAAAACTCATGTTTGGAGAAATGGAGACCATGTCAAGTGTGACCTAAATCCAGGAAATTGACTTAATCTAGACGTATTCTGTAGCCCAGGATGTGATTTCAGTGTTTTAGGTGTTACTTTAGCAAATAGGAAGAGTTTATTTTTTTAAATTGCTTATAGAACAGAGGTAAACTACAATATTCCTTCAAGAGGGCCAGATATTTTAGAATAATAAGTGAAACTTAAATATATTATCATTATCACATTTCATTTAATAATGAGTATTAACATACTTCAATATCCTGTGAAATGTGCATATTTTAAATTCTCTATTTTCAGATTATAGACACTTCTCAAATACATTTTCGAGACTGTCATTCATCCCAATTGTGGGTGTTTCACCCCAAGGCTGTGACCTGAATCCTCTTCTATTGCCTCTCTGCATACTTGGTGACCTCATCGGCTCACACAGGTTTAAATTCCATCTCTATATACGTAACTGCTAAAACTAGATATGTAATCTCTGTTTTTCTCTGAAGTTCAAATCACACATTAGAAATTACCTGTTGAACATTTTAAAGTAAATGTCCCAAAGGCATGTTAAACACATTCACATTATCCAGCGTTCCCAGGAGTTCCTGCCAAAAAAATTAATCTTTATTACGCTCACCAGGTCTTTGAGTTTCTTCAGCACTATGCTATTGAATTTTATTTTGCTTCTGTATGTTTTGTACCTAATCTGTGCTGGGCTATCTCCAGTCATCTTGACTTCTGTCTTCTCACTAGACTCCACTGACTCTGGAGGAGAGAGTGAGACCTGTAATTTTGCCAGTTGTGCCTCACTTAAATCCAATTCACTTGCAATTGATGACATCACTCTCATGATATCATTGGTCCTCTTCAAGAATGAACAAGCAAAAATCTGTGAATAGTAGGAGCTGCTCTCTGGGGAGTTTTTGGTTGATTTAATGATTGATTTGAGCAATACTTCTTTCTTCTTCCTCTTCCCTTTCTTCCTTCCCCTTTTATCACTTTCTCTGTCATCCTTTTTCTTCATCCTCTTCCTCCTCCTCTTCTTCCTCTTCTTCTATTCCACCTCTTTCTCCATCTAATTCTTTCCCTCTGTCCATGTGGTAAGTCATACCCTTACATGTGGGTACTCTGTTCAAAGGAATATAATTTTTGGTCCCTTATATTTTGTAAGATATCTTAGGGTTAGAGGCTAGATTTTTTTTCAATTTAACATTTATCTTATAATTTTTTTTCCAAAAAGCTCAGAAAATTATCTCTTCTTGCGTAATTTTTGTTTTTGATTTCTTGAAATATAGCTCTGAAAAAAGCGGCATGGAAAAAGCTCACTGTGATTCAAATGGATTTATGTCTTTAAACCCAAATCACTGTGGCTTCCATTGAATGATCAATAATAGGTCTTAGCCCAAGCATTGCTCATTGTTTGGGTTTTGATGGCTCAGAGTAAGTATAAGTAGCAAGTATTTTCTGTTCTGGCCTGAAAGTCTGAGGGTCTTCCCCTTCCAGATTGACTCTTTTGTGAAGACACACTTGGTCATCTTTTGTCTCAATTCTTACCTAGCCCTTAATCTTGAATGGGTGTTGCCTCAGGCAAACTGAGACTTGGAAAAGAACTTAATTTAAAGACCAGGGTCATCCACTCCATCCTGGGCCATTGCCAGTCATCTTGACTTTTGTCTTACCAATAGACTTAGATGAACCTGGAGGAGACAGTGAGGCTAATGACTTTTCGCAGCTCTGCCTCACTTAAATCCAGTTCACACACCCTTGTGATATTGATCTTTGAATATTGAGGATGAACAAACAATAGCAAAAACCACCACCACCTAAGCTCTTCTACTTACTGATCTCTGTTTTTACCAGTAACAAATCATTTTAATGATTCCTCTTTTGTAATGTAATTAGAGATCTGGTACTGCTATGCCACGTTCTTTCCTACTTTTTAAAGTTTTTGTTGGTTTGACCTACTCATGAGTAATATTTTCCCACTCTATTAGGACCATCTCTATTTCAGCAAAGAGTATTTTATAGTTGGAGTCACTTAAGTTCCTTTGTGTGATTTGGTAGATATAACCTAAATAATTTATAACTTCTATAGTTATTTTAAATGGATTTTCTCTTTTCTAGCTCTTCTATCAGCTCTACTGATAATTTATGTAGATTTATTTTATATCCTACAACTTTGCTGAACTTGTTTCAGTTAATTTTTGGTTGGCCCTTTAGAGCTTTCTAAATAAACCATCATATTATTTGCAAAAGGAGATAATTTTGCTTCTTCTTTGCCTATATGTATTCCCTTGATTTCTTTCTTGTGTCATTGTGATAGCTAACATAGGATTCTGTTAAGTAAATGGGCAACCTGTTATTGTAGTCTTCTAACTTGTCTCCATTACATATAAAGTCTTTTCCTATATTCAGCTAGATATTATTTACTGTATAAAGGAGAGTTTCATTTATTCCCATGCTTCTATGCTAACAGAAAGGGGGAGATGAATTTTGCCAAAAAAGCCTTTTCTGCATCTATTGATATGATTGTGTAGTTTTAAATATTATTTATATAATTCATTTGATTTTTTAAAAATATATTTAGTCTTCCTTATGTGGAACCAACTTTGAATTATTGGTACAAATCCAACCTGGTGATAGATTATAATTTTTCTTTTACTTTGTAGTCTGTTTGCTAATATTTTATGTAAAATTTTCAGGTCAATGTTCATTAGCGATACTGAACAATGGTTTACATTTTTTTAAAGTTTTTACTCATTCTCTGTAGTCAAGTTTGTTAATACATAATTAGGGAAAATAATTTCAAATGATTTTCTTTTTTCCTTTTCAACTGTTATAAATTTGCCTTTTTTAAAAAATGTGAACAATCTAAGGACAAATTGAGGAAAAATAAAAACAAAACCCTTGTTAGAAAAATGTATTATTAGGCTTCACAAATAGCTGAGGAAAGAAGGAGAAAGGGAAAAATATACTCAACTAAATGCAGAATTCCAGAGAATAGCAAGGAGAGATAGAAAGGTTTTCTCAAATGAGCAATGCAAAAAAATAGAATAAAACCACAGAATGGGAAAGAGGAGATCTCTTCAAGAAAACAAGAGGTATCAAGATAAAGTTTCATGCAAAAAATTGGCATGATCAAAAACAAAACTTAGAAAAGATTAAGAAGGGGCAGCAAGAATATACAAAAGAACTATTCAAAAAAGATCTTAATATCACAAATAACCACAATGGTGTAAGCTAGAGGCAGACATCCTGGAGAATGAAGTCAAGTGAGCCTTAGGAAGTATTGCTAACAATAAGGCAGGTGGAGGTCATGGGATTCCAGCTGAGCTATTTAAAACCCTAGATGATGATGCTGTTAAAGTGTTGTACTGAAAATGCCAGATAATTTGGAAAACACACCAGTAGCCATTGGATTGGAAAAGATCAGTTTATGTCCCAATCCTAAAGAAGGGCAATGCCAATGAATGTTTAAATTACTGAACAATTGAATTGCACTCACCACACATGCCGGCAAAGTTAGGCTTAAGATTCTGCAAACTAGGCTTCCATAATATGTGAACCAAGAATTACCAGAAGGAGCAGACTGGATGTTCAAAGAGGCAAAAGAACTAGAGACCAAACTGACAACATTTACTGGATTATGGATAAACCAAGGGAGTTCTATGAAAAAAAAAATCTGCTTCTGCTTCATTGACTAAACTAGGGACAGGGAACGTCTGGCCTGGAAGCCCACAGGTCCTTTGACTAAATCCAAAATTCATAGAACAGGATTTCTTTTGTGAAATTTGGATTGAGTCAAAAGGGCCACACTTGAGGACCTAGAAGGCCACATGTGACCTCAAGGCCACAAGTACCCCACTAAAATTTTTGACTGTGTGGATCAAAACAAAATGTATCAAGTCTTCAAAGAGATGGGAGTATTAGATCATCTTGTCTCCTGAGGAACCTATATGCAGACTGAGAAGCAATAGTTACCACTGAACATGGAACAACTGATTGGTTTAACATTGGAAAAGGAGTATAACAAGGATGTATGTTGTCACCTTATTTAACTTATTTAACTCAGGGCATCTTAAACTTTTTCCATTCATGACCCCTTTTAACCTGAGAAATTTTTACATGACCCCAGATATATAGGTATATAAAAAGGTACACAAATTAAACATTTACTGATAATAAATCATAAAGAAATTTATTTTAAAACAATTCTTTGGTATGCTTATAATTTTACCACTTATTTAAAAGGATGAAATTAAATTTGGATACAGAGATGGATATGTTTGTCCATATTTTACAAAAAGAATTAAATCCTGATGGAATATTTGACACTGCAGGACATAAAGTATCTTCAACATTTTTCAGAGTTCATCGATGGTTTCATTTTATAATTGTCAGGGTGGAGAATGCTAAATAAATACATAGTAAAAAATGGTAAAAGCATGTGTAAGATCATTTCAGAAATTATTGGAAATTCTGTCCTAATCCCAAGTCAAATTCATTTCAACAATTTTTTTTTTAGGAAACTCAAATTTTAAACCTATATCACTTGATAACTTAGCAAATTCTTGTTGAACTTTTAATGGCAGATGACTGATATTTTTTTTTTATTTCAATGGAATATGGTTTATGAACTCAACCCAGTTTTCTAGAATCAAAATTTGAAGGGAAGTATTTCTGAAACTGTGTTTCTAGGCATTTCTGATGATCAGTTATAACTCTTACAATTAAATCTTTGGGAAGGTTATTTTCAATTACAAAATCATCAGTAGCTGTAAACATTTCTGGAGAATTGTTTTCCAACCTATGCTTTCATATCTTAACTTTTTTAGGTAAAATTTACAATTTCATCTTTTAATATAAATGTTACAATTTTTTCCTTGAAGCAATATGTTTAAATAATTGAGTTTTTATAAATATCTGCGAAGTAACAGTTTTGAAAGCCATAAGTCATGATGAAAAAAAATTAACAAAATTGAATTTCTGCTCAGTCAAAAATATAACATCTTTCACTTTCAATAATCGATTTAAACTTCATCCTCTTGAGAGCCACCTTACCTCTGCATGTAGTAATAAGCTTTTGTAATCAGAGTCCATTTCTTTCCAAAGATTTGAAAACAGAAGACTATTAAGCTTTTGATGAAGTTAATGAATTTGGTAATATCTCAAAGCACATCTGACTCTGATGATATTTTTTTTGGCTATGAATGCCTCCTGATGAATCATTCAGTGAGTAAAAGTGATATGCTCATTGTCACCAGCTTTAACTTTTGCACAAATCCAACATTCTTGTCCATCATAACTCCAGTACTATCTATCCAGACCCCAATAGTTTTTCCATTATAAACCTTCATTTGTATAAATTTCATTGACTTTAAGATATATATCTTCTCTTGTGTGCCTTTCCAAAGAGTGACAAAACAATAATTCCTTTGTGCTTCTTTCATAAACATATCTTATAAACATGTAAGATAAACATAGCAGTTGTCAATGTGCTATGTTAGAAATACCAGTAGTTTTATCCACCTGAGTTGCAAACATTGGGCTGCCCTTAAATTTGGTAATAAGTTGCTGGAATTGGTCATTACTAATTTCAGAAGTTGTTTTGGAAAACAAAGGAATAAAAGGATAAAGGAATTTTACAAATTTCATGCCCATACTTTTTCCCTTGAACTATTTCTAACACTTTAGTAAGAAGCAGATAACACAAGATCTATCACATAGGACTTTTTAGTTTTTACAATTAAATAATAAGTTTTGTAAAATGCAAGTAAATACTTTGATAGTAACAAATTCTCAGAACATTATTTTTCTTTATTTGAAGATTGTAAAAGTTGTTCAAAATATTCCTTTGGTTTATTTTAGTATGCTGTATGCTTGTTATTGAATTATGCTGCATGTTTGGTATTAAGATGTCACTTAGTTTGGTTGGTTTCATGCTCTCTGCAGCCAAAATTTCATTACAAATAAAGCAAAGAAATTTTTCCACACCATCATCATTATTAGAAATAAATCTATAAGGCAAAAATGATTCAACGTATTTTCTTTTTCTTGTCAATTTAGGTGTACTACAACCTAGTAGTGAAGACTCTGCTGCATTGTCTTCAGTATTTTACCTCTTCTGTCTAAATTTAGCACTTATTCATAACCCAAAAAGAATTTTTGTTCTAAAATGTAAATAATTATTGCTAATAATTTCTCAAATACATACTGGCTTTAGTTTGTGAAATTACATTTTTTTGTGCTTAATTTAAAAAACTGATGTTCACATTTACACACATATATAGCCATGATTGGGGAAAAATATTATCAAAGGACTTCTTGTCTTTACTTGCTCCAATTAAATAGATATATTTCTGTAAAAGAAGGAGACAAGAACAGTTTTTAAAAAGTCAATCATTCTAACACAATATAATCCAAAGACACACTAATTTGACACTTCCATGCAAGGAATTATGATAGGAAAATATTAAAAGTGTTTATTTTCCATAATTAAACTATTATATTTCTGTAAGAACAGAAAAGTTTGTATGTACAGTAAAAATACTGCAATTCATAACATACCATAATCTCAAATCTGAGCCAAGATGTTTCTGCCAGTGTTTGTTGGTGTTGTGTGGCATTACAGTATGTGCAGTGTGCAAGTTGTGGATTCAGAATCAAGGCTGCAGTGAAGTCACTCAGTGCAACACGGGCAAGCACTGCCAGCAACACCTCGGATTCATCATGCATTTGATTTTGAATTAATTTTTGGTGGTTGTGCCTTTTACTGTTGCCAAATTTTTGTGACCCCCATGGTTACACAGCTCCAAATAGGGTCACAACCCAAGTTTAAGAAGCACTGATTTAACTTATTTGCAGAGTACATCATGTGGAATGCCAGACTGGAAGAATCAAAAGCTAGAATTAAGGTTCTCAGAAGAAACATCAATATCAAACAACAATATCAATATCGAATATCAACAATACTCAATGCTACTCTGATGGCAGAAAGTGAAGAGGAAATATGAAGCCTCTTGCTGAAAGTGAAAAAGAAGAGTATAATAGTTACTTTGAAGCTTAGCATCAAAAAAATCAAATCAAATCAAAATTAAAATCAAGTTTGGCAACCGATTCCATTACTTTCTTAGCAAATAATGGAAGCAGTGTCAGATTTTATATTCTTGGGCTCCAAGATTACTGCAGATGGTGACTGCAGTCATGAAATTAAAAGACACTTCCTCCTTGAAAGGAAAGCTATAGCAAATCTCGACAGCATACTAAAAAGCAGAGACATCTCCTTGCCAACAAAGTTCCGTATAGTCAAACTATGGTTTTTCCAGTAGCAGCGTATGGCTGTGAAAGTTGGACTATAAGGAAAGCTGAGTGCCACAGAATTGATGCTTTTGAATTGTGTTGCTTGGAAGACTTTTGACAGTTTCTTGGAGAGCAAAGAGATTAAATCAATTGATACTTAAAGAAATTAATTCAGGCTGTTCATTGGAAGGTCATATGTTGAACCTTAAGTCTAAATCCTCTGGCCACAAAATAAGAAGATAGGTCTCATTGCAAAACACTCTGATGTTGGAAAAGATTAAAGGCAAAAGGAAAAGGAGATGACAGAGGGTTGATAGTATCATGGAAACAATGCACATGAACTTAAGACTTTGAGAGGCAATAGAAGGACCTGGTATACTATTATCCATGGGGTCACGAAGAATCAGACCCAACTTTACAACAACAGCATAAGTAAATCAAATATATATAGAGTATGTGTATATCTATCTATGTATGTGTGTATATGTACATACATATATGATTCTGCACAAGAGGCAGGTAGCATATTTTGGCGTTAATCCTCTGGAATTGTGATCAGTCATTATGCTGACTAGAGTTCCCAATTCTTTCAAAGTTGTTTGTCTTTGCCATATTGTTACAACTACGTAAAATTTTTCTCCTGGTTCTACTCACTTCACTCTATCAGTTCATTTAAAGTCTTTCCAGGTTTCTTTATAATCATACTTTTCATTTTTTCTTACACTACAATAGTATGCCATTACAGTTATATATCATAATTGTCCAGTCACTTCTCAATTTATGGATATCCTCTCAGATTTCCATTCTTTGCTACCTTCGCTAAGGTATACAGCAAATATACCTTTGCTATATTTTTGTACATCCTTAGTAAGAATTTATTTTGCTTTGATTAATCTCTCCCTTAATCTATCCTTCCTCTAAGTCTCCATTCCTCCTCCCCTTCCTTTCCTATTTTCCTGTTGAGTATTGTATTTTTGTCCCCAACTTTGTGCATGTGCGTGTGTATGTGCGTGTGTGTCTGTTTGCATGTGTTCTTTCCTTCTTTGACATATTCAGAAGAGGGTGAGGTTGAAGAGTAGTAAGCTGCTTCCCCACCCTTTCTTTGTTTACATAGATATCTATTTTGCACTATGATGAGATGATTTCCCCTACAATTGCTTTCCTTTCTTCCCCAGTGTTTTCCTCTTCCACTCTCTACAATCATTTAAGATCATCAAGAAATAACAGTGTTACTGCCAGGCTTTATGTAATTCATCTCCCTCTATGACTCCTGATGATGATAGGGTTCAGAATGGACAGGGGACATCTTCCCATATTTGCATGTTAGTACTTTATCCTTGTGTAGTCTATTATCACTGATGATTCATGTTTATCTTTTTATAAAATTTTTCTTAAATTCTGGGTTTGAAGCTCAAAGTTTCTATGCAGTTTTGGGGTTTTTTTAAAATCAGGAATATTGGAAGTCTTCTGTTTCATTAATATCAATTTTTCAATAAGTATAATGATACTTAATTTTGCCGGGTAAGTTACTCTTTTTCTAGCAATTTGCTCAGTTCTATATGTTCCATTTTTTTTTTCAGTTTATCTTTGTTAGACTTATCCAAAACTGCAAAGAGAACACTGAAATTTCCTGTCATTATTGTAACATTTATATATTTTTGTGATTCAGTTAATATTTCCTTTAATGAATTTGGGTGGTGAGGCATTAGGAGCATATAAGTATAATTTAATATAATTATAATATAATTGGTTGGTTGCCTATGGTTCCTTTCAGAATAACACAGGTTCCATTTTGCCTATCAGAGGTAGCTGGTAGTGCACTTGGGCGTGTACTCTGGAAGACCTGAGTTTAAATCGGATCTCAAAAACTTATTAGCTATGTGACCCTGGGCAAATCACTTAACCTATATTTGCCCTAGCGTCTTTAACTGGAAAATGAGAATAATAACGTCAAATAACTGTCAGGGTTGTTGTAACGACCAAATGAGATAACATCTGTTAAAAAATGCTTGGCACAGTACCTAGCACACAGTAGGTGTTATAGAAATGCTTGTTCCTTCCATTTCCTCTTGCTATTAATACATTTTTATTTTTGAATCTTTGATTTTTCTTTGTTTGATAATATGATTGAAAATCATTTTAAATGATTTTTTGGATTCACCACAGAGTAAATTTTTTAACTGCTCAGTTTTATTTTGTGCCTGTCTCTGTGTTTTTGCTTCTTTTCTTCTAGACTGAATTTCATTTCTCTGTGTTTGCATTCCCAATCTTTTCTCCTTTGTTTCTTTGGTGAGACTTACTTGGCTTATTCCAGTTTTTCTATTCTGCTAATTATTTTTGCTGTGTAAACCATACATTCTGCTCTCTAATTCTCATTTCTCTCATATCCTATTCAGGGATAGCTTGTTTTGCTGTATTTATTCCTAGATTCCTAAACTCAGTTAGTAGATCTGGAAGCCATTTTTCCTTCTGCTTTTAAATTTTTTTTTTCTGTGTCATTATCTGCTTTTGCTTAAAGTATCTTCTCCTCCTCCTCCTCCTTCTTTTTCTTCTGTACCCCCTACTTTTTCCTAATGCTCACTTAAAAAAAGGGAATAGGTCATTTTACTCTTTTTAACATTTTTATTTAATGTTTTGAGTTTCAAGTTCTATCTGTCCCTCCCTGCCTCTGTCCCTTCCTCCTTCCCTGAGACAGTGAGCAATCAGATACAGCTTATACATGTGCAATTATGTAAAACATTTCTAAATGTTCTAAAACAAGAACATTCAAATAAAAGGAAAGACATAAAAGAGTGAAAAGAGCATTCTTCAATCTGTATTCAAACAACATCAGTTCTTTGGCAAAGTATAGTATGCTTCATCATTAGTTCTTTCGGATTGTCTTGTTGAGAATAGCTAACTCATTCATAGTTGTTCATCAAATAATATTGCTGTTACTCTCTACAATGTTCTTCTGGTTCTGTTCAATTTACTATGCACCAGTCCTTTAAGTCTTTCCAGGTTTTTCTGAAATCATCTTGATTTTCATTTCTTATAGTACAATAGTTACAATACAACATATCCATAACTTGTTTAGCCAATCCTCAATTCATGAGCACCCCCTCAATTTCTAATTCTTGACCATCACAAAAAATGCTTCTATAAATATTTTTTGTACAAATAGGTCCTTTCTCTTTTCTTATTTTTTGGATGTCTTTGGGATATAGACTTAGCACTGGAATTGCTGGATCCTCTTTGGACATAGTCAAGATCCAGCCAGAATGGCTGGCTCAGTTCACAATTCCACCAACAGTACCTCATGCTCACTTTCTAACCCCTTTCCCTTCAGTTTCCTCCCACACTGGATAATATATGGTTCATTAGTCTAAGATTCTTCCCCAAATACCTTTGGGGAGCAGAACTTGCCCCAGCTGGATGGACTCTCCCTTAAGCTTTTGTAGTGGCACATAACTTCACACATACAGACAGTGTCCTGCTCCATTTCCCCTATTCCTTAGTACTCTAGCCCAGTGGTACAGAGCATTGCCATGCTGCCATTATTTTTTTTAATATATTATTTATTTTCAGTTCTTAACATTCACTTCCACAAGAATTTGATCAAAATTTTCTCCCTATCTCTCCCCACACTCAACCCAGGACAGCATACACCCCATCCACCTCTTCCTCTAGTTTGTCCTCCCTTCTATTACCCACCCTTCTTCCATCCCCCTTCCCCTCTATTTTCCTGTAGGGCAGAATAGATTTCTATACTCCAATGCCTGTATACCTTAATTTCCAGTTGCATGCTAAAACAATTTTTAACATTCATTCTTAAAGCTTTGAGTTCCATATTCTCTCCCTCCCTCCCCACCTACCCTCATTGAGAAAACAAGCAATTCAGTATAGGTCATACACGCATAACAATGCAAAGCACTTCCAGAATAGTTATGTTGTAAAAGACTAACCACATTTCCCTCTGTCCTATCCTGTCCTTCATTTATTCCATTGTCTCCCTTGACCTGTCGTCCCACAATAGTGTTTGCTTCTAATTATCCTTTTCCCCAATTTTCTGTACCTTCTATTATCTTCCCTCTCCTATCTCCTTCCCCCTTGCCTTCCAGCAGGGTAAAATAGATTTCCATATCCAATTGAATGTGTGCTATTCCCTCCTTAAACCAATGCCATGAGAGTAAGGCTCAATTATTTCTTTCATCTCCCCTCTCTTCCCCTCCATTGTAAAAGTTCTTTCTTTCCTCTTTTATGTGAGGTGATTTGCTACATTCTACATCTCCCTTTCTTTTACTCCTAGTACATTCCATTCAACAGTAAATTTTATTTTTTTTTAGGTATTCTCCCTTCATATTTAGCTCACCCTGTGCCCTCTGTCTATGTGGGTATGTGTGTGTATATACAAACATACACCCATGTACATATACATACCTAGACATATATAATATATACACATACATACTCATGCCCACATATATATTCCCTCTAACTATCCTAATACTGAAAAAGGTCTCATGAGTTACAAATAACATCTTTCCATGTAGGAATGTAAACAGTTCAACTTTAATGAGTTCCTTAAGGCTTCTCTTTCCTGTTTACCTTTTCATGTTTCTCTTGATTCTTGTATTTGAAAGTCAAATTTTTTATTCGGCTCTGATCTTTTCAGCAAGAATGCTTTGAAGTTCTCTATTTCACTGAAATTCCATTTTCCCCCTGAATTACTATACTCAGTTTTGCTGGGTAGGTGATTCTTGGTTTTAATCCTATCTCTTTTGACCTTTGGAATATCATATACCAAGCCCTTCAGTCCCTTAGTGTAGAAGCTGCTAAATCCTGCATTATCCTGATTGTAATCCCACAATACTTGAATTGTTTCTTTCTGGATGCTTGTAATATTTTCTCCTTGACCTGGAAACTCTGAAATTTGGCTGAAATATTCCTAGGAGTTTTCCTTTTTGGGATCTATTTCAGGAGGTGATTGGTGAATTCTTTCTATTCCTATTTTACCCTCTGGTTCTAGAATATCAGGACAGTTTTTCTTGATAATTTCTTGGAAAATGGTTTTCAGGTAGACCAATAATTTCTAAATTATCTCACCTGGATCTATTTTCCTGGTCACTTGTTTTTCCAATGAGATATTTCACATTGTCTTCTATTTTTTCATTATTTTGGTTTTGTTTTGTAATTTCTTGATTTCTCATAAAGTCATTAACTGCCATCTGCTCCCTTCTAATTTTTAAAGAACTATTTTCTTCAATGAGCTTTTGAACTTCCTTTTCCATTTGGCCCATTCTGCTTTTTAAAGCATTCTTTTCCTCATTGGCTTTTTGGACCTCTTTTGCCATTTAGGTTAGTCTATCTTTAAAGGTGTTATTTTCTTCAGCATTTTTTTTGGATCTCCTTTAGTAAGCTATTGACCCAGCTTACTCCTAGAGTAAGCTGTTGTAAACTTTTCATGATTTTCTTGCATTGGTCTCATTTCTCTTCCCAGTTTTTCCTCCAGCTCTCTTACTTGATTTTTAAAATCCTTTTTGAGCCTCTCCATGACCTGAAACCATTGCATTTTTTTTTTTTTGAGGTTTTGGATGTAGAAGCCTTGATTTTGATTTTCTCTTGATTTCCTCTGATGGCATGTTTTGTTCTTCCTCATCCGAAAGAATGGAAGAAAATACCTTTTTACCAAGAAAATAACCTTCTATAGTCTTATTTTTTCCCCCTTTTTTGGCATTTTCCCAGCTAGTAACTTGGCTTTTGATTCTTTGTCAAGTGGAGGGTATAATCTAGGGATCTGTAAGTTTTCAATTTCTTCAAGGTAGCACGATCAAGGGAAAGGAGTTTAATTCTCTCTTGGCCTGTGCTTTTGTCTATGAGCAACCACAAGCACTCTGTTCTGCCCAGGATATGCAAATAGGGTTTCTTCTCCACCATTACCATCAGCTCCACTACATCAGAGTTCCTTTTCACCCCAGGACCACCACTCAGAGCTAAGACCTAGATCAGCCACTTGATTCCCCCAGGGTCTTTAGGCTTGAGGGCTCCAAAAATGGACATTGCTGCTGCAGTGACTTCCTCCAACCTGGAACTGAAGCTTGGGCCAGACCCATGCCCCGCCCCCTCCCCAGATGAAAGAGCTTTCTCACTGACCTTTGAAGCTGTCTTTGGCATTTGTGGGTTGAGAAATCTGGGAACCACAGCTGCTGCCCATGATTCCATGTCTTGAAACCTGCTCCAGTCCTATTCATGCTGTACCACATGGCCAAGGCTGGGCTGCACTCTGCTCTAAGCCGGGTGCAACAGATCTTTCCTGTCAGCCTTCCAGGCTGTCTTGGGCTAGAAATCTCTTTCTGTCATTTTGTGGCTTCTCCTGCTCTAGAATTTCTTTAGTCATTTTTTACAGGTATTTTATGGGCTATGGGGATAGAGCTAGAGCTGATCCGTCCTTCTACTCCTCCATCTTGGCTCTGCCCCCCCACCCCATGCTGCTATTTTTTCAACCTAGACAAATTCCTGCCATTTGGAGTTTGGATCTCTGTGGCACTGACTAGAAGGAGGTTCAGGAGGTAGAGTGGAGAATCAAATAATCCCAGATACATGTCCTGTCCCATTCCTTCAATTCCTTTTCTCTTTGGAGTCTGGATTTCATTACATTTCAAAGGTGGGGAATTCAATAAGGGTATGGAACTACATTCTTTTGTAAGCCTATGGGTCAGGTCAGTTTGTGCAGCCTTAATTCTGAGAATGATGGGAGAGTGGCAAATGGGATGTTAAGGAAGTGTGAATGAGGCATTACTTTATGAATTTTTTACCTTCTTTGGGTTTTTGGTATCTTAGACCATCTGTGATGAATATTTCTGTTGTGAGTAAGATTGAAAGCTCATCAGGATCAGAGAAAACATCTAGTCCTCCATCTTTGTCATATGACCCAGCTCACATTCTCTTCATTTTTAAAATATTTGTTGTTACTCTTAGTTTGCTTCTGTAACATTGTACTCTAAGCTCTTTATTCTAGTAGAGTGGGGGTTACTGCATTATGTATGATGCTGACTGTGGTGTCCTAGCACTTGAATTCTTTCTCTTTGACTGCTTGTAGTATTTTTATTTTTATTATCCCAGTTCCACAAAACTCCATACTTTCCTTTTAATTTATGCAGATCCCATCCTCATTGCCATAATGTATCAGTAAGCACCCCAACATACACAGGGTGGGGCCTGCTACCACAGGTTCTTTGATCTGCTTCTCTAAAAGGAAAGGCAACTTTTGAGGGATTAATAATTACTTTAATCAAGTCCATGTATCATTCAGTTAGTTCAGGGAAGAAAGTCAGCACCCTGAACTTCAGAGAAAATACAGAGAAATCAAAGATCAACAGACATGGCTTCCTCTATCTGACCATAATCAGTACATTCACTACAATTCAACAGACAGGTCCACCTAACCATAGTTACCAGAGAGGGAAGCACTGACATCTGGGTTTTCAAAGCAAAGTGGTGGGGTGAGGGGGTTCCTTAGTGGCTTTCCAGAGTCTTCTTCTGGTCAAACAAACACTTTAGTCAGTAAGTCCCAAAGTAAAACCTCACCCTCAGAGTATTTATACACTTTTCAGAGTCAGAGGGTATGACCCTCTACCCAGTGCCTCAATAGAAAAAAAAAAACAAAAGGTACTTGGAACCCTCCTACAAAACAACTCCCTAATCAAGTTTCCCTCAGTGAGCAGGCCCATCAATATGTGGGGAAGATCTTCTTTAATTACATTATTCAATCGGAGGTACTTTTAATAAAACAAAAATAGCAAGAGATTATACTTTCCTTGGCCTTGGTGGGGGCGGGGGGGAATATCAAGTGATGTATTATTCTAGGATATTAGGGACAGCTCAGATTTGGGACCCACAAGATTTCAGTGCTCCAGAGTAAAGCTTTATTGTTCCTTTCTATTCTGAGTACTGCAAATCCCTGACCTACATTTGGGTGTGAGAAACAGTATACTGCTGCTAGCCTCAGCCTCTGTCAGTCAGTTGGGAAGCTCTTTCCTTTAGTCTAGGATTCTTGCCATGATTATTTGTCCACAGACTTCAGACTGGTCTAGATTCTAGAAACCAACCCTGCTCCTGGTATCTGTACCACACTGCAGCTCCTTGTTTCTGAAGTTGATTCCCTTCCCACACGACACAGTCCATCCTGAATCCATGACACAGAATTAGGTTGTTATTGTTCTGTCATTTCTGCCATGTTGTACTCTTTGTGACCCCATTTGGGGTTTTCTTGGCAAAGATACCAGAGTGGTTTGCCATTTCTTTCACTAACTCATTTTACAAATGAGGCAATTGAGACAAACAGGGTTAAGTGACTTGCCCACGGTCACATAGCTAGTAAACAAGGCCAGATTTGAACTCAAGTTTTCCTGACTCCAGGCCTGGCACTCTATCCCTTGTGCCACTTTGCTGCCCAACAGAATCAGGCAGTGAATACCAAAGTTGCTAGTTGTTACCTGTTTCTGCAACTTACATGTGATATCTCAGTATCAGTCTAGGATCTCATTTTGCTTTGTGGCACTTGCCCTGGACACTGGAGTGGTCCATCTAGGCTCCCAACTTCTGGCCTGCCCTGTCCCCAGTGCCCTCAGACCTCTTTCTCTCCCTATGCCAACTTGGGCTGCAAAATTACTCACTTTGACTTTTTCAAGATCTTTGTGGCAAAGTCCTTAAAAAAAATCATAGTGAGTTATTGTCCAGCCACTGGGCTCAGGGCCTCCCACTAACCTTTGGCCTCTAACAGACTGAATTCCATTTGAAAGCCCTTTCCAGTCATTCTGGAGCTGCTTTGAGCCACATTTTACACCTAATTCCAGCTTTTCTATTTCAGGATTCCAGCAACCTTTTCCACCTCCCTGTGCTGGGTGGAAGAGTTTACAAGTGAGTCTCCTTTTTTTGAGCTTGTGCACTTTTAAGCTTTAATGGGGTATTTGCAGGAAATCTGGGTTCTTCTAGGTCCTATAATACTATCATTTTAATCCTGAACTCAACATCTTTCCCCAAACCCAACATCCTTTCCTCTTCTCAGCGTCCCTATCTTTGTCAAGAGCTCCACCATTCTTTTGGTCACCTAAGTTAACAACCTTAAAATTATCCTGGACTCTTCATTCCCAAAATGGAAAATCATAGAAAAAATCCAGAACTTTCAGGACAAAGAAAAAATATTATAAGAAGTAGGAAAGAATTCAAGTATTAGGATTCCACAATCAGAATTATACATGATTTAGCAGCCACTCCTATAATATAGAGCTTGGAATACAGTGTTCCAGAAGCAAACTATAGAGGCTGATGTCAAGAATAACTTATCAAGTATTTGAAAATGAAAGTAATGTGAGCTAGATTGTATAACAAAGATGGAAGATTAGACATTTTCTCTGATCCTGATGTCTTGAAAAGAATGGAAAGAGAGAAGAGAATTACACAGTGGGTGGGCAGAGTGAAAGAAAAGCTTGGGAAAATTATCTCAAATTAGGGTATGCAATTAAAAGTCTGTTTCAAATAAGGAAGAAGGAACGAGAGGAACAGCTAACACTCATACTCCATTCCCATGTGAACTAGTCAAAGGAGGGAAGAATGTATATACAGTTGAGTAGAGAAATGCAACAGGGAAAGAAGTGGGAAAGGGGAGGAAGAAGGAGGAATTTGAGGAATAGTATACTAAGGGAGGTATTTAGTCTTAGGCAAGACATACTAAGGACATACAAAAATATTTATAGCACTTTTCTAGGAGGCAAAGAATTTGATTCTCAGAGTGTGTCCATCAATTTGGGAATGGCAGATTATGGTATAAAAATGTAGTGTAATATTATTGTGTTGTAAAAAAATGATAGTTTCACAGAAACCGCTGAAGACTTATCTGAACTGATGCAAAATGAAGCAAGCAAAAGTGGAAAAACTTTTCTGACAACAATATTGTAAAGACGAACAACTTTAGAAGACTTAAGAACTCTAATAAGTCAGTCACAATTCCAGGAGTATTGATGAAATATGCAATCTATCACTTGACGTAGACATATATTCTTATATATATATTATTTGATTTATACATGTGTAATTTAATATACATTATATCTTAAAAATCTCACTGCATTCTTTCACATCTTTCTATGTGTGTGAGTAAATACATGTGAGTAAATACATATACATAATATATATGTGCATCTATATTAATATATATGTATATCTATGTATATACATATATATTGTTGTCTAGTGAGGTAATAGCTGCTTCTGTATCCAAGGAAGGCACTATTACTCTTCTATTTTTTCTCTGACCCTTACAAGATGATTTCAATCAGATACTTCCTTTTTAGCATTTCTTCACTTCTCTCTCTCTGTATCTCTCTGAGGTAATAGCTGCTTCTGTATCCAAGGAAGGCACTATTACTCTTCTATTTTTTCTCTGACCCTTACAAGATGATTTCAATCAGATACTTCCTTTTTAGCATTTCTTCACTTCTCTCTCTCTGTATCTCTCTCCACGCACACATATATGTATTTCTGTGTGTACATATGTATGTGTATATGTGTGTTTGTACACACACACACTCACATACTTGGTGGTATTTGAACTCTTTCTTTCCGAATGTTTGCATGGAGAATTGAAGTATATTTAGAGACTTGAGGGAGAAACTTTTTTTCAAGCAAAATTTTATTTTTTTCAATTAGCAAAAATCCTTCCAATTGTGAATGAATGAAAAATGAAACTCCCATTACAAAATTGGCCATGTCCAGATACACATACATACATACATATTCCTATACATATATAGGAATATATGTACATATATATTCCTATATATGCCTTGAACATACATGCCTTTCTTTAAATATACACACATATATATGTGTATATGTGCACATATATAGAGAGATGCACATCTCTATACATACAGGAATGAGAGATGGAAAGAAGGAAGGAAGGAAAGAAGGAAGGAAGGAAAGAAAGAATTATATAGGGTCAATTTGAACTGAGATGATTTTAGCTCTGTAAAAATCAATGCTTTTCTCTCTCATCTCTAACTATACTTCCATTCCAGTGCAACTATCCAGAAAGAGTTCATCTACTTGCAAGCCACAATCAGGATCACATAAGATTTGGCAGCTAACACTACAGATAAAATGAGATTTTACAATGTAGCATTCCAGAAGACAAAAGGCTTACAAACTAAAAATTACTTACTGGGCAAAGCTGAGAATTACATTTACAATTTTTTTAAAAAGGACTTTTTCATTTTACTGCAGGGGGAGTTCGAATGAAGAGTGAGTGTCACACAGAAACAGCTTGTAACAAAACTATATTGCTGTTCAAAAAGGAAGGAGGCCAGATGCCAGAAGTGACAATTTGACTGTGCGACCTCTATGCCCACAGTACTACATTAAGGAGAGAAAGGACAAGAGAGGGATAGCTACACTCCAGTTGAAGGCCCAGAGTCTCTCAAAGTTCTATGAAGTTTTAAGCAAATACCAACAGGAAACTGCCCTGTTATATCCTGTTCAGTAAAATGAGGGTATTTTTAAAATTGCCTAATGGGGCATAAGGAATGAAGAACAGGGAATTTAACTCTAATAGTACCAATCCAGCAAGAGGCTGGAAGTAGGAATAATGTCCAATCTCTAGGCTGATAAGCATTGGCATACATGCATTCTGTACAAAACTACTATAAATTTATGCCCATGTTATTTTACTTATTCAGTGCCATGCCAGTCAAGGTGCCAAAAATATTTTACACAACTAGAAAAAAGTAATAACAAAATTCATTTGGAAGAAAAGATCAAGAATATCAAGAAAATCAAAGAAAAAAAGTGAAGGAAGGTGGCCTAGAAGTACCAGATTTTAAACTTTATTACAAAGTAGTAATCATCAAATCAGTCTTGTATTGGCTAAAAAATGGAGTGGTGGTGGGATGAATCAAGTAATAGTAGTAAATGACTATAGTCATCTAGTGTTTGATAAACCCCAAAACCAAGCTTTTGGGGTAAGAAGTTCCCATTTGACAAAAATTGTTGGGAAAACTGGAAAGCAGTACTGCAGAAATAAGACATAGACCATATACCAAGATAGGGTCAAAATGGATAAATGCTTTAAACATAAAGGGTGATATAAATCAATTAGGGCAGCATGGTGAAGTGAATCTGTCAGATCTATGGATAAGGGCAGAGTTTAAAACTAAACGAGAGAAAGAGCATCACAGGAAGTAAAATGCTTACCTTTGATTTCACGAAACTAAAAGCCTTTGTACAAACAAAACTATTGCAGCCAAAGTTAGAAGGAAAACAGCAAACTGGGGGAAAAATGTATAAGTTTTTTTCATAAAGGTTTCATTTTCCAAATATATAGGAAACTGAGCTAAATTTATAAAAATAGGAGCCATTCCCTAGTTGATAAATAGCCGAAGGATATGAACAGGCAGTTTCAGAAGAAGAAATCAAAGTTACGAATAGTCACATGAAAAAATACTCTAAATCAGGGGTAGCTAGTTGGCTCAGTGAATATAGCACTGGTCATGGAGTCAGTAGGACCTGAGTTCAAGTTCAGCTTCAGACCCTTGACAGTTACTAGCTGTGTGACCTTGGACAAGTCACTTAATCCTAACTGCCTTGCCTTCCCCACCCTCAAAAAATTTTTTTAAATGCTCTCAGTCATTACTCATTAGAGAAATGCATATTAAAGCAACTCTAAGATATAACCTCACACCTATCAGATTGGCTAACATGACAGAAAAAGGAAATGACAAATGCTGGAGTGGATGTGGAAAAATTAGGACACTAATGCACTGTTGGTGGAATAGCAAACTTGTACAACCAATCTGGAGAACAATTTGGAACTATGCTCAAAGAGCTATACTGCTCTGCATACCCTTTGACCTAACAATACCATCACTAGGTCTGTATCCCAAAGAGATGAAAGAAAAGGGGAAGGGATTTATTTGTACGGAAATATTTATATCAGTTTTTTTTGTGGTGGCAAAGAATTGGAAATTGGAGGGATGCCCATCAGTTGGAGAATGATTGAACAAGTTGTTGCATATGATTGTGATGTGGTATAGTACTGTGCTATTAAAAAAAATAATGAGCAGGTAGATTTTAGAAAAACCTCAAAAGGCTTCCATGAACTGATGCAAAGTGAAGTGAACAGAATCAGAAGAACAAATTACACAGTAACAGCAATATTATAAGTTTGATCAACTGCAAAGACTTAGCCTCTCTGATCAAGACAATGATCCAAGACAGTTCCAAAGGTCCATGATAAAAAATGCTATCCACCTCCAGAGAAAGAACTAATGAACTCTGAATGTAGATTGATATATACTTCTTTTATTTTCTTTATTTTCCTTGGGTTTTTTCTTTGGTCTGTGTTTTCTTTTACAATATGGCTATTATGGTAATATGTTTTGCATGACTTAACATGTATAATTGATATTAAATTTCTTGCCTTCTTGCAAGAAGGAAGGAGAGAATTAGTAACTCCATTTAAAAAATAAATCAAAAAAATTTATGTGTAATTTGGAAGTATATAATTAAATAAAAATAAATTGAAATAAATCAATTTCCATTTTCTATAGGAATCCTTTCCCAGCTTCTCTTAATTCTAGCATATTTCTTCTTTTGATACTTTCCTATTTATCCTATATATAGCTTATTTGTATATATTTTTTGCATATTGTCTCCCCCTATTAAATTGAGTGCTCCTTGAGGGCAGGGATGGCTTTTCTTAGTATTCCTATCACAGTATCTGCTACATAGTAGGAAGATAATAAATCCTTAGTGACTGTCTGAAAATATATAAAATATTTAGGAGTCTCTTTGCCAAGATACTCACATAAAATGTATGAATAAAATATAAGATATTATTTATAGAAGTATAGATATCTAAATAAGTAGAAAGGTATTCATTGCTCCTTTGGGGAGAATTTCACTATAATAAAATAGCAATTCCACCTAAATTCATATATTCAGTTCTATATTAATCTAACTACAAAAGGATTATTTTAGAGATCTGGAAAAAATAATAAAATTTATCCAATGGATCAAAGGTCAAGAATCTTAAGGGTAATAATGCAAAAAGGGGAATAAAGGGGGTCTTACAATACCAATATTCAAACTTCACTAGAAAACAATTTGGTACTAGCTAAAATTAAATGAAAAAAATAATTAGAAGAACAAATTCAGTACACAACATAACGGAAGCAAACGGATCTAGTAGTCGAGTGTTTAATAAACCCCCAAACCCCAATTATTTGGATAACTATGCATTATTTGACAACCATTGCTGGGAAAAGTAGAAAGTAGTCTGGAAGAAAATGGTTTTAGAACAAAATCTCACACTAAAAATATGCCACAAGTGGTTATAGCTCTCTATATAAAGGTAACTTAAATCTACACATTCTTGTCATCCTTCATTCTCAAAGAGGACCAATGAATCAAGAAGGCTGATGTCTTGACACGCAAGTAAACTGGATTTATACGAGGCAGGGCTGTGCAAAGTCATCAGCCTCACTCTCTCCTCCAGGGTCCAGTGGCAAGACATAGGTAGGGACAACTAGAGATGACCCCACATGCAGTAGGAAACCTTGTGCTTTTTAAGCTTGAGGTCTTTCCCAGGTCTCAGTTGGTCTGAGGCAACAACCATTCAGTGATTTAAAGCTAGATAAGAACTGAGACAAAAGATAGCCTAGTTTGTCTACTCAAAAGAATCAGTCTGGGAGGGGAAGATCAGGATTTCTGGCCAGAACAGAAACAATTCACTCTGAGTTATCAAAACTCAAACAATGAAACCTACACTTATGAATACATGGACCTACGTGAATGGGACAGATGACCAACATATTGAAAAGTAACACATCGTGCAAGCAAAGTAGAAAATATTTGCAACTATAGATTGATGAAGGTACCTGACTGACAAAGAATAAAAATCATCAGGGATAAAATGCTTTAACTGTTGTTCGTTAAATTCAGAATTAAAAAAAAAATACCTCAAATATTGATAGGAAGGGACCAGGTGACAATTTTAAATTCCAGAGGATTATTTATTTAGTTTTTTTGTTAAATGGGAGAATGACCCATTCAAAACTAAGCTTTAGGAATATCACTTGGATAAGTTAGTTATCTGAAAGATGGATAGGGGAAAAAATTGAAGCAAGGAGACAAATTAGCCAACTTTTCACATAAGATAGGTAATGAAAGACGAAATTAAGGTAATAGTTGTGTGAGTGAAAATAAGAAGAAAAGTGTGGGAAAAGTTATGGAGATTATAATATAGACCACAGTAAATTCTAAGAAATAAAAAAAAATGTATATCAAGAACAGCAAGAAAAAATTAGAAAAGAATGGAATTTTGTAACTTTTACAATTGTAGGTAGTGGAAGAATTCATGCCTAAGGCAGCAGAGATTATAAAAGACAAAATAGATAAATTATATAAACTTTAGAAGTTTGTGCTAGCAATACTGATGCTGAAAGGATTAGAAGAAAAGAAACAGATTTGGAAAATGATTAAATAATGTTGCTCAAAGTCTGACATCCAAAATCTATGGGAAATTGACACAAATCTAAAAGATTATCAGCTTCTCCCCAATATATGAGTGAAATAGGAATATGAACATATTTCAAAAGAAGAAATACAAACTATCAACAGTCATTCTGAAAATTATTCAAAATGACCATACATATAATTGAAGCAAGAAAACCAGGGCTTTCCCCTTGGTTTGGAAATTTAGAAGACATTGACAGCACTTTTAATCATTCAGCAATCAAAAAGTACTAAGAACCTACTATGAACCCAGCACTCTGCTAGGCTGTGGGGATACAGGCACAAAGAATGCAATGACTACTACTAATAATTTGCTTACACTTTAATGAGGGGTACAATACATGCACGCAAAAATATATTCTGCTTCAGCCAAAGTAAAAAAAAAAAAGCAAATGTAGCAATTCTGATCTCAGGCAAAACAAAAGCCAAAATAGATCTAATTAAAAGAGATGAAGAATGAAACTACATCCTGCTAAAAGGTATCATAAATAATGAAATAATATCATTACTAAACATATATGTACCAAGTGGTATAGCATCCAAATTGTTAGAGAAGCAGTAAGGAGTTACAGGAAGAAATAGACAAGAAGACCATACTAGTAGGGGACTTCAGTCTCCCCCTCTTAGAACTAGATAAATCTTACCACAAAATAAACAAGAAAGAAGTTAAGGAGATGAATAGAATTTTAAAAAAGTTACATATGGTAGACCACTGGAGAAAACTTAATGGGGATAGAAAGGAATATACCTTTTTCTCAGCGGTACATGGCACACCTACACAAAAACTGACCATGGCATAAAAACTTCACAATCCAATGCAGAAAGGCATAAATAGTAAATACATCCTTTTCAGATCATGATGTAATAAAAATTACATGTAATAAAGGGACATAGATAGATAGACTAAAAGTTGGAAACTAAATAATCTAATTCTAAACAATGAGTGGGTCAAACAACAAATCAAAGAAACAATAACTTCATCCAAGAGAATGACATTGAGACAACATACCAAAACTTATTGAATGTAGTGAAAGTGGTTTTTAGGGGGAAGTTTTACAACTCTAAATGTTTACATGAATAAAATAGAAAAAGAGGAGGTCAATGAATTGGGCATACAACTAAAAATGCTAGAAAAAGAACAAATTAAAAATCTCCAATTAAATACTAAATTAAAAATTCTGAAAACCAAAGAGGAGATTAACAAAATTGAAATTAAGAAAACTACTGAACTAATAAAACTAAGAGCTGGTTTTATAAAAAAAAACCCCAATAAAACAGATAAAACTTTGTTTAATTTGATTTTAAAAAAAGAAGAAAACCAAATAACCAGTACCAAACATGAAAAGGGTGAATTCACCACCATGAAAAAGCAATTAAAATAATAATTATGAAATATTTTGTCCAACTATATGCTCATAAATTTGGCCATCTTAGTGAAATGGATAAATTTTTACAAACACATAAGTGGCCCAGATTATGGAAGAGGAAATAAAATGCTTCAATAACCCCATTTCAGAAAAAGAAATTGAACAAAACCACCAATGAAAAAGAAAAAATCTTCAGGGCCAGATGGATGTACACGTGAATTCTACCAAACATTTGACGAACAATTAATTCTAATACTATATAGACTATTTGGGAAAATAGACAAAGAAGGAGTACTACCGAAGTCTTTTTATGATACAAATACAGTCCTGATACCTCAACCGGGAAGAGTCAAAACAGAAAAAGAAAATGGTAGACCAATTTCCCTAATGAATATAGATGCAAAAGTGTTAAATAAAATATTAGCAAAAAGATTACAGCGACTTACCATGAGAATGGTAAGTATACTATGACCAGGTAGGACTTACACCAGGAAAGTGGGGATGGAGGAAGATGGAGGATATAGCAGCATTGCCCAACTGGAATTGATCATTATTACTACTCACAGATTGTTGTGCCTCCTTTTTTCTCAGAGGCCCAGTGACATCAGGAAGGTGATGCCTTGACTTGCAAGTGAATTCGATATAAGTGAAACAGGGCTTGCAAAGTTAGCAGCCTTACTTTCTCCTCACCAGTCACTGGAATGTGGTGGCAAGACATAGGTCAGGACTTGGACCTAAAGGGTCACCTATGGCCTTGGCAGTTTCCCCGCCCGTGTAAATTTTGCCTCATATTTTAGAGAAAAAAATTGAGATTTTTCACCATCCTCTTTCTCATTCAGATTATTCAGATGACTTCTGCTTCTATCTTCTTTAACTGTCTCAGATGATAAAGAAGGCTTTCTCCTTACCAAGGCTAACTCCTCTACCTGTTCAAGCAATTCCATTCTATCCTGTCTCCTCCAACATCTTGCTCCCTTTGCTATTCCCCCCTCTTATTTATTTTTACCTTTCCCTTTCTACTGGCTCATTTCTTACTGCCTACAAACATGCCCCATGTTTCCCCCTTCTCAAAAAAACCAAACAAACTCATTTGATCCTTCATCCACAGTAACTGTAATTCAATATCGCTTCTGTCTTTTATAGCTGAACTCTTCAAAAAGGCCCTTCACAATAGGTGCCTCCATTTTCTCTTCTCTCACTTTCTTCTGAACCTCTTACAATATGGCTTCTGACATCATTCCACCAGCACTGCTCTCTCAAAGTTTACCAGTGATCTCTTAATTGCCTGATCCAATGGCCTTTTTTCAATCCTCCTTCTCCTTGATCTCTCTGCAGTTTTTGAGACTGAGGATCATCCTCTCCTCTTTTCTCTAGATTTTTGGAACACTATATTCTTCTGATTTTCCTCCTTCCTGACAGCTTCTTTTCATTCTCCTTTGCTGGATCCTCCTCCAGATCATGTCCTCTATCCATAGGTGTCCCTCAGGGTTCTTATCCTCGCTCCTTTTCTCTTCTCCTGTACCACTTCACTTGGAGATCTCATCAGTTCCCATGGATTAAATTACCACCTCTATGTTTGATTCTCAAGTCTACCTATTCTGTATCAACCTCTTCTCTGACTTTCTTTCATTTCCCATTGCTTTTCAGACATCTCAAAATGGATGTCCAAGTAGACATTAACTAAATATGTCCAAAACACTCATTATCTCCCCTCCACCCCCTTCCTTGTAATTGTAGAGGGCAACACCATCTCTTTGACCCTCAGGCTCACATCCAAAGAGTTAATGACTTCTATATCTCATATTCTCTATATATCCAAGCTATTGCCAAGGCTTATCCATTTCAGTTCTTCAACATTTCTCACATACATTCCCTTCTCTCCTTTGATACTACTATCACTGTAGCACAGGCTATCACTTCACACTTGGATAATTCCAATAGCCTGCTGGTGGATCTGCCACCAAAGACTTGTGACTTATAAAAACTTCAAGAGACATAGTTTTGGGTAATTATTTTATTAATCATGCTAGCAATAATTGCTCAGGGGCATTCTTGAACGTCATAGATCTCTCATGCAATCCACTCAGTGTTTATGACCTTGGAAGAGTGGATGTACCTGAGGGTGACAATCAAATCTGATTGGTTAACAATCAATGTGAAGAATGAATATTACAACGAGAGATGGATCTATTCTAATGAGGGGCTGGGACATGTGACTCCGATCATTCAGTGTTGGACACAGAACCATAGATTAAGTTCTTTGTAAGGTTCTTTCGTTGGGTGAGTCAACACTTCTAAGATTTCATCTCATCATCAGCCCTTCTCTTCAGAGAACTAAGCTTTGACCTAATCTCTAAATGAAGATGAGAAAAAAATCACTGGTCTCCCTAATATTTGGTTATTTAATAATCATTTCTCTCAGACTCGAAGTCTTTCCCAAATCCAATTCATCCATTCAAACATCAAAGTGTTTTCCTAAAGCACTGTTTTGACCAAGTCTGTTCCTTCCTCAAGAAACACTAGTGGCTACTGATAGCAGTCAGGATCAAATAAAAAAATGCCTTGCATAACCTACCCATTCTTACCTTTCCAGACTTCTTATGCCATGCTCCTTGCCATGTACTCTTTGATCCAGTGATACTGGCCTCCTGGCTCTTCCAAAAATAAGGCGCATCTCTTGGCTAAGGGCATTTTCTCTGGCTATCCTCCATGCCTAGAATGTTCTCCCTCTTCAAAACTACCTACTGACTTTCCTGGTTTCCTTTAAATCTCAACCAAAATCCCATCTTTTACAGGAAGACTTTCCTAATTCTCTTAACTCCTAACGCCTTTCCTTTGTTAATTATTTCCTATTTTTTCTTTATATGTTTGCATGTTGTGTTCCCTATTAGACTGTAAATTCCCTGAGGGCAGGGATTGTCATTTTCCTCTTTTTGTCCCCTTTTTTAAGTCCTCCAGGACTTAGCCTAGTGTCTGATATACATTAAGTGCTTAACAAATGATTATTGATTGATTGTAGCTGGCTCCAAATGAGGGACTCAGGAACTCTTTACCTCTCAAAATAATCAGGCTGCCTCCAAAGAAGGAAACATCTATCTCAGGATTGCTGCTTGAATAGCTTTATGCAGGGAATGAGAAACAATTGAGAAGAGGTAGCCAGGGTCTGAGGCTTAAACTAAGAACCAGGTAGTCAGCGAGAGTCCTGCTACGTGCTTCCATAGGTTCTCGAGGTTGTAGGGGTGTGGCCAAAGTACATCTAGCAGAAGGGAAAAAGAATCTCTCTCCTTTCTCTTCACCAGAATTTGTTGTATAGGATTATATATTTAGAGTCATAAGCCTTCCTGTTACAGATGAGGAAAATGAGGCTAAAAGAGCTGAAGTGATTAGCACAACTATGAAGTGGCAGAACTGGGATTAGAACCTATGTCCTGTTTCCAAATTCTGCATATTTTTTTTTCAGTTTTCCCATGGTGACAACTGTACAGGACAGATCTAGAGCAGAAATTCCCTCTCCCTGTAACTGACTAGGTTCTTCCCGACTCAATGGTCATTTTTTTTTTTTTTAAACAAGGACCCTCTGCAGCCCCAAAAAACCAAAAAAATTAACTGGCGTCCTAAAGCTATGAAGTATCTCAGTTCTGTGTCGAATGGGGGTCTCAGGCAGGAGGCAGAGGAGTCCAAGTCGGCAGCATAATGCTCCAATGGGGTATGTTTTATCCGGAGAAGTTCAGGGGACCCCTTCCTTAAAGGAGTAACAAATATATATCACATATAAATATATGTGTGTGTATGAACATGTGTATACACAATACATAAGTCATAACGTATACTCACATATGCATATATATACATATGCATATATATGTTTACGTCCTCAACCTCTAAAACAATTTGAAGGAGTCTTCATTAGCAAATTAAAATGAATGAAATACTGATCAGTTTCCTCGTGCTGAAAACGGATCTCTCAGCTCTTAACCCCAAGAACCTGTAATTCTGATCTGTTACCACCACAGGTAAACTTGTGAAAGCACCAAGAGTAGTTTCTCCCCACCCGCCCTTTCTTTCTCCCAGGACTACAATTCCCGTCAGCCTTTGTGACTCCCTTCTCTGGTCCCTGCCCACACCCCTTTTTGGCGCACAGCTTGCTGGGAGGGACTAAGTAAAGGGGCGGAGCAAGCCCAATGGGTGCTGGCTCTAGAGGAGGAGGAAGAAGAGGGGGAGGAGGAAAGCGACCAGAAGGTGGAGGTGAACTCCAGGCCAGGCCTCATTCATTGCTTCTGCCCGCTGGGTCGGGGGCCTTGCGTTCCGAGAACCATGGAGGCGCTGATTCCAGTTATCAACAAGCTCCAGGACGTTTTTAACACCGTGGGCGCCGACATCATCCAGCTGCCGCAGATCGTCGTAGTTGGAACCCAGGTGAATGCTGGGGCCTGAGCTAGCTGGGCCGCCCCACCAAGCCCGGCCGGGCCGCCCCACCAAGCCCGGCTAGGCCTCCCCTGGGCCTCAGGGCAGGGCTGGGCTAGGCGGGGCAGGGTGGGGTTGGGTGGAGCTGGAGGGCCCGGCCTTCTGCACCCGCAGCTACTCTTTCGTCCGGTTGTTTGGGCCTCACTGGGGACTGGGAGGGATCCTGGTGGGCGGAGTCGCCTCGGCTGGGGCGCGGCGCCGGTCTGGGGCGCTGCGGAGGTGTGGAGGAGGCGGGGAAGGTGCCCTGGGGAGGGCCCTCGGCTTCCAAGGGCAGCTGAGGGACACGCGGGGTGCGTGGAAGGGGAAGCCGCCCGGGAGCTCGGGGTCGGTGCCTGAGTTTGCCCGGTGGTGTCGGTGCTTGCTTTGCCTTTTCTCACCTCTGCTCACCTCTCGCGCTTACCCTGGGCCGCAGAGCGAATTTTGGATCAGTGCAGCAGCATGGGAGAGGGCTTTAGGTTTCATCCGAGCTTCACCTTCCGGGATTCTTGAAAAGCTTAGCGATTACGCGCACGCGCACAGGGCACCATCCCCCGTCCCCACCCGCCCACACCGTAGCACTCCCCCCATTACCCACCTCCTGGTGCTGGCGAGGATCACCCGGGTTCACCTCTGTAGGGCGTGGTTTTTACCTTCTTTGACAAAACACTTCACTGCCATAAATGTTCTTCCCACCGTGAAACTGGGCCGATCTACACCGGCCTGCTTACAGAATTGTGGAAGCAAATGCTTTAAAGCGTTGAAAGTCCTATTCCCTAATTTGCGTTAGTGAATTATGGAGAGTGGAAAGATGTGAAGGGCTCTGTTTTGTTTTGCTCTGTTTTTCACTAGTACGTTCCTGGAATAGGGGATGAAGTAGAATCATATGTTGGTTTTTGTTGCAAACTGAAGATCTGAGAAGTTATCTACATGTTTTCGTTTCCTAATAACAGTTCATGAGAGTGTATAGTATATATGTGTGTATTTATTTATGGAGTATATATAGTGTTAACCTGAAACTAGGTTAGAGAAAAAGCAACAGGCTAAATGTATACATTTTATGATTTAGTTAAGTAAACAATTTCCTATTAAAGAAAACCGTAACATAATGCATTATGGAGCCAGAAAATGTTCTGGCTACCCAGTACAGAAATCTTCTCGCTTATATACATTTTGCCTTGTGAGAAAGGAGTTCTTTTAGATAAACACATTGTAAACAAAGTGGGGTCAATTGGGTTTTATGATCCCAGCCTATGGGCATCTTCCTTCCATAGCATGCCTTTGTGACTTAAAACAAAGTCCCATCACCCAGACATCCTGTCCCAAACAGGCCATGGAAGTTGTTTATTCACAACCCAAGGTGTCTGTGTTTTTCTCCCATCACTAGGATGTTAGAAGAAGGGTCTGGTAAGGAAGTCCCATTTGCTTGACAAAAGGCATCCTCTAAACAAAGGAGACTGTTAGGTCCAGGCGTTTCTTAATTCGAACTTTGGCCCTTATTAAAGTCTAAAATTTATATTTAATATTATCAATAGGGAGTAATTTTGGTTTTCTGCCATTTTCATGAAGTGATTTGATTTACCTCCATCAAGAGTCAGCTTAAGAGCCACAGCTTGTAGGAAATCTTCTTTGTTACTTCTCTCTTCCTAAGGTACCTTGAGTTTTCTTGGTATATACCAATCTTCCAGAATTTATTTTGTGCCAGGCACTGTGCCTAAGAAGTGTGATAGACAAAAATGAAGTATTCTGTATCTTCAAGGAGCTTACATTAATGCTAGCAGCTAATGCTTGTTGACTGGTATTATATGGGGGAGACAACATATATATAAAATATATATATAGAAGGAAATAATTTTTTTTGAGGGGGAGAGAAGATAAAGAAAGGCTTTATATGGAAGGGGACACATGAACTTAGAAAACAAAAAGGGCAAACTCATGGAGACTGGAAATGGAGTGTTCTGTGGGAGAGATAGTAGTGAAAAGACTGAAATAGGTATGCTGGGGCCAGGTTGTGCAGGGCTTTAAGTGCCAAACTTAAATTTGTATGTGATTCTGGAAATGATTGGGAGGAGACACTGGAATTTGATCGAGGAGGTAGGTGAGATTTGGGCTTTAGGAAAATTATTTTGACAGCCATGTGGAAGAGGAAACTTAAAGAGTGTACCAATTGGGAGAGGTGGTGTGGGCCCTGGCCGGGAGTGGTGGCAGTGAGATTAGAGAGGAGGAGACAACGGGAGAATTTTTGGAGATAATTGGATTTGATACAGAGAAAATACAAAGACAGTATTGCTTCAAAATGGTAACTACAGTAACCATTAACCGATTTCCCCCCTCTGATCTGCAAAGGGATTTTTAAACAGCATGTAGACCAAATTGTAGAGTTTGACTGGAAAGGGATCTTAGAGGTTAGTTGTGCAAGTTCCTTCATTTTACTCATAAGGAAACAAGCTCAGAGAGATACATGACTTGCTAAAGATCATAGAATGGTAGAACCATGAATAAGAAACCTTGCCTCCTGGTTTTTAAACACTCTCTTTCAACCCTACGTTATAGAATTAGTGGTCATAATATTCGGTCAATGTGGCAGCATAGTGAAGTGCACAATGAACTCACTTTGGGATCAAGAAAATCTGATTTCCAAGTCCCTCTTTTGACATATGCTAGTTTAACTATATGACGCTGGGCATGTCCTACTTTTCTGTGCTGCTCTCTAAGCATTTTAACATTTGCAAAGTTATATTGATGGGAGGGAGTTTCCTCCTTCCCTTTGTAAGGAGCTCCTGTTCCCCACAAAAATAAAACCCCAGGTTTGGTTAAATACAAAAAAAGTGGAATTTTGCATATATAGAGTGAGAAACATAATAATTGAGACAGCTAGATGGTGCAGAGGATAGCATGCTGGGCTTGGAATCAGGAGACTCATCTTTGTAAGTTTAAATCTGACCTCAGATCACTTAGTAGATGTGTTGATCCTGGACAAGTTACTCAAACCTGTTTGACTCAGTTTTCTTATTTGTAAAATTAGCTGGAGAAGGAAATGATAAACCACTTAACTATCTTCGTCAAGAAAATACCAAACAGGGTCATGAAGAGTCAGAAATAATTGAACAATAAGAACATGTAATAATTAATGCTTGTATTAATAATTCTGTGAAACTATAAGTTCTTAAAGTTTTGAGATATTAAAGGAATAAGTCATCTTCAGGTTTCAGTAAATTTTATTGTTTACCATTGTTTTCTAAATTTGGGATTTTAAGGACCTTTCCATTTTATAGGCTCTATTTAAGAATTTTAATAGTTACATAGTATCATGGGGAACTATTTTGGAACTGTTTCCTGGCTGCAAAAGGCCACTGCTAACCAGAAACGCTCCATCAATTTTAAAGCTCTGTGTTTATAGGAGAAATATGAACTTAGCAAGAAGACAGAGAATCAGGCATATAATGTGTCAACATAAATAGTTTAAGAACAAGAAGGATTTATCTTACACTTAATGGAGTTTATTTCTCTCAGTATATCTGATGAATATATTCATGAGCTAGTCATTAAATTGGGAGGAGCTATGAGAAAAGAGAAAAAAAATAACCTTTGTGAAAACCAGTGACTTCTTGAAAACATCTATATAGAATTGATGCCTCTGTTTCTTAGATCATGCCTTTAGAGCTATTAGGGTAATGTATTCCAGCCATTTCATTTTAGATATGAAACTGAGGGTCAGAGAAGGTTAGTGACTTGCCCAAGGTTACACAGCCAGTTTTTGTCAGAGGTGAGACTTAAACCCAGGTCTGCTAGACTCTGGAGCTAGCTCGCTCTCCAAATGCTACAGTAGCTCTCCAAATGCTACGGTAGCTCTCCAAATGCTACAGTCTCATAACAGTGATTTATTATATAATTGATATTAAATACCAATACAGTTGATTAAGATTACCTTGTAGTTATTTATATTAGTACATGAAATATCACATTTATTTTTACATATTTTACATAGCTGAATTTTTTGGGATTTACTACTCACTTGTAGTTTACATAATCCCATCCAGAATCATATTTAAATGTTTCCCCATTAATTACTAAATTGCATCATCTCTCATTAATCATTTAAGCTCTGATCCCTCACCCCAGTTTAGCTGAATATTTTAATAAGCTAGAGAAACCTCTTTCTATAAGCGGTGGCTCATATCTTTATATATGAGAACTCCTAATCTGCTTAGTTAATTACTGGCTATATATAATTTGTTAATGTTGCCAGTCATAACACAGGTAAATATTTACAATGTTTTAGCTGTGAGAATATCACAGCTAGAATCACTTCAAACCATTTAAGTGCAGATGTCTTCACTTCTAAAAACACAGGCCTTTCTTTAAGGATATCAATTAAAGTCTTTTCCTAAGAATTGGCTTCACAAGATAGAGAGTTCATAAATAAAAAGGTCTCTTCATTCCCTTTTCTCTGTCTTCTTACAGTTTCTCTTAGCTGTGAAATTTCTCATGATGTACTCTCTCAGAGTGTTCATAGCGTGACCATTAAACTGTAATTGTACTTCACTCCATTTCTTGTCAGTCATCACAGTCAACTAATACCAGAGTGCAACATACACCTGCCATTATGTGAAGATCCTGTGTCTTTTATAACAGTAACAGTAGTTAGAGCTTCTGTAGAAGAGGCTACAAGAGCTAGGATTACACTGATACTCTTATTCACCTTCATTTCTCTCCCTGCGTTTTAGGATTGTTTTTAATAAAGACTTTAAAAAGGAAGGGGGGAAAGGCATTTAAGGTAAACCGGAGAAAACAGGTAACATTTTGTTACCTTTGTAACATTTTCTGTTGTAAGTTGATCACTCCCACTCTAGTCATGTGAAGGATAATATGATTTCATTCTCTTAAAATTTAACGGCATGACCATTTATATTCATTTTATCAGTTTTAAACTAATTTTGGTATAGTATAAGTCTGACAAATCCTTTTGTTAAGGGAATTTGTTCTGTGAAGTTTGGATTCAGTTAAAGGGCTGCACTTGAGGACCTAGAGGGCCACATGTTGCATCAAGGCTGCAGGTTCTCGGCTCCTGATAGGAGGTTGATCTAGATCTAGTTTTTGCCAAGCTGCTTTCTAAATTTCTTAGAAATTCTTGTCAGAAAAGGTAGTGTCACCCTCCCTCCGCAAAGTAATTTCTTATTTATTGTGTTTACCAGACACCTAGCTGCAGTTTGTTTTAAAAGCAATGTCTACATTATACTGTAGTCTACTAATGTGCAGTATTATGCCTAAAAAATGTGCATGCTTTGATTTAAAAATGCTTTAAAATTGCAAAAAAAAATGCTAATGATCATCTGAGCCTTCACCAAGTTGTAATCTTTTTTGCTGGTGAAGGGTCTTGCCTCCTTGTTGATGGCTGCTGACTGATCAGGGTGGTGGTTGCAAAGGTTGAGGTGGTTGGGGCAATTTCTTAAAATTAGACACCAATGAAGGTTGCTGCCTCTGTTGACTCTTCTTTTCACTTGAACATGTAGAGGCCCTTGTAGGTTATTAATTGACCTAATTTTAATATTATAGTCTTTCAGGGAATAGGGAGGCCAGAGGAGAGGGAGAGAGACTGGGGATGGCCATTCAGTGGAGCAGTCAGAACACAAACAACCTTTGTGAATTAAGTTCACCATTATATGTGGGTATGGTTCATGGTACCCCAAAACAATTATAAAAGTAACATCACTGATCAGAGATAACCATAAAGATATGATAATAATGAAAAAGCTTGAAATATTGTTAGAATTACCAAAATGTGATGCAGGGATACCATATATGAACACATCTGGTTGGAAAAATAGCACCCATAGATTTACTCAATATGGAATTATCACGGACCTTCAATTTGTACTCAGTATTTGTCAAGCACAATGAAGTGAAGTGCAATGAAGTGAAATGCCATAAAAGGAGATATGCCTGTATAAGTTTCCTATAATAGAGTTGCTGCTTCAAAATGTGCTGACATTTTAGTCACTTTATTTGCATCATTGCAATTCGCTCTTCACAGTATTTTTATAGATGGTTTACAGCTCCTCCAATAAATATTAGAGTGCCTAATATTCCTTAATCTCTCTGACACTTACTGTTGCCATTTTTTTTTTATCATTTCTGCCATTTTACAAGGTATGAGTTAAAACTTTAGGGTTATTCTGATTTGCATTTCTCACATCATTAGTGATTTGAAACATTTTTTCAATGGGGTTGTGATTACCTTGCAGTTCTTTTGAGAGTTGTTCATATCCTTTGACCACTTTCCTACTGGGGAACGGCTGCTAGTCTTATACATGTTTATTCATTGTTTATATATCTTAGATAGTGAGACGATCAAATTTATATGCTCTCCATTTTTGTAATTGATTCTATTTTTTTATGGATTTCATTCTATATCACTGCTGACATTTTTGTGATTGCGTAAGTTGTATGCAGAGTTAAGTTTGGAAATTCAGTTTTCCTGTAAATCTCTCATTGTCTCTGAGTTAAGTTTAGAAGTTCAGTTCTTGTATTAATCAATGTTCTATTCTTGCACTAATCAATGTTCTATTCTTGCCTCAAGGAAGTCTGTTAATCTTTTTTTTTTACTTAATAATATTTGATTTTTTCCCCCAAGTACATGTAAAGATAGTTTTCAGTATTCATCTTTATAAGATTTTTGAGCTCCAAATTTTTCTCCCTTCCTCCCTTTACTCTTCTCTCACTAAGACAGCAAACAGTCTGCTGTAGGTTATACATGTACAATCATGTTAAACATAATTCTACATTAGTCATGTTGTGAAAGTAGACTGAGAACAAAAGGGAAAAACTACAAGAAAGAAAAAAACAACAAAAGAGTGAAAATAGTGTGCTCCAGTCTGCATCCCATAGTTCTTTTTCTGGATATGGTCAGCATCATGAATCCCTTGGAATTATCTTGGACCATTGCATTGCTGAGAAGAGCTAAGTCTATCATGGTTGATAATCTATACAAAATTTCTGTTACTGTATACAGTGTTCTGGTTTTGCTCACTTCACTTGGCATCAGTTTATGTAAATCTTTCCAGGTTTTTCTGAAATCTACTTGCTTCTCATTTCTCATAGAACAATAGTATTCCATTACATTCATGCACCACGGTTTGTTCAGTCATTCCCCAATTGGTGGGCATACCTTCAATTTCCATTTCTTTGCCGCCACAAAAAGAGCTGTTATAAATATTTTTGTATACATAGGTCTTTTCTTCTTATTTTTGAACTCTATGGGATGCAGACCTCATAATGGTGTTGCTGGATCAAAGGGATAGTTTTTTTTTTTTTGCTTTCTAGAATGGTTGGATAAGTTCACAACTCCACCAGCAATGCATTACTAGTGTTCCAGTTTTTCCTCTTTTTCTCCAACATTTATCTTCCTTCTCAGTCATATTAGCCAATCTGATAGGTGTGATGTGGTACCTCAGAATTATTTCAATTTGCATTTCTCTAATCAATAGTGATTTAGAACATTTTTTCATATGACTATAGATAGCTTTAATTTGGAAGTCTGTTATTCTTGAAGGATGCTGGTGGACACCAGGGAGTCTGATCTGTTATCCAAGATAGTCTGGTCCACTATCTAAACTGGCCTTGCAGGTGTTCTCAAAACACCTAAACAGTAAACATTTCTTAGCACCAGGATGATGGATTATTGTTCTCCCTTCATTCCCAATTTCCAGCCATTCATATTGTTCCTCATGCCTAGGATATATAAGCTTTGTAATCGATCATTATTTTTCCCATTTATGATGCTGTCCTCTACTTTTTTCTTTTTAGATGTTTCTCCTTTCATTTGTAAAAAGATGTCTGCCCAGATTTGGGGTCTTTTTTTTGTCTTGCTGGGGAACTGAGAAATCTCTTTTATTGGTAACTGCTAGCCTTGAATAAATTGAATGTGTCTCAGTTTATCTAAATTTCACTTGAGCCAATACCAAATCATTAAAGCAATTTGATAGAAAGATTTTTTTTTTCCTGTTCAGTTGTTCCCTTTCTTATCCTTGATGCATTAATGTTGTCTCTTCTGAAACTTTTCGTTATCATGTAATTAAAGTTATCTGTATTATCTTTTTGAATTCCCAGTGTCTCCTACTCATAGATATGAGAGGTATAACAATTTTTAAATGTTAACAATCTTTAATATTGAAATTATGTATCATTTTGAATTTATTGTGGAATTTTTATGTGTGTGTGTGTGTGTGTGTGTGTGTGTGTGTGTATATATATATAAGGTGTTGATTTAAGCCTCATTGCTACCAGACTTCTTTGTAGTTTTCCTAGTAGTTTTTCTTAAATAAGTTATTTCTGATTCTGCTTGTCCAGTCTATTCCATCTGCCTTTTTTAAAACCAGCACTGGATGATTCTCATGATTGCAGGTTGAGGCCTGGAAGTGCTATTCCCTCTTCATCCATCCTTTTTTTCTTCCAGGTATCTTATTTTTTTTTAAAATTTCTTTAAGGAGCACTTTGTTTTATTTTGAGTGGAATTTTTTTTTTGTTAGTATTGTATAAAATGTTGATAATTTTCTGGGGTGTTTTTTTTTTGTCTTCTGTTCCCTTGCTGAAGCTGTTAATCACTTAAGTTGCTTTCCTGATTCTCTGAGTTTTTCCAAATATACCATGTCATTTTATATACATTCCAGATACATTCCAAATATACCATCATGTCATTTTCATATAAAGCTAATGTTTTATTTTTTATGGGTACTCAGACCCCAGCCCCAAAATCATGTCTCTGGAGGGCTCCCAATCTCTCTGAAGGCCCCTACCGTCTTGAAAAAATTTTCTCGTTACAGAACACATTTTCTATATCAGAACAGACAAGGGATGCCTGGCCCAAGGATTTTTATCTGTGGCTGGCCAGACGACTCTATCGGCTCAAGATCCACGAGATCCTTGCCTTTGGCAACTAAACAAAAAACTTTTTTTCTCTCTCAATGTATGGTATCAACAAAATTATCTTTGCAAAACTCACTACATTTTTACTTCCCTAGATCACTGATGCCTGTTTCCAAGTCACCTGGACCCCCTTGCATTACCTAATTACTCCTTTCCTTGCCCCCTTTTCTATATAAGCTTTCGATTTTACCCCCATTAATTTGCAAGTTTCCCAAAGGAACTTCACACACTACTATTGGTGTTACAGTAAACTCCCACTTGACTGAAAGATGACCTGAGTGTGTAAATTTGTTCCAGGTAATTTTGCCTTGCATTCTTGGGATCCTAGCACCGCTAAACTGTGTTAGCATTCCCAAACCTCTTCATTACCTTTAATATATTCTTTTGTCTTATTGCTATGGCTTTTATTTTTAGAACTCTGGCAAATAATAGAGGAGCATCCTTGCTTTACCACTGTTTATACTGAAAAACTTCATTTGTTCTTTATAAACAATGCTCAGCTCTTGATTTTAAATATACACTTTTTTGTTTTTTAAAAAATTGATTTTATTTTCAATTCATGGAACAAAACAAACATTTCTATAACATAGTACAGTAAAAAATGACAATTGCATATGAAACTGCAAGTCTACTATGTATAACTTGCTCTCCAGTTATACAAAGTTATTGTGTAAATTTTTTTCTTCCGTTTTTAATTTAATTTTATTTGTTTTCAGCGTTCTACAATCACTTCCATATATCTTAGATTTTTCCCCTCCCTTCCCCCATCTCCTCATTCTTTCCCTGAGATGGCATACAGTTTTATATAGGTTCTACGCATACATTCCTATTAAATACATTTTCACTTTAGTCATGTTGCATAGTAGAATTAAAATGAATGGAAGAAATCATAAAACAAACAAAAACATAATACAAAAGGAAATTATGTACTTCATTCTGCGATCGAATTCCATAGTTCTTTCCCTGGGTGTGAAAGGCATTTTGCCTTAAGAGAGCATTGGGAATTTAAGTCCTTGCATCTCAACGAAATACTAAGTCTACCAGAAAAACTCCTCACACAGTGTGGTTGTTGCTCTGTACAGAGTTCTGGTTCTGCTCCTTTCATTCAGCTTCAGTTCATATAAGTCTTTCCTGTTCATCATTTCTTATAGCACAATAGTATTCCCTTACATTCATATACCATAATTTATTCAGCCATTTCCCAATTGATGGGCATCCCCTTGATTTCCACTTTTTGGCCACCACGAAGAGAGCTGCTATAAATATTTTTGTACAACTGGGGGACCCTTTCCCATTTTTATGATCTCATGGGAGTACAATTCTAGAAGAGATTTTGCTGGGTCAAAGGGTATGCACATTTTTGTAGCCCTTGGGGCATAGTTCCAAATTACTCTCCAGAAAGTTTAGATTAGCTCACAGCTCCACCGACAATGAATTAGTGTTTCAACTCTCCCTCCAACTTTTATCATCTTCCTGCTTTTTTAATTACCCAATTTGTGTGTGATGTGGCATCTCAGAGTTGTTTTGATTAGCAACTCTCTAATCAAGTGATTTAGAGCACTTTTTCATATGACTATAGATAGCTTTAATTTCCTCCTCTGAAAACTTCCTGTTCATATTCTTTGACCATTTATCAGTTGGGGAATGATTTGTATTCTTGTACATTTGACTCCATTCTCTATATATTTTAGAAATGAAGCCTTTATCACAGACATTAGTTGCAAAAATTCTTTCACAGTTTTCTGCTTCCCCCCTAACTTTGGTTGCATTGGGTTTGGTTGTGCAAAAACCTTTCAGGTTAATGTAATCAGAATTATCCATTTTGCGCTTCATAATGCTTTCTATCTCTTGTTTAGTCAAAAATTCTTCATAAATCTGATAAATACGCTATTCCTTGTTCCATTAATTTGTTTATAGTATCAATCTTTATACCTAGATCATGGACCCATTTGGACTTTATTCTTGTGTACAGTGTCAGGCATTGGTCTATGCCTAGTTTCCGCAACACTGTTATACAGTTTTCTCAGCAATTTTTGTCCGACAGTAAGTTCTTATCCCAGAAGCTTGGGTCCTTGGGTTTATCAAACAGTAGATTGCTATATTCATTGACTACTGTGTCTTGAATACCAAACATGTTCCACTGGTCTACCCTTCTGTTTCTTAGCCAGTACCAAGTGGTTTTGATAATTGCTGCTTTATAATACAATTTGAGATCTGGTAGAGCTAGGCCACCTTCCCTAGCATTTCATTAGTTCCCTTGATATTCTGGACCTTTTGTTCTTCCAGATGCATTTTGATATTTTTTCTAGCTCTAGAAAATAATTAACTGACAGTTTGATTGATATGACACTGAATAAGTAAATTAATTTAGGTAGAATTGTCATTTTTATTATATTAGCTCGACCTACTCAGGAGCAACTGATGTTTTTCCACTTACTTAGATCTGACTTTATTTGTGTGAAAAGTGTTTTGTAATTGTGTTCATATATCCCTGGATTTGTTTTGGCAGGTACACTCCCAAATATTTTATAGTGGCTACCCTAGCTTTAAATGGAATTTCTCTTTTTATCTCTTGCTGTTGGGCTTTGTTAGTAATATATAGAAATGCAGAAGATTTGTATGGGTTTATTTTGTGACCTGCAACTTTGCCAAAGTTGTTTATTATTTCAGGTAGTTTTTTACTTGAATCTCTGGGATTCTCCAAGTATGTCATCATATCATCTGCAAAGAGGAATAACTTAGTTTCTTCTTTGCCTATTCTAATTCCTTCAATTTCGTTTTTCTTCCTTCTCTCTTAACATGCTCTCCCCCGCCCTCAAGATGTCTATCATTAGATACAAATGTGTGTGTGTGTAAAATTAATCTACACATACTTCTGTTCATCATTTCTTTCCCTGGATGCAGATAGTGTCTTTACTCATATGTCCTTTTTAGTTAATTTAGGTATTTACAATAGTAAAAATGACTTAGTCACTCAAAGTCATTCTTAAAACAATGTTATTGTTACTGTATGCAGTGTTCTCTTGGTTCTGCCCACTTTATTTTCATTTTACGCAAGTCTTTTCGTGCCTTTCTAAGATCACTGAGCTTATCAGTTCTTATAGCACAGCAGTATTTTATCACAGCCATAACACTACAGCTTGTTCATCCATTCCCCAGTTAAAGGTTATCCCTGCAATGTCCAGTTGTTTGCCATCACAGAGAGAGCTGTTATAAACATCCCATTCAAATTCAAAGTTATAAGTACTATTTGTGAATTTCGTTTCATCTTATTTTTACTCAGTTTTCTTTCTCAGACTTTCTTTTTACCCTATCCCTGTTACCTTATCTTCTTCCCTACCTTTTCACACCCCTCTTCATCCACCCAAGATGCCCTCATTCCCTTCTTTCACCCTCTCAAATCCCACTACATACACCCCTCTAAAAGTTCCTTCATCTCTGCAGGATGAGAAAATTTCTCTACTCTTCCAGGTGTACATGTTGTTTCCTAAGGTTCCAGGATTACCAACCCTCCACCTCCATCTGCTTCCTCTGTATTAGTTCTTCCTTTAACGTTTTTATAATATAATTGTTCCCTTTCACCTTTTCCCACCCAGTTTTATTTTTTAGAGTCACCCCATCATATACAACTCAGCCCCAACCTTTCTTTTAAACTACCTTAATAATGATGAGTTTTAAGAATACTAATAATATTTTCATATATAAAATAAATAAGTATAATAAGGTCAGTCAGTTTGACCTTAATGAGTACCTTATAATTAGTTCTTTAATGTTTTCCTTATATCTCTTCTGCATCTTTTATGTTGAACTTACCCAGCAAAGCTGTGTATAATCCTGAATGGAAAAAAGACAGTATTCATTTTCATATAACTCTACACATACATTCCTATTAGACACATTTTCACATCAGTCATATTACATAGAAGAGTCATAATGAATGGGAGAAACCATGAGAAAGAAAAAACAAAATAAAGAGAAAATAGTCTGTTCCCCCTGAATTGTGATTCCATAGTTCTTTCCCTGGATGTGGGTGGCATTTACCATCATGAATCCTTTGGAATTGTTTTAGGTCCTTGCATTGCTGAGAAGGGCTAAGTCTATCAAAATCAGTCATTGTGTACTGTGGCTGTTTCTATGAGCAATGTTCTTCTGGTTCTGCTCATTTCCTTCAGCATCAGTTCATATAAATCCAGAATTTTCTGAAATCCACCTGCTCATCATTTCTTTATAGCACAGTAGTATTCCATTACATTCATATACCACAACTTGTTCAGTCATTCCCCAACTGATAGTCATTCTCTTAATTTCCAGTTCTTAGCCACTGCAAAGAGAGCTGCTACAAATATTTTTGCACATGTGAGTCCTTTCCCCATTTTTAAGATCTCTTTGGGATACAGCCCTAGAAGAGATATTGCTGGATCAAAGGGTATGCATATTTTTGTAGCTCTTTGGGCAGAGTTCCAAATTACTCTTCAGAATGGTTGGATCAGCTCACAGCTCCACCAACAATGAATTAGTGTTCCAACTCTCCCACATGTTCTCCAACATTTATCATCTTCCTGTTTTGTCATTTTAGCCAATCTGATAGGTATGGTGTGGTACCTCAGAGTTGTTTTGAATTGCATCTCTCTAATGAATAGTGATTTAGAGCATTTTTTCATATGATTATGGATAAATTTAATTTCTTCCTTAGAAAAAGTACCTGTTCATATCTTTGACCATTTATCAACTGGGAAGTGACTTGTATTCTTATAAATTTAACTCATTTCTCTACACATTTTAGAAATGTGACCTTTATCAGAGACACCAATTGTAAAAATTGTTTCCCAGTTTTCTGCTTCCCTCCTAATCTTGGTTGCATTACCTTTGTATGTGCAAAAACTTTTCAATTTAATGTAATCAAAGTTATCTTTGAGAATTTCTTTTTAAAAAAAAATTATTTAAGTTTTCAACAATCACTCTCATAACTTTTAAATTTTCTCCCTGAGATAGCATGCAATCTAATATGGTTTCTATACTTACATTCTTATTAAACACATTTTCACATTAGTTATGTTGCATAGAAGAATTGAAATGAATGGAAGAAACCATGAGTAAAACTAAACCAAACCAAAGCATAACACAAGAGAAAATAGTCTGCTTCATTCTACATTCTGATTCCATAGCTCTTTCTCTGGATGTGGATGACATTTTGCCCCAAGTCCTTTGAGAATGTTTTAGGATCTTGCATTGCTTTGAAGGACTAAATGTATTGGAAACAACCCTCGCACTCTGTGGCTGTTACTATGTATAATATTTTCCTGGTTCTGTTCATTTCATTTGGCATCACTTCAAATAAGTCCTGATTTTTGTGAAGTCCTCTTGTTAGTCATTTCTTATAGCCCAATAGTATTCCACTACATTCATATACCACAACTTGTTCAGCCATTTCCCCAGTTGATGGGTATCGCCTTGATTTCCAGTTCTTGGCCTGTGTTATAACAGATTAACGGTGCTCAAGAGTTCAGGAAATTACCAAAATTAAAAAAAAAAAATGCTGTTATTCACTGGGGTCCAGTCTGTGACCTTGCTTGTTGACTTTCAAGGTTGAGTTGAGTTGGAAGTTTATTTCACTCTGTTTGTGGGTTCTGCTGCTTTACAATTTGTTTAGAGCCATTTTTTATAGGTATTTGTCAGAGTTTAGAGGAAACCTCAAGCAATTACCTGTCTTTATTCTGCCATATTGGCTCTGCCATCTGGGCAATTTAGAGCAAGTAAAAGAATAACTGATCAGAGAAACAAAATGTATATAATTTTTACAGAGATTTCAAAATCAAGGTTCAAATCAAATGATTTTACTTTGAAAGAACATTTCTTTATATGCTGCATTGTTAATAGTTTTATAGCATTGTAAAGAATTTTTAAGAAGCTCACGGCTATTCTTACATGTTTTATTTTCAGAGCAGTGGAAAAAGCTCAGTACTAGAAAGCCTTGTAGGGAGGGACCTACTCCCGAGAGGTACTGGAGTTGTTACCAGAAGACCCCTTATCCTGCAGCTGGTCCATGTTTCAGCAGAAGATAGAGGAAAAACATCTGGAGATGAAAATGGTAAGTATTAGTCATTTGTAGTATTTGAATTATTCTAGGATTTCACCTTTGTAGTTTTGACCTTAAAAGGAAATAGATTGAAGATAATGTTGTTTATTGTTGATTTATACTAATTAGAAATTAATGGCTGTACCAAAGATCCAGAAAACTAATCATAATAACTGACACTTAGGGTGTTAAGATTAGCAAAGTACTTTTTTTTAAACCACAACCACATGATGGAGATATGATGCAAGTATTATTATCTTCTGTTTTATAGATGAGGGAACTTAGCCCCAGTGAAGTGCAGTGACTAGTCTGTAATCACATCACATCTGTGGCAGAATCTCCGACTGAGTCTTGTGATTCTAGTGCCCTATCTCTACCTTACACTATCTCTTCTATTTAATTGTATTAAATTTTGTTCAATACTATTCTGCAAAGGGTTTTGGATCTTGACTTTGTCAGTCATAGTAGGGGCATAGATTGAGAGCTGGAAGTGCCCATGAAGTTGTCTAGTCCCAACTCTTTTACTTTATAGATGAAGAAGCTGAGGTCTGGTGAAATAAAGTGACTTGTTCAGGGTCAAGTGGCAGAGTTGTGATTCAAATCCAAATCCAGCCTTTTTCACCTACATCATGCTTCTTCCATCTGTTAGCCATCTTTTTAAAATTTGTGTGCCCTCACACATTTTCTAAGCATGTCATCTCAAAAGTTGTGGAACAGGACCAGTGGAGCAGGACAGATGATGTGGCAACTGGCCCTGATATAGACACCTTCTTTTCAGGTTAACATTGCTTCATTAATCAGTACTCTGATTCTAGTCATCCTTCCAGAGTGAATTCCACCTGGCATATCCATAGGTTCCCTAAGTAGGTGATATTGTCCCCTGGGGTTGCTAGAGCAGTCTGGGGAGGGGGGTGGTAGTTATTTGAAATGAAGCAAATTTCAAAAAAACTGCTAAAGGGTTAAAGAAAGTAGATTTCCGGGGGACACTGAATAAGTGTTTTTTAAAAAGGGGGCAGTAGGCCAAACAAGTTTAGGAACTTCTAATTCTAGCCTAGCTTTCACAATGCAGAATATAAAGAAATGTTCTTTCAAAGTAAAATTATTTGATTTGCACCTTTATCTAATTTTTCAAGGTTCTTATTAAATAGGTCTTTTTTAAATGCTTTTCTGAAGTTCATGTATGTACTGTCTACGATATTAATTCAGTAATCCTGTGGAAAAAAGGAAATAAGATTAGCCTGGCATGACATATTCAGTCATCATTTGTTAGCCATCATTTATGTGCAAGACAAATGGGTGAGATACAAAATAGCAAACGAAAATTTATACTTTTTGTGGAGCAATAGAATTATTGTCCTGTTACAACTCTTTTTTTGTTTTGATTGACACGTTGTCTTAAGTGATTATTGCTTCTTTTTCTAATTACTTACAAAATCATAATTTTGATCCTCTGTTGTAGTATTTTGCTAGGATTGAAATGTAAACTCAATAGCTGACAGTTTGAAGAAGTTCACCTTATTTCCCCTTTTAAAAATTTGTATAACATAGAACTATTTCTAGTCCTGTGGCTCCTCTCCTGGATTTCATAGTTTTCAGATTACTGAATGTAGCTGATCTATCTCATACTGAAGTTCTTATTTTGCCCTGGAATGTACTTCATCCAGGCCTGGTCACTTGTAAAGCTAATGTCTTACCATTTCCCTATCTTGTGTTTCAGTTCTGTGTTTACTATTACATGCCTTTTCGTCCTATGTGGCTCTTCTGCATGGTTTTCCATATATCCTTCTCCTAACAGTCCATCCAACTTTCTGGGATGTATGTCTCTTGGTATTACATGGGTAATATGGTATCATTGTAGCACTTGGATAGTTCATCTTTTTTCATGATTACAATATAACTAGCTCACTTCCTTTTCTGGTCTTCAATATCTTTGTTCATTACCTTGATGGTAATATGTTGAAAAGGTCTCATGAGTCACAAATATTTTCCATGTAGGAATGTAAACAGTTCAACTTTAAAATGAAGTATAGCTTGTCTTTCCTGTTTACCTTTTTATGTTTCTCTTGATTCTTGTATTTGGAAGTCAGATTTTCTATTCACCTCTGGTCTTTTCAACCAGAATGCTTGAAAGTCCTCGATTTCATTGAAATTCCACTTTTCCCCCTGAAGTATTATACTCAGTTTTGCTGGGTGGGTGATTCTTGGTTTTTAATCCTACCTCATTTGATCTCTGGAATATTCCAAGCCCTTTGATCCCTTAGTGTAGAAGCTCCTAAATCCTGTGTTATCCTGATTGTATTTCCACAATACTTGAATTGTTCCTTTCTGGCTGCTTGTAATATTTTCTCTTTCACCTGGGAACTCTGGAATTTGGGTACAATATTTCTAGGAGTTTTCCTTCTGGGGTCTCTTTCAGGAGGTGATTGGCGAATTCTTTTGATTTCTGTTTTACTCTCTGGTTCTAGAATATTTGTTTTCCTTGATAATTTCTTGGAAGATGATGTCTAGGCTCTTTTTTTGATCATGGTTTTCAGGTAGTCCCATAATTTTTAAATTGTCTTTCTTGGATCTATTTTCCACGTCAATTATTTTTCAAATGAAATATTTTGCATTCTGTTTTTATATTCTTTGGGTTTTGTTTTATAATTTCCTGGTTTCTCTACTTAAAGAAATATTTCCTTAAGTGATCTTTTGGACTTCCTTTTCCATTTGGCCAGTTCTGCTTTTTAAGGCATTTTTCTCCTCATTGGCCTTTTGGACCTTTTTTGCTATTTGGGTTAGTCCATTTTTAAAGGTGTTATTTTCTTCAGCATTTTTTTCGGTCTCCTTTAGGAAGCTGTTAGTTTGTTTTTCATGATTTTTTTGCATCCCTCTTGTTTTCTCTTCTCAGTTTTTCTTCTTCTATTACTTGATTTTCAAAGTTCTTTTTGAGCTCTTCCATGGTCTGACACCATGTCCTACTGTTTTTTTGGAGGCTTTGGATATAGGAGTCTTGACCTTGCTGTCTTCTGGTTGTATGCTTTGATCTTCCTCATCTGAAAGGAATGAAGAAAATACATTTTCACCAAGAAAGTAACCTTCAATAGTCTTATTTTTTCCTCCTTTCTGGGCATTTTCCCAGCCAATTACTTGACTTTTGAGCTCTTTGTTAAGTGGATGGTATACTGTCCGGGGCTCACGATCCCCGGTCGACCCTCCCGGTGAGTAGTAACCCCTCGCTCTGCTTCTCGCAGCTTCAGACGTCTCTGGGCCCGACCCCGGGGGCAGGAGCACGGGTGGAAACCAAGCACGAGCCAGAGTGGTAGAGCAATGCAGATGTTTATTCAGCAGTTCACATCAGTCCAGTCCCACCGAACTCCCTAGGGCGTTGCCTTTTATTCCTTATCCCTTCCGGTTCTTGCTATCCGGCCCCTGATTGGAGAGCTCAGCCTGCTGTCGCCCCAGCCCCCTCCCCTTAGCTGGTTGTGTCCTGTGGCAATAGGGCAGGAGTCTCTCTGGACCTTCCCTCCCCACTTGGACCATCTGCTTGGTCCTATCACAGGTGGCCAGGTGTGTTTTACTCTTACTGGGGCTCCCTCAGCACCTCCTCGAGGGCGGTATCGTGCCTTGTACACGAGCCTTCCCTGCACCCTTAGCCCGGAAGTCACGGGTGAGGCGCGTGATTGCCGGGGAGGGGCAGGTATAGACTCCCGGCCGTTACCTCTCTGCCCAGGAGGTTCGGGGACGGCCCCTGACAACTCCCCCTTTTTGTTTTATAAATGGTAAGTGAGAGAATAGGTCATGTGGCCTGTCTCCATGCCTGGTACCAAAAGTGGGCAGGGTCCCTGTCTTAGGCTATGTGGGTGGCTCCCACCTCCAGCATTTCTGGTAGGTGGACCCACAATAATCCCGTCATTGGGTACCTCTGCAGCCAACGGGTCTCCAGGTCATGGAGCCACAATATTCCTGTTGAAAGCTCATTATTGATTATAGTGGGGCACAGGGATGCTTTGGGGCTGAGGCGAGGGCTAGCGTCTCTCTAAAGCTGTAATCCAAACTTGTGGATTAGAGTGATTTGTCAGGGAGTGGAGAGCCCACGCGGTATATTGCCGCTGTTGCGTCTGCCTCTGCCGAACCTGGCGTAGGCAGAGCAGGAAACCCATGGCAAGGAGAAGGAATAAAGAGGCTGAGCCCACATAGCCTTTCACCCATGTAGATAGAGTAGAAAAGATAGAACTAAAGGTAGTGGTAACAGCGGGATCAATTCGGGTGGCATTAATATTGGCAACCTGGTGCCGGAGGGTGTGGAGGGTGCTCACAAATCTGCGATAGTTTGCGGGACAAATTGGCAGCATGGGAGAGGTTTTGTTTGAATAAACACTCTCCCTACTATCTTTGGTCCTATACAGAACAATTCTGGCATGTAAAATTGAAAATTCCTGTCATGTTCTGATATGTCTCTAGTTTAGATCTGTAGTCTCTGTCCCATAGAAATATATGTGTGTTCCCTAGACATACTTCACCCATTAAAGTAATGTTGTTAGCTTTCTTTGGTGATGCTGCAGCAGGCATTCCCTGCACTGTTTGTCCTCTCATAGCTAGAATAACTTTGTCTAGTCCCTGAACAGGTCTTTCAACCTCAGGAGACCCTTTACAATTGATGTACATTTGTCTAGGAAAGTTTGCTGCATATTTTTCCTCAAGTAAGTATGTAAGATTGTGACATGAATATAACATTTCTATGTAGTTTCCCATAATCAATTCTTTCTCCTGACAGGTATGTTGTGACAATTCTCAAATGGTAAAAACCCCGTATACAGATGCCAAAGGGTTACATTTCTCTTCTTTTGTAAGTTACAAAATGGCCTAAATTTCATCCCACGAACAAGTCCCACAAAGTCCTTGTCTGACCAAACTACTATTGTCCCATTTATCCTCCAGGTGAATAGATTATAAGCGTGTAATGTATCTTTCTCATCCAATGTCTCTTGTCTGTCCACAATAGTGGCACACCAGGGATACCCCTCTGTTCCATTCACCTGTGTGTATTTAAAACCAAACCCATTCCAATTCCCAGAAATATCCTTCTATAGACAAAGTGGGAAACCTGTGACTAGTCCTGAAAAGTTAGTGTCTTTGAAAGAGTCCCATTATGATCATAGTCTAGTCCATCATCTTTAAACATGTGAGAAATATTGCCTTGGATGATAAATTTGGTTATTGTCTCACTCCATGACATCACCCTTAACCATGGTGGATTCGTGAGGAACGCCCATCTCTGTTGTTCCTTCGGTGCTGGGTTGATGGACGCAGTGTTCTTTGAGTGTCATGATAAGTATGAGAAAATGAAAGGAGTCATTGTGACCTAGTTGATTAAGTTTCTCCAAAAGTTTTTTTTTCATCCGCCGCTGACAGCGCCTCCTCACTCCCATCCTTTTCACTGGAACCCAAACTTCTTTATTATCATCTGTTGAAACATAAACATACCCTTTTCCCCACGTTAACACTGTATGAGGACCAATTCAATTTTTATTCTCATCGTGCCACATTACTTTACTGGCTGCTTTCGGGGCACTTGTTATTGCTGATTCATTCTTTGCAGACTCCTTATTAGGAAATGTTAAGAATTTCATAGCAGCCAATAAGCCATCATTATAGAATTTTAAATAATTTAGAATATAAACAGCCAAACAGCCAATTGTAATTTATCATCAATTTAGAGTATAAACAGCCAATTGCGAATTTATCAACTCCTGGTCCAACTCCTCCTTTTTCTTTTTGTAAGTAAGTGTCCAGGGATCGATTTGCTCGTTCCACTATAGCTTTACCAGTGGGATTATGGGGGATTCCAGTGACATGTAAAATGGAAAATTCCACCATGAACTGTTCAATGGCTTTACTGACATAAGCTGGACCATTGTTTGGTTTAATGCTTTCTGGTACTGCATGATTTAGAATGTGACCAAGTGTGTGTGATATAAAATATTGTTGTTTTGGCCCTTATTGCTAGTTGAACTTCCATAGTTATCTGTTTAATACTATCTGCCCTATCAGGAATATAGGCTGACTCTACTCTAAGTATCAATGGTACTGTATAATAATGCTTGCAATACTTTATATAATTCATTTTGTTGTGTAGAAGTAAATGTTGTTTTAAATTTATGCATCTCCTTTTTAGATGGAATATACATAGATGCCCTAAAATTTTTTGTTGCATCTGTAAAAACATTAACTCCCTCTACCAGTGAGGAAGAGCATTTGTCGGTCCAAGACCATGGCCACGTGGCAAATTGCCACCCAGAAGGAATTGGGAACCTGTGTTGGAAATTCTGATTAATCAATATCTGCCATTCCACAAACTCTTGTATGCAGTTCTCTATTTGTTGACTTGTATACATAGTATATATTGTGTGAGGTTTCTGTCCTATTAACATCCTTACTCTCTTCACTGTCTTATGTATGACTTGGGCTACCAGCACAGCATAAAGCACACAAGCTCTGTTCTTTATCTGAGCCAAATGTACCCACTCAATAATCCCTTGTTTTTGATGTAAAACTCCAGTGGGTATTTTTTTTTTCTTTTTTTTTTTTTTTTTTTTTTTTTTTTCAGTGAATAAAATTGTTACTTCCAAGTCCTGTGATTCTCATATCCTGCTAATAGTACACCCCATAATCTTTTTCTGCACTAATTTCAAACATTCCAGTGCTTCATCTGTCCATTCTCTGCATGAGTTTAATTGAGAAGGACCTTTCAATAAATCATATAATGGTTTCATTTGATCAGTTGTAATTCCCAACTGTGGCCTACACCACTGAATTTCTCCTATCAATTTCTGAAAGTCATCTAAAGTTGTAACCTTTGTAGAATCTATGATAGGTGACTTCAAACTTAAGCCTTACCACCTTACATCATTGTTTCACAGGGTAGTTTCTCCTTCTCTGATTACATTTACTCTGAAAAAGAAAACTTTTTAGAAATTAAGTTGTTAATAAGTTCAAACACTAAATTTAACTTTTGCTTAAGCCAAGGAATGACTACAAGTTCAGATTAAAAGAGCAAGATCTTTTCTGCTTCATAGACCATTACATATTAATTTACCAATACATTGTCTTGAAAATGAAAATTTAAAACCGTTTAAAATTTCTCCTGTTGTTAACAGTCACTAGACTTTTACAGAAATTAGTTGAAAACCTTCAAAATAATAATTCTCTTCTCTTGATCTAATCTGGAATGATAAAAGTTACAATTCACTGTAGACCCAGCTAAATGATGAGTTGGGACTGCAGGGCAAAAATCTTAATGGTTCCATCCTTTACTCAAGTAAATTTTATTTCTGTGTCCACTCCTTAAGAACTTCCTTGAATGAGAGAGTTTTTGAATTCCTCAGCTGAAGGGAGGGAGACTTCTGGACAACTGCCCAGTGGCGCCAAGTCTGTTCCATTCTGCTGGAGAGTTTCAAAAGCTTTATCTCTGCTGAGGTGTTCCTTTAAGATTTATGCATATTTCCAATTTTCCTAGTGCCAAATAATATAACAAATCCTGATCTGTTTTAAACATCCAATTAGGAGTGACACGTTTCACTTAAAATGTGAACAGAATAACTACCTTTTGGTTACTTCTCATTATACAAAATACTTTTCTTTTAGGTGAGATTTAGGTGAAAATGCTGATCAGCCTGCACCAGATCTCTGTCTCTCTCCACCCTCACAATTTGGCCAGAATTGGAGGGTGAAGCGAGAGAGAGTTTAACCAAAAACTTTCAAATAATTTCCAAAACCTTTATGCTTTCCTTAAACTTCATATCCATGTTGTTTTCCTAATGGGCTTTGATTAAAGCCCCCTTTAAAACTGCACAGACACTATGTCCCTGCATTTCCCATCCAAGACTACACCTTGCAATCACATAAACTAAATAATATAAGATTAGTTCCTCTCTTTCTCTCTCCCATACTTCTCCCCGATGCTGCAGTCATCAGAGAGAAGGGAGGAGGGGGAGGAAAAGAGATAACTTTCCAAGGTCCAGCTACCATGGAGCTGACCGTAATAACTCACAAACACACGCACACAGAACATGTAAAGACAGAACACATATACAGACAATAAAAGAATCCAAAAAACTGAGAAAATTGTCAGAAATCCTCTGTACACATTATAACTCTGGCTTAATTTCTATCACTGTGTCCGGGCTGCTGAATTCTCCACTGTGCCACAAATCCTGGGCAAATTTTTTGCTGTGCCACAAAACCAGGCCCTGGGCCAACTCTGGATGTATTTCCTGGTTGAATTTCTGACTGCACCAACTCCCTCTTTCCTCTCTGTCCTATCTGGTCATGATTGTCTCCTGAGCTCCCAGACCGCCAAGATTGTATGACTGTCTGTACATAAGCAGAGCCAGGGCCGTATTTTGTGGCAGTCTCTTTAAGATCTCTTAGGAATTTGTAGAAGAACTGTCTATGCACCCTTTGAGGCTGTCCGCCCTGTTCTGGCTGAACAAGCACAGGGAATAGGTTGGCCCCTTCCCAATCTACCTCCTCTCTATTTTTCTGCTGCTCCGGGACTTCCTCTTTTTGTTTGTCCTGTGATTTCTTTTGGGGTCCCTCTCCTCTCTGCGGGCGAGGTTTTGTTCCTTGTCTTTTCCCATGTCCTGCTCCCTCCTCCCGGATTCCTTCCTGACTCTGTCTTTTCGCCTCTTGAACTACACTACCCAGACTTCTCCATGGATACATAACAAAGTCCTGGGGATTGAGGAAGTAGGGGTCCTCTTTTTGGTATGAAGCCATCTGCTGCCCTATTAATCGGCAACGGGTCGGATCAATTCCTGTATGCTCTACCCATGGACTGATGGTTATTATTTTCTCGACCCAATCTTGGCAAATTCTTATGTGTATTTTTATCCCATTCTGCTTGCAGAGTTTGTACACTTGGCAAGCTAGAATTCCTTTGTCCTCTGGCTTAATCTCTCCTACGGACTGTGTTTGTCCCATATTTAATTTCTGCCTTCGGGGAGCCTCGGGTAAATCTTTAACTTTTGCTCTGCTCAGGCAATCCCCGGGTGCTTGGCTCTTCTATCCCCCGCCCGCGAGGGATAGGCGAGTTACTCACCTCACCACGTCCGTCACAGTCCCTGTTGGAGGCGCCAGTTGTCCGGGGCTCACGATCCCCGGTCGACCCTCCCGGTGAGTAGTAACCCCTCGCTCTGCTTCTCGCAGCTTCAGACGTCTCTGGGCCCGACCCCGGGGGCAGGAGCACGGGTGGAAACCAAGCACGAGCCAGAGTGGTAGAGCAATGCAGATGTTTATTCAGCAGTTCACATCAGTCCAGTCCCACCGAACTCCCTAGGGCGTTGCCTTTTATTCCTTATCCCTTCCGGTTCTTGCTATCCGGCCCCTGATTGGAGAGCTCAGCCTGCTGTCGCCCCAGCCCCCTCCCCTTAGCTGGTTGTGTCCTGTGGCAATAGGGCAGGAGTCTCTCTGGACCTTCCCTCCCCACTTGGACCATCTGCTTGGTCCTATCACAGGTGGCCAGGTGTGTTTTACTCTTACTGGGGCTCCCTCAGCACCTCCTCGAGGGCGGTATCGTGCCTTGTACACGAGCCTTCCCTGCACCCTTAGCCCGGAAGTCACGGGTGAGGCGCGTGATTGCCGGGGAGGGGCAGGTATAGACTCCCGGCCGTTACCTCTCTGCCCAGGAGGTTCGGGGACGGCCCCTGACAGTATACTACCCCAGGTTTCAGAGGTTTTGTGCAGCTGTTTTCAGAGATATCTGTAAGTTCTCAGTTCCTCCAAAGTGGTACAATTAAGGAAGAGGTATTTACTCCTCCCCTGGCCTGTGGTCTGGTCTTTGAGCAACTACAAACACTTTTCTGCCATGGAACTGTGAGTAGAATTCCCTTTCCAGAGCCACCACCAGTTCCGTCACACCAGGGCTCCTCCTCACCCCAGGATGGCCACTCAGGACTAAGACCCAGATGAACCCTGGATTCCCTCACCTTCTATAGGCCAAGAGCTTCAGAAGTGGCTGCTGCTGTGGCAGTGGCTGCCACTGCCCTGGGGCTGGGGTCAGACCATGTTCTTCTCTCACCCAGGTGAGAGAACTTTCTCACTCACCTTTGAAGCTGTCTTTGGCATATGTGGGTTGAGAAATCTGGAAACCACAGCAGCTGCGAGTGCCCTGAGGGCTATTCCAGTCCAGTGTGTGCTGGTGTAGCCCACTGTGGACTATGCTCTGCGCTGAGCCCAGTGCAACAGACCCTTCCTGTGGGCCTTATAGGTTGTCTTGGGTTGGAAATATGTTTCCCTCTATCATTTTGTGGATTCTGCTGCTCTAGGATTTGTTTAGAGTCATTTTTTACAGGATATTAAGGCGTTTGGGAGGCAAGCTTGAGTAGGTCCCTGTTTCTACTTTGCCATTTTGACCTGAGATATGTTTTAGAAATGAGACCTTTATTAGAGACACTTGTTGGAAAGATTTTTTCCTAGTTTCCTGACTTGCTTATTTTCCAATTTTAGCTACATTGATTTTGTTTCTATGAAAATTTTTGAAATTTTATGTAATCAAAATTACCCATTTTACTGCCTGAATCCTTCTAGCACTTGTTTGATCATGAACTTTTTACCCTATCCATAGATCTGACAGGTAATTTCTTCCATGATCCACTAGTTTGCTTAGGGAATCACCTTTTATGTCTAAATTGTGGACCCATTTCCGTTTGTACTCTGTGAAATGTTGACCTGTGCCTAGTTTCTGCAGACTCCTTTCCAGTTTTCCAAGCTGTTTATGTCAAATAGTGAGATCTAGCTCCAGTATTTTGGATCTTTTTGTTTATCAAACACTAGTTTATTGTGATTATTTAGTTCTGTATATTGCGTCCCTAATCATTGATCAACCTTTCTATTTCTTATCCAGTACCAAGTTGTTTTCATGATTACAGCTTTATAGTATAGTTTGAGATGTTACTGCACCTGTTACTTCCTTCTATTTTTTTCCTATTGATTTCCTTGATATTCTTGACGTTCCTCCAGATGAATTTTTAATTTTTTTCTATGTCTATAAATTAATTCTTTGGTAATTTGATTCGTATAGGTCTGAATAAGTAAATTGATTTAGGTTATGTTGTCTTTTTTTTTTTGGCTTTGCTTCCATGTGAGCTGTTTGTATTATTCCCCTTATTTAAAGCTGTCTTTATTTGTGTGAAGATTTTATAATTGGGTTCATGTAGTTTCTGTGTGTGCCTTACAGGTAGAATTCCAGGTTATTTTAAATGTAATTTCTCTTTCTGTCTCTTCCTACTGGGTTTTGTTGTAAATTTAAAGATATGCAAATTTTTGTATGAGTTTATTTTGTATTCTGCTGTTTTTCTGAAGTCAATTGTTTTGACTGGTTTTTTTATTTAGCTTACTAAGGTTCTCGAAGTATAACATCATACAAAGAGTGATATTTTTGTTGCCTGTGCTTGTTCTTTCAATATCTTTATCTTGTGTTATTGCTATAGCACAATTTTTAGTACATTTCTAGTATAATACCAAGTGGCAGAACTTCCAGATAGCACCTGTTCCTGTTCCTAGCACCAGTTCAGGAGTCCTCTGGGATCTCTTTCTGTCCCAAAGCTTCCTGCCCTGGTGCTTGGTGCCTGTTCTGTTCTTAGGGGCCAGAATATTTCAGTTTTCACTGCTGTTGCTGTCTTTGGCTAGAAAAATGACCCACTGTGACTTTGTCTTGACTTTCTCAATCAGAATTTAGTTTGGTATGTTTTCAAGCTTATTGCAGAGGAAGTATACTGGGGAACTAAGGCAAAAATGCTAACTCTCACTCTGCCATCTGGCCATCCTGATCAATCCTTGACTTACCTTGGTGAATCTTTTCATTTTTCAAAAAATGGAGAAAGTGATAAGGTCTATTTCAATGTCACAGAATTAGAGCTAGAAATCACTTCCTAACATTAAGTCCAGCTCCCCTCATTTTAAAGATGTCTTGTAGCTCAGAGAGGTTGTGACTTGCTTATGGTCACACAGCTAAAATGTGTCAAAGAGAAATTTCTATATATCTGTGTTCCGTTATCCTAAACTATATAGTAGTACTTATACTCCTACAATTGTTGCTTCAGGACTGTTCTATCCCTTCAGATTCCAGTTTGTGTCATAAGACTCTCTCCTCAAGCTCTCCATTTAGCTCCATTTTCCCCTTCCCTTGCCCTTAAGTATCCCCAAATATTGATCTAAATTCAAGAGTGAAATTTAATATTTTTCTCAAGCAATCAGGTTGATATTCCTGGTTTTTTAATATTCCCAGTTGTATGTAGGTGCAAGACTGTCTCCCACACTCTTCCCACAACATAATTCATTAGTAAGTAGAAGGTATCCTTCCTTTCCTTTGCTACCTGAAATTGACTCAAAATGTTGGAGACTTTCCTCACTTTCTTGTGTTACTGTACAAATTAATACAAGAATACAAGTGAAGCACTTGGACTTTCTACTTGTTATCTCCTGCCCCTGTTTTATGAATAGCCAGTGTTCTCTTCCTATTGTGTTTCCCTTCTGCCATTTTTATTTTATTTTATTTTTTTGGCCAAGTTCCTTAATTATTGCTATAGCCAGCTCACACCTACTACGTGCCATAGTACTGGATCCTACATCCATTAGCAAGTTTTCCTGTGTATTAAAATTTAAACAGTTTGAATTTGTGATGCTGTTTGTTGTTTATCATATTTAGTACCTATCAATGCTTTTCTTGAAGAAAGTGTTAATGATGTAAGGGAGTGAGGTTTCCTGTAGAGTTTATATTTCTTTGGCCTCATTCCTTCTCCCTGATCAGTGCTTTTTTGCTATTTCCTCACCACCCTTACCTGTTTCCATTTTTACTCTTAAGTCACCAAGTATCAATGTGTATGGTTTTAATATGAATTATGAAATTCTGTGAAGAATTTCTAAACTTTTTCATCCTCTGAAATGGTTGTTGTATCAGTCATAATTTTTTTCTTTGTGGTCTTTTTGGAACTACTTATAAATTTCTGCAATATGAAATAATTATGATACAAAGTTTCTTATTGCTTTCAAATTTATAATAAAACCAACTTCTTTCTTGACTTCAAGTAATATCTAGGAGTCATCTTTTCATTTAACTTTTTCTTCTGGTTTCATTTTTAGTGGGGTTAAGATTGATACGATTCATATTCTTTAGCAGTTATGTTCACTTAGTCATTGGACAAGATTCTCACATTTAGAGTTACCAGTAGTAAGCTTAGTTAAAGTTCACAGTTTAAAAAACTCTGTATTTCTTAGCAATCTGTGCCTTCCTTTCTGTTATTTTGCCACTACCATTATTACAGAAGCAGAAAGGGTTCATACAGGACTGTGGACTTTTTATATGGTTTTTTTTTTCATAGATTACCATGATCAAATATATCACTGTGTGGTCTATCTGGCTAGCTAGACAGAGTTTCAGAAAAGTTTCATAACTAAAACCTTTCCTGCACTTTATGCTTTGCTGGCATAGCCTTTGAGAGCCCATGGTCATCTCCAAATCATGACAGGAATAGAGTATTTTGTGGAAGAGTTCAAAATTTTCATTAATGAAGCTAAAACTGATGAAAGATTTATGAAACATTAGTGAGGTAGCATGTTACAGTGGGGAAAGAGTTCAAATTCATATGTGAACTTTGCCACTGCTTCCCTGTTTTAAGATTGAATCAAGTATCCTTAGAGAATCCTAACAAGTAAAAAACTACTTGAAATAAATAACTTTAACAAAGTTGCAGGATATTAAATAAAACCATACAAATCATTGACAGGTTGAGCAAGGCAAGAGTCATTTCCACTGTCCAAGTGGTCATAGATGGCCTCCTCCTAACGTTGGGCAAGACAAGGTGGTCCAGAGGTCCAAAAATAAGTTGAAATTTTCCATATTATATCAAGGCATCCTACCCATGCTGGGTTTCGTGGTCAACATTCTTGTGGTTAGGCTAGTAAACTTTGTAACTAGTAAATAAGTGAACTGTGATTTTATATGTCTTAAAGTTTGAGGTCTATTATAGAAAAGAATCTATCTTATCACATTATCCCTATGGTATGTATGTTAAGTATGCTTCAATACATGTTACTCTAGTACTATTGTTAGAGGACTAAACTGTCTAAATATATATTACTAGAAGAGTCTATCACTAATAGTTCTTAAGTATCATTACCCCTGTGGAATCACACTGCACACTGGTGTAAAATAGGGGGTCCAATAAATCATTTCTCTTACAAGTATTTTATTTGATTATAGTTATTTTAAATGGAATTTTACTTTATATTTCTTGCTGCTGAACTTTGTTGGTAATATATAGAAGTGCTGATAATTTATGTGGGTTTATTTTAAATCCTGTGATTTTGCTAAAGTTGTTAATTATTTCAAGCGGTTTTTAATTTGATTCCCTAGGATTCTCTAAGTACACCCTCATATCATTTGCAAAGAGTGATAGTTTTGTTTCTTCATTGCCTGTTCTAATTCCTTCCATTTTTTTCTTCTCTTACTGCTATAGCTAACATTTCTAGTACAATAATGAATTAATAATAGTGATAATGGGCATCTTTGCTTCACCTCTTTATCTCATTGGGAAGGCTTCAAGCTTATCCCCATTACAGATAGTGCTTGCTTTTGGTTTTAGATGGAAAGCTCAATTTATTCCTTTTGTTTTCTAGTGTTTTAACAGGAACGAGTGTTGTATTTTATCAATAGCTATTTTGCATCTATTGAGATGGTAATATGATTTTTGTTGAGTTTGTTATTGTTAGGGTCAGTTATGTCAATAGTTTTTCTGATGAACCAGTTCTACATTCCTGCTATACATCCTACCTGGTCATAGGGTATGATCTTTGGGATGTATTGCTGTAATCTCCTTGGTATTTTATTTAAAAATTTTTTTTTTTACATCAACATTCATTAGGGAAATTGGTCTGTAGTTTTCTTCCTATGTTTTTGCTTTTCTTAGTTTAGGTATCAACACCATATTTGTGCCATAAAAGGTGTATTTGGTAGGATTCCTTCTTTGCCTAGTTTTCCAAGTAGTTTATATTATATTGGAATTAATTGTTCTTTAAATATTTGGTAGATTTAGCATCTAGTCTTGGGAATTTTTTTTAATGGTGGCTTATTCAGTTTCTTTTTCTAAGATGGAGTTATTTAAGTATTCTATTTTCTCTTCTGTTAATCTAGGCAATTTATATTTTTGTAATTACTTATCCAATTCAGTTATATTGTCCAATTTATTGGCATATAATAGGGCAAAAAACTCATAGTTATTGCTTTGATTTCCTCCTCATTGGTGGTGAATTCACCCTCTTCATTTTTGAAACTGCTAATTTGTTTTTCTTTTCTTTTTTTTTAAATCAAATTCATCAATGATTTATCTGTTTTATTGTTTTTTAAAAATAAAACGAGTTCTTAGTTTTATATATTAGTTCAATGGTTTCCTTTCAGTTTTTTTAATTTTTCATTTGATTTTCATGATTTCCAATTTGGTGCTTAATTCAGGATTTTTAATTTGTCCTTTTTCTAGTTTTTTTTTTTTTGGTTACACGCCCAGTTCATTGGTCTACCCTTTCTCCATTTTATTGATGTAAGCATTTAGTGATATATAAAATTTCCCCTAAGTACTACTTTGGCTGCATTTCATAAATTTTGGTATGTTATCTCATCATTCTCTTTAGTGAAATTATTGTTTCTGTGATTTGTTGTTTGACCCACCCATTCATGAGGATTAGATTATTTAGTTTCCAGTTAATTTTAATCTGTCTTTCCATGGCCCTTTATTAAATGTAATTTTTATTGTATTATGATCTGAAAAGGATGCATTTAACATTTCTGCTTTTCTGCATTTGATTGTAAATATATAGAGCGTATATCTGGGAATTGTCTGAACCTAGAAGACAGCAGTGGAGTCTTAACAATAGGATAACCAGCTTTATACAATAAAATAGTCAGATATTTCATTCTTTTTTCCCCCCAGAAAACTCATTTTAATGGGATGACCTTGGTTCCACTCAACCTATGAAAATAGGATTTGATTTTTTTAATTTTATTTTTAATTTGTGGGATAAAACAAGCATTTCTGTAACAGTACAAAAAAAGATGATTGTACTTGAAACTGCAAATCTGTTATGCATAGGGAACAATATGAATAAACAAGATAGCAAAATTAGATGTAAAATGGAAAAAAATAGAATGAAATATCTGACTTTTTTTGTATAAAGCTGGTTATCCTATTGTTACGACTCCACTGCTGTCTTCTAGGTTCAGTTAATTCCCAGATAGATTTCAGTTACATTAAATTAAAAATTTTTGTACAAATAAAGCAAATATAGCCAAGATTGGAAGGAAAGTGGATGGTTCATTCTTGTCAATCTCTGCCTTTGTCTTAGAGTAGTAATAATAGGATAGTCAGCATTTATCTCCAAGTTGGCTGATACCTAACCTTTGTCGAGCAGCATCTAAGGCCTTCATAATTCTTTACATTTACTGACCATTTGTCAAGCACACATGTATTTGTGCAGCATGAGAAAATGAGCAATTGGTCTGACACAACTGCCTTTTAAAAATATGGAGCTTCACAAATTTTAGTATGTTCTTGTGCAGGGGCCATGCCACTGTACTCAATTTTAGTATGTGAAGTGAGCACAAGTCTTCTATTTTTCTTTTTCTTCTATTTTTAAAACTAGTACCAAATTGTTTTGTAAATAGACTCTTTACTGGTATCCCTTTCTTGCCAACTTTTTAAAAAAATTGTTTTCCTTGAGATTCTTGACTTTTTTCCCTCCAAATGAATTGGGTTTTTTTTTGTTTTTAGTTCTTTGAAGTAATCCTTTGGTGATTTTATTAGTATGATACTGAATAAGTAAATTAATTTATGTAGTAGTATCCTCTTTTAATTATTGATGTAGCTTACAATTAGCACTTAATATTTCTCCATTTATTTAGGTCTGCCATTATTTCCTTAAAGTGTTTTGTAGTTATAGTCATATAGTTTAATGTGTGTGTTGTGACTGGTAGACTCTCAAGTATTTTATATATTCTGTTATCTTATATTGAATTTCTCTTTTTGCCTCTTCCTATCTCCTCCTGCTGGTGTTTTTGTTGATAATATACAGAAGTGCTAATGATTTAATATGGATTTCTTTTATATCTTGCAACTTTGCTTAAGTTACTGTTTCAATTAAAATTTTACTTGACCCTCTAGGTTTAAATTGTAAGGCATCCTATTATCTGCAAAACAGTAAATCTGTTTCTCTTTGCCTGTGCTTATTCGTAATCTCAATTTCTATTGCTATAGCTAGTATTTCTAACATTTTTTAAAGTAATAGTTGTAATTCTAGAAATGGTTGCTTTGTTCCTTATCTCATGGGAAAAAATATTAACTCTTGGTTTTAAATAAATGTTACTTATATTAAGGAAAGGTCTGTTTGTTTCTATATTTTCTAGTCATTTTAACAGGAATGGCTATTAAATCACGTTAAAAACTTTTTCTGAATTTGTTGCTGTGTGAGTCTTATAGTTGTTACCAGTTAGGCCTAGTGTGTGGATAGTTTTTCTAATGTTGAAACAACCCTACATTCCTGATATAAACCTAACTTGGTCATAGAGCCTTTGTAATATGTACTGTGATTTTTATGCTGTTTTATTAAAACATGTATTTGTGCTTATTAGGGATATTTGTCATTAGTCTCCTATATCTGTTTTTATGTTTTTTGGTTTACATGCCCAATTCATTGATCTACCCTTTCTCCATTTTATTGATGTAAGCATTTAGTGATATATAAAATTTCCTTGAAGTACTTCTTTGGCTGCATTCCATATGTTATCTCATCATTCTCTTTAATGACTAATTCTCAAGACTATGTCATATTCAATTTATCACAATATTGTAATTATTTGTTCTTTTTATGTTTGATAGAATTTGCTTGTACATTCCTTTAGTTGGTATTTTTTTAGGGGAGATCACTTATTGTTCAATTCTGTTTCGAAGGTTTTGTTACTTAAATACTCTAATTCTTGTTCTCTTATTATGGGCATTTATGTTTTTGTAAATATTCTTCCATTTCTTTTAGGGTGTCAGTTTTTATTGGCACAAAAAATTCAGCAAAACAGTTTCTAATAATGTTCTCTGTTCAATTGTTGTGAATTTCATTTTTTTTCCTTTTTGACCACTGGTGATTTGGTTTTCCTCTTTTAAAAAATCAAACTAGATTAATCTTTTTTGATTTCCGAAATTCTGTTTTGTTATTTGATTTTCAAAAAGTGTCTTTTACAGTTTTTTAAGTTGAATGCCCAACTACTTGATCTATTCTTTTTCTCTTTTCTGGATGAAAGTGTTTGGAGGTCCAGATTTTCTGATAAGAACTTCTTAGGCTATGTCCCTTCAATTTCATTATGTTATCTCATTGTAACAATTGTCTCTTATTTTTAAGGCTTTTTGACTTATTTAGGATTAATTTATTTCATCTCTAATTAGTTTTTAATCCATTTCTTATAGAATACAGTTTTTATTGGGTTATAGTGATAATGCTTAACATTTTTTTTTTGCATTAATTTATGAGGTTTTTATGGTCTGATACATGGTCAGTTTTTGTCAAGGTGCTCTACACATTGGATCCTCTGTAATGCCCGCTTGGGGAACCCATTAAGGGAATGAATTGGTTTGTGCCACTTAACTCATTCTTATGAGAACTGTGTTTTGAATTCTGAAGACAGCCTCCAACCACATACATTTATTCCATTATTTTTTTTCCTCCCTCTGCCCTTTTTGTCTTAGCCTCATCTAGAACTCTGTACTGATGGGTTCATTATTTTCCCATAAAATTGCACCTTCCTGGCAAATCAGTGCATACTGCTAATAATATGACACTTTTGCACTGTCAGAAAAGAAACATGCTTTCAATTTTACCAATATATAATGCCTACCTATTGCCTTTGTTGAATATGTATATACAAATATATGTAACTGTGTAACTATATATATATATGTATATGTATTCATGTATATGTGTATATACAGTTAGCAATAATCTGCCTTTCCCTCTTCCATTTGCTTTTCAAAGCAAATAATCAAAGGCTGTTTCTTAATCTTAAGTATACAACCACATTGTTTTAGATATTACCTAATGTTTAACCTGTGTTGAGCAAGCAGTTTGTGAAAACAGTTCTGATTAGTAAAATTATAAATTTTATAAACTTCTTAAGTAGAGGACTTCAGCTATTTTCTTTTTACTAGGTATAATGTAAAATCAATCTACCTGTCTCAGTTTTGACTTGAATTTTGAAAAGATAGCATCAAACTCATTTAATCTATCTCAGTTCTTTTTACACTGAAATATGTCTTCCTCACAACCAGTTAACTCAAGCCTGTTATTGAAGTTTTCACTTTACCGTTTACTAGTAAATCTTTGGTAAGCTGATGTGAGTTAAGATTAGACAAGAACTCCAGTGCGCTCTGTTTTCTTGATATACAGGCCTGATCAAGGGAGAGAGGGGAAGGAAAGAGGAGAGAAAAAATATGAAGGCAAACCACTTGCCATTCTACTCAGGCAGCCTGGGAAAAGTAAATCTCTTTCTTCCTCAACCAGTAGTAGTTCTCATGTGCTTCTCTTGTAGTGTCAACATCTTCACTGGCTTAAATTTTCATTGTAAGCCTTACTGTGACTCATCCTCAACTTGAGCATTCCCCTGTTAGGTCTTGGATCCAAAGTTAGGACCCTTTAACCACACCTCCCATTATACAATAGCACCTTTTCTCACCCCCACCTGCCAGAGTGCCAGTAATCAATCAAGAAATATGAAATACGTGCTATGCACCAGGTATTATGCTAGGCACTGCGAGTAGAACCTAGAATGTATTCCCTCTTCAACCCTGCCTCTTAAAATCTCTAGCTTTCTTTTAAGGCTCAGGTCAGATGCTACTTGGTTTTTCTTAATCCTCAGTTGTTAGGTCCCTCCTTTCCTATGACTTCATGTTGAGTGAATACACACACGGACACACACACACAGACACACACACACTTTCCCTTGGTGGAATGTAAGTTCCTTGAGGGGGGCAGGAAGCATTTGGCTTGTATTTTCTTATCTCCAGCATAGTGCCTGGCATGTAGTAGGTGCTTAATAGTTAAATAATTATTAAATTATTTGCATCAATGGAAGGATAAGACTGGTTCTTGATGATAGTATAATAATAATGGAAGACACTAGCCAGATACGACTTCTGTTTAAATAGAAAACACCTAAATGGCATAGCAGATGGAATGTTGGACTTGGGTTCAAGAAAACATGCATCTTAACTAGCCTAGCTGTGTGGGGAAAGCAAGTCATTTAATATTTGTCTACTTCAGTTTCTTCATCCATAAAATGGAGATAATAATGGCACCAACCTCCAAGGGTTGTTTAGATGCGATATGTAGAGCACTTTGCAAATGTTAGCTGTTAATAAAGAAAATGATTTTTGGACTGGAAAGGCTAGCAACAAAGTAGATAATAGGGAGTTGAAATAAAACATAACTTGAAGGGATGATAAAGTAACACTTAGCTGACCTTGGTAAGTTCCATTCACTAGATAAACTTCATCCTAGGGTACTGAAATGATTGGTTAGATGGATTGCTTGTGTTCTTTGTAAGATAAAGACAGAAAAGAGGTGTGCTGTAGGACTGAAGAGATGAGAAAATGTTTTGATTTTCAAAAAAGGAAAGGGTATACTCTGTAGGTTGAGGCTGCTTCTTGACAGTTTTAGAATATAGCATATATTATTCATGAATATTTAGAAAGGGAAACAGTGCTCCCTTGAAGAGAGCCATGTCAAATTAACTTGATGTGTGTGTGTGTGTGTGTGTGTGTGTGTGTGTGTTTTTTGAGAATGGGACCTAGATTGTCAAATCAGAGGACAATGTACACACATATATCTGTATTTTCCATAAAGTGTTTGAAGAATGTTGGCCAGATGATAACTGTGGTTTAATGAATTCAGACGTGATTGGATGAATAGATTCAAAGAATTGTCTAAATTTAAGGGCTCATAGTGGACTTTAGGGATTTGTCACTAGTGAAGGCTCTGTTCTTATTCTTGTGTCACTTAACATTTTTATTGATGACTTGAATAAAGGTGTAAATGGCATGCTTGTCAAATTTGTAAATAATATGAACTTGAGAAGGGAAAGTCAGTGATTTTGATGATGAGATTTAAGATCCAGAAAGATCTCAGCAGTCCATAATAAATCTAATAATGACATTTAATATAATCCAATATAAATGTGTACTATATTTATAAATATATAAATGTGTTATATATAAATATCATATAATATGCATATATTTTATATTATATATGTAAATGTATCATATTTAATATAATTCAATATAAATGACTTGATTTCAAGTAATAATCTTTACAAATACAACCCAGGGAAAGAAGTATTAGGAAAAGTTCCCATGAAAAAGATTTGGGGATTTTGGTTGACTTGAAGAATTAAAATCAGTCATTTGTGTCATATGGCATCCAAAGAAACTAATACAGTTGGCTTGTATTGACAGTCTTGTCCAAAGTACAGGAAAATTGCATTTTTATTTTATCCTAGGTTGACCAGATATGAAACAATAATTTTTAGTGCTACATTTCGTGAAAGAAATAAGGAGTCTGAAACATATACAGAGGAGTTGAGGAAACTGGAGAATATTATATTATAAGGGGGTCATTTAAAGGAATTAAAAGGTGTTCAGCATGGAGAAGAGAAGACTTAGGGAGAGAATGTCCTTTAAATATTTGAAGGGCTGCCATATGGAAGGAAGTACTGAGTTATTTTTCTTGATCTCTGAAACAGTGAACAGGAGACAGTGATTAGAACATGAAGAGAAACAGATCTTGGCTTGGTATCAGGAAAAAATTCCCAAAGTGAAATTATAGAGGGCATTCCTGTTCAATTACATAAAACTTGGAGTAGGTGGCCTCTGAGATTCTTTCCATTTCTGAGGGGGGGCGGTGTGTGTGTGTGTGTGTGTGTGTGTGTGTGTGTGTGTGTGTGTGTGTGTGTGTGTGTGTGTGTGTGTGTGTGTGTGTATCTGTGTCTATGTGTGTGTCTGTGTGTGTGTGTTTGGGGTGGATAGGCAGGGAGGGCTAATAGAGCTCTCTTGAGAAGTTTGGCAAAACTCTGACACCTTTGTTTCAGTGGCAGTATAGATTTATTATACTTTTTAATTCTTTTCATCTCTGTCCCAAGAAGTTATAAAAGAACCTTCTTTTTTAAAAATTAAAATATGATTGAGATTTATGTTTCAGCACAATATGTGTTGGTGAGAGGGAAGCTTTTATATCTTTTACCAGAATTCTCCCTTAGAAGAAAAAAGTTAAGGAGAAGGGATGCTGACTAAAAGAAAAAAAAATGCAATTTCACCAATGCTAAGTTTTATATAAGAAGAAAATTATTTTTGAAAAGTTCACATAAAAGAAAAAACTTCATAGGAATTGGTATGGGGCCAAGCATGTCCATAATTCCACTGCAATTCGTTTTAATTGTTGTTACTATTTATATTGTTGTGTAGTCTTTGCATATAGTGTTGTCTAGGTTCTGCTTCACTTTCATTAGTTTTCATAGTTACTTATCATAGTCATCATATTTATTGTTTCTTGTAGAGCAGTGGTATTTTAGTACATGCACATAAAACACTTTCCTTCCCTAAAGATTGAGTGTCTGCTTTGCTGCTACTTCATTTCTACTACAATAAAATGCTCCTATAAATATTTTGATGAATATGAAACTTGTCATTGTCCTCTTTCATGCTAAGCACATGCTTAGCAATGGAATCTCTGTATCAAAAGGTATGAATATTTTAGTTGTTCTCTTAATATAATTCTGAATTACTTTTCAGAATGATAAGATGAATTTACAGCTTGACCAGCAGTTTGTGTGTCTGTTTCCATAATCCTTCTATATTTTATCATATTTGGCAGTTTGCAGGTGTGAGAATCAAACATTTGAAAGAACAATGAACTCCTGTGCTCCACAGACTTTGCAAAAATGGAGACAGAAGGCATTTTTATCAGATTCCATCTATGAGACCAATATGGTCCTCATACACAAACCAGAGAGAGAAAGCAGAAAAAAGAAAATTATGAAGCAATGCTATGAGTGAATATTGATATGGAACTCTATTAGCTGAAATATTAGTAACAAGGCATTAGCCACATACTTATTAACAGCAATATTATTCACTATGACTAGATTGAATTTATCAGAGGTAAAAAGATAGTGTAGCATTAGAAAAACTATGTATATAATTCATATTAAAAACAATCAATTTTGTGATTATATCATCATAAAGGGCCTTCACCGAAATACACATATATATGATATATATACACGTATATATATATGATATATATGTCTCCCTGTATATATCACCCTAACACTAAGGTGCCTTGAAATAAAGGGGCCACTCATTAGTATAATAAATAGCTACAATGAACAGCTACCATTATTTGTAATGGAGAGAAACAGTTAAAGCTATACTGATAAAATTCAAATAAAACAGTAGCATAGTTCTAGAAAGGCCACCTGTACCAGTAAGATGAATCAAGAATTTGATGGAATAAGTATCCACAAAGAGAAACCAAAACTTTCTATTCATCCACCTCTCCCAGCTACTACTCCTGCCTCTCTTAATTACTTACCTGCCAGCCCCAACTATATTCCAGTATCACCCACATCTTCTATTTATTTACCCTAGCTATTTGCACTTCAGTTCCTGCTGTTTACCACAGTTTCCAGTGTATGTTCTAAGTTCCCTGCAGCTATAGTCCTAGCTCTCCTCCCTCACTGAAGTATACCTTAGCCAGTCCTTCTGATATAACTCTAGCTTATGGAAGGAAATATACTTCCTCCAAGTATTCACCCTCTTGTACAAGTGAGTCCAGTCAGCCTTACTTACCAACTCCATTCTGAAATATTCACTTATATCTCCTAGCTATTTGCTAACCTCAGTTGTCTATACTCCAACCTCATCCACCTGCCATACTTACTCCCCTGTACCTTCCCCAAGAATTTAACCACCAGCTTGACTTATTCACCTTTCCCAACACCTACTTTCCCATCTCACCAATATTCTCCCCAGCAAGCCCCACCTACAGCCTTACCAGTCCAGTGCTCAGCCCAGATGACAGTGATGAGGAAAATTGAAGGGACAATATGATAGGTTCTTTAAGAAATAACCATAATGATTCAATGAAAAAAATTAATTGAAATAATTTTAGAATAGTAGTAGTATGCAAAACAAACCCACAATCATTAGCATTTCTGTATATGACTAATAAAATGAGGGCGAAAAAAAGATAGAGAAATTTCACCCAAAATAATTGACAATTGTATAAAATACTTGGGAGTTAGCATACCTAGACATACTTAAGACTTGTATAAATACAATCACAAAGTACTCTTTACTGTGCTTGGAGAGCACATATAATTGGAGAGTTTCATTATATAAGGCTAGGCTGTATGAATATAAAAATGACAATAGAACCTAAATTTATTTCAGATTTAATGGTATAAAAATCATACTATTTCAGAACTATTTTATATAGAACATGACAAAAAAAAATTCATCTGGAAGGAATAAAAGTCAAGAATCTCAGGAAAGATAATTTAAAAATTAAGAATAAAGATTACCTATTATTACCCAATTTCAAATTGTACTTCCAAGCAGCACTTACTTAATGATATGATCAAACCAATTATTTAATCAAAAGAATAGAAAAAGAGATTAGTGTAATAGAAGAAATAAGCAAATGAATATAGTAGCCCTTGTCAATAAACTCAAGAATATAACCTTCCAAGGAAAGGAATGCATTCAGTTAATTGCTAGGAAAATTGAAAAGCAGCTCGGCAGAAAGTAGTGTGTAAAATATTACATACCAAGTGTGTGTGTATATATATATATACACTTAAATATACTCACATAAAAAATTTTTTTGGAGAATGGAAGAAAACACCTTCCACAGACAAGGAGGGAACTTCTTAACCTGATGAAACCTAATGAGATAAACAAAAAGATAGAAATAGGCAACTTTGTATATATAACATTTTAAAGCCTTAGCATAAATGAAATCAGTCTAGTTGGAAGAAAAGAAATTATGGAATGGGGAAAACTATGTTAATCAAATCTGATTTCCAAGACATGTAGAGAATTGACACGTATATAAAACCAAGAATCTTTCCTGTATAATAGGTGGAGCTGTGAATTGGTCCAACTATTCTGGAAAATAATGTAATTATTCAACAAATGCTATTTGATTCAGCAGTCCTACTTTTAGTTACACTAAAGAAGTCAAGAAAAAACAAAAGGTTCTCTCTATACCAAAGTATTCATGAAGTAGAAATAAAGTCAGGGAATATTTGAACAAATTGTGCCATGTGAACGTAATAGAATATTGTTATGTCATAAGGAATGATAAAATGGAAAGAATTCAGAGAAACATGGAAACACTTGGACAACTGGTACAAATCTGAGTAAGCAGAAATGGGAGGACAATATATATAATGATAAAAAAAACCAAAATAAAAACAACACAAAAAGGCAACTGAACTCAGAATAACTTAGGATGGATTGTGACAAATACATTCCAAAAGAGTTGCTTTATTAGTTGGTTTTGCTTGACTACATACATTTCTTTCTTATAAAGCAGAGTTATTGGTGAAGAAAGTGTTTATAACATTAGAAAATAAGACTAATAAGTTAAAATTTTTTAAGTTTAATATCCTTTGTAGATTCTTTAAATTCTGGAAATTCTGTTTTGTATATTTTTCCTCCATCCCTGCATACATACTAACTAGGGTATCAAGGCTCTGATAGGACATTTATGGTATAAATTACAGCATACTTAGAACCTAAACTTAAATCAACATACTATGGACTTTTAATGTCTACATTATGATAATTAACCATGCATGAAATAGCCTAATGGCCACTGAACCCTGATACCCTGAGTTCTAAAGCCTTCTGTGCTGTTATCTAAATAATGTAATGTTTAGACAGATCACTTAAATTCACTTACTTGCTCAATAATTCTGTCTAGTAAATTTAAAAATTGAGTAAATTATATGCCAAAGAAAATGCTTGGTTATTATCAATCAACAAGCATTTGTTAATTAACACTGGAGATAAAAGTATGACACAATGTCTAGTCTTAAGGAGTTAATAGTCTAACGGTATACACAAGTAAATGTAGTTGTCAGTAAGCATTCTTTATGTGCCTACCATGGACCAGACAGCATCCTGAGCTCTAAAAATTTTATAAAAAGTCAAAAAGTTCCTGGCCTCAAGGAGCTCACACTCTAAGGGGATGGGAAACAGCAAGCAAACAAATATGAACATAGGAAATAATTAAGAGAAAGAAGGTGTTAGAATTAAAAGGAGTTGGGAAGGGCTTTCTACAGATGAAATTTTACTTGATACTTGAAGGCAGAGGGAGAGCATTTCATACATGGGAGACAGAGAAAATGCCTGGAGTTGAGAGGTGTGAGTGTCTTGTATATATGTATATAGTGTATATTGTATGTATGTATATGTATAGGTATATGTATGTGTATATAGATGTATTATACATATACACACGTCTGATTTTTTTCCTATCTATTAAAAAACCTATTTGAGTGAGCTTCTGAATGACTGAACAATATGCACATTTCAAATGTGTTATGCTTTTTGTACATCTGATAAAATGATATGAAATTTCAGCAATAAGTGCTAAACTTATCATTCTGTGCTATTTCTTTTTAACTGCAGACCCTGCAACATGGAAAAATCCAAGACACCTTTCTAAAGGTTTCTTTTATCCACTTGCTTTTGTCCCTTCTTTTTCTATTATAAACCTGCATGTGTGCTTGAGTATTCTTACAGCCTGTATGCATTCTTAGTCATTTTTTTCTCCTACTATATTAGTTTAAGGTTTTAGTGGTTCTTATAACCTTTGGGCTTTGCATTAGCCTTTAAGAATTTTTTTTTATGGTGAATTTAATGTTTAATGTGTTTAAAAATAAACCTGGGGCTTTGTTATTCTAAGGTAAATTAATATGTTCTTTTCCAGAGATGGAAGTGCCCATCTATTTGAGGTTCTCCACTGTGACTTTATAGGAAAGGGTCTGTCCTTTGTGCTTCCAGTAGTTAAACACTTCGCTTATGAGAGGAGCATGAAAATCTCAATTAGCTTTATTATTTTATGTGACTTTACTGTGATGAAATTGTTTTTTGGTTTTAGGTATATATATATATATAAAAGACCTCTTTCAAGTTGATGCTTGTAATCTGTTAAATTCTGTTTGTATGTTTACATTAACACTTAGCATTTTAAAGCAATCTTAAGTTGGAAAAGTCAGGAGCATTTAATCATTTCCAACTCTTTAAGAAGTTCAGCATTGACACTTTCCAGAATGTCACTCCAGAGTGTTTCCTACTGTGTTTTGGAAAATGCAGGAAAAACAGAATCTGAAATCAGGAGATGAGATAGGAAGAATTTCCAGAGTAACAACAGTTCTTTTTTCTACGTACTATGGAACATAATGAATCTGTAAAGTGGACCACCTGCATTCCTAGGGTCTTGCTTTCTGCTTCTACTTAATTTCTACCCCACCCTCAATCTCTATGTACCTACATCCCTGGCTTTCTATCAGATAATATTTAAAATGGGGAAAATTTCTTTTGGAGGTGATTTTGTATTGTCATGGAGATTTGTGGGTGTGGTGGAGATTAGGGAAGCTTTCAGAATGTCAAGGACTTCACTTAAGAAGATACAGTAAAGCAGAACTTTGAGTGACTAATAGAAATCAGAGTTTTATAAATGAATGAAAAGTACACACTCTCATGCACTTCAGTTGTTGAGGTTTTGCTTTATTAACTATGTATAGAGGTATTTATTATATACTCTTTGCTTAGTTGAATTTTCACTTTTTTCAGCTTTTAACTAAATTAAATATTTTATGGGAGAAATACTATTTAAAGATTTAAAAAAAACCCCAGTATCAAACAGTATTAAAAAAGAAGGAAGGTAATTTTATTAATCAAACAGTATCTATTAAAAAAAGGAGGAAGGTAGTTTTATTAATCAGATACAGAATTCAAGAGACTTCTTAAGAAGGCCTGTGTTTATCTTTTATATCTTCATTATCTGCAGTTTGTAATTTTGAAATAAGAGACAGGTCTTTTAACTTCCAAAAGGCATATTTTATCAGGGTGGTATGACAACATGGTAGATAGAGAGCAGACCTCATAATTAGGAAGATAGAGGTTTAAGTTCTCAGTTATTCTGGAGAAGTCACATACTGACTATAGAAAAGTCATTTAACCTCAGTAAACCAGGTAACCTTCCAAGACTTGATGTCTTGGAAAGTGAAGTAGTAGAACAGTTACTTTCATTAGCATTTTTCTCACTGGGAATGCCCTATACCAATGAGATCACACATTCAGACTTAGAACAATAATTTAAAAATAAAGAACCCAAAGCAAAACTTATTGAGTAGTACTCAAAAAACATTCTTAAAGGAAAAAACAACAGGATAATTTATCTCAAACCTTGAGTAAACTTAAATTTTTTACTAAGTACTGTAATACATAGTTATATATGTAGATGGATAGAACTACATATGAATTTGGCTCTTTTAACTATTTAAGTGAAGCTAAAGAAGAAGGTTCTTAGTAGTGTCTAAAGTATTGGTTATTTGTTTTCAGGTATTCAAGCTGAGGAGTGGGGTAAATTTCTGCACACCAAAAATAAGGTAATTATATAAAATACAAATATGTTTTGGGGAATAATTTTAGTATTTTATTAATTCTTGAAACATTTTAATTTTTATAGGGAAAAAGGAGACCAGTTGAGTTCCTACAACATGTTGGTTATTTGCCATGTAATTTTGAAGTAATTTTTTAAAAGCCACTAAGCAGAAGGGACAGTCACCTCCTAAATAATCTTGTTCACCAAATTAATTGGTTTCTGTACCTCAAGATTTTGTCAAAGATCCCATCTCATAGTTCGTCTTTTATCCAAGTGTAAAGATTTAAATTTTTTAATTTTATGCTTTATTTTAGCTATACACTGATTTTGATGAAATTCGACAAGAAATTGAAAATGAAACAGAGAGGATTTCAGGAAATAATAAGGTATGAATTTTTGAGGCCAAAATAGTCTTTAGAGCTGGATAATATCAACAGAAGTAATGAAAACAAATATTTCTTGAACCCCTGCAATGTGTACACAGGAAATGTATTCAACTTTCTTCAAGTGCTTTATACCTTTGATAGATATATAAAAAAATTCATAAACAAATCTTCATCTGTATTTTTTTCTATGGCTTGTGTAACATTATCAAAAATTTTACTTTTTAAAATGATGCATTTCTGATATTGCCATGCATGTGTCACTTTTTTAAGCTGTTATATTCAGTACTATCACAGCAGATTAGGTTTCTCAAACTAGATGTCTAAATACAACTTTTCTAAACTAGAACTCATTATCTTTTCCCCAAAACCCACCTTTCTTGAAAAGTTCCTGTTTCTGACAAAGGCATCTTCCATTCTCCCAGGTTCCTAACCATGGTGTTATCCTTTACTTTACTTTCCCTTATTTCACATACTCAGTCAGTTGTCAACTCTTGCCATTTCTACTTCAAGAGCATCTCTCATATTCAGACCCTTCTCTCTACTCACACAGTGACTCCTTTAGTCCAGGCCATACTTTCCACTTGGATTTTACAACAGCCTGTTTATTATTCTTTCTGCTTCAAGTCTCTCCTCGTGCCAGTTTTTCCTCTACACTACTGCCAGAGTGATTTTCCGTAATGTAGACCTGACCATGTCATTCTCCTGATCAATATTCTCTGGTATCTTCTTTTTGCCTTTAGAATCAAATATAAAGTCTTCTGTTTTCACTTTTAAAGCCCTTTACACCTCACCCTAGTTTATCTTTCTAGTTTGACTGTGTCTTATTCTCCCTCCTGTACTCTCCAAGCTGACCTTATCTCTGTTCCTCACACAGGATACTGCAGCTCTTGCCTCCATGCCTTTGCATTTGGCTGTCTTCTACACCATTTAAAAAAATAGCAAAATATAAATACCAAAAATAGAATCATAGATTTAGAGGAAGGAGGGACCTTACAGGTAGGAATTCCAGTGAGGAGGTTATTGAGATTTGAAACAGGTTAGGGAAAAGAAGATAGGGAAGGGAAGGCATTTCAGGCTAATGAAAATGGCGTGTGCAAAGACACGAATGAGCATTTTAGGCTGTCTAGGTCATGATGACCTAAATCCACAACATTTGGTGAGTTGGGGAGAGGAGGGAGGTAATGGGGAAGACGGGATCTCATCCAAGATCTGTTGGTGGCAGAGGTGAATCACTGTCTCTGTACAATAGCAAATAATTTGTGGTCATTTAAGTATGTTGATAACTAGCTTTGAAGAATCAGTAAACAAAAGACTTTCAAATTGAGATGAAGAAAGTGGAGCATTAAAAACCATGGTAGTGCTGTGTAAGTCCTTTATTACACAGTTTTTAGAAAACAACAGGGCCTTTAAAACTATTATAATATTTTATCAGGCTGTAAATATGTGTAATTATGCTTCAGGGAGCATGATTTAATTCACAGTGTCCACGTTCATGGAATAATTAGTTTTAAATCATTCATTCTCAATATATTGATTTCATAGATTTTGTATAATTTTAATTAATGGTAATATTTTAAACAACTTATTTCTAGGGGGTTAGTCCTGAACCTATTCATCTTAAAATTTTTTCACCTAACGTTGTAAACCTGACTCTTGTGGATTTACCAGGCATGACAAAGGTAAGAAAAAATTTTGCTCACTTCACTGTGATTTGTAGTTTTATCTTGTAAAAAATACAGTGGTCTTGTTGATTAGCCCCATAAACAGTGTTTACTTCTGCATCCTTCAGCTATATTTTTTAATCTGTGGCCAAGAATGGCATTGGCTAGTTTATAATACTCTGCTATTAGAATTTGGTCTTCATGTTTATGATATTGATTTTTGTTACATTTTTAGGTGCCTGTAGGTGATCAACCGAAGGATATTGAACTTCAAATCAGAGAGCTCATCCTTCGTTTCATTAGTAACCCTAATTCCATTATTCTGGCTGTCACTGCTGCTAATACAGATATGGCAACATCAGAGGCTCTTAAAATTTCAAGAGAGGTAGATCCAGATGGTAAGGAATAAAAGTTTGTAATTAGTTGATGGGAATAGACATAATCTACCTGTAAATCTACCTTTAAAGAGGAGGGGGAAAAGCAGTTTTTGTTTCTTGCCTAATGCTAGTGATACTAATTATAAATTAAGTAGTATATTTAAATGAAAATAGTTTATGTTTGTTGTTTTGAAAGAAAAATGCTAATGCAGAATATAATTTTTGACTTTTGGATTTTTTTCCCATTTATTTCTTTGAGAAAAATTGGATAACCACCACATTGGATTATCAGTAATATAATGTCTAGCATGCTCTGAGAACTGCTATGAGAAATCTTATAGGAATGCTCAGAGAAAACATTTAGACTTTTGTATGCTTTGAAATACATTAAAATTCTATTTTTGAGTGATTGTCATGTCATGGATTTTAAAAATGCTACCAGTCATACTGTATTCTCATAGTAGTGTTGTGTCTCTTACCGTGATACAGAATGGCTGTAAGCAGATGATGACCTTACCTTCTTTTGCTAAAGCTAATATGGAGACCTGTATTTGTATGCCTAAGTATTCTAAGCAGAGATTTTTCCCCTGAATATCAGTAGCAACTTTTTTGAATGTGTATTTTTTTTTTTGTAATTTTAGATACTGGTACAAAAATCCTAGTATCAAAAAATAAGCTATTTCATTTTTTTAATAGCTGATATAACAAGAGAAGAGAATTTAGAGACAAATTTGAAAGGGGAAGATAAAATGAAAATCTTTATATGCACATAATCTTAATTTGTGGATTTTTCCAATTTCTGTACCTGTTAGAAATAAAGCGAGTTAATGAATAGCACTTTGATTCTTAAATGTAATTTAAAAAAAATTTTTGTACCTTTAACTTCATTGAATATAAACAAAATTATCTCATATGCTTAAGATACTCTTTAGTGATTATAACTAATGTTGTTGAATGTGATATTTTCCATGGTTAACTTTTAACAAGAAACTCATTTTGAAATTGTGTATAGTAATGCATGATCTTTTGAATCCTGTTTTTTTAAGACTCAGTTTTGAACTGATATATCAACATTTAGTGATTGTTCCTTATTAATAAGTATTTATTTATCTTTATTAGGTCGCAGAACTCTTGCTGTAATCACTAAACTAGATCTCATGGATGCTGGTACTGATGCAATGGATGTGTTGATGGGAAGGGTCATTCCAGTTAAACTTGGCATAATTGGAGTGGTAAACAGGTAAGCTAGTAGGGAAGGAGATTGTAAGTATAATATCTTGGTGTCAATGAAAGTCTTTATTTCTGAAACCTACTTGAGATACATTTAAAAAACACTTTCTTATATATTATTACACTTCTGTTCTTACTAAAGTAGTGAGTCTTGTTGGGTGTGGGGGTGAACCAAGATACTTCTAAAGCTTTCTGTTCTTGCTTTAAGTAGAGAATAACTTCATAAGAAGGTAAGGAACCCTGTAAGTGTAGGAATAAAAAGATTTATGTAGCATTTTTAAATAGAACAAATAACATTAAAGTGGAAGTGAAGAGAGCTGGATTTAGGTGTATCTGTTATTGGATAGTTGTGTGATACTGGACCAATTATTTAACCTCTAGGCCTTACTTCGCTTCACAACTAACACGAGAGGGTTGGACTAGTTGTCCTTTCAGACCTCGGCAGTCTCTAATTCTTCTTAACTTTTCTCTTCTCCTCTCTACTCCTTCCCTCTCCTTTCTTCCCTCCCATCACACCAGCCCCATCTGTCTACCAGTCGTCATTCCCCACCCCCCCACCCCCTTTTTTTCTTCAGTCAGATGCCAAGGTAGATGTAGGCTAGAGCTGCATGTTGTACTTTGTGGGTAGTTGGTGTTTTATTATGAGAGTAGTTTTCAACAAACAGGTTCATGGAGAAGACATGCATACAGCACATGTTTGGGTGCAGTTTTTTTTATTCCACTCAAGTTGTGGTTTTTACTTTATTCATGTTGTGGCTGGGGGCTGGGGGAGGAGACTATAGTGAAGTTGATAAGAACCAGGGAGAATGATTGGTTCACATTCAATTAAGGTAGATAAAAGACTCATTTAGTTTGACAGCACTTTCTTGTAATAATTTTGTTGCTTTCAATCCCCAGGAGTCAGCTGGATATTAACAATAAGAAGAGTGTATCTGATTCTATTCGTGATGAATACGCTTTTCTTCAAAAGAAATATCCATCATTAGCCAATAGAAATGGAACAAAATATCTTGCCAGGACGCTGAATAGGTAACATTTCCTACTTTAAATATGAAGCATTCTCTTTCTGTTACAGAAATTTTGGCAATTGAGACTTAAACAGTGATTCACTTATTGTGAGTTGCATATAATTTTATAGTTTTGTTACTTTGCAATTAGTTTTACTTATTATGCATTAGCATTAAGAAACTAAAGTTGGAATTTTACTTTTGTTGATAATGTAACCCTCAACTTATTTTATCAGCAAAAGTAAGTGAATGAATGAGAAAGACTTTATTAATCACTTATTTATGTGAAAAGTACCATATTAAATACTGAAGATAAAAATAGGTAAGACAGCCACTGGTCTCAAACACCTCACATTTTAATAAGGGGAAATAGCACATAAGTTTCAACTGTAAGTTATAAATGGAAAGGCCTAGTGGTCCTTAGGATGCAGTGGCAAAATAAATAGTAATACATCTTCTTTAATGTCCATTATAAAACCATATTGAGGAGAACTCATTGGTAAGGGGATCCAAATGCCTACTTTCTAGGCTTTCCTCCAGGTGTTGCTTGAGAGCAGTGGGAGCCAGTGCATCTTAGATCTTGCTGTCTAGATAGGGTGTCCCAGGACAGTGAATCCCTCTGTTGCCCCTAAAACCTTGAGAAAAACTGCTTGATGCTGGGCCGCTGCTGTGCCCTTTTTCCACTGGCCCAGGAACCATTTTTTAAATATCCAAGGGCTTAGTTCAACCTCCCTAGGATTTCATGTCTCTGTATTTCCCAATTCACTACCCTGATAACCTGAGATCAGCTGACATGACTGAGGTGATGATGAACACCCCATCTATGGATAAGGTTGGGCTGAATACCTGGAAGGATCACATATCCTATCAGATCTTTCCTGATCCTTCAGGCTTTGATCGCTACTGCAAACTGAAGGACTACCTGTCTTCCACTGTGGTGGAGCCCACAAAGGGAGAAGTGAAAAGTGGGGAACTAAGATACCCCCCAGAGGAGTTCTTAGGCCAAGAAAATGAGTAAGAAACGAATAAGGCAACAGAATTAGAAGAAAAAACAGTAAATCTATTGAGGGTACCCAAAGGTACAAAAAATATATGTTTCTGGTTTTTTTCCCCATTGTGGTGGAAAATGAGCAAGCCACAGTAGTTTTGAAAATGTCCAATGATGGCTTCAGTTTTGTACCTGTGAGGTCACTGGGTTGGTTTTCTTTTTTTTTTTCTTTTTAGATATGTATATTTTTTTTTCCCCAAAAGAAATGGGTCCAGCAGTTGAGTCCTTAATGCAGAGTTCAAGACCTTCTGAGAAAGCAAGTCACTTAACTGGGGTTGGGGAAGTGTCTGCTGCTTTGAGATCACTATCTGAATGAAGTCTGCATAGTTTTGAGGTGTTGTGATATTCCAGAGGGGGCTGGTAAAAGGCAGAGCAAGTAATGAACATTCTGAAGCAAGAAAATAGTGACAGAAATAAGAGAAAATAGAGGTTTTAAGAAAACAGTTAGTAAAGACCTATAGCCAGAATTCAGAGGGGACTCAGAAGCACAATTGTAGTTAGAGATGTCATCTCTCTTCCTTTTTTTTGTCTTTTTCCCCCTTTTGTGTCTGTTTAGAGTGTATTTCAGTGAGTTAACAAGGAAAAAGGGGAAACAGACCACACTGGGAGCTCTCTAATGGCATGAGCAAAAAGAGCTGTGAGGCAAGTATGTAGACAGATCCTTTGATTGCCTCCTGTAGCACCGGTGCGACTATTCCCAGCGGTGACCATGAATATCCCAGTACAATTATGAAATACAACACACTCCACATGGAAGACAGAACCAAAACATTTATTCAGACACCAGAAAGCCAGATCCATCATGATAACAAAAATCTGTACACAATAATAATTCAGAGAACAACACTATCCCCAGGCCTTCCCCCTGCTAGGCTTCCCACAAGCCAGCTTCCCTAAACAAGTCGCAAACAAGCTTCCCTTAAATAAAATGCCCTTCTCACACTCACAGCCAGCTGTGGGCTTGCCTGCATCTTTCCCAGCTCTCACTGTTTTCTCCTGATTTCCTCTTAGCTCGGCTCTAGCTCTGCCTCTTCCTGTTCCACCCATTCAGCAAACTCCTCCCATACAAGTTCCATGCGACTTAGACTTCCATGTGACCCAAGCAGGTCACATGGACCTATTAATGAATAGGAAAGATCTCCCCATTTAAATTACCATTAAACCCTGCTCTCTCCTCCTCCCCCCCCCAACTCCTGGTCTCTGCCATCTTCTGTCAGAGGACCTCTCAAGTGTTTATCTGTTTTTTGTTTTGTGGGTGAGGAAGGCAAGACTTTCTGGGTCTGTTTCCCAAAGTATTTATCTCTCTCTTTTTTTTTTTTTTTTGGTATCTTGGCATCCTACCCCTTTGTGAGGGATGGGGAAGATAAGAGAGCTGTGGGAGGGTCCCTTGCCCATCTTAGGATGAAAGGCACATGACAGTGTTCCTCTCATCTCTTATTCTCAAAGTCTTAAGCAGGAGGTTTGGGAATGCATAGGTTCTCTTTTTTTTAATTGAATTAACCCTTTCTTTCAAAGCCCTTGTACCAGGTTCTGAGCTGAATCTTCTGCCTCCTCCCACTGTTTGGTTCTAGCCAGTGTGATTAGCTAGGTCACTTACTATTGGCCTTCAGCCTACTTTATGCCTTGAATATTCTCCCTCCTTTTTATGAGAAGTGGAGGAGTGAGGGGAAGACAAGGAAAGGTTTCCTTGGTATTGTTTTTAGGTGGGAGCTGAGTCCTTCTTCTGGTCATGAGGTTGAGTATAGGCTGGAACTTGGAACGAGTGTGGGTTGGGGAAAAGGGGGAGGAGGAGAGGAGGAGGACGAGTGAGTCAATGGGGTGACACATGGTAGATAGGTTGAGGACCAGTGGTACTGTGACGAAATTGGAAATTAGAGGGTGTCATGAGATACCTTGCAGCTTTCCAAGTTCTGGGTGTGTGTGTGTGTGTGTGTGTGTGTGTGTGTGTGTGTGTGTATGTCTGTCTGTCTGTCTACCCTGGATTGCGTGTGTGTGTGTGCGTGTGTCTACCCTGGATTGCGTGTGTGTGTGTGTGCATGCGTGTGCGTGTGTCTACCCTGGATTGCGTGCGTGTGTGCGTGTGTGTGTGTCTATGTCTGTCTGTCTGTCTACCCTGGATTGCGTGCGTGTGTGTGTATGTCTGTCTGTCTGTCTACCCTGGATTGTGTGTGTGTGTGTGTGCGTGTGTCCACCCTGGATTGCTCTGTTATATTTTGCTCTTTGTCTGGCAGGGCAGCTTCCACTGGAACATTGGGAACTCACTTTTGAGCTGTGGCGAGGCTCTCAACTTTGGAGTCTGGGACCCAAAGAAGGAATTCTAGAAACATTTCCATCTTGCTGCCAAATCCTCTGTGCATTCCAGCAGAGGCAGCAAGAGGCAGCAGATGATAAGGGATCAGACTTTGAGGCTTTCCTTATGATAAGAGAATCCAAGGCACTTGACCATTGTCTCCCTATTTCCACTCAGGCAAATTTCAGCCCCCTGATCTTTTTTAAATTTATTAAAATTGTCAGCTTCCCTAACTGGGGTCAGAATTTAAAAGATACAATGTTAAAATTCCTAGTTGCTTTATAACTCTGATGAAACCAAAGATCTTCCCTTTCCCTTTCCGGACAGCCCCCTAATCTTGAACTTTGTGTAATATATTTGTATTTAATACCTCATGGGTGGTACTGGGGAAGGCTGGGGAAAGATGTTGTTTTTGATATATCAGTAGGGCCAGGTTTGAGGGGTATTTCCACTTTTCTTCCCTCACATCTCATCTGCTTGTGTTATAAATATTGATGGCAGTAACTTTGAGCTCTATAGAGTAACACAGGCTGGCAGGTGGGAAGGGAAGGGAGGGGGAGAGGAGAAGGCGACCTACTCCCTGGAGTTTTTGCTGGTCATCCATGATAGGTCTGCCTCTTTCTTTCTAGCTCTAGTTTGGTTAGCAAAGAATCTCTGTCATGCTGGTATTTAGGAGTTGTGGCTGTTGAGGAAGTGGGGGTATGAAATTCCTCACATTTAAAGACTAAGTGTGGGGCTTGTTAGAGTTCAGAAGAACCCAAATCCATTTTGATGGCTTTTAGGAAGAGAATAAAACTGAATAATTGTAATTATCAGGAGACTTCTCAATTCATGTTCTTTTATCTTATCCATGGTAAGAACAGTTCAAGTTGTAAATCTGATACCGTGGGGCCTAAAATGCCTATTAGACAGATATTAAGATAGATAAAACTATGGAATTACCCTCACATTTTGTTCTCATGTTCACTCCCAAACAAGTTATAGTTTTATTGGTCTTGTATTTTAATTACATAATCCATTTTAATGGATAGAATATTCATTCTAAAATGTCATTAAACCAAAAAATAAGGGTTAGAATTAGATAAGAATTAGATAACGTAATGCAGTGGCTTGGGAATAAATGGTTTGCATTTGGTCACCTAGCAACTGTTACCAACTTGAATGGGACCAATGCAAGTTAAAAATAATTGTCCAAAACAACATTCATAATATCATTATTTTCCTTGGTATTTATTAATAGTGTATTTTGTGGAGTTGGAACTGTTGCTGCTAAGGTAAGCTATTAGATAGGTTGTAAAAGATTACCAATATCCTTTGCTTTCCGTAATCACCAAAGACCATATGTGTGCTACAGAAGTCTGAAATGGTTCTTTTGTAGACCACTATGGAGAACATTAAAGGATTTTTTGAGAAGTAGTAAGCTATATTTTAGTTCTGGTCATTGGTATCTTGAAATTTAAATTGATCTAAATGACCAGGACCTTGTGAAAGGGAGCTCAGATCAGGAGCATTATTGGTCTGACATGACAGGCAGAATGGCATGCATGTAATTCAAGTTGCCACCCTGGAGACACAGAAAACTGTGTTGTGGTGATGCTTCTGGGATAGTTATTTATTTCTCAGTGGTATAATATGCAGTACTTTTCCTACATATGAATGACCCAAGGAGCCCCCTTTTCTCTCATGGCTGCTGCCACTGTGGGACTTTTCTCCCACTTTAAGGGGAAAAAATACCCCATTCTTTGCATTTCACTTTAGCAAAGAATGAACATTCCTTGCTAAAACTTGTATCTTTCTGGGTTTTCAGTTTCTTGACCAAGACTTCATAATCTGTGGTGATAAGTTTTAATTCATTTTGGAAATATAATTTGTGCCTATGTAATTTACTGGAAGAAAGTAGTAAGCATACATTTTCATGAGTCTGAGAAGATTCTCTGTTATGTCTTGAATAAATATATCGTGCAGTGTGGAAAGACAACTAATGTAGTTTGTTGTCAGTTCATTAAGTAATAACTCTGGTCAAGGAGAGAGGCCTCTTCTTTGTCTGACTTTGTTTTTACTGGATGATCTTTCACTTAACAGGCTCTACTTTGTCTTTCCCTGAAGGCCAATCAGCTATTTCTTCCTCAGGACATCCAGTTCCTACCTCTTCAGGACATCTGTTTTGTAGCTATTCTTTTCTTTTTCTCCTATGCCATGATTCTTCTTTCTAAACTCCTGACAGGGTTTATTTTTTACCCTCCATTTTTTTTCCCCATGAAAGCCTGGCTTTCATGGCTTTCGGGAGCACATCTTTGCCCCTTTCAACTTGGAGTGCAAAAAGAGATATTCATATTTATCTTCTCCCTGAGGAGTGAGAAAAAATTAATGTCATATTTAGAAATAAGAAATGAGATCTGTTGAATATAAGTGACTTGCCCAAAGTCAAACAGGTAGAGCCAGGATTTAAGGACAGATTGTCTAACTATATAAATTCAGTTTTCTTTCTTCTCTCTTTTCTTTCCTTCCTTCCTTCCTTCACTGCACCATGGCATTTATGGGTTTCCATTGTTTTCCTATAGCCTGCCTTTCTAATTATTACTTTTTTTACACACTGTTTTAAAATCAAACTATTCATGCTTTACCTTGACTTTTCCATCTTCCTTTATTTGCACAAACCATCTCCCCATGCTTGGAATGCATTACTTCCTCATCTTCCTTCCTTTAGAATCCATATCTTCCTTCAGCATTATTATTGTTATTAGCAATAACAGTAACAAGAAGGTGGAGAAGGAAGAGAAGATGAAGATGAAGTAGAAATAGTGTAAGAATAAGCTTAGATGCCACTTCTTTGGGAACCCTTTCTTGATTCTCTCTGCTTCCACAGATTTCCTTATATTTATTTATATCCTCCTAGTAGATTGTAAGATCATTGAGAGCAGGAATTGTTTTCTTTTTTCTCCGTCATCCAGAATTGTTCCTTGCATAAGTAAACGTCTGCATTGGCTGAATTTAATTATCACTTTTGTTTCTGATAAGTTGTATTAAAACTGTCCTAATTCTTTGCCATTCTCGAGGTGGCCCTTCTGTTTCCCAAGGCCAGCCCTTCAAAATGCACTCTTGGCCCATCTTTCCATCTCCTTTAGCATATTGCTCCCATTTATCATCCCTGTTCCCCAACTTTGTCTTTTCTTATCTACTGGTTCTTTCACTGCTATGTACAAATATGCTTATGACTCCCATTTAAAAAAAAACAAAACAACAACCTTTCACTATCATTAAATCTTTCTTCTTCCTAGCTCAACTCCTTGAAAAAATCATTTGTACTCAATTCCTTCCTTTCTCGTTGTCTTCTAAACCCTGTGGTTTCTGACCTTACCATAAAGTACCCTACACAGTTATTAATGATCTCTTAATTTACAAATCTAACGACCTTTCCTCAATTTTCATCCTTCTTGACCTCTTTTGTAGTAGTTGATATTGCTGATTAACTCTTCCTTGAATATTATCTCTTCTTGGGGGTTTTTGTTATTTGCTTTACTGTTCTCCCTTGGTTTTCCTCTTTTTTTCTTGACCATTTCTCATTTCTCCTTTCCTGGTGCTTCATCCATGTCATAGCCACAAACTGTAGGTAACCTCATTTCTGAGTTAGAGGCCATCTTCTGTATATGTACTTTTGTCACTTGATGATCTCATCAGCTCCTACAGGATCAGTTTTAATCTGTATGTGTCTACACTATTTTTTTCCTTTTCCTTTTCCTTTCCTGTCTTAAAGCCCTCAAGAACAGAATCACCCAGCTCTGAAGTCACCTGCTTTTCTTTTAAAACTGTCTTTTAAGACATTAAGTTTCTGTAGGGACACTTGTTTGTTCTTCGAAAGATTAACACTACCTCATCATATGTCTCCTTTCATTCGTGCAAATGATTTTACTTTTCTAGGTTTCTCTTGATTCTTGTGTTCACATTTCAGAGTTCTTGCTCTTCTCTCTTCTTTTCATCAGGAATTCTTGAATATCTTCTTCTGTCAAGGCCCCATTTTATCCCCCTTTATAAGTTTTATGTGCAAGTAGTTTTGCAGGGTAAGCTGTTTCTTGTTTGTAAGCCTGTATCTTTTTCATTTTTAGAATACAGCATTTCAAGGCCTTTTGTCATTGGTAATAGTGGCAGCAGGTGTGGTTCCTTGGTCCTTGAATTCCCTTCACTCTGGATATTATTTTGGTTCTCTTAGAGAATCAGGAATGATAGCCAACCAACCAGTGTGTCTAGTGTGAGGGCTTGTCGAGCTCTTTTCAGGGCTGTTCATCCACCTACCACTCAACTCTCACTTATGGCTCCAAGGAACTGCCTCACCCTGGACAGGCTAAACGGGTTGAGGGTAACCAGTAGGCCCTCAAACCTGTCAGTAAGTTAGGGGGATCTCTGCCCCAAGCTTGTAAAGACTTCCCATGGTTGATTTGGGAGATGAGAACAGTTTGGTCCAGCCATCACAAAGGCAGCTAAAATACTTAGATCTTGGTCAGACATCGAAGAGGCCAAGGTCACCCACTGCATCCCGGGTCGTTACCAGTAGTCTTGACTTTTATCTTGCCACTGGAGAGAGTGAGGGTGATGACTGTGCAGTTCTGTCTGCCTCACTTCAATCCAGTGTATGTGCAAGTTAAGACATCACCCTGTGATGTCATTGGTCCTCTTTGAAAATAGGACAAGCAACAACATGAACGGAAGAATATGTAAACATGGAAGAAGACTTTGGGGGGAATTGGGCATACATGCACACAACGCACAGATACATACATGAGGAATTTTGTGTAGAAACACCAATAGGGAAACAGGCTGTAAAGCGATAGTTAAAATAATGCTTCTGATCCTCAAGAGGATCAATGGGGGAATTGAATAAATTACATTATAAGACTATAATGAAATATAATAATGAAGAAATTTTGGAGAATCTTGGAAAGTATGACTAATGTAGAAATGAGCAGATCAAGGAGAAATGACAATAGCAAGGCAATATTACTGTGAAACAAAAGGAAAACAAGTTTGAAAGACACTGATGAAAGCAGTCACACAAGCTACATCAGAGGACTCCTGATGAAACCCATCTTCTGACAGGTTTGATAAATTCAGACCTTAGAGGGTAGACATACAAATCTGGAAATGACCACCTTATGGATTTGCTTTGTTTGGCTGCTTATTGGAGGTGGCTAGATGAGGCAGTGCATAGAATACTGGGCCTGGAGTTAGATAAGATCTAAGTTTAACGGTGGCTCTAGATACTTACTAGTTCTGTAACCTTGAGCAAGTCACTTAACCTCTGTTTGCCTCAGTTTCCTCTTTTGTAGACTAGAGATAATAATAGTGTCAAGTTTTGTTGTGAGGATCAAGAGTTTTAAAGTGCTTTGCAAACCTTAAAACACTATAAATGCTAGCTATTATTATTAGAAAAAGATAATGCTATTTTTAATTAAATGAGGATAGTGGGAGCAAAATAGGGGCAAGGATGCAAACAAATGTAAAAAAAGGATTATTGAAATATTTTGTTCTCTATACACTTTTTAAAATAAGTTCAGAAAGCACAGATAAATAGTGTTGAATGTAACATGTTGAATTTACTATGTATTTTAAGAACTAGGAAAATGATTCACTTTCATATTCTATCCTCATTTTTTGTTTTGTATATATAGAAATGATCATCTTCTTTCATGTATGTAAAGGTTAAAATTGAACAGTTTTTTAAATCAGAAATCAGATTACTGTAGATTCGTAAATATTTATGGTTTGGGGATTTTCAGAATTACTCTTGAGTCAGCACAATGAAAAGATGCAAGTCATCTTGATGCCAAAATTTAGACTACCCACTTAAACTTTACATTATTTTAAAAATTGGAGTATGTTGTAATGCTTCTGCCTCAAAACACTTCTTTTGAATTTTTGTTTTAATCAAACAAGATTAAATAAGGCAAACCTTTTCACCCTGCCAAACTCTTTCATCCAGCCCCTGTCCTCTAATTGAAAACACAAGAAAAACAAAACTCATTATAAACATGTATAATCACAGTGCCATGGTATGAGCTGGGGTTGCTTTGTATGATTGTAGGATTCCCTTTTGCCCTGTCACCTAGTTTTTCCCTGGTACTTGAGTTCTCTATGCAGTGTGTTCTTGGTTATTACTGTCTTCAGACCTTTTCAGTCTCCCTATGTTGAGTTAGGCTGTACAACGGAATCATTGTGACTTTTTCTGGATATTCCCATCAGCATTTGGTCTGGCACATTTTCTAGATCTGTTAAGTGGAATTTGCAGACCAGATCTCATATTGCCACTTGATTCTACATGTAGCATTTTCAATGTAAATTTTATTTAATTTCTGTCGGATTACCATTATTTTTAGTATTACTTGTTAAATCTACTATTAAAAGTTACCATTAACTCTACCATCAGTAATGTTTTATATAATACTTTTCAGGGATGGTTTAAAGAGTCTGTTATTTGGGATATTATAGGGATATCATAGTAATGCTACGGGCCAAGCCTGATACATGTTAGTCAAAATGATTTGGGTGTAGGATTGGAATAAGCCATTAACTCATTTGGGCTAATTTTGACTCATTTGGGCATCCTTCTCCCCACATTACTTATCATGATATGTCCATTCAGTAGGAATTACAGTAATAGGACATCATTCACTTTACTTACGACAGTTAATGGCTTTTTATGCCTTAGAGTGACCAGGAAGTGATATTAAAGAATTGAAAATTAGTCCTTTATATCTTGAGGATGATTCTAGTGCCTTTTTAGGGAAAACTAGCCTAGTCTATATGGAATAGATGTTAATCCTACAACCGTGATGAAGAGTGAACCTAGCTCAAGAAGATGTTCTTTTAGATGTCTTTGTAATTATTAATACTCAGGATTCCCTCAATCCAGTTTAAAAATATATGTGTTTATATATTTACATACCATTACAGTGAATTGTGCTTAAGGAGTTTCATCTAACTTGATTTCTTTTTTTGGTTACCATTTTAACTGACCATATTTGATGAATTTAGGTGCTCAATACACATTTTGACTTTCTGTGATATAGATTTTTGTGCCTTGTGAGATCATTGATAACCTCAAGTTTTTGTGCAGTATCTCCATAATTCACATTCTCTCCCTTTAGGTTATTGATGCATCACATTAGGGATTGCTTGCCGGAACTGAAAACAAGAATAAATGTTTTAGCTGCTCAATACCAGTCTCTCCTAAATAGCTATGGTGAACCTGTGGATGACAAGAGTGCTACTTTATTGCAACTTATTACTAAATTTGCCACAGAATATTGTAATACAATTGAAGGAACTGCAAAATATATAGAGACTTCTGAGTTGTAAGTAAAAATTTTTGTAATGGAGATTACAAAATTTCCTCCAAAATTTCTAGGAGGAATATTTATAGTCTCAGAGAGTTGGTTAGGGCACTAAGGTGCTAAATTACTTGCCTTTAATCCTACAGCCATAATATTATCCATACATGCTGCCTCTCAAGTATTTCTGCACATGCTTTATGTATAGTTCATTGTAATTAAGCTTGTTTATTTTAAATTGATACATAATTAAAATAAAGAAGTTTGAAGATTTATTTTGTTGCTAATGCTTTTTGATGTGAGTAGGCTTATTACCTTTAATTTCTTTACCTGTGAAATAACAGAAACATCTCCATGGTATACCATTATGGTATATTTTAATATATGAGAGCAGCTATATTGTGCAAAGGATAGACTGCCAGGTCTGAAGTTAGGAAGACTCATCTTCCTGAATTCAAATTTGGCCTCAGATACTTCCTAGTTTTGTGACCCTGGGCAACTCACTTAACCAGTTTTGTCTCAATTTCTTCACCTATAAAATGAACTGAAAAAGGAAATGGCAAATCACTTCAATGTCTTTGCCAAGAAAACCCTAATTGGGGTTATAAGAAAGAAGTTAAAAATGACTGAACAACAGCAAATTTAATATGTGAACATAGAAAACCCCTAAATGATGTCTTTTTTTCCTGTTACCTGTGGTTACATCAGAAATATAATGAATATTTAAAGCAAGAAGTCAAGTTTTTTTTTTTTCGGTACTAGTATTATTTACCTTGGCTTTCCAGATGTGGTGGTGCTAGAATATGTTATATTTTCCATGAAACCTTTGGGAGAACATTAGAGTCTGTTGACCCTCTGGGTGGCCTTAATACAATTGATATTTTGACTGCCATTAGAAATGCTACGGTGAGTACTCTTTTTAAACTTACGGCATATTTCAAAGTGAGGCAAAAGGGGTGTGTATGGGTGTGTGTGTAATATAGTTGACCTTTGTCACTCAGAAAACTATAACTGTCCTTTTTGTAGGTAAAAGACATACTCACATAACTACTAGATCTTATGAGATACAAAATAAAATTACATTCTTAAAATATGTTTTTTCAGGGGCCACGTCCTGCCTTGTTTGTGCCTGAAGTTTCATTTGAATTGCTTGTGAAGAGACAGATCAAACGGTTAGAGGAGCCCAGCCTTCGTTGCGTGGAGCTGGTTCATGAGGAAATGCAAAGAATTATTCAGCATTGTAGTAATTATAGTACACAGGTAAGAAATATGCATTTAAACAGCATTCTTAGTAAGGAGGCTCAATTACGTATAAAGCACTAAAATTAGGATACTAGCTGTCCAGAAAAAGACTATAAGAAAACAATATCTGCCAATCTGTGAATTGGTCCAGTCCTTCTGGAAAGAAGTTTAGAATTAATAATTTTTTAAAAAGTGTTTAAAATCCAATGCCTAGAGATCCCAGTATTAGACATGTACCACAAAGGTCAGGGAGAAAGTCCCCCTATATACGAAAATATTTATAATAGCACTTTTATTATAGTAACAGTGGTGAATAGAGCCCTGAACCTGTGTTCAGGAAGAGCTGAATTCACAGTAGGCCTCAGACACTTGTTCAGTCATTTTTCAGGTATATTAAACTCTTCATGATCCCCTTTGGAGTTCTCTTGGCAAAGATGCTGGAGCAGTTTGCCATTTCCTTCTCTAGCTCATTTTTGAGATGAGAGAAATTGAGACAAAGACTTAAGTTACTTGTCCAGCATCACACAGCTAGTTAGTATGTAAGGCCAGATTTGAATTCAGGAAAACAAGTCTTTCTGATTCTAAGCCCAGTACTCTATCCATTGTGCCACCTAGCTGCCCCTCCCAAGACACATATTAGGTGTTTGAACCAGGATGAGTCACTTAACCTTTCTCTGCCTTAGTTTCCTCAATTGTGAAATGAAGGTAATAATAGTACCTACCCCTCAGGGCTGTTGTGCAGACATATATGTAAACCTTAGAGTACTGTATAAATGTTAGAGCTATTGTAGCAAAGAACTGCAAACTATTGGTATCTGTTGATTGAGGAATGGCTACATAAGTGGGAGTGTAGGAATGTAATGGAGAATATAAAGGTTAATAAAAAGAATTCAGAGAACCATGGGAAGATTTATGAACTTATGTAAAGTGGAACAGAACCACGAACACAATACAACAACAATGTAAATAGAAAAAAACAGTTAAAAAAACTTAAACTAAACAAAAAATTAAAACTAAACAATTTGTGAGTATGATGACCAAGGTTGATCCAGAAGAGATGAAAAAATGTCTCTCTCTATAATTTGCTGGAGTGGAAAAACATAAGATGTGTGGAACATTATAAATATTGTCTCAGATTATATGCTGTTTAGTTTTGCTATACTGTTTTTCTCTATCTTTAAAAAAAAAAACTCCCTGAAAACTTGAATTGACCAAATATAAGCTAGCAACTCCATGAGACAGAAATAAATAAATAAAAAGTCAAAAGACTGAAAAAACCCACCACAACTCAAGGTATCTCATAGGCAAAAAAGAAAACAGCTGACTGGAAAACAGATCAAGGAGAGATCATTTAAAAATTATTGTACTGAAAGCCATAGAAAAGAAAACCTAGACATATTACAAGAAATCGTAAAACTGCCCAGAACTCTCAGAACAAGAGTACAAAGTGGAAATACTCTTGAAAGAAACTCCAAAATGAAAACTCTCAGAAATGCTGTAATCCAAATCTGGTTTCCAGTTAAATAAAAAAATACTGTAGGCAACTAGAAAGAAAGGATTCAGATACCAAGAATATACTCAGGATCACATGATTTAGCAGCCACCAGGGAGCAGAGAACTTGGACTACTCTATCACACAAGGCAAAGGGAGTAGACTTCTAGCCAAGAAAAACTAATCCAATACAACAGCTTAATCCTGCAGGGGACAAAAATAGGTTTTTAATAAAATAGAGAACTTCTAAGCATTCTTGAGTGTAAATACTGAAGTTGTGGATAAACTTGGAAATACAAAACACAGGCGATGAGAAAAAAAAAAGTAAACATGAGTAAACAGTCATAAGGATAAACTACTTACGTTCTTATGTGGGGGGAACAATACATTTATTATCTGAGAACTATTATCATCACAGGTCTTACAGAGGCAGTCTTGTATGGGAGTGATTCTGTTATGTTTCAGTGATCTTTAAAACAAAGAGTGGAAAAGGAGGGAAAGACGAATGGGAGGAAGAGGAGAGATAGGTTAAAGGGAATCCTTATTTTATATCATTGGGATGTGCAAATAGAAGTCTAAACAAATGAGGAAGGGGTTGGGAAATGAACATTTGTACCTCTTATTTGAATTGGTTAGAGGAAGGAAGAATACACACATGAACATAGTGTTGAATACAGAAATGCATTTCACTTGACACAGAAACAGGAAAGAAAAGAATGAAGGGAGAAGTGGGAATAAGAGGGAGGGCAGATGAAGGGAAGAACTAGTCTTAAAACAAATTCTGACTGGGGAGGATGGATTTCAAAGAGGCAATGAAATGAAAAGAGGATTAAAATCCTGTTGTTGGACTCTGGGTGGAAGAAAGAAATGGGCAGGGTAACAGCAGATGACACTCACAAGGTAGAGCTCTGGTGCTGAACTCCCTCCTTGTCTCTAATCACTGTCCTCTTCTAAAGAAGGCAAGTTACCTGCCCTTTTAAATGAAGAAATATAAGAGGATAGAATGCAGGGAAATGTACAGTTAACATTTGCAACTGCTAATGAAATTAACTCCTCCATGAAATGGAAGAGGATAATAGAATGAATGGATTGTAATGCAAAAATCCAAACAATATGTTGTTTAAAAAAAAACAGAAGGTTGCACATAGACTTAAAACAAGAGGCCGATGCAAAATCCGTTATGCTTCTGAGCTGAATCACAAAATGTAGAGTTAGTCATAATTTCAGACAAGGCAATGGCAAAAACAAATTTAGTTAATTACTAATCAAAGTGCAAAAAAAAAAGGAAAAATTATAAAATTCAGTTTGAGAAACAAAAAGTCAAGATAAAAAAGTGTAAATGGAAAAGATCCTAGTAGTACCAGATTTCAAACTATACTTCAAGACTGTTAATCATCAAAACAATTTAGTATGTTGGAACAGATTGGTACAATAGATATATATGAAAAAAATGCTCTAAATCAGAGGTAAGCCAAACTATAGTGCCAGAGTTGGCCCTCTGTTTATTTCTGTATGGTCCCTGAAAGAAGAATGGTTTTTACATTTTTTAATAAAGCTATTTTAAAATGTAAAAACCATTCTTAACTGTAGAGTTCTACAAAAACAGGAAAATTTTGCTGACCTCTTTACCCTTTTAATTACTAATCATTAGAGAATTGTAGATTAAAACAACTCTGAGATGTTGATTAAAATTCTCAGATTAAATGGTAGGTTGCAACAGCCACCTACCTCACACCTATCCGACTGGCAATGTCGACAGAAGAAAGAAACTGACATACTGGAGGGGCTGTGGGAATACACATATAATAATGCTCAGTTGGTAGAGCTGTGAACTGATTAGGACTTCCTGAAAGTCCTTTGGAACCATACCCTAAAAGCTATTACACTGTTCAAACCCTTTAGTTCAGGGAAACTTCTGCTAGGTCTATACCCCTAAGCGATTAAAGAAAAGAGATAAAGGACCCATTCATGAAAAAAAAAAATTATAGCAACAATGTGGTAGCAAAGAATTGGAAACTGAGGGGGGTGCCCATTAATTCAGGAATGGCTGAACAAGTATTTGAATATCATGGAATGCTTGAAGGATTGAGGAATATGGGAACATTTGTATGAATTGATGTAAAGTGAAACCATTTAAATAATAATAATAATGTGAAGACAATCAACTCTGAAAGTCTTAGGAACTGGTACTAACACAATGACCAAACACAATTTTAGAGGGTTCACGTAAAACATGCTACTCAGTCTCTTGACAGATAAGACGTATTTCTGGAACATAACCAACTTGGTAATTTGTTTTGCTTGACTATGCATTTGTAATAGAATTTTTTTTTCTTGCTTTCTCTATGGGAGGTTAGGGAAAATGGCTAGCTAGCTAGGAGAGAAGGCAGATTTTCCCACGTCCTTTGGGAAATTTTTTTAAAAAGAAAACATGCCAAATTTGATGTTCCTTCAGACCACAGGAATTTATGATTTTATTTTTGTTCCCTCTGTTTGAATTTAGGAATTGCTGAGATTTCCCAAACTTCATGATGCCATAGTTGAAGTAGTTACTTGTCTTCTTCGTAAGAGGTTACCAGTCACAAATGAAATGGTGAGCTGTTATTTGACTAATTATATTTAGTGGTATTTTTAAAGATCTTTTTGAGTGGTTGTCTTCTTGAAAAATATGTTATTTGCAATATGGAATTTAGCTAGGACTTGTGCTGGCTAATCAAAATCAAGAGGCTAAAGCTTAGTATTAACCAGGATGATTAATATTGATTTAATTTTTTCACATTGTAATCTTGTTAGCCTAGAAATAATTTCTCATGAGAACTGAGTTCTTGTTGAACATTGTGAATGTCAGCAGTATGATTTATATACTCCTGTTTATCTAATGAAGAATAAGAAGCCTTTAATCTTAATAAGGTATACTACATGCATAATCTATATCTTAATGACAGGAATATTTAAGTAACTTCAAGTGCAACTTCAACTTGTTTTTCTTTTGTTGATTTAAAATTGTATTTCAAAGTTGTTGACGAAAACTGTTTTTTATCAACATGTTGGTTTTTTTCTCAAGTATCAGTAACTTCTTCCCTAAAGTTCAAGTCCTTCTATAGACCCTGTGGCAGGAGCAGATGGTATGTGGTACCTTCCTTCCCTTTGCCTTCCCACCAGCCCAGATCACATCCAGAGGGTACCACACTCTGCTGTTCCCTGAAACTTTTTTTCCTCTTTCTCCCAATACCTGCTTCTCTCACCCACCCTTTATTTTAAAGATGTCACCCCTTTGTATTCAACTTACAACTGTGCCCTGTGTGTCTTCTGTCTTCGTAATTATGAGAACATTTTTAGGAGTTATAAATATCATTTTCCCAAATAGGAATATGAACAGTTTAACCTTATCCAATTTCTTATGATTTTCCTTTTTTTTTAACCTTTTTATGCTTCTCTTGAATCTTGTATTTGAAAATCAGATTTTCTGTTCAGCTCTGGTCTTTTCATCGAGAATGCTTCAAAGTTCTCTATTTCATTGAATGTCCATCTTTTCTCCTGAAGGATTATACTCAGTTTTTCTAGGTAGGCGATTCTTGGTTGTAATCCTCGCTCCTTTGCCCTCCAGAATATCATTTTTGAAGCCCTCCAATCCTCTAATGTAGAAGCTACCTTGTGTAATCCTGACTTTTCCTCCATGATACTTGAATTGTTTCTTTCTGACTGCTTGCAATATTTTTTCCTTGATCTGGAATCAAGTTATAATATTCCTGACAGTTTTCATTTTGGGATCTTTCAGGTGGTGATCAGAGAATTCTTTCAATTTCTGTTTTATCATCTGATTCTAGAATATCAAGGCAGTTTTGCTTGATAATTTCTTAAAGGATGATGTTTGGGCTCTTTTTTTTTTTTTTTGATCATAGCTTTCAGGTGGTTCAATAATTTTACAATGTATTTTTCAAGTCGGTTGTTTTCCAGTGAGGTATTTAACATTGCCTTCTACTTTTCTCTTCTTTTGGTTTTGTTTTATTGTGTCTTGATTTCTCATAAAGGCATTAGCTTCCATTTGGCCAATTCTACTTTTTAAGGAGTTTTTCTTTCAGTGAATTTTTTATCTCTTTTTCCATTTGATCAGTTTTGCTTTTTAATTAATTAATTTTTATTTTTCGACATTCACTTCCATAAGATTTTGAGTTCCAAATTTTCTCCCCATCTATCCTCTCTCCTGGCCCCGGGACAGCATATAATTTGATATATTTAATATTGAACCTATTTTCATATTAATCATGTTGTAAAGAAGAATTAGAACCAATGGATGAAATCACAAGAAAGAAGAAACAGAAAAAACGAGCAAATATATGCTTCAGTCTGCATTCAGATTCCATAGTTCTTTTTATGAATGTGGACAGAATTTTTCATCATGAGTCCTTTGGAGTTGTCTTGGATCCTTGCATTGCAAGAAGAGAAAAATACATCAAAGATAGTTGTCACACATGTGGCAGTTACTGTGTAAAATATTGTCCTGGTTCTGCTCACTTCATGCAGCATCAGTTCATTCAAGTCTTTCCAGGTTTTTCTTAAGACTGCCTGCTCATCATTTCTTATAGCACAATAGTATTCCATTACATTAATATACCACAACTTGTTCAGCCATTTCCCACCTGATGGCATCCCCTCAATTTCCAGTTCTTTGCCACCACAAAAGGAGCTGCTATAAATATTTTTGTACACATGAGTTCGTTCCACATTTTTATGATCTTTCTGGGATACAGCACCAGATGTGGTATTGCTTGGTCAAAGGGTATGCACATTTTTATTGCCCGATAGGCATAGTTCCAAATTGCTCTCCAGAATGGTTGGATCAGTCAGTTCTACTTTTTAAGGCATTCTTCTTCTCATTGGCTTTTTGTACCTCTTTTACTATTTGGCTTAGTCTGGTTTTTTTGAGGTGTTATTTTCTAGTGTTTTTTGTGTATCTTCTCATTTTTCATGATTTTCTTTCATCACTCTCATTTTTCTTCCCAATTGTTCCTCTACCTCTCTTCCTTGATTTTCAAAATCCTTTTTGAGTTTTTCCATGTCCTGAGACCAATTCCTGTTTTTCTTGGAGGCTTTGGACTTGGTTTTGACTCGGTTGTCCTCTTATGAGTGTGTGTTTTGATCTTCTTTGTCACCATACTAACTTTCTGTGATCAGAAATTTTTTCTGTTGTTTGCTCATTTTCCCAGCCTATTAACTTGACTTTTGACTGTTTATTAAAGTAAAGCTCTGCTTCCAGGGTGGATGATGCACTGTCCTAAGGTTCAAGAATTTGTGCAGCTGTTTTCAGACACAATTCTAGGGACTTGTCACGGTGGCATGATCTAAGAAGGGATGTGTTTACTTCTCTCCTGGCCTGTGCTCTGGTCTGTGATGGATCCTAAGCAGTCTTTTCTATCCTGGAACTGTGTTGAGTGTCCCCCACTCCACTGTGGCCACAAGGTCTGCTGTGCTACTGTTCCTCCTCACTTTGGCACTGTTACCCAGCATGTGATACGAATCTGAATATGGGAAAAGCAACCGAGTCCTGCTTCAGTGCTAGCAGAGACCCTGTAATTTCCTTCTGACTAGTTGTTTTGACTTCCTTACTGTCTGTGGCTTGAGAGCTTGAGAGTAGCTGCTGCTACTCCTTATTCAGTGGCTCCCAAGGTCTACTCCTGGTTTGCTGGGGCTGGGTTTGTGCTGGCACAGCCTGCGCTGAATTGTGCTCAGCTCTCACCCAAGTGCAACAGATCTTTCCTGATGATCTTCTGAGTTATTTTTGCCTGGAAAATTATTTCATCCCATCCTTTTGTGAATTCTACTGCTCCAAGAATTTTTTTAAATATTTTATTTGTTTTCAGTGTTCTGCAATCACTTCTTATATATTTTAGATTTTTTTCCCCCTTCCCTTCCCACTCCCTCCGTGAGACAGCATGCTATCTTACATAGGTTCTACACTTACATTCGTATTAAATACATTTTCACCTAGTCATGTTGAATAGAAGAATTAAAATGAATGGGAGAAACCATAAAACAAAACAGAACAAAACCAAATGCAAAAGAAAATGGATTGCTTCATTCTGAAATCCAATTCCATAGTTCTTTCTCTGGATATGGAAGGCATTTTGCCTCAAAAGTCCATTTGGAATTTTTTAGGTCCTTGCAGTGCTATGAAGGACTAAGTCTACCAGAAAAATTCCTCACACACTGTGGTTGTTGCTGTGTACAGAGTTCTCCTGGTTCTGCTCCCTTCACTCAGCATCAGTTCATATAAGTCTTTCCAGGCCTCTCTGAAGTCTTCCTTCGTCATGTCTTATAGCACAATAGTATTTCATTACATTCATATACCACAACTTGTTTAACCATTCCCCTATTGATGGACATCCCCTTGATTTCCAGTTTTTGACTACCACAAAGAGAGCTGCTATAAATATTTTTTACATGTGAGACCCTTCCCCATTTTTATGATTTCTCTGGGATACAGTCCTAGAAGAGGTATTAACTGGGTCAAAGGGTATGCACATTTTTGTGGCCCTTTGGGCATAGTTCCAAATTGCTCTCCAGAATGGTTGGATCAGCTCACAGCTCCACCAATAATGAAATAGTGTTCCAACTCTTCCACATCTTCTTCAACATTTATCATTTTCCTGTTTTGTCATGTTAGCCAATCTGATAAGTGTGATATGGTACCTCAGAGTTGTTTTGATTTGCATCTCTCTAATCAATAGTGAGGATTTTTTCATATGACTATAGATATTTTTAATTTCTCCCTCTGAAAACTGCCTGTTCATATACGTTGACCATTTATCAATTGGGGAATTCCAGGAATTCTTGTATGGCTTTATTTAAAGGTGTTCAGAGTGGTTTTGGGGAGATCTCCAGCAAGTAACTGCCTTTTCTCTTCCATCTTGGTTCTGACTCCCTACCTTATTTTTCAGTCATGCCTTCCTCTTTGTGGCCCAGTTTAGTGTTTTCTTGGCAAAGATAAGGGAGAGGTTTGCCATTTCCTTCTTTCAACTCCTTTTATAGATTTTGAGGGAACTGAAGCAAACTGTGTTAAGTGACAGATAGGAAGTGTGTAAGGCCGGACTCCCATCCTGATACCCTCTCCGTTGTGCCAGTTAGCTGTCTCTTTTGTGTTTATAGCTACGTATAAAAAATATGTGGGCATGTTTATAGTCTGTAGAAAGAAATACTGATTCCTTTTCATTCCTCAGAGTAAGAAAATGAGGCACTTGCCATTACAAAATTCTCAAAAGCAAAATCATATTCTTGTACATATCACAAACAAGTATGAAACTAAAGAGGCTGAGATTATGGAAAACATTATAACAATTTTGCCAACAGATATGTTAAGTAATTTAAAAATTGTAACCTTTTCTTTGATAGAAATTTGATTAATTTTAGATAAAAGTTATCTCCAAAGTATTGCTATTTGTATTCAGTCAAAAAGTTTTTGGCATTAAATATTTAGCAGATTTTATAAGCAGTAATTTCTCAGATTTAAAAGTGAGTTAATGTCTTATAAAATGAATGTCCTAGTTTATTTTTTTCCTTAGGTTCATAACTTAGTTGCAATTGAATTGGCCTACATCAACACTAAACATCCAGACTTTGCTGATGCCTGTGGGCTTATGAACAATAATATAGAGGTAAAAAAAAAATTAATTTTTTTGGTCATTGTTTTAATTCATTTCAAAGAAATTAATTTTGAACTTGATTATAATGGGAAGTTAAATTAAAATTTAGTTAAATATGGGAGAAATTGAATATTTTGATGATTGTACTTGTAGGTCTTTAGAATTGAAAGACTAAACTGCACAGCTCTAACTCTTCCAGAACTGTTATTGTGCAAGATATTTAGACAGATGTGCATGTGTTTAGAGGATGTGCTTTTCCTCTTATAATATATGTGCTTTCCATTGGTCATGACCAATCAGTTGGTCACTGCCCATATGGAAGAAATATAAAAGGCTGTAGATGTCCTTGAATTGATCCAAGACTGTTTGAATGCCTTCAAACTATGCTATTCCCCTATTAATTGTGTCTCTGAATAATTCATGTGCTATTTTCCCTTGCTCGTTGGAACTCTACCAAAGAGCAAGCTCCTTCTCCTGGAGCATAAGAAGGAGATTATAAAGTTAGAGAATTAAGTGCTAAGGGGCTGTGGAGATCAAGTAGTTCAGTCCTTTCAGGACCGAGCATTCAGGATGAGATTGAGTATTTTTTCCTGCCATAGAATAATGTATTATATGTAATCCTTGTTCATTAGATTCCATCACTCTGCTTTTTAAAAATGTACATATGCTTTAAATGAAATATCCTCTAAATTAAAACTTTCATTTGTAATACAATTAGTCTTCATTTTCCTTTTTTTAATTAATTTTTTAGTTTAATTTATTTATATTTAGTTTTAGTTTTCAAGTTCCTTTTCTCCTTTTCCCCAGATGGCATGCAATCTGATTTATTTATGCATTCATATTAAATATTTTTTCACATTAGTCTTCATTTTACTTTAAATGCATTTATAGTTGATATATCCTTGAAGCAAAGCATTTGCAATTTGAAATGCTCCCTGTTGAGAGATTTGCTGTTAATACTTGATTTTAAATCATCATAGTAATTCGAGACTTGCTACTATAATTACTAACATTCACCATTAAATTATGAACTAAAAAATGGTCCATTTTTCAAAGATTGTCTTGTTTAAATAAGCCTGCTTATGTCACCATACTAAGCGTTAGTCCTTGACACTGTTGTTACTTTCCTGGGAAGTAGTCAAAGGAAACAGTTTTAAGAGTTTTGTTATCAAGTTGACAGAGATTTGGTGTTTCAAAATGTTGTCACAGTTATCTCTGTGTATAAGTTTAAAGGACAACTTCGTATTCCTGGTTTAACTATTAGGGCTTATATACCAAATTATCTATGGTTACTAAAAGCAATTTCTTACCTACTTATTAACTATATGATCATAACATTTCGAAATATCATTTGTGACCGTATATGTGTCCATAATTAAGAACAATCTTTAAGTAAAAGTAGGATAGTGCATCAGCATTGAGGCGTAATCATATATTTTTTGATTCATAGGAACAAAGGAGAAATAGGTTAGCAAGAGAGTTGCCTTCAACAATGCCACGGGACAAGGTAAAACAATTTTGTTTTTCAAATGTGTCATTGTCCTAGACAATTGGAATAATTGGTGTTGCTTCAGTTTAGCAATCAGAAGCTATATTGCCTTTAAATTTAAAAATTGAAGTAGAAATACATTTTTAGATGTAAAAGGTTATACAATATGATTGTCTCTTAAATACACCAGTATAATTGAGGGATTGTATTTGAATATATTGTACATTGACAGGCCTTAAACACTTAAACATTTTTTTTTTGGCTGAACCTGTGATTTCAATACTCTGGGTTATTCTTTTATGTAGAAAACTTACCTCCCTATCAGCAACTCTTGTATAACTTTTAGCCTTGTAGAGTTGCCTGGCACTTAAGTTTGTTATTCATAGTTACACATGTAAGTGAGAGGATTTAAGCTGAGGTCTTTCTGACTTCCGGCCAGCACTCATTCACTATAACATTGCTGCCTCTAAATTTCAGTATATATGGATCTTATTAAATGAAATCATGAAATTGAACATGAAAGGCTGTTTTATACCTGAAGAGGTAGATATGCCAAATTTGTTTATGTTGCCAATGACATGACTTAAATTTTGTCTAAGACTAACACAATACTGTAATGCACTAATCTCTTATGTGACTTTGGGAAAACAAAGGAAAGAAAATGAGCACATGCGTACAGGTTATTGAATTTGTAACATAAAACAAGTATGAAAAATGTGTATTGACCTCTTTAGCAAAAAATTACTCTAACTCTTCCCCAAATAATTCTTTCTGAATTCGATACTCCCATGGTGATCTAACAGATGTTTTTAACCATTAATGATACCTTTGATAGTATGACAACTTTGAAAAAGGTGAAATGTGTTGAGTCTTTGAAAACAGTTGTTTTTTATACTTTTTTACAGGGGGCTATGGCTTGATAAAAACTATGTTTTTTATAGAATAACATGGTAGCATCCTTGATTTTTTTCTCCCCTGCGTTTCTTGCTCTCTTTAGTCTTCTAAAGTTCCAGGTACTTTGGCACCTGCCTCCCAGGAGCCCTCTACTGCTGCTTCTGCTGAGGCTGATGGCAAGGTCTGTTCTGATTCTTAATCTAAGTGCGCATGTATATCCCCATTTAGTGCACAGTAATCACCTGCAAGACAGTTCATCATAATAAAGTGGCAATAAAATGTTACACGTAAGATATTCTCACCTAGATTCAGTATTGATTAATACGAAGAATTTCTTGAAATTTTTTACTCTAACCAGTTTATACAGGTTATTCAAGGATAGGTTTCCTTGTTTACAGTGCTAAACTCTTGCTTGCAGTAAAATATATGTCCATAATATAAATAAAAGATATTTGTCCTTAATTTTTTGAATTTTAATCTGTTGATTTAATCTATTAATCTCATTTGTTAAATTGGATGTTTAACATGTCTCTTAACAGTTAATGCAGGAAAACAGAAGAGAAACTAAACATGTGAGTCTCCTGCCTCAGAATGGAAATGTTTGGTAGCTTTTGGTTCTCATTGAAACCTTTTTTACATTTTCAAAACCACCTTCCTAAAAATAATTTGTTTGTACAATGACATCTGTACTTGTTGCTTTTTGTTGTGTTATGTTCATCATACACTCCTTTTGTCTACCTTTTGAAGTATGACCAATATTGGCAATTTTATTGTGGTCTAAACAACACTGAGAAGTTTCAGAACTTTCGAAATTTCTCAATTAAGCAATTAAAAATGACTCTAATACTTTGTACACCCTTATTGTGCTAGACGTATTAGAAAATAATGGTGTATCCACTAATCTCTTATCTACTTTATTATCATTAGTGAGTTTCCACTTAAGAACAAACATTTCCATAGTAGAGTAGATAAGCTTTGGATGACTAGAGCTATATCTTGTGATTTTTTGTTTCTTTTTTTTTAATATAGGATTATTTAGTTTGCAGATTGTCTCTGGCATCTTCATCTCCTTTCTAATTGTTTCTTCTGTTAAGACATCTTTTTGTTATCCAGTCAATCAGCAAGCAATTATTTATTAACTTTATGTGCCCAGTCACTGTGCTTTGGAGACAGAGGTAAAGAGAAAAAAAAATAAACCCCATCTTTAAGGAACTTACTTTCTATCAAAAACAATATTGGGGAGAAAAGACAGTAACAATTGAGATCAGAAGAAGCTTTGTGTAAGAAGGTAGTACTAGATTTGAGTCTTCCTTCGGGAAGTAAGGTATTTTATAAAGTAGATTTGAGGGGGCAGCATATCACCGGCAGGTAGCCAGCACAAACGCTTAGAGGTTGACGGTTATAAAGAAGGAGCAGAGCCAGCTGGATTGGATTACAAAGCGCTGAAAGGGGAGTGACATTATTCAGATGAACAGGAGCAGTGGGGGGTCTGTGTTTAATTTGAATTGTTTTTCCACCCCCAAAATCCCAACCTACATGTAGTGGAGATTCACAGTTGTAGATGCAGTCTTTATTTTGTTCTTTGTATAGGGAGATGTTTAAATTCATAATTACAGAAGGGAGACTTTTTTTTTAAAGCAAATAGAACAGCTTATATTTGATTCTAGAGGCAATAGAGAGCTGCTACTGGAGTCTGAGTGGAGAAGTGACATGGTTGTACATTTTGGGATGAGAGAGATTGAGGAGTGAGCCTTGTAACTTAATTATGGAGAGGGTTTTAACAAACTTTAACATGGGTCAGTTTGCCGCATGGCTGATTGAATGAGGAAGCAGCTGATACACAGTGCTAAGACTGATGTTTCACCCATCTGGAGCAGAGGACCAAGAAGAGTTCTTGCTCCTAGTCTTTTCTACTATGACTTTTTTCAGTGGGAGGAAGAAGCTTGGCTCTGAGAAGAGTGGACCAATCCCCAACATTCTAAAATTGGGATCTAGAGGAGAAAAAAAAGACTTCAGTATCCAAACCAAGCTATTTAAAACCGCATACCCTCTGGTTTATGTTTTTGAATTTTGATTTTTCTTAAAATTTGTATTAGGAGCTGAGGGAAAGGTTTTAGAATATTTTAAAATTAACTTTATATAAATCGCTTATTATAATGGGGGACTCTTAACTCCTAGACTTTAGTTTTGTCAGATTTTAAGAGGGGAGTTTGGTTATGTGACTTTTTACTAAAAGCCCTTGCAGTGCTAAAATTAAATGATTTTATGATTTCAGTAATTTTGTTGTTTAAACAAGACAGGTGGTTATTCTCACTCTTTTGACAAAAAAAAATTCAGAGTTAAGTAACTTCTTCAAGCGTGATAGTTAATAGTAAAACCAAGTGTAGCATTCATCTCTTCTTATTCCTAGCTTAGTTTCCTTTACACCATACCAAGCTGTCTTCAAATATAAATGTTGATGAACGTCATGATTCTATGGCATCCATATTTATCTCACTACGTTCAACACAATTTGTTACTTGTTCATCCTTGTCTTATCTCTTTAGTCTAAGGTCCTTTAGGGCAGCTGCTATTTTACTAAATAAATATTAATTAGTGGTGCTTTGGGGTAATGTATCCTTGCTTGAGCAGTTAGGAAGTAGGAGCTTGTTACCAACTTCTTTTTAAAAGTCAGGCCTTTTGGTGAAAATTAAGAAATATTAAATGTAAAATTGCTTGTGTTATTTGTAGCTGTCATTGATGTTCACCACGGTGTTAAATTCAGTTTAACAGGATTATCTTTGAGAGATAGGGGTTCATGGCATTTTTCTATTGACTGTCTTCTCCCTCCCCAAAGAAACAAACAGCTACTCAGAACAAAAATAAAGCTCATTGTTATACATAGGCCAAAGCATATTAAAAATGAACATTTAGGGCAGACAGCCTTGAAAGGAAAAAAAAATCACAGAAAGGCAAAAGGACTAGTTAACAGGTGGAAAATCCTACTTTTATTCAGTCAGCTTGCAGATTAGCTCTATGTAGAGAAGCCTTGGGTGTAATATGAAGTAACTGGCAGTACTACCTCCAAGGTATGATTTACATCGTTCTTCTCTTTGAGTTGATAGGAAAATTCAATATAAGTTGCAATCATTGGAATGTACATTGGTTTATTTCACTTAAGCATGTTTATTTTTCTTATATTCTATGAAAAGTCAATCCTCTGGGACTTCTGATGAAAACAGAAGTGTTTTAATCATTATTACCCCTTTCTTGGAGAACTTTGAAATTTTGTGGTTTGGTGGAGGACAGTCTGGTGGTCATAAGAAGATCCAAGGAGGTTATCATGGGTTAGGATTAATATAGAATTGAGGATCAAGTTGTAGTTTTCTTATTGGTCTTTGTAATATAATGAGTATTTGTGTTCTTGCTCACATTATACTTTTCCATTGTAATATGCCCTGGCAAGATTTGGCAAATTTTGTAGAGTTCACAAATGTTGAAATGTTAAGGATTAAAAGTTAAGGACCACGACTATGATAGAATCTTTTTTGAACTTATGTCAGATCAAATGAACTCCAGATGTACAGTACTTTTATTTACACAGTTGTGAGCTGCTGATAAATCAAAATATTTGTGGCTTGGATATGCAGAGTTCCATTCGATGGCCAGTGAATGTGAATGTCTACTTAATACCTTCTATCAATGATTGTGAGATAGTTTGTATGTATTCACATTTTTTTTTTCAGATGGTACCTGTAGGTGGTATAGGTGATGGCTCTCAAGAACCAACTACAGGCAACTGGAGAGGAATGCTGAAAACCTCAAAAGCTGAAGAACTGTTAGCTGAAGAAAAATCAAAACCAATTCCCATTATGCCAGCCAGTCCACAGAAAGGCCATGCTGTGAATTTATTGGATGTGGTGAGGATTTGGGCACAGAGCAGATATTAGGATATATGGACAAATTGACTAAAAGCTTTTTAATTAAGTGTAAATACAAGACAGAATAGTTTTTGATAAAAAAAAAAAGCTAAAAATTGAAAGATAATTTTTTAATTTAAAAAAATTTAAAATTATTGATTCAAAGTTGCTTTTAGACCTTTTAAAATACTTTTAAAAAAGTGAAATCAGGCAAAATATTAAAATTCTACTTTTTCCTTGTAGCCTGTGCCAGTTGCACGTAAACTCTCTGCCCGGGAACAGCGAGATTGTGAGGTTATTGAAAGACTTATCAAATCATATTTTCTTATTGTCAGGAAGAATATACAAGACAGGTTAGTATTAAAATAAGCTACTAACCATGAAGAATGCTTTCATTTTCCTATTCAAACTGATAATTATGAATTTAGAATTCCCTTGACATGTTCAAAAAAGGAACATTTTACTCATTCACTTTTATGCTAAATATTAATATATAATTAATATTGAGAAGAGCCCTTAATATCAAGGATATGAAATCTACATAGTCTAAAACCTTACTAGTAGAATTGATTTTTACTTATTTTGTACTGCCTAACCTTAGAAGAGTAGTACTACAAAACAATAAAGTCCAAAACTTTGTTTATTTTCTGGTGGAGATGTTAATTTTCTAAACCAGTGGTGCCAAACAAATAGAAGTGGGGGCCATTAATCCATCCATAAGAATTCCTTAAGGCTGATTTAGTTTTATTCATTCATTCATCAAAATATAGTATCATTTCATTGTATTTTTATATTATTAAATATTTCCCAGTTACATTTGGGTTGGGCTGTACTCAGGAGTGTTGTGGATCATGTATTTGACACCACTGCTCTAAACTAACCTTTCTGAGATTTCTCTTAGTTTGGCATATTTCTCCTGTTAAAATCAGGGTTACTTGTGATTAAGCAAGTAAGTCAGGGTCAGTTGTGAGTGAATAAGAAGAAACATTAATAAGTAAGGCAAATAAAGGAAACACTAAATTTGAAAATTGCCATATATTTGACCATACAGTCCTTTAAGTCATATACAAATCCTATTCATCCTCCTAATTATTTCTTAAGAGTTGGAATGGATATATATGGCTCTAAAGGAATCTTGTAGAGGTCAGTTAAATAATGACCAAAGAGCTTAAAGAATTGCTACATAAGTATGAATGCTATTTTCTGAACATTTGGAATTAAGCTCAGATTAAGGTTAAAAAACAGTAAGAATGCCAACATTTCACTAACTTTCATTATTTTCAGTGTGCCAAAGGCAGTAATGCATTTTTTAGTCAATCACGTGAAGGATACTCTTCAGAGTGAGTTAGTAGGACAGCTATACAAATCACTGTTACTGGATGATCTTCTGACTGAATCTGAGGACATGGCACAGCGAAGAAAGGAAGCAGCTGATATGTTAAAGGTATAAACCAGTCAGCTTTTAGTTTTTACCAATTCTTCATGTTTGAGTTATTTAGATAATTTATTTAGAGAAATTATTTAGTCATAACATAGCATTTCTCTTATAAGTTGGTCTCATTTGCCTGGCATTTGCTTTATACTTGGTCTTCTATTTGTCAAGTCCAGTATTTGCTCATTATTTCAAGAATGTATCATTCATTGTTTGAAGAATCTGTTATAATTCAGGCACTTGACAAATCTGGGCATACAAAGACTAAGATAAAAATCCCTGTCTTCAATGGGTATACTTTTAACAGGAAGCTGATATGTATTTAAAAATATACAAAACAACACAAGGTGATTGGAGGAGGGAGAAGGTACTCGCAGATGTGAAAAATGAGAAAAGACCTCATTTTTCAATGAGAAAAGAATGTGGGTGTTGACTAAAAAGCTTTGAAGAAAACTAGACAGTAATCTAGAAGGGAGCACATGGAACACACACCTCTCAACTAAGGTGGAGCTATTATGGAGACTGTTGACATTATTTGCCAACTGATTAGCTGAACAGGGTAAATTAGAGGGATGTAAATTAGAGGAACTTGTGTAAGAGGATCAGTAAAAAGATAAAAAATAAAATAACTGAGCACCCACCCTTTAATGTATTTATATTCTTTTCAGCCCATTTTCTCATTTGTACAAATAGGGATAAAAATATACTTCATAGGCTTGCTGAGGACAGTTTGTAAAACTAAACATGCCTAATTAATTTGAACAACTTAAAACCATTTTGATATGTGGTTTCATAGCTGAAAAAGATGCCTCACCAGTATACATAGGTCCGAAGTATTCCACCCACCAATTATGTTTTGGTTGGAATTTGTCTAGTAAATTTTCATTTCCCATGAGGGTCAGTCATTTGTTCTTAAAAACTAATAAGGTACTACATTTTTTAATATTTTTAATGAATTTTAAACCCACTGAAACTTACTTGGAAGATTTTCTTTATATAGTTTATATAAGTGATACAGAATTTTTCAGCAACAGAAATCACAGAAATCGAAACATTTCACAGATTTTTTTCAAAGTTTTATATCACTTTTTTCCCCTATCTTCAAAACTAACAAGCAAAAAAACCCCATTAAAAATTTCCCTATGTAAACCTAGAGGATAGGGTGGACTTATAAATAATAATTGTTAGTAATTAATTATTCAGTTGATTTCATTAATATGAAGTTAGCAATACAGGTGAATTTCAATATTGATAAATTGCTGCTTACTGAAGAGGAAGAAATTTGTGAGTGAAACTCTTACTGGCCAGCTTTGTAAAATGGATCGGGGTAATATTTTTGTCTGATTCTGGTACAAAAAGAGATGTTAGAATATTGAATATGGAATATGAGAAGGAAGAAGTGGATTGGGGGATTATGATAGGACTGTGTTTGAAACATAGTTGAAACATGCCTCCATGGATCAACTCACTTTGGGATCTGCAAAACTCATTACCTTGTGCCCTGGGTGGTGACGATGAAGCTTTACAAAACGTATGTTTGCAGTTCCAGGGCCAGTCTAGGTGGGTCCATACAGAAAGCTTTATTCAGTTAGTTTGTAGTTGTTCAGTAAGGTTGATGCATTCTTTGTTTTGGTATAGTATTTGAGGTAGTTGTCCTTTGTGCTTAAAGAGGACCAAAATGACATCACTGTAGGGTCAAGAGTGTATCTGACTGCTAATCTGACCAGTACAAGCTCAGAAAGCTCTATAGACAAATAGTCTGTATGAACATTTAGAGTAAGGAGGTCTCTGAGTTTGCGCAACTCCTGTTTTTTTTTGAGCTACGGTTATTCTGCTTTGCTCATAGAGCACAGCACACCTTCTTTGATGTGAGAACACCAAGCTGGGCAATCTAGTCCCAGTGTCTCCCATGTCTCAAGATTGATTCCAAAGTTCTTCAGAGACCTTGAGAGTGCCCTTGTGTATTTCTTCTGACCTCTATGTGAGTGCTTACCTTGTGTGATTTCTCCATAAAATAGTCTTTTAGGTAAAGGTACATTTGACATTCAAACAATGGCCACCCCATCAGACTTGGCAAGATAAGGTACTGAGGTCCTTTCTCGTGCAGACCTGCCAAACATTCAACCTCTACTGCAGATATTTGAGGATCACTAAACCTGTAAAAGCATCACTAAAGCTATAACACACCTGGCACTCCCTCCTTAAAGAAATTAAAGAACTGTCTTTAAAGCTTTAATTTTATTTTCTCCCTTTCTTTAATTTATACAGGCCTTACAGCGAGCCAGTCAAATAATTGCTGAAATTCGAGAAACACATCTTTGGTGAAGAAATGTACCAGGCATTTATATAGGGGACGATGCTGATGACTGATACTAATGTAATTTATTACATTATTGCAAACTTCACTGGAGTGTCATTTATGGATTCTTCCTGTGTATTAATAACTATGTAAATCTGCTGTGAAAAGTTTGAGACAAAAATGTTGTTTTGCAGAACACAAATTAAATCCACGTTAAATATGAATAGCTGGTTCCCTTAAATGTTCCGTGTGTGTGTGTGTATGTATGTATATACATATATATTCTAGTAGTGCCAAGTTTCTGAAGCCAGTTTGCCTATAAGCTTATAATCTTAAGTAGTTTCAAGCAGCTATCATACATACATAGCCCATTGAAAAGAAATAGTAACAAACTATTTTGTTTGACTATAAAGCATGTGCTCAACTATATCAACCAGTCTGGCTCTGAGCAAGTTGCTAAAAGTTTGCCAGAGTTTTAGAGTCCCCATTTCTTCAAAAAACTATCTTTCAGCTTCTCAGCTTCATTTTCAAATGGTTAATTCACTTTAGATTAGCTAACAAGAAGCTAAAAGCAAAAAATTATGCTTAGGAATATGTATAGGGTATATGTTAGTACAGAGCTCTATTAATTGTGGGATCAAAGTGCGTAAGTCCCATTGCTTTTAAAAAAATATGCAAATATTAAATTTTGACTTTCACATATTCATTTTATCTTCAAAAATACTTTGAATTTAATCTTTCCACCTTGTTGTTTAAGGACTGACTGAAATAAACAGTAGCATAGCAGTTTCTAGAAATAATTATATGATGTATTATTTGATAACTTGGGGGTTGGGGGGAAGGTGTTTAAGGGGAAATGTATCACCTACTTTTTCCCAAATGAGAGGAGGGAAAGAAACGGAAGTATTGAATATAAAGATCTATCTTCTTTGCTAATAACAACTAGGAGAGGTTCCCAAAAACTAAATATAGGAAAAAATACCCTGTTATACGTTTGACCTCATTAGAGGATTACATTTTAGGCAAAATTAAGCTTTAAAATGCATATCAAATTCTTGGAACTACCCCCACCTCCCTCCACCAGTGGTCCAAAATTAGGAGACATTTGCATTGTATCAGACAAAAAGCCTTGGGCAACATTTTATTAATAACTATTTCAGTTATGCCTAATACTGTACACTAATGTGTGACTTTGATATCTATTCCTTTTGTTTTGAGGCAAGTCATACACATATAAAATCCCCTTATCTCTGGTTCCACAGGTCAAGGAATGTTCAATTAAAATTTAAACTTAAAAAAAAAAATCTCTCATTACCTCATTTCACATCCTTGTTTTCAGGGGCTACCAGTAGTACTAGTGGCAGATTATAACCTGTTTCTCCTATTATGTCTCAAGTGTTGGGTGAATTTTGTTACATTTGGTGGTGATATTTAAGTGAAGCACCAAGTGCAGAGATTTCTGACCTAAATGTCTGTTGTTATTATAAATAAAATCACTGATGTGAAAAACAATGCACTTTAAGTCAACAAATGAGTACTTTTGAAATTTGTTTGAAGTTCCTTCTCAAGGGTTATAAAAGCTGTTTATGGTCAAATCTAAATTTACTGCAAGGTTTTTTACCCTGACCTGAAAAGTGAATTTGAGAGGCAAAGAAAAATGTTACTTTTGCTCATTATTTAAGAATGCATGCAGTACATATTAATCATAAAATCTTAGAACTGGAAGGAACCATTGAGATCATCTACTGCAGCTCCTCTCTCACAGGCAGACTTGTTCAGTGACTTGTTTTAATTAATTCATACAAAAAAATTCACAAAACTTATTTCCAAACCCAAGTACTCTTTGCTTATCTTTAAAAATTGAGGTCATTTCTTAATCCTTGGAGTCTTCTTAACCAAAACCCTATTTATTAGCCAGGGATATATCAACATTATTAGGTTGGAGTCTTAAGATCTAGGTTCAGATCCTGCCTTTACCTCCTGCTTGTATGACCCTGGCCAAGTGACTTGACCTCTAATGAATTTTTTGATTTAATCAAAGAATCAAATCTGCATTACTGGGGACTTTCTTCATACTGCCAAAATTAGATCCTTGTTATGTCTGAATAATTAGCCTGAGATAAAAAGATTGGTAAGTCTAAATTATAGTGTATTTTCAAAGTTTCTAAAAATATAAAACTAAGGCTAGTGTGTATTGTGTGCATATATATAAATGTATATATATAAAATATCTTAAGACATAACTCATGATTCTACGGACTTCAAATTAACTAAATTATAAAATTCTTGTTGAGAAGATAGGGTTAAGTAAAATGATAGAACTATTCCTTTCTTTTTCAGTAAACTTCTGTAATCTCTTGAGTCTTCATTATTTATGACATTGAACATTTTTTTTTCTCCTGGAACTGAAACGTCCAGTAGCTATCATTATGACTGATGTAATTAGCCCCTTATAAATATTAATGTATCCCTTCATGAAGAGGAAGATGACAGATTGATTTTTTTGTTTCAAAATCTTTTTTTTCCTCTGAGGTTAAAATCTAGAAATTCTTGTCTTTTCCAGAATGGCTATGTGACACTGATGTGAAATATGCACTCCTGCCTCCTACCAACTGTAAACATATAGTGTAATAACATTTTTCATAGTTGCTTTTTATTCATCATAGTCTGCATAGGAAAGGGAAGATAACAGGAAATAATAGAATTCATTGATGTTACTACTCTTTCCTTCATGTAAATAATATTTTTTCTTCTCAGATTGTTACAAATTGTTTTTTCTCATAGAAGTAAAATATTTATCAATCAACCTATGTAAATGCTTTAAAATGAGAATTGTAGTATACCAAATTATTTTTTCTTCTGACCTATTCAAAGAATAAAGATGCTGAAGCCAACTTATCTTTAGAATGCTAGCATAAAAGTTTTATTATCAGCTAGGTTGTTTTTTTTCTAATCACAGTTGAAGCCACTTTACAATGTAGAAATTTCTTTTTCCTATCTTGAGCAGTGAAAGTCCATTTTTGAGGATATGTTGTCCAACAACTAGAACACTTTCTGGATTAGTTACTTGTTTGTGGTTTATACTGACTCCTCCTTCTGTAATCATCTTGTACCTAAAAACAGAAATGTATAAAAAGTAAGTTGATATATTTAAAATTTAAATAGAGGTCCATTAGACTATATATTTAGTAGGTCATAACTTACAGAGTTATGAAATGTGCCCTTATTTCTTACTTGTTTCCCTATGGGATCCTTTGATAAGCCATTATAGTAGGAGAAAACACCACTGCTAGAGGGAACACTTTTTTTGGGGGGTGGGTGGGGTGGGCTCTCCTCTGTAACATAAAAGAAAAACTGCAGCACCTGAGACTCAGGATACCGGGGTTAAAATTCTAGCTTTTACCATTATGACTAACTATGCAAGCAGATTTTATGTTCAGACTCGATAACACTCATGGTGATTGTGAAGTATTTTTCAAACCTTAAACTATCATGTAAATATGAGTATGTGTTTATTTCCATTCTCTCTTTTCATACTTTTCAGTGGAAGGTACTTATTTTTAAGTAAGACAGATTAGGCTGCAATTAATGTCTTTTGACTCCTGCATGCAATGTTATTCAGCTAGCATATGTTTCCAAAGTTAAGAACAAGAAAAAAAAAAAGTGAGATAAATATGGTATCTATAGTAGTTCTCAGTGCTGAAAACTCTTCATTAGAAGGGGAAAAAAAGATTAAAGATATTAGTAAACTTGATGGGGATCTCAATTTCTGATATCTCTCTCAAGCTCTAATACTACATTTCTAGTGTTGATAACTGGATCACCCACACATTTCAAATTCAGCATGTTCAAAACAGAACTTCGCTCTTCTTTAATAAAATAATTTTCTGATTTCCCTCTTTCTATACTTTCATTATTCTGGTTGGCTATGCCCTCAACCTCATAATATTCTCTGACTTTTCACAGTCATTTGCTCATTCGATCACTATTTGATTAATTTTATTCCTGTAATTACTTCCTCGCTTGGCAAGTGTTTACCAGGGCAGTTTAGTCTTTTTGATCTCCTTGTGATAGTACATTTGTAGTTGTTAAAATTCCCTATCAAAACATCAATTTCCTTCTTTATTTCTGACTTTTGGTACCATAATAGGTTGGAATTATTTTCTTTGTGTGCCATATTGTCCTTTTATTCTTCTAACTTTGTATTAGTTATAGTTTTTGTTCTAACAAACGGTACAGTCTGTATATATTGGCTGTAAACAGAAAGGCTATATCAGAATGACTCAAATTACAAATGAGTAATTTCCTATCAAAATATATACTCATTTAAATTTTTTGATGTTAGTGCTTATTATATTCAGTAACTTCTAGTTCTAGGAAGTGTACATAATACATCAAAATGATTCTTTGTGATCTTTCCTGCCTCTTTCTAATGTATTTTTCACCCTCTTTGCCTATGCCCACCTTTGTACTAAAATTATACAGTTTCCAAGTATAAGTTAATTTGGTTTGGATGGTCCTATAGTTATTTGGTCCTTATCTACAACAGATGCTGGTACATTGCTGAAATTATTTTTGTGGTGCTTTTTACAAACATTTATGATGAGCACTGCAACGAAAAACCTAACGTCCCATAAAATGATGTTTCTTCTTGCCTTTGGACACACAATAAAACCAACTCTGCTAACTCTTCTTTGATTCTTTCACAGTATGAACTCTTCTCATGTATGAACCTCTTGCACTGATTTCCTCATTTTCTACATTCATTTATTTTAAGAATGTTAACATTAATCTTAGTCCCTTCACTAGGACTGAACATCTGCTTATGGCAAAGTACCTGGCACAGGTACTTGGATTCAACATGGATCTTAAAAACATCAACTTATAAGCAGTCCAGAAACTGATTTTTCCATCTTCTGGTTCCATCATGCAAAAATGAAAGGGACTGTTGACTATTTTGTATTTTGAGGTTGTCATGGCCAAAATATTCATCAGTTTGCTGATCTACTAATGAGGAGCTCCCTCCACTTAATTAGTCTTGAGAAAAATGGTAGAAAGGATCTTCTAGATCCTTCTGACACAGTTTTAGAGACCTGGAGATGAGGCCTCAGCAACTTTTGCCGGGTAAAAGTATAACAAAGTAAATAGTTCTATCAAGGGGAAAGAGCAACTTAATTAAAAATCATGCTGTGAATTATGCCTTTGGACACAGAAGCTTACCCTCTTGGGCCATCTGGAATGGCATTTGCTTTGCGACATATATCTAATACACTTGTTCCAGGATCAAGAACCAATTCAGAGAATGGAGCTTCTTTAAATAGCTCTTTTAACTCTTCATCAGACATAATCTCTAGTGCATCTATACTGGAATGATAAAGGGCTTGTGTACACCTGAAAAACAAAAAATGTTTGTTTATCCAAACATTTTAATAAATGCTGAAATGATAAAACTTGAATTTTGGCCCTAAAGCAATTTTAATAGTCATAACATTTTCTAAATGTAAGAGACCTTAGCAATTATTTAATCTCACTTTATAACTGAGGAAATATTCTTAAAATGTCCAGATCGCTCAGTGTCAGGCCTAGATCTCAGTTCAGTTCTTACGACTATAGCAGTATAGTAATCTTTCATTAAAGGACTGTATTTAATGCTGTCTTCAAATGAAAAGGAAACCTGTCTCATTCCGTGTAAAGAGTTAGGCTTTTCTAAATGTGTGGTTGTTTTATATGTCCTTCCCGTTTGGCTGAGTTTTCCTACCTAATTTTGTTGGGTACTGATGATTCAGAAAGAGTACCTTTTGGCAGATTCTAATCCTTCTTGGCCATGAACAAACTTTGTTACTTCTGTTGCAAGTCGTATCTGAGGTCCCCATTTTTCTGGTGCTTTGGTATGCATCTGCATTATATGTTCAATCTCCGGAAGGGGTAGAAAAGTGAAGAGTTTAAGGTACCTCAGAAAAGAAAGAAGTAAGATATTCTGTATTTTTCATGATATTTCCATAATATTTTCCAGCTTCAAATACCAACTTTCAAATATCAAGCTGCAAAGAAATCTCTAATGTTTTGAATATACTAAGCAAAATACTAAATATGCCTAATTATAAAGGACCAGAATCATTTTGAACTCTTAAAAGACAACTTTAATCAAGCAAAATTTTAGAAAGTTGTTGTGAAACATTTGAGCTTTAGAATGCTATGATCTGATTACTAAAAACAAAAACGAAACTCAAAACACCAAAACAGAAACAAAGGCCCAATATACGCAAAATTACTCATAGCCACAAAGTACTGGAAACAAGGTGGATGCTTGCCATTTGGGAAATGGGTGGAAAAAAAAACCACAAGGCATAGGAATGTAATAGAATTACAGTGGTGTGTAAATTACTTGGGACAAACAATAGCTTTAGTTTCATGCCTTTCTCTTTCTACTGATAAGGGGCTTACTCAGAACACCTAACCTAGACTGATGAAATGACTGAGCTAGCATTAATTAGTTCCTGGGTCAGTTGAACACAATTTCATGACACATACATATACATCTCATTGTCATGTTTTTATTTGGTTTTTGAAAATAAGCATGTTGAAGGCTTTAAAGTAGATTTTAAAGAACATATATAACTAAGAAATACTGAAGTATTTGTTGACTTCAAACCTATACTGAAAAAAAATGGAATTAAGAAAATGCAAAGGAGAAGTGTAGTCCAAAACAAAAAATGCCAACCAGCATTTGCTGCTAGAGAACTGAATTAATCAACAGAAAATAGGCAAAGTACTTCAGTGGGACCTGGCAGCTGGTTCTCCACAATGCAGCATATGTATCTTGAAGTTACAGCAGCAAGAAGACCAGCAAAAATGACTATGTAGAAAGTGTCCCAAGGAAGACATTAATTACCAAGACTGGAGAATTAGACTGGAAAAAGATCTTTACAGTGAAACTGATTTTTCTATTCAAGGCTATATTATATATACCAAAGTCCAGGTAAACCTCTTAAGATCTTCACAACTTTATCAAACTGTAAAATATTTTCCTCTTTAAAAATTTTGTTTCAAATAACTAGTATAGGCACTGGCACCTAGACGACCTTTCCTAATGTCAGTTACTGTAAAACTAATAATCTTAAATAGAATGAAAATTCGGAAGTATCAGATGACAGAAAAATTCACTACACCACAGATTTAATGGTAATTCTGATAGACGGAAAGATGTCTAGAAAATCTATCCCACTTCAGTGAAGAGCCAGAAGGAACTTCAAAGTCTAAACTCCTTACGCTGTCTCTGAGAGGGAGATTTACCCAACATTACAAAGTAGGTAGTTGGGGTGAGATTCAAACCCAGGTCCTCTGATTCCAAATCTAGTATCCCACACTAACCATCCAGAAAGCAAAATAATTACTTATGTTTTACAATTAAATTTGTTTTAAATAGTTTAAGAAAAATGCACAAGAGCTGTTAACTTGATCCAACTATTCTGGAAAGCAATTTTGAACTATGCCCAAAGGGCTACAAAAATGTGCATACCCTTTGACTCAGCAATATTGCTTCTAGGACTGTACCCCAAAGAGATCATAAAAATGGGAAAGGGTCCCACGTGTACAAAAATATTTATAGCATTTCTCTTTGTGGTAGTCAAAAACTGCAAATCAGGGGGATGCCCATCAATTGGGGAATGGCTGAACAAGTGGTGGTATATGGATGTAATGGAATACTATATATTGTGCTATAAGAAATGATGAACAGGAAGACCTCAGAGAGGCCTGGAAAGACTTATATGAACTGATGCTGAGTGAAAGGAGCAGAACCAGGAGAATTTTGTACACAACAACAACCACAGTGTGTGAGGAATTTTTCTGGTAGACTTAGTCCTTCACTGCAATGCAAGGACCTAAAAAATTCCCAATGGACTTTTGAGGCAAAACGCCTTTGACATCCAGAGAAAGAACTATGGAATTGGATCACAGAATGAAACAATTTTCTTTTGTATTTTGTTTTACGGTTTCTCCCATCATTTTAATTCTTCTATTCAACATGACTATGGTGAAATAGTATTTAATAGGAATGTATGTGTAGAACCTATATAAATTGCATGCTGTATTGGGGAGGGAGTTGGAAGGGAGGGGGCAGAGAGGGAGAGTGAGGGGAAAAAAATCTAAGATATATGGAGGTGATTATAGAACACTGAAAACAAAATAATGATTAAAAAAAAAAGAAAAACCCACAGGTTTTTTCTTTTGTAACTCAGTCTGTGATATTGTTTCAATTATTTTTATGTTAATTTTAAGAAATTAATAAAAATCAATTTCTTTTCCCATTTCCCACTGAGAAAAAAAATCAGTGGTATCAGTTCTCTTTTATTATGGTCACTGAGATAATATGAGCTCTCAAGTTTTTCAGTTACATTTTTTTACAACGTGGTTGATATTATATAAATTGTTCTTGTTCTGCTCACTTCACTCTGTTTTACTCATACAAATCTAAGGTTCCACTGAAATTGTCCTTTTCAACACTTCTTATGGCAAAATAGTAATCATTACATTCCTAATATGTTTAATCTGTTCACCAAACAATGGACACCCTCTTAGTTTGCCGTTCTATGGAACTACAAAAAAAGCTGCTGTAAATATGTTTGTATGCATGGGTCCTTTTTGTCTTTATGTCGTCTCCCTGGGGTATAGGCTTAGAAATAATATTGCCAAGTCAAAGTGCAGACAAGGTTTAATGACTTTTTTGGGTATAGTTGGAAATTGCTTTCCAAAAAATGCTTTCTAAACTAATTTGCAATTTTTTTCTTTGCTATAGTATTAAAAATAATAAATCTAACACTATAAAAGTTCATAACAGATATTTTAAAATCATGCTACCAACAAGCCATTATATAGTATCATTTAATACTATTATACTTTTTCAAAAGAAATCAAAATTAACTGTATTGTTGTTTGAGGTCATCTTCAGCTGTGTCCAACTCTGGGTTTTCTTGGCAAAGATATGGGAGTGGTTTGTCATTTCCTTCTCCAGCCCATTTTACAGATGAGGGAAACTGAGGCAGAGTTAGGTGACTTGCCCAGGGTCACACAGCTAGTCACATAGCTAGGCTGAGGTCAGATTTGAACTGAGGAAGATAAATCTTCCTGACCCCTTCTTATAAATAAAATCTTTATAGAGAAATAATACTCTAAATAAAATATTTAAGTAGGAAGAATATTGCATTATTGTGCCATGAATACAATTAAAATGCGGATTTTGCCAGTCATACTGAAATCACTTGCAACAATAGGGATATTAAAATTTTATATATGTATATATATGCGTCCATATACATAATATATATACACACACACATAAATATACATACACACATGTGAAGAAAATTCTTTTGGTGAATTTTTATATATACCAATTTAAACAAAGCCTGCAAAGGATTAAAAAAAAAAATAACCAGTGAGGACAGTATATGCACACTTGCTCTCAAGTGGAAGGAGAAGGAATCACACTAAGGGATGCCACAGAGGAAATGGCAGCCTCCCTAAAAGAGAGGAAGACAACAAGGAATGAAAGAAGGTTAGGAAGGGAAGAAGGAATGTAGGAAAGATGGAAAGAAGAAAGGAAAATGGTCTTCAAACTGAAAACGATAGAAAGACAGTGTGGAGACCCAGGATAGCTCCTGTATCACACCAGACCCGAGAGTACCAGATACCAAAGGACACCGATCCAATTCAGGAGCAACCCTATGATGGCACCTCGGCTAAGTCCAAGCCAGTCCCTAGACTAGAAAGTCTTACAATGGACAGGTCTTCTTGGGAACATGAAACAACCATAAGATATAATAACAACCACAGATAAGGTCTAGGAGGAACCTTAGAGATCCTTTAGTCTACAAATAACAAGCAGTGGAAATTGAGTCTGGAACTCAGGCCTTCAGACTCTAAATATATTAAGACCACAATTACTACTTTTGCCCCCCACTATGCCACACTGCCTCAGAAATGGAATCCTGAGGCAAAAAACAAGTGTTTATTAGGACTTACTATGTGCAATGTGCTGAAGATAAGAAGAAGCTCCCCAGACTGCTACACTGGGAGTGTTCTGGAGTAAACAAGTAAACGTCCCCTAGACCAAAAACTAGCATGAGCTTACAACACACTCTGGATTTAATACCCTGGGATTTAAATTGACGACACAGCATATTTACTTTTTCTCACTCATTCTGCCTGAGTTCCTAGTCTTCTCCATGTCCCTGTGTTGGTGCTCTCCAGATGAAATTAGTAATTCTGCACATTTCTGGTTCTCTCTGAGGAGCTTCTTACCAATTTTGTTGGGGAATGTGTACATGTCATGTTTTGAAAGATACTGCTCTACTGTATAATCTGCAGGTGGCTCACCTACTTCTGCATATTTGAAAACTGACATTATTAAACAACAACTCCTTCAACTTGCAAAAAGAATTACCAGTGAGTAAACAGACATACTCTGGGATAATTGCTAATTAGCAAGAGAATCACACTGGTTTACTTAAGCATTTTGGATTAAAGAAATTCAGTTACTACATGAACCAAAATCTAAATACAGAAAAAGGAATTTAATGCTTAAAAAAATAAACTGATAATTATAGGTTTCTACCTTAAGATGTTCATTTTTCTGTAGCAAATTACATCTTTCAAAAGTCACCACTTACCTTTCTATACAATCATCAGGTTGTCTGACAAAAAACTGATAAAATTCAAAAGGAGAAGTTTTGTCTTTGTTTAGCCAAACAGCATTGCCAGCAGATTTTCCCAGTTTAGCTCCAGTTGTACTAGTAATCAGAGGAACAGTGATTCCGAATACATCTTCCCCAGTCACCCTATTTATAAAAACAGTGTTATGTTTCTCATTTAAGTTGGGAATGCCTTCCAAAAGCCCAGATCCCCCACATTAGAAATATAAGTTGCACCAAAACTAATTGGGGTTATAAACAAATTAGATACAATTTATATTCCACCTCTTAAGCTATTTAGAACTGGAAAGCTGCACATACGTACGTTGATAATTAACTTTGCCGAAGACCTAAAACTAGGACTCAGATCTCAACTACTAGTGTAGTATCCTTTCCACACTGCCTCCATAGAATAACCTTATCTAATCTACTCAACTAGTACTTGTTTGAGTTCTTCAACTGCTCTACTATCAAGAGGCCAGTAATCTGCAGTGAAATCTTTACACCTTAAAATCCTTTTACAAAAATAAAGCTCATGTTTACAGTTCTTTAAGGTTTACAAAAGCATTTTCCTAATTAACAAGCCTTATGAGGTAAGCAGTAGAAACAGTATTATCTGTATTTCAAGTGGACATTTTGATTTCCTAATACCTTTCCATTTCTTAAAAGTACTGCATAGCATGTTTTTAAAATTAAAACCAATTATGCTTTGTGAAATATATTTTTAACACCTCCTAAGATAATTAGAAATATCATAGTGTGCAGAATGAAGGATCATCAAAGAGTATCTAATTCCAAAGTATTTAAACATAAGAAGCCCCATTAAAAGAGGAATAATGTTTTTCTACATGGTATGAAATCGTTTAGACTCCTGGTCTGTCCAATGAGGATTTTCATCAAAACAAGTAAGAAATATCAGAGTTTCATCAAAACAAGTAAGAAATATCAGAGTAATTTTTTTTTCTCTTAATCTTTCTTCAAATTGGCAACCTTGCGCCAAATTTAAGTAAAGGTTTCCTGGTCAAGGAAGATATGAGTTGCCAGATATGATGATTTTTAACTCTGGCATAATTTTGCTGTGTAGCACACATGCAGCCCTTGTTAGATTTAGATTCAGAATATTTTAATACAGAAAATCTTAAATAATGACATGGATCATTAGCTAAAATCATACATGAAGATTTGAGTCTTATTATCTAGTTATGTTCTGTGTTTTTTGGAGTGGTACACCAATAATTTCTGAGTCCTAGAGAATTAAAAGAATTGGAAGGGACCTTACATATCATGTAATTTACTCCTCCAATTTTACAGATGAAGAAGTCAGGGGGTTAAAATGACTTGTCCAATGTTACAAAGCAAGTTATGGAGAACAGAGTACCAAATCTCCTAATTTCTGGAGAACAGAGTACCAAATCTCCTAATTTCTGCTACAAAGTTCTTTCCACTACACCATGCAGCCTCTTTTTAGCTTGGTAGAAACTACTTATAAATTAACATTTCATTTTAAAATAACCTGTCAATACTGCCACTCATTGCACATAGCATTACACATTGCACTCAGCTGCCACTAGACCTGCTTACTATCTTGAGCATTGGAATAGTCGGGGTAGAGGAAGGAATTACTGATCACCAGAACATCTACCTACCCTACATATGACCCAGGAAGCATCCTAATTAGATGTGCATAGCTCTCTTGAGGCTTACCAAAAAACTGTTTTGAACAAACACTTAAATGAATCTCTATGGGGGAGTGACCCACCCTTGCCATTTTTGATTGCGTGAAGAGAGAAAGATCTGCTTAGATATAAAATTAATCTGTCAAAGCTGATAGTAAGTTAAAAAAAAAAGTGAGGAATCCAGGAACTATATGAACACAATTACAAAACACTTCACACAAATAAAGTCAGATCTAAATAACTGAAAAAACATCAGTTGCTTGTGGATAGGCTGAGCTAATATAAATGACAATTCTATGTAAATTAATTTACTTATTCAGTGCCACACCAATCAAACTATCAAAAAGTTATTATATAGAGCTAGAAAAAATAATATCAAAACTCATCTGGAAGAACAAAAGGTTGGGAATATCAATTGAATTAATGGCCTAGCCACACCAGATGTTAAATTGAATTATAAAGCAGCAATCATCAAAACAACTTGGTACTGGATAAGAAATAGAAGGGTAGATCAGTAGAATAGGTTAAGTACACAAGACAGTAGTCAATGATTATAGCAATCTACTATTTGATAAATCCAAGGGCCCCAGCTTCTGGGATAAGAACTCATTTTGTGATGAAAACTGGAAAATTGTACAGCAGAAACCTGACACAGACCAACATCTGACAATATATATCAAAATAAAGTCAAAATGGGCACACAATTTAGGTATAAAGACTGATACAATAAGCAAATTAGGAGAGCAAGGAATAGTTTACCTATCAGATCTATGGAGACAGGAAGAATTTATGACCAAATATATAGAGAACATTATGAAATGCAAAATGGATAATTCTAATTACAGTAAATTGAAAAGTTTTTACACAAACAAGGACAATGCAACCAAGATTAAGAAGGAAGCAGAAAAATGGGTAACAATTTTTACAACTAGTGTCTCTGATGAAGGTATCATTTCTAAAATATATGGAGAACCAAGTCAAATTTACAAGAATACAAGTCATTCCCCAATTGATAAATGGCCAAAAGACAGGAACAGGCAGTTTGCAGAGGAAAGAAATTAGTCATATGAAAAAAATGCTCTAAATCACTATTGATTAGAGATGCAAATTAAAACAACTCTGAGGTACCACATCACATCCATCAGATTGACTAACGTAACAAAACAGAAAAATGACAAAGGTTGGAGATGTGGGAAAGTTGGAACACTGATTCATTGTTGGTGGAGCTATGAGCTGATCCAGCCATTCTGGAGAGCAATCTGAAATTATGCCAAAAGGGCTACAAAATGTGCATACCCTTTGACCCAGCAATATTGTTTCTAGGGTTGTATCCTAAAGAGATCATAAAAATGAGAAAAGGACCCTTGTGTACAAAAATATTTATAGCAGCTCCTGTTGTGGTGGCTAAGAATTAGAAATTAAGGGGATGCCCATCATTTGGGGAATGGCTGAACAAGCTGTGGTGTATGAATGTAATGGAATACTACCGATGAGCAGGCAGACTTCGGAAAATGCTGGACCTACATGTAACGTGAGTAGAACAATGTTCTTCCGCACGCTGTACAGTAATAGTCACAGTGGGCGATGGCGGATTTTGATACTTAGCCCTTCTCAGCAATGCAAGGACCTAAAACAATTCCAAAGGACTTATGATGGAAAACGCCATCCACATCCAGACAAAGAACTAAGGCGTTGGAATGCAGAGCATTTCTTGTTTTGTTTTTTTTTCTAATGGTTTCTCCCTTTCACTACAACTCTTCTATGCAGCATGACTAATGTGAAAATGTGTTTTAACAGGAATGTATGTGCAGAGCCCCTATCAGACTGTCTGCTGTCTTGGGGAGAGAGGGGCAGAAAGTTTAAAACTTTGGGAAGTGAATGTTGAAAATTAAGAATAAATACATTGAAAAAAAGTGAGGAAATAAAAGTACCAACTGCCAGACTAGTAGAATTAGCTGTTTTTATGCTAGTTTGGAGAAAGTTGTAAGTGTATTCTCATTACCAAAATTTACTCGTAATACCTTTTTGTGATTCGGAGATTTCTATAGACAGTTTTAGCCTGGATATTACCTACAACAAAGTCCTACTCTAATATTATCATTACAAGGTGATTTTGGGCTGCAACTAAATCCAAAATCTAGTGTCTCATCAAGATGAAAAAAGCTTCACGTAAGAGCAAAGCAAGAGACATGTTGAATCACTGCATTAAGATTGAAAGAACTTATTTAGTTCAACTAGTTCATTTTACTTAGGAGTTGTGTTTGTCCTTCGTTCTCAAAGAGGACCGTGACATCAAGGTGATGACAGGACTTGCATGACTCTGATTTGAGTGAGGGCTGTGCGAGGCCACCAGCCTCACGTCCTTACCCTGAGCCATCTGGGTCCAGTGACCAGGTATTCATCAGTAGTGAAGCGCAGAGAATTGAGGTGTCTTGTCCAAGAACCAGGATTTAACCCGGTTCTTCAAATCTAGTGTTCTTTGCATTACATTACATTAACTCTGCATCTGTCATACAAAAACCAGTCTAGCTAAATTGGAGTTCAATACCAGAACACTGGCCACCAAGTCATAATTTTCTATTGGCCACACTGCAACTCAAGAAATGAGGCGTAGTGAGGATGCATTCTCACATCAATTATGTTATAGATTCTTTCAAAAACAGTTGCCCTATGAAATTACACATGCAAGATAATTCTGCTTAACTTGGTTGTTGTTACAAGAGAAGACTCATGCGAGGAGGAGGGTATAAAGCCAGAATCACATGAATGTGATGTGCAAAACAAAATATATCACTAAAACTCTAAATATAAAATAGCATCATGAACTTGGGGAAAAAATGAATATATAAACAAAAAGCAAAAGGAAACTTTATTTTGGTTTTGAATGGGTCATATTAAAAAAAGGTCACTTCATCAGTTGGGAAGTGCAACTGCAACTGTATTATTCCAAAATATAACCCCTGAAATTCTTACATTATTGATTTACATTATGTAAAAGGCTCAAAATTATACTATCCTTGTGTGGTCAGACTATTTAAGTAATGACTGCAGTAAGTACAGTTAGTTACCAGTCACTGGAGTTAGCCAAGGAGGAGGACAAATCATCAAGAATTCCTATTTCTGGAAGGAACTGGATTAAATATCCTTCCTTAGATCTAATTTGTTTTATCTTGATTTGTGTAAATGTCTTATATTTATTTTGCATATGCTCTTATGTCACAGGTATATGATATGTATTATAAGAAGATGGTAAGTTTTAAGTGTATGTGTAGCAATGGACTTACATTGTCACCTACCTAAATTCCCAAAAGGCTCATAATCAGGTTAGCTGCAGAATTTGGGGACCACAACAGTCACCGGACAGGGTTACTGAGATTGCAATCTGTACTGGTGGATGGAGAGTCCAGAAATATGAAATATATGACTGCCTTTAAACAGTGAAGTAACATTTAACATCTATTCACCCCTGATAAATTGAGTTCCTTGAAGGTAGAAACCATGCTTTACTTATTTTTACTTTTCAAAGCCACCAAACTTAAAACATGGACCACAACAGTCAACTGTCTGCCTCTAGAGAATCTGGCTAAGTTTGATGAGATTTATCCAACTTGCTGCACCCTCCTAGGGGACATGACCCTCTCAGCTCTGGAACTCTCTCCCTACCCCTCACAAGTGCCTAATACTCTCCTGGTGGGTGTCACATGGCCCACCGTTTCTAGCCAGGGCATTATGTTCACATTCAACCTCGGACGTTTTCTTGTCATTTGCCCTACCTGCCACTACATTCCCTGGACCACTAGAGTGGGGAACCTGTGCCCCAACCCAGGTCCTCAAGTATGTGGCTCTTTGACTGAATCCATATTTCACAGAACAAATCTCCTTCATAAAAAAAAAAAAAATTCTTTTGCTTTTGTTTCTGAGCAGAAGGAAATGGCAAACCACTCCATTTTTGCCAAGAAAACTCCAAAAGGGGGCATGAAGAGTCAGACAGGACCGAACAACAAAATGCACATAACTCGCAAAGTTATATATCTAGCCAGCCCTAACGTCTCCCCCGATATCCTGCCCTACGTCACCAACCGCCTCCTGGAGATCTCTACCTAAACGTCCTACCAGCGTTTCAAACTGTTCTCCCTTAAATATGTCCCTCCTCCAACCTTCCCTTTCCCAGCAGAAGAATCCTACTCCTGGTATCCAGGTCCTCAACTTCAGAACCACCCTTACTCCTCTCTCTCCTAACTGCTCATCAGTTGCCACTTCTCACTGATTCTACTCTCTCACCTCGAGCTTCCAGCCCTTCCTCCCTCTTCAAATAGCCACCACCACCCCAGTTCCAGCCCTCACTACCGCGCCTGGACAGACCGTCGCAACAGCTCCACCGGTCTCCCTGCTGGCGGTCCTGGGCCTCTAGTGCACAGCTGATAAAATAATTTTTCTGCAGGATGTGTTTGATTGTGTTACTCCTCTGCCTAATGGCTCTGGAATAAAATATAAACCCCTCCGTCTGCTACTTTAAAAGGTTTCAACAGCTTGGTTGGAACCTATTTTTTCAGATTTACTTCGCACTATTCCGCTTCCTAATCTACCGTTCCAGAAAAACATATCTCCCTACCTTCCCTAAACTCACCACTTTGTCTCTCACTTCAGCAACTCTTCATAGGTTGACTCATGCTTAAAATGTATTTTGTTTCACCTCCCTCCCTCAAGGGTCTCCCTCTTTTTCAGAGGCTATTTCCCCAATCTTTTCTTCCTCCTCAAATTTCTCAGAATTCAGTTATCTGGGTCCAAGTAGAACCTCAATGACTTGGAGGTGGGAAAGTGGCACTAGGGGAGGGAGGACACAGCTATTTTTCCCATTAGTCCTTTACTGCCTAACACAAGCACAAAGTACAGCCTTAATTGAATTACAGGAAATCCCACTTACTTCCAAATCTAAAGCAAGGTCGGGGAACTCCCCTAGTTTTAAACCTTTTACCTACCAGAGGCAGCATGGTATCGTATGAAAAGCACCTGTCTCGGAATCAGAAGATGAAGGTTTGAGTACTGACTGATACTCCATAGCTTGTGCGACTGGTGGGCAAGTCCCAGTCTCCTCACCTGCAAAATGGAGACAAGGCTTGCATCTACCCCTGTCCGGGCCAGGCTCCCAGGAGACGGGCCAAGTTTCCAAGCTGCCGAGCCCGCGCCGCCTCGGCTCCACCCGCCTCCCGCCCAGAGCCAAGGAAGCCCAGCCCGGCCCGCACCTGTGGATGAACTCGTATCCGGACACGATGTTGCCCAGCTGGTCCGAGCCGCCCAGCTGGATGCGGCAGCCGTAGCGCTGGTGCAGGTAGTAGAAGTCGTACGCCTGCAGCACCTGGTACAAGAACTCGGCCAAGCTCATGCCCTCCGGGCTCTGCAGCCGGGACTGCACGCTGTGGCGGCTCAGCAGCGTCCCCATGCGGAAGCGGCCGCCCGCGGCGGCCAGGAAGTCCACGAGCCGCTGCCGCGAGTACCAGGCGGCGTTGTCCAGGACGGTGAAGGTGCCCCACGGCCGCCCGTCGTCGAAGAAGCGCCGGTGGTGCGCGGAGAGCCGCTCCAGGGAGTCCCGCAGGGCTCGCGCGTTGTCGCGCACGCGCTCGGCGCTCAGCGCCTCGCGCTCCTTGGTGCGGCCGCTGGGGTCCCCGAGGCGCGCGGTGGCCCCGCCGACCACGGCGATCACGTGGTGGCCCGCGCGCTGGAACTGCAGCAGCCCCAGCACGGGCAGGAGGTGGCCCACGTGCAGCGAGTCGGCCGTGGGGTCGAACCCGCAGTACACAGTCTGTGCGGCGCCGCCCTTCGCTCCGCGGGCCAAAAGCTCCGGCAGCTCCAGGTCCACTCCCTTGGCGGGGAAAATCTCCTTGAACAGCCCTCGCTTCCTTTGCGTCATCAGCAGGTCCTGCGCCCCCGAGTGCCTCCCACGCTGACCCGAGCCCCGGAGCTTAAGCCATCTGCTCAAGCTGAACCTCCTCCCCAGCCAGAAAGCCCGTAACGTGGGCGCCGCCATCTTGTCCAGCGACCGGAAAGCCGCGCGGGGCATGGTGGGATCGTAGCGCCCGTCCCTTCCTTTCTGGCTCCCCTGGGTCTTAGAAAGCTCCGACTGCGGCCGCGGAGTCCGGGAGACGGGGAAATCTTGATTCCGGCAATTGCTGACCGCGTGACCCTGGCGAGTCATTTACACTCGCCCGCCAGGCGGTTCTGCGTTCTTTTGGCATTTCTTTAAACTGCTGAAAAGCAGAGATGACGACAGTTCTGGCAACGTGGGTTTCTATGAGAGGGTTAGGCGTATTGGAGAAGCGTGGAGTCTCAAACCGATCCCACGTGCACTGAGCACCTGCTCTGAGCTACAGTTTGGGAATGCCCAAAGATGGACACCCCCCCACCTGGGTATCCTGAGGGCTCCTATGTATTGAACCACCCCAAAATACGGCTCCTTCAAGCGGAGTCCAAAACAGGCTGAGCCCTGAAGTCCGCTGAAGAAGCATATCTTGGGTTGGAAGTGACTGTCCGTATGTACCAGGCTGGATCCTTTGGCACGGGGTTACGGAGGGAGCAAGTTGCCCAATGTGGCCGGTCACCACCATTTTCTCTAAAAAGAGGGAATTCCCATTAGGAATGGGGTTCCTGCCGAGTCTTTCCGGTGGGATGAGCCCAGGATTCATGGCTGGCTGTGAAAGAGCTTTTGGGGGTGTGACAGAGAAAATAGGTACATTGATTCTTTGGTGATGGCCATGCTCTTGGGTCCTGAAGAAAATAGCACTGGCCAATCAAAGGCTCTCCTCTTTAGAGTCAGACCCTCCCACTACATACAGTTGTTCGGGGGACGTGTCAGCACCCATCAGAAATAGTATATGCTCGCTGCTAAATTAAATTACCAGGTTCTGAGACAAACAGCTAAGTCTGGGGAGAGGGACCGTTGCCAATCTAAACATTGGGGTAGTGAAGACATGTTGTGCTGGCCATGGGACCATATGATTGTCCCTAACTAAGGACATGGCGTCTATTCCTATCCAATTTGTACCAATCACAGCACTCACCTCACTCAAGTACTCCCAAACTGGCCCAAACTGGCAATATGGCACTTCTTAGTCTATCTAATGGCAAGAGGTTTACTATTACTAATCAATAGCTGCATCATCATGGACCTGACTTTGCACATCAGGGGAAGTTATCAGGCCCCAGAGAAATAGCTCAGGCCTCATTTGGCAGATTGCTTTTCTTTTGGGGTGGTTTGGCTAACTCCTTCCCTGAAAAAACTTGGGAAATTAAGGGGTAATTGGTTGGGAAGTACCTTGCTTTCTTACATCATGAAGGAGGTGAACAATTTAATTATGATAAATAGGAATTTGTTTGGAAGAAGGAACTTAGTGGTAATTCTGAATACATGGATGAAGGAGGTCTGTCAAAGAAGGGGGAAACCTTTCAACAGAGGACTTTAAAAGGGCAAAGATTTGGCATCATTTTTCCTATGGCACTCCCAAGAAGGTTGAAATTTTAGTGATTGAGCCTGAGAATTCTGAGTGAGTGGTAGCATGGGGGTACTCATCAGTATCAACTTAGTTTCCAGAACAGATTGCCTGTGAGAGGTTTATAACTTCATTTTTACTAGCATTTATAGTGTTTTAAGATTTACAAAGCACTTTATAAATAATATCTCATTTTATCCTTACAACAAAAGCCAAAGTTATCATTACTCCCATTTTACAGATGAGGAAACTGAGACTATGTGGAGTGTGAACTCAGGGCTTCCTGACTCCAAGTCTAGCATTCTATCCACTGTGCCATCTACTTAAGTTTCTACAGCTGACCCTATTTATGATGAAGAATTTTTGACTGTGGCAGAGATATCTGTGCTTTATCTGTGATGTCCCCAGTGCTTCTCCTGCCCATTGTCACTATTTTGCATCAAGAGACCCATTTTGAAGTGCATCATAGTTGTGAGATCTGATATTCAATCCTTTGGGCAGGTGGGCAGGAATGGGGGCTGGAGAGCCTAAGAGTTTTAGCTTTTATTCTCCACATTTTTTTCTTCTTTTCTTTCTATGATCATTGCTGGGGGTGTGGGGGTGGGGAAGGTGTTAAAACTTTTTTGTTGTTCTGTGCCTCATTTGCTTTTTTTTCCTTTTTAAAGCTTACACCCTACTGCCACCCAAACACACACACACACACACACACACAATTGCCTATTACCAGGAGGACTGTCCAGTAAAAGCCCTAAAGGATTCTGAAAGGATTATGAAAAATCCTCTGGAAAAACTTACTCCTATGAGGCTATAGGACTATATGAATATATATAGGACTATAGGACCACTGTGTACTCATTTTCTTCCCTCCCACTGAAAAATTGTTTAGGCTAGTTTTTCTTTGAAAGATTTCAAAGATCTTGTCATGAGGAAACTATGGGGCCAAGGCTGAGCCTACACCTTTGAAGCAGTTTTCAATACTTTCTAGTCATTCTGATGTGACTTCTTGATCATTTATTTATGAATACAAAAATGTCTACCCATATGAAGTTGGGGCCCTTTAGACTTGGTGGATATCCTGGCATCATATAAAGCACCACCACCTACCTTGGTGACCAGACAAGTTTCCATATGGAGATGTACAGAGACATGTCTATCCAAGTTGAGTGCTAGAGTATCTATATTCAACCTACTTGCTATGCTATGGCTAAGTAAACCTTTTCATAACTGTATAATAGCCTAAAATTGCCTCATTTTCTTCCAACAATTGAACCTAAACTAATAGTGTACCAATCATATTCAGGTCCATCCCTAACACACACCAATTCACACAGTATCCATGACAAAGAGCACAAACCTACAGAATATAGCAGGAAGGCATATGAGTAGGAAAACTCGTGTGTCCATGTTTGGTGGAAGTAGTATCCCTATCCCCTTGGAAGTAATGCTGATTTTTCCATAAAAGATATTGAGACCATTGTTGAATTTTGGTTAGCTTACAAGACTAAAGCTTCAGGTTGTTTGCATCACTTCCGATTTGTCTGAGTAAAGAGTAGCCCCCAGGAGCTCTCTGATGCCTGTCTGGTGGATCAAGATGTGTGGCAACTCAGGCAACAGAACTTGGCTCAACTGAGTCAACCCACTGTGTCCTCAGTGCCTATTTTTTAGTAGTCTTCTATAACTATGGAACAATTGGTGGTAGACTGGAAAAAATGAGTTTATTAAAAGGGAAATGGGCAGTGCCTAGGAAGGTGAGCCAGGTGTGGTTTCTATGCATCTAGTGATGCTTTTGGTGATGCCTCTAGAAATGGTGGTAACTTAAGAATGAGATTCTGCCTCTCCCCTCCCCAACTTCTGTGATTTGCTGAGTAAATTGCCCATGACCATTCAGCAAGGAAAAACCTATGTGAGTATGCTCTGTGTCCTTAAAAACCTTGAAAGTAATTTCAGTAAACTATCTTTTGGGTCTTTCAGCTTTGTTGGACCTTAAGCTTGGTTATTTAAGCCTCTTTCAAGTTCCACTAGGTTAGTTATTTTATTTATTTATATAAACATTTATTAAGAACCTCATATGGACTTCTGGGAGTGAAGATTACTGAGGAGGCAGGAACTCTCACCTCCACTGTCCCACCCCACTCATACTTCAGCACAGATAAGAATCCCCCAGAGGCCTCAGGGCAGCACCAGTTCAGCAACAGGCAAACAACAAGGGCCTATAATCCCAGTACAAGAAGCTTGGGACAGTATGTCTTCCACACCAGGAGCAGAGCATATTATAAAAGTAATGAAATAAACTGGATAAGATGAGTTTTAAAGAAAAATTAAACTAATCAACCCTGACCTTAGAAAATTGTTAGGGTGACAGGAAAGATCAAGATACAGACTCAGAAGAGGACAACAATAAATACCTACATTCAAAGCCTTGAGGAAAAATGTGAATTGGTCTCAAGCCTGAAAAGAACTCCTGGAAGAGTTCAAAAAGGAGTTTAAAAATCAAATAAGAGAGGTAGAAGAAAAATTGAGAAAAAAGAATGCTGCAAGGGAATCGTGAAAAAAAGTCAACAACTTGATAAAGGAAGCACAAAAATATGGGAAAAGATGTAAAAAAATTTAATAAAGAAAATAACTCCCTAAAAAAAAGTAGAATTGGCCAAATGGAGAAAAAGAAGGTAAAAAAAAACTACCTGAAGAAAATAACTCCTTAAAAATTAGAACCGGCAAGTGGAAGCTAATGATTCTATGAGACTTCAAGAATCAAAATTTTTAAAAAATGAAAAAATAGAAGAAAAATGCAAAATCCTCACTGGAGAAACTGACCTGGAAAGTAGATCCAGGAGAAATAATTTAAGAATTATTGGAGTACCTGAAAGCCATGACCAAAAAAACGATCTGGACATCATACTTTAAGAAATTATCAAAGAAAATTGCCTTGATGTCCTAGAATCAGAGGGTACATTGAAAGAATTTATTAATCTCTGGAAAGAGATCCCAAAATGAAATTTCCCAGAAACATTAAAACCAAATTTCATAGCTCTCAGATCAAGGAAAAATATTGCAAACATCCAGAAAGAAATAATTCAAATATCTGGGAACCACAATCAGAATTGCACAGGATTTAGCAGCATCAGCATTAAAGTTTATCAGAAGACATGGAATATGATATTCTGGAAGGCAAAGGAGCTATGATATAACCAAGGTGCACCTACCTGGCAAAGCTGAGTATAATCATTCAAGGGGTAAAATGATCATTCAATGAAATAGAACACTTTTAAGCTTTTCTGAAGGAATGAGAGGAGCTAAACAAAAAAATTTGATTTTCAGTTACAAAACTCAAGACAAGCATAAAAAGGAAAAGTGGAAAAAAAGGAAAGAGGAAACAGGGGATTCAATAAAATTAACTATGGGAAGATGATACTTGTAATTCTTAAGAACTATATCATTATTAGAGTTAGAAGGTGTATACATAGATGAAAGGTGCAAGTATTGGGTGACTTAGAGGGAAGGACATACAAAAGACTAAGGGGTAAGAAAGAGGTAGGTAGGTGAAGCTTGGTTATATCATAGCTCCTTTGCCTTCCAGAATATCATATTCCATGTCTTCTGATAAACTTTAATGCTGATACTGCTAAGTCCTGTGCAATCCTGATTGTGGCTCCCAGATACATGAATTTTTTCCTTCTGGCTGCTTGCAACAGTGGGAGCAGAATGCAGGGAGAGGTAGAATGGGAAAAATGATCTCACATAAAGAGGTGTGAAAAACCTATGACAGTGGAGAGGATGATGGTAAGGAGGGGCAGTGGGCATTGATTGAACCTAACATCAGAATTGACTCAAAGAGGGATCACATACACAGTCAATTGGATAAAGAAATCTATGTTACCCTACAGGGAAGTAGGAAAGAGTAAATAGTGGGGGAGGGGTAGAGCAGTAAGGGGCAGCTAACAGAAGGGAGCCCATATTGGGGGAGGTGATGGTCAGAAGCAAAACACTGGTGAGGAAAAGTGTGAAAGGTATCATTCGGATCAGAAGTAGCCTCCAACCTATGGGTGGCTGGAGCTGAAATAGATCTGTCTGGAGACAGAAGAGTTGGGACATAAACAGAAGTTTAATTTCAAAGTGAGGAAGATAATGTTTGCTTTGCCTTCTCTCTGCCCTGCCCCTTTACCCCCAAGAAAGAGGGTTTATCTTGAGGATGGAAAGGCATGTGTGTGTGTGTGTGTGTGTGTGTGTGTGTGTGTGTGTGTGTGTATGACATAATCATTTTTAGGTCTAGAGTTTCATGGAGCATGTGGTAACATTTGGTCATTATTAGGAGTTACAAGTATATTCCCATGTGGGAGTGTAAACAGTAATTTAGCCTTGTTGAGTCCCCTAAGATTTGTCTTTCCTGTTTACTTTTTGATGTTTCTCTTGAGTCTTGTATTTGAAAGTCACATTCTTTATTCATTCTTTATTTCATCAGGAATGCTTGAAAGTCTTCTTTTTCACTAAATGTCAATTTTCCCCCCTGAAGGATTATGCTCAGTTTTGCTTGATAGGTAATTCTTGGCTGTCATCCTAACTACTTTGCCCTCCAGAATATCATATTCCATCTCTGATCCTTTAACATTTAAGTTGCCAAATCTCATGTTATCCTGACTGTCACTCCTCAATACTTAAATTGTTTCTTCCTGACTGCTTGCACTATTTTCCTCCTTATGTAGGAACTCTAGGAGTTTTTATTTTGGGATCTCAATCAGGAGGTGATCGGTAGATTCTGCCCATTTCTATTGTATACTCTAGTTCTAAAACATTAGGGCAGTTTTCCTTGATAATTTCTTGTAAAATATGTCTGGGCTCTTTTTTTTTTTTTGATCATGCTTTCAGATAGTCCAATTATTCTTAAATTATCCCTCCTGGATCTATTTTCCAGCTCAGCTGTTTTCTCAATAAGGCATTTTACATTTTCTTCCATTTTTTTCATTCTTTTGATTTTATTGCTTCTTAATGTCTCACGGAGTCATTAGCTTCCACTTGCCCAGTTCTAATTTTTTAAAGGATTGTTTTCTTCCTTGAGCTTTTGTCCTTCCTTTTCCATTTGCCTAACTCTACTTTTTAAGGAGTTGTTTTCTTCATTGAATTTTGTACATCTTTTTTTTATTTGACCAATTCTGCCTTTTAAGAAGTTTTTCTCTTCAGTAGATTTTTGTGCCTCTTTTGTCTATTTTGATCTGCCATTTGGTCTATTCTGTTTTTTAAGATATTATTTTCTTCAATATTTTTTTGTCCTTCCTTTACCAAGCTGCTGACTATTTCTTTATTATTTTCTTGCATCACTTTCATTTCTTCTCCTAGTTTTTCTTCTACCTCTTATTTGATTTTTAAAATTCTTTTTGAGCTCTCCCAGGAATTCTTTTTGAGCCTGAAACAAATTCATATTTTTCTTTGAGTTTTTGGATGTTTTGATTTTGCTATCTTCTTCTGAGTTCATATTTTGATCTTCCTTGTCACTATAGTAACTTTCCATGGTCAGGGTTTTGTTGTTGGCTCATTTTTCTAGTCAATTTCTTGCCTTTTAACTTTATGTTAAATTTGGGCTCCGCTCTTTGGGTGAAGGAGCAACTGTATCAAATTCTAGGCTTTTTATGCAGCTGTTTTTAGAATTAATTCTGAGGGATCTGTGAGTTCTTCCAAGATAGTATGATCTGTTCTTAATCACTTTTCTTGATGACTAAATTTTCTCCCAAAGATTGCTTTGGCTAAATCGCATGAATTTTGCTATTCTGTCTCGTTGTCATTTCACATTATCTATTCTTGTAAAAAATTCTTGAGGTTTCTTGAAATCCTCAATTCCTTAATAGTGTTATATTAGTCTCCAATTTTTCATCCTTCATTTCCCACATAGTTGACCTATATTTTATGATCTCCAAAAACTCATCATTATGTAAGATAAAATCAACTCTAAAACTGACACCTCATCAGCACCTCCTGCCCCTGGGGTTCACCAGCCTCTTCACTCCCTTTCCCCCACTCTGGTTGGAAAGCATGTAGGGTAGAAATCTTGGAGCTCCTTCTGGTCCTTCTGTTTGAGGAGACCATCGAGTGAAATTCTCCTCATTGTTTCCTACCTGGCTGACCTAATTGATTTCATCATCTACAGAAACTCATTATTCTTCCAGATGAAGTTAATTGAGAAATTCAGACCTTCTTAGATCATTTCCCAACCTCACTGCAAGATTTTATTATTCTTTGCTGGGAAACCATCTCCCTTCTGTACCCCAACCACCTTGCTTTTCAACTTCTTATGTTCTGCTTTAACTGTGAGCTCCTTGAAGGCCTTTTTTAAATTTCATTTTTATTCTTTATTATTATTTTATTTGTTTTCAGTGTTCTACAATCACTTCAATATAACTTAGATTTTCTTCCCTCCCTCCCCTCCTTCCCCTCTCTCTCCCTGCTCCCTCCTTGAGATGGGATACAATTTTATATAAGTTCTACACATACATTCCTATTAAATACATTTTCACCTTAGTCATGTTGCAGAGAAGAATTAAAATGAATGGGAGAATTATAAAACAAACCAAAACGTAAAACAAAAGAAGATGATCTGCTATATTCTGCAATCGATTTCCATAGTTCTTTCTCTGGATGTGGAAGGCATTTTGCCTTAAGAGATCATTGGGAATTTTTTAAGTCCTTGCATTGCAATGAAGTTCTAAGTCAACCATAAAAATCCTTGCACATTGTGGTTGTTGTTGTGTACAAAGTTCTCTTGGTTCTGCTCCTTTCACTCAACAACAGTTCATATAAGTCTTTCCAGGCCTCTCTGAAGTTTTCTTATAGCACAATAATATTCCATTACATTCATTTGCCACAATTTATTCAACCATTCCCCAATTGATGGGCATCCCCTTGATTTCCAGTTTTTGGCCACCATAAAGAGTTCTGCTATAAATATTTTTGTACTTGTGGGACCCTTTCCCATTTTTATGATCTCTTTGGGATACAGCCCTAGAAGTGGTATTGTTGGGCCGAAGGGTATGTACATTTTTGTAGCCCTTTGGGCATAGTTCCAAATTGCTTTCCAGAATGGTTGGATTCAGCTCCCAGCTCCACTAACAATGAATTAGTGTTTCAACTCTCCCATATCTTTGCCAACATTTATCATCTTCCTGTTTTGTCATGTCAGCCAATCTGATAGGTGTGTTGTAGTAGTACCTCAGAGTTGTTTTGATTTGCATCTCTCTAATCAATAGTGATTTAGAGCATTTTTTCATATGACTGTAGATATCTTTAATTTCTTCCTCTGAAAACTGCATGTTCATATCCTTTGACCATTTATTAATTGGGGAATGACTTGTATTTTTGTACATTTGACTCAGTTCTTTATATATTCTAGAAATGAGACCTTTGTCACAGATGCTAGCTGCAAAAATTCTTTCCCAGTTTTCTGCATCCCTAAGAATCTTGGTTGCATTGGGTTTGGTTGTGCAAAACCTTTTCAGTTTAATGTAATCAAAATTATCCATCTTGCACTTCATAAGGCTCTTTATCTCTTGTTTAGTCAAAAATTCTTCCCTTTCCACAAATCTGATAAATACATTATTCCTTGCTCCACTAATGTGTTTATAGTATCAGTCTTCATACCTAGATCATGTACCCATTTGGACTTGTGTACGGTGTCAGGCATTGGTCTATGCCTAGTTTCTGCCACACTGTTATACAGTTTTCCTAGCAATTTTTGTCAGACAGTGAGTCAGAAACTGGGGTCCTTGGGTTTATCAAACAGTAGATTGCTGTATTTGTTGAATACTGCATCTTGGGTACCTAACATATTCCACTATTCTACCTTTTGTTTCTTAGCCAGTACCAAGTGGTTTTGATAATTGCTGCTTTATAATACAATTTGAGATCTGATAGAGCTAGGCCACCTTCCCCAGCATTTCTTTTCATTAGTTCCCTTGATATTCTGAAACTTTTGTTCTTCCAGATGAATTTTGATATTAGTTTTTCTAGCTCTAGATAGTTTGATTGATATGGCATTGAATAAGTAAATTAATTCAGGTAGAATTGTCATTTTTATTATATTAGTTTGGCCTACCCACGAGCAACTGATGTTTTTCCACTTACTTAGATCTGACTTTATTTGGGCGAAAAGTGTTTTGTAATTGTGTTCATATAGTCCCTGGATTTGTTTTGGCAGGTACACTCCCAAATATTTTATAGTGTCTACCGTAGTTTTAAATGGGATTTCTCTTTCTATTTCTTGTTGTCAGGTTTTGTTAGTAATATATAGAAATGCAAAAGATTTGTGTGGGTTTATTTTGTAGCCTGCAATGTTGCAAAAATTGTTTATTGTTTCAAGTAACTTTTTACTTGAATCTCTGAAATTCTCTGAGTATATCATCATATCATCTGCAAAGAGTGATAACTTAGTTCCTTCTTTGCCTATTCTAATTCCTTCAATTTATTTTTCTTCTCTTATTGCTACAGCTAACATTCTAGTACTATATTAAATATAGTGGTGATAATGGACATTCTTGTTTCACTTCTTATTGGGAATGCATCTAGCTTATCTCAATTGCATATAATGCTTACTGAAGGTTTTAGGTAGATACCGCTTATTATTTTATGGAAAGTTCCATTTATTCCTATACTCTCCAGTATATTCAATAGGAATAGATGTTGTATTTTGGCAAAAACTTTTTCAGCATCTATTGCGATAATCATGTGGTTTCTGTTTGTTTTGAAGACCTGTCTTTCTTACCTCTTTTTGGTATTCTCAGTGCTAAGTGGTGCAGTGGATAGAGCACCAGTGCAAGAGTCAGGAGGACCTGAGTTCACATCTCACCTCAGACACTTGACACTCACTAGCTGTGTGACCTTGGGCAAGTCACTTAACCCCAATTGCCTCATCCTGGGTTATCTCCAGTCATCCTGATGAATATCTAGTCACTGGATTCAGATGGCTCTGGAGGAGACTGGTGACCTGCATAGACGACCCTCACTCAAAAAAACAAAGTCAAGTGCAAGTCATGTCATTATTTCTCTTATGGCATGGTCTTCTTTGGCAACAAAGGATGAACATACACATTGGGAATGCATCTAGCTTATCTTCATTGCATATAATGCTTGCTGATGGTTTTATATAGGTACTGCTTATTATTTTATGGAAAGTTCCATTTATTCCTATGCTCTCCAGTATTTTCAATGGGAATGGGTGTTGTATTTTGGCAAAAGCTTTTTCAGCATCTATTGCGATAATCATGTGGTTTTTGTTAGTTTTGAAAGCCCATCTTCCTTACCTCTTTTTGGTATTCTTAGTGCTTAGCATCATCTATAGCACATAGTAGGCACTCAATAAATGTCTATTGACTACTGAATCATTTCTTCATCTGCCCTTTATTGAATATAATTTTCCTTTGCATTGTGATCAGTAAAGGATATGTATGTTCTTGTTTGTTTTATGTTATTTATGCCTTAATCATATGATCAATTTTATTAAAGGCACTGCAGAGAAATATGTATATATCTTTCTGTTCCCATACAATAATCACTATATCTATTATATCTAACTTTTTCTAAAATTCTTTTCAGGTTCTTTTCTTCTTACTGTTATTGTCTTTTGTTAGATTTAACTAGGTCTGAAAGGAGGGGACATAAAGTCCTCAGCTATTAAAATTTTATTATTTCCTTGTAACTCATTAGGCTTTTTCTTTACATATATATAAGGCATATCATTCAGTGCATATATGTTAAGTGCTGATATGCATTCATTGTCTGTGGTACCCTTAAGCATAATGTAATTATTTATCTCTCTTAACACAAGTTTACTTTTCTTTACCTTGTCTAAGATTGTATTTCCTTCCTCTGCTCCTGCTTCCAGTTTCTTCTATTTCCTGTCAAGTTGAATATTTCTCCACCAAACTTTATAAATTCTACCCTCCTCTGATCAGTTCAGATGAAAGTGAGATTCAATTGACACCTGCTACCTTTACACCTCCCTCTTTATATTCTCCTGGATATAGTACACCTTGATTATGAGAGTCAAAGTTTTTCTTCTCTAGTGTCTTCTTTTTTATTTCCATTTTTCTTCTTTTAAGACCAGCCAAACATAATAATTAAGACACTCGTGTATTTAACTCACTTAGAATCCTAAGGAGACATTTATTTTCCTCCAGTTAGAATATAAAGACTCATTTCTTATGTTTTCCCTTCCAATTACTCAAATAATTTACCTTTTTGTTTCTCTTGATATCTGTGTTTGCATTTTAAGTAGTTTCTTCTTAGCTCTGGTCTTACAAGAGTGGTTGGAAGTACTCTTTCATTAAAATTCCATTTTCTCCCCCCTTACCTCACCAGGTGTAATACCTACTTTTGCGAAGTAAGTTATTTTTGATTGTAAGATTTTATGTTTTGCCTTTTGAATATAATATTCTAAGATCCTTTGCAGTGGTACTTGTCACATCTTATGTGATCCTGACTGATTGTGTGTGTTTGTCCTTTGTTGCCAAAGAAGACCATGCCATTAGAGAAATAATGACATGACTTGCACTTGACTTTGTTTTGGATGAGGGAGGACTGTGCAGGTCTCCTCCAGAGCCATCTGAATCCAGTGACCAGATATTCATCAGGATGACTGGAGATGATCCAGGATGAGGCAATTAAGGTTAGGTGACTTGCCCAAGGTCACATAGTTAGTGAGTGTCAAGTGTCTGAGGTGAGATTTGAACTCAGGTCCTCCTGACTCCTGTACTGGTGCTCTATCCACTGAACCACCTAGGTGCCCTCCTCACTGATTACTTAAGACCTGAAGCATTTTTTCTTTGACCCAGATTTTGGATATAATATGCCAGAGAGTTTCCATTCATTTCTTTAAGTATGGTCTCCAGTCTCTCTCTCTGTCTCTGTCTCTGTCTCTCTGTCTGTCTCTCTGTCTGTCTCTCTCTCTGTCTCTGTCTCTTTCTCCCCTTTAAGCAAGTTTGATGATTTTTACTCTTTTACTTGTTTCTAGGTTTATTGTTTTTTATATCTTATATTTTCTTCTATTCAGTCATTTGATTTAAATCTAATAGTTCTTATTGTCTTATGGTGTCATTGACTTCTGTTTCACTCATTTTAATTTTCAGAGAGTCTGTTGCTTGTGAAAACTTTTGTACCTCTTGTCCTTCAAAGTCTTTGTTCTAGTACCATCTTTTCTCCTCCAGTTCTTTCCTTTAAACCTCTAATTTATCATGTGATAAAAAAATTCTTACTTCATTTCTTTCAGGAATTCTAGTTGACCTTGTATCTAAGCTTTGTTTTCCTTTGAGGCTTTGCTTGTAGATGTTGTGAGTTTATTTTCTTTTCCTATGTTTCTGTCTCAAGTGCTTTAGTTTTCCTAATAGCTCTTTACTGGGATTTTCTTTATTGTTTACTTATTCTTCCAGTCATAACTTGATGAATTAAAATTGTGTCATGGCTAGGTTCCACACACTTCTGGAGAGAATATTGCTTGTTTTGTTCCAGTTTGTATTCTCTGGTGTCCTCTTATTGTTTTCTGCAGACATAAAGGGTTTTGTTCTTCACAGATCTCGAAAGAGGTTCAGGCTAGGAAACTGTGTTCTTTCAGAGCTGCACTGAAAAGGGCAAAGTTTTATTGGGATGTAGGGACCCCCAAAATATCAGGATGTGGAGCAGTGTCCTCTGGAAAGAAATCACATACTCAATCCATCTTCAAGTCACATGGCAAAAGTTTATTGTGATGCAATAAAGCAGACTGAGCTCCTTGGGAACTCACAATCTATACAGGTTAGTTTTTATGTGGAAAGCTCAGAGCATGGTGTGCCAACTCTGCTAATTAGGTGGTGTGGAGAGGAATCAAGGAATGGTCAGTTCTTAAAGGAACATACAATTTCTGTGCCTTGGGTACAGGCGTACCCAGAATTCACTACTGGAAATTCTTTGAGGAGAGGGTGGAACTTCGAGGGGGTGTGCTTTTGGGTCTCCTACTTCAGTAAGTCAACCAGTAGTCATGACCATCTTGTTTGTACAAGATTCCCTTGGGAGTTGATGTCTGTCAACCATAGCTTGACCTCTGGGTTGTATACAGTGACTGTGGGAGGCAGTATAGTATAGGTTTTTATAGGGATAGTTTCCCTCACTGGAGCCCACTCATGGGTTACTGCCAAAGACATGGTCTTTATCTAGGGTCCAATTACCCCATCATTTCCCCCTCTCAAACAAATGATACAGCATGAAGTTCTCGACTTCTGAAGCTGCTTCCTGCTGAGACTGTGTCCCTGTCTCTTGGGTCCTTTTCAAAGGGCTGGATCCTTAGCCAATGTTTAGAACCTAGCCAGTGCCAAGTCCAGTGGGTGGTGGGTCTTTGACTTGGAAAAGGTTGGTACACAAATTGAGCAATCATCTGGAAGTAGAAAGCCTGGAGCCTAGAGGGGATAAATCTGGCAAAAAGGTTAAGAAAACAAGGGCCAAAAAGGAGCAGGAGAAAAATGAGCAGAAAAGGGGGTGAATATGGGCTGTTATCCTGCCAACAGGACCCTCTGAAATTTGATTGACCGATTGGCTTTCAAATCAAGCTGCGTAATTTTCATTCTCAACCTTTCTTAAAATGAAATCAAGCTTCCTCACACCCTCTCAACATACTTAAACCATCTGAAGCTTGCACAAGGGTGCCTAAAGTAACTATCCAGGGAGAGGAGAGGTTTAGATATCCCCCATTTGTCCCCAAACAGTCATCTAACTTCCATATTTTCGATTAAGCTTTTATCTTTTTAAACCTTTCAAACCCATTCCTCAGACTTTCTTTTACATTTCAGCCATAACACAAGATAGCTCCTGAGTTATTACTCTTCATTAACATAACTATACTGAAATCCCACTCCTTAAAAAACAAACACAAAAGAGGTTCCTTCCTTTAATCTTACAACTTAATCAATTCACAGTCTTTGTTTCACAAACTTGCTTATTGTTTTCTCATCATATTGATTATTCTGAAAGAATGAGACTTCAAGAATTGAATCCTTTACATATGGTAAGTTCAAGCACTAATTTAGCTCTTGCTTAGGCCATGGAATGACTACAAATTCAGATCAAAACAGCAAGATCTCACACATTTACATTGTGACCATATCTTTTACTTATTACTTTCTCTGATTATAGAAATTTGCTATAAAAGGAAAAAGCATGGACATGATTATACCTATTATTACAGGATAAAATAACCTTAACTCTATTTGATTTTAGGTAAGATCACAATTTGGCACCCAACCATACAGTATCAATTCTACTTCATGCCAGACTCAGGAATAGCCAGGTGGGAAACATACCTTTTCAAAGAAACACAGTGGGGAAGCTTTGCTAGGAAGATCTCACCTTCAGTTGATGCTAAAGTTGTCCTCTCAGATTTTTCTAGAAACAAACTTCCTCCTGTAGCAATTCAGTATCACATTCCCTCTGAGTGGCTTGTGGCATTTCTCTCAAATGCTGGATTCTTGATTCTTGATTATTGATACATTACTGTGATCCATCAGACAACTATACTTGAATTCTAAGCACAAACCTCAAAACAAAATCTGTTATAGTCCCAAGAGCTTTTACCTCAGGCAGTAAGTTTCACTAATCACAGCTTAGGGCTAGATATAATTGTTTTTACTCTCATGGAGTTGCAATAAACCATAAAAATTTACCAGGACTCACATATATAAGAGATTTTACTTAACATCTTTCACTTATTTTTCTTTTCATTTCAAATTTAAATTTGTCTTGGTGTAAAAGCCAATCATTAAAAATCATTCCTATATTATATATAAACTTGCAAATTTTCAGGAAGATAAGTTCATTATGTAGTGACTGCATAACTCAAACAAGCTCTTTTACCAGGGCTGATGACCTTGCCCACACAGATGATTTCCAGGAATCTGACAAATTTACAAAATAAGGGGAATCAATAGGGACCAAGTGGCTGATCTGCCTTTCCACTTCATGATATTTTCCTCTGGACTGATGTAAACTACTTACACTACTTACTTTCTGGAATTAATACAAAAAATTTGAAACTCGAAACAAACCCATTGCCAATTAGGTGACTTCAAACAATTTTCCAGCACTCTCTTCTCTTAATCTGATCTGGGATGAGAGGTGTTAATGGGAAAACATGGGGCTGTTTGCTTTGCTGAGATACCCTCTTGACTCAGGAAGAGAGTAGGGAATGCTGAGGGATCAGGATTGTGAGGAGGTGTTCCAGAATACAAGGCTTCCCTTTTTAAGATCTTGGAGACTGAGCTTTTTCCCGTTCTATAAAGGATAACCTAAGGGCAAATCCTGGGGTGTAGAAGGGAACTGGCTCATTTTGCCATAAGCTGTAAAAAGGGGTATACTCCTGTAGACACTCACCTCTATTGGCATCCTGAGGAAGGAGAAATGAACCACAAGTTTTCCCAGCAAAAGGCATCCCCTGTTTATGAAGGAATTCTGCCAGAGCTTGTGGCAGGCCAAACCCAAAGTCCCAAAAAGCCTTCCTCTACTTGGGTGTGTGTGGGGGAGTAAGTCGACTACAGGATGAAGGAAGAGGAGGCTTACCATGACTGGGAGAGGGCTTGAGACATCCATCTTGTATGGGCCACCAAAAATGTTGGGAAGCAAGGACCTCTGAAAATATCAGGGTGTGGGGTGGTATCATCTGGAAAGAATTCACATACTCAACCCATCTTCAAGTCAAATGGCCTAAGTTTATTGTGATGCTTTAAAGCAGACTGAGCTCCTTAGGAAACTCACAATCTAAACAAGTTAGGCAAAAAAGCTTTTATGTGAAAAGCGCAGAGCATGATATGCCAACTATGCTAATTAGGTGGTGTGGGGAGGAATCAAGGAGTGGTCAGTTCTTAAAGGAACATATAGTTTCTGTACCTTGGATACAGGCATTCCCAGAATTCACTACTAGAAATCCTTGGGTGGGAGTGGGTGGGTGGTGGAACTTCTAGGGGATGTGCTTTTGGGTCTGCTACCTCAGTAAGTCAACTAGTAGTCATGGCCATCCTGTTTGTATGACCTTGGGAGTTGGTGTCTATAGCTTGACCTCTGAGTTGTATACAGTGACTGTGGGAGTCACTACAGGATAGTTTTCCTCATTTGGGCACACTCATGGGTTTCTGCCAAAGATATGATCTTTATCTGGGGTCCAGTTACCTCATCATTTTGATCACTGTCTTCCTAGCTGGTTTTCAAGCTCCACATCCCAGTTTTATGTGGATGACAAAACTGTAGGTCCTCCTTCTGCTCTCTACCTCAATTACTCAGCTTTAGGCTGTTTATGAGCTGAGTAAGACATTCTTGATGAGATCAGTAAAAAGCCCCTGTTCCTTTTCCAGCTGCTTCAATGGATTATAAATAGAAACCTATTTCATTTTATGACAGTAAAAACACAAATACTCAGCAATAGTTTTCTTTTTGCTTCCAGTTACCAGTTTTCTAAATCATTACCTTTTCTCCCCTTTCTAAAGTTTTCTTGGGTTACCTTACTTAAAAATGCCTGAAGCATAGTCCCATGAGGATGAATGGCTTGGTCTTGTTCTCGGAATGCAGAAATAAAGTAAGTAAACTCTTAATGGGTTATTTGTTCAAATCAAAATACTGTTTCTCCCCTCACCCTTCCTTGGACAAAAGGTCATGTTCCTTGTTTTCTGCCACCCAGTTAGAAAGGAATAGCTCCCAGTCTTCCTTTTATATGTCTCCTAGGATAGGGGCTAGATAGGAGATATCTTAGACCAGGGATGGGGAACCTGCAACCTCAAGGCCACGTTTCCCTCTATATCCTCAAGTTTGGCCCTTTGATGGAAGCCAAACTTCACAGAACAAATCCCCTTAATAAAAAGGATTTGTTCTGTAAAACCTGAACTCAATCTAAAGACTGTCCCCAAGGACCTAGAAGGCTACCTATGGCATTGAGGCTGCAGGTTCCCCACCCCTGGCTTAGACTGTCATTGATCTATTAGAACTATTCCAACTTGAATGTTGCCATAAATTCATCCTTTAAATTTCTTCTATGAAATAAAGTGCTTTTGTTAATTAATGGGAAAATGAGCATCACTGGAAGATAAGTCCATTTACCTGTGCCTATTGTGAGAAATGATTATTAATAACCAATAATTTGGGGGGAGATTCAGAGCTCTCCATTAACAATTCAGTTTTTTTTCAGGAAATTATTGCTAATGACATTGCATTAATTCTCCTCATTCTTGGTCAGATCCTACCTAACTTTATAAGAATTTAAGGTATGGAAGTACATTGTGTTCTTCTGAGACTTGGTGGGGTTTATATATTCTTTGAATTGATAGTCTAAAGCTATGGGTGGTCTGGTATAGAGATAGGACATGATCCTAGAGAGGTAGGTTGAACATTTCCATAGTGTTTTCAACAGCCCATCCTCAATCAACGTGGAGGCCACTGATTGTTTAAATCAGGTTGAAGTCAGTCCCTCCTTAGCTGAACTTCCAACTGAAGAAGAGGTTTTGGGGGCCATTAGGCTCCTTTCATGTGGCATGGTACTGATTCTATTCCAGCTGAGATTTGCAAGGTAGGGGGACCATTGCTTATACAAAAGCTGACTAAAATTTTCCAGGTTATATGGCAAGAGGAAGTTATCCCCCAGGAGTTCAAGGATGCCTCCGTTGTCCACCTCTATAAAGGTAAAGGGAATAGATTGTCCTACGACAATCATAGAGAGGGTCTCTCCCTCCCTCCCTCCCTCTCTCTCTCTCTCTCTCTGTCATTGCTGGCAAAATTCTTGCTAGAGTCCTCATTAATAGGCTGATCCTTCACCTGGAAGGTGGTCATATACCTGAGAGCCATTGCTGCTTCAGAAAGGCCCAAGGAACAGTAGATATGGTGTTTGCTGCCCAACAACTCCAGAAGAAATGCCAGGAGCAGAACAAAGATCTGTACACAACATTTGTAGATCTGACCAAGGCCTTTGACACTGTTAGTTGTGAGGGCTTATGGAAAATTATGTCAACATTTGGTTGCCCAGAGAAGTTCATCAGTATTATATGTCAATTTCATGGTGGCAGGTTTTCCTGGGTTCTAGATAGGGACGATGCTTTTTGTGCCTTCCCAGTCACCAATGGAGTGAAACAGGGCTGTGTGTTTGCTCCCATGCTTTTCAGCATGATGTTTTCAGTCATGTTTTCAAATGCTTTCAATGAGGATGAACCGGCATCAAGGTCAACTACCATACTGATGGTAAATTCTTCAATTTGAAAAGGTTACAAGCCAAGACCAAAGTGGAGGGAAGTGTTGGTGCATGATTTTGTGTTTGCAGAGGATTATGTACCCAATGCAGCCTCTGAAGCTGAGATGCAACCAAGTATGGATCAATTCTCTGCTGCTTGTGCCAATTTTGGCCTAAAAATTAACACCAAGAAAACACAGGTGCTCCATAAGCCACCCCCACATCATCTATATGTAGAACCATCAGTTACAACAAATGGAGAAGTTTTGGATTCTGTGGATAAGTTCACTTACCTTGGTAGTGTACTTCCCAGGAATGTACACATTGACAATGAGGTTGATGCATGCATTTCCAGAGGTAGCTCAGTGTTTGGGATGTTCCGAAGAAAAGTATGAGAGAGAAGAGGTATTAGACTGACTACCAAACTGAAGGTCTACAGAGCCATTGTGCTGACCTCATTGGTGTATGCCTGTGAAACATGAACAGTCTACCAGCACCATGCTAGGAAACTGAATCACTTCCATTTGAACTGTCTTAGGAAGATTCTGAGGATCATCTGGCAGGATAAGGTATCAGACACTGAAGTCCTTGCTTGAGCCGAACTGCCAAACATTCAAACTTTGCTTCAGAGAGTGCAACTCCAATGGGCTGGCCACATTTGTTTGAATGCAAAATGTACACTTGCCAAAAAAACTATTTTATGGAGAACTCACATGGAGTAAGCGATCACATGTTGGTCAGAAGAGTCGATACAAGGACATGCTCAGGGTCTCTCTGAAGAACTTTAGATTTCACTATGCAACATGGGAGACACTGGCATAGGACCACTCAACATGGTGTGCCCATATCAGAAAAGGTGCTGTGCTCTATGAGCAAAGCAGAACTGAGACAGCACAAAGGAAATGTAGGCTGTGCAAATTTGGAGTATCCACCCCAAATACTCACTGGGGCTATATGGGACTATCTATGCCCAACATATGGCAGAGCATTCTGAGCTCATATTGGTCTGATCAGCCATAGTCGGACACATTGAGACTTCACTTTATCATGGTGATGTCATTTTGGTCCTCTTCAAGAACGAAGGACAACAACCAACTTTTCCTATGTAAGAGATACTCAGCCTAGCCCATCTTCAATCACTGATAATCAATTAGATTTGATTGCTGTTTGTTGGACCAACTCCTGTTTTGAAAGTATATATGAATCCTGCCATGATTGTCTTTGATCCAAGAGACATGGCCAAATGACCATCTTTTTATTAATAACCTGCTGGTCCTATTACACAGAAATTATGTCTCTTGAATCTTTTTAAATGTCACACTATACAAAACATATAGCCATGATTACTTTTCTCTGCCTGCTAGTTTTTGAAAATTTCCATTCTTATTTCATTTCCACATGTGGTTTCAATGTGATGTAACGGTCTAGGTTGTAAATAGGGTTTAAGTGTTTTTCTCAATTGAATTTTTTCATACAACAGAGGAAGAGGCAACAAATTGAATATCCTCATGCAGGTTTGGACTCAGTTTATTTCTCTTACAATTTTACCATTTCCATTCTGATTAAACATTATATAAAACAATACCTGTGATTCAAGGGTACAGAAATGTGTATAGGTATGATAAAACATGAAAAAGGAAGAAGTTTCTATTTCAAATGTTTAAAATCCTTAGTAGCTTCTTTCCTTGTCCCTTTCATTAATATTCATGTACAGTCCCATTTCAGGAAACTTCTGGGGGAGGATGACAATGTTAATTCCTACTATTCATTGCTGGCATAAATGAGTGAGTTAGTCAACTAGCATTTTATTCATAATCTTCTACTCCATAGTTAGACACTATGCTGAACTCTGGAGCTACAAAGAAAGGCAAAAAACAGTTCTTATCATCTAAGAATTCACAGGGTAAAGAGGGAGAAAACATGCAAACAACTATGTACAAATGACACACACACATGCATTTATATGTGTATAGTGTGTGTATGTATGTGTGTGATATGTGTGTATGAGAGATTTGGCGCTGTCTCAGAGAGAAGGCACGAGGTTTAAGGAGAACTGATAAAAGATGAGACTAGCTGAGTCTTGAAGGAAGCCAGGGAATCCAGGAGGTGGAGATAAGGAGGAAAATTATTCCAGGCATGGAGCACAGCCAATAAAAATGCTGAGTCTGAAGATGGTATTTCTTGTGTGAGGAATAGCAAGGAAACCAGGGTCATTGGATCAGAGTACATGATGTAAGAAGATGTAAGAAGACTGGAAAGAGGCCAGGTTATGAAGGGCTTTAAAAACCAGAGGATTTTATATTTTACAATGGAGGTAGTAGGGAGCCATTGAAGTTTACTGAACAGAAGATATGGGGTGTGTGTGTGTGTGTGTGTGTGTGTGTGTGTGTGTGTGTGTAATATGGTCAGATCTGCACTTTAGGAAAATCACTTGAGTGGAAGATTGATTGGAATAGGGAGAGACTTGAGGCAGGTGGACCAACTGGCAGATTATTGGAGTAGTTCAGGGGCAAGGTGATAAAGGCCTGAGCTAGGGTGGTGGCAATGTCAGAGGACAGAAAGAGGGCATATTATAGAGATGTTATGAAGGTAGAAACAAGACTGGACTAAAGACTGGATATGGTTAGTGAGAGTGAGGAGATGAGAATGACACTTAGATTTTGAGCCAGAATGATGAGGAGGATGGTGTTATGCTCTACAGAAATTGGGAACTTTGGAAGAAGGGAAGGTTTTTAGGAAAAGATGAATTCAGTCTTGGACATGTTGAGTTTAAGATTCCTATGGGTTTGAAATGTCTAATAAGCAGTTGTAGATAAAAGAGGTTAGTGCTGATAAGAAGATCTGAGAATCATCAGCAGAGAGATGAAAATTAGATCCACGGGAGCTGCTTAGATTACCAAATGAAACAGTATGGACAGAGAAAAGAAAAAGATCTGGAACAGAGGCCTAGATCATTTACATGATTAGTGGATCTGACTTGGATGAAGATCCAGCAAGGGAAGGAGCATTTAGATAGACAGAGAGAGAACCAGGAAGGAGTTCTGTCACAAATACCTAGAGAAGGGTGCATCAAGGAGGAGAGGGTGGTGGGCAGAGCAACTTCTTGAAGTCTGCAGAAAGTTAAGAGGGATGAGGATTGGGAAAAGGCCATTAGATCTGCCAGTTAAGAGATCCTTAATAACTTTGGAGAGAGAAGTTTTGGTGGAACTATGAATTGAGAAGAGGGTGGGAATAAAGGAAAGTAAAGGCACTAATTATAGATAGCTTTCTTAAGGGCATTATCCACAAAAACAAGAAGAGATATAGGACAACAGTCACAAGGATGAATGGATAAAGTTTGGACTTTTTTGAGGATCAGAGAGACATAGGTATGTCTGTAGGTAGTAGGAAAGCAGCCAGTAGAGAGGGAGTGATTGAAAATTAGTGAGAATAGGAATGACAGAGGTAGGTTGTCTGCTGTAGAAGATGGGATGCAGTGGGATCACTTGTGCACAGAAAGGTATTTGCCTTGGAGAAGGGCCATCTTTTCATGAGAAACACAAGTGAAGGAGAAGATAGTGGCAGAAGGCATTTGAATGATAAAAAATGAGTATAGGAAAGAAGAGGAAGCTCTCTGCAAATGGATTCAATTTTTTTCAGTGAAATATGAAGCAAAGTTCTCAATTGAGAGAATGGGGAGAGCCACAGAAGGCTTGAAAGGGATAAAAATGTCTGGAAGAGCCGCCATGGTGAGAAGGATAATGAATCGACTAAGGTATAACAAGATTACCTTGGTACAGTAATGGCCTTGTTGAGATCATGTGACAAACTTGTAGATTTTCTTCAGCTTCCTGTGAAGTCAGCAAATGTCTGGAGTAACAAGAAGTTAGGATTTGGCAGGGCAATGGACTTAAGAGATGAGGATGGTACAGAATTGACTTGGTTTACTTGAGGGTCAAGACGGAGAAGGCAAGAGAGTATAGGCAGTTCAGTGATGATGACCTGGGGGAAATACCCCTAATACCTAAATGGTTTGTGGTATTAGAAGTTGTTGTCAACAGTGTCAAAAAGTGAACTCACAAAAGTCTTCTGGCAGAAACATAGTATTATATTCTCTGATTTTCTCTTTTCCAGGGACCCAGGAGAAGATGCAAATAGAAGAGGAAAGGCTAAATAATGAGACAGGCTTTTGGGAAGAGGGTCTTCTGGGATGGACATAAAAATCAGTCTTTTTCTTCTGGAGACTTTATGCAGTTGACCAGTGGTGAGGCAGATACTAAAAAAACATGGTTTTCTCACAAGAGATGCAGCTCTGGCTGTCTCTACTATCATTATTTCATCTTTCTCAGTCTTTGAGGGAGTTGTAGGCTTTGATTGTCTGATTGTTGATAAAATCTGTCTTCTTAAATTGAGCCTTTGAGATAAGAAAGAAAAGACATTATGAATAATGATAACTTTCAAATGAGGAGACGTATTGCCCCCAATGCATTCCACAACACTAAACTGTCTGTAAGTACAAGCTAAATCCAAGGCAGTAAACTCTAAGGGACTAATGAAATTCTTTAGTTAAGTGGATTTTTTTTTTTAAGACTACCACTCCAGAAATCTTTATATTTCAAAGGTTTTGGGTGTTAGTGCAATATAATAAAATTTTACCATATAGGTAAAATAGCCAACTTTCAATCATTGAGGGGAGGGGAGAAGAGAGGAATTGAATAACATGGAAAATTTTAATCCATAGAAAAACTTCAAATATAGTTTTATTTATTTTTCCCCCTAAAGCTCTTAAACATATCAGAATAGATAATGAATAGCAAATCTGGCTTGCCTATATTAAGTTGTATTTTCTTTCTTTTTCCTCTGCATTCTAGTAGAGGAATAATGACCATGAAGCAATGAAAGGACAAATAGCTAAAAAGAGGAGGAAAAATAAAAGACTTGATTTATCTACCAAGTGCAGAAGCTGAGCCCTGAATAAAACAGTAGTTTGATCTGTGATCTGACATGGAATTCTGATTAAACTGAATTAATTAAACTGAAATTTTCAAAAAACTGACAGATTTGGGGTTACCCCTATGAGTCAAAAGGAGAAAATTGAGGGAACTGAGAAATAGCAAGTGGTGGTGGGAATTGAATCAACCATACTGACTCCATCTTGTGACTCAGTTCTAGAGCTAGTTCAGTTCCCTTTCTATTCAATTATAAGTCTAATTCAATTTCTGTCTTGAGGAAATTATTCAATTGTTGGAATTGTGAGAAAACCTATTGCATTGTTTAAATCTAGCCCTGCATGGCTGGGAGGCTGGACCACCTTTATCTGCTGCTTAACTACCATTAACTAAGGACCTAGGTTACGCTGATTGGAAACCCAATCAGATCCTAATACTGATACAAGTAATTTTCTCATAATTGTACCTCTCAAGTAACCCATGTTTTATCTAAAAACAGGCCCCATACTTATCAGTCATTATATCCATGTTCTTTTGATTTCCAGATACTTGGGGGGAGGAGTGGGATAGTTCTTTTTCTGATTTTAGGGAATTGTACCTATTTGCTCTCCTCTTTACAGTTTAGAAAGTCTCTAATTTTTCCTCCAATTAGAAATCAGATTACCTAATGTTGTAGTTTTTCCTATTAATTGGTCTTGTTCAATTGTTTTTAATGTATAAAACTCTGTCTCCCTTTATATTCAGGTCCAGTGCCAAAGCTGAGGAAGATAATTGATCCTGATTTGGCATTTGGCATGCTTGATTGGCATGCATAATAAATTGAAATACTTGCAAGCTCGAACCTTTTGTTACCTCATCCTTTCATCTTTTACCTACCATGGTCTTAGCTCTGTTGCTTATAATCTGTGTGACCTTGAGCAAGTGATTTAGTCTCTCTGAGCCTCAGTTTCCTCTTTTATAAAATTAAAGGTTTTATTTAGGTCACTATATCACTAGATTGCTGATTTGCGGAAAAGGACTATGGGTTGTAGACACAGATCTAATTCCTTTGAGCTGTCTTACCTTCTTGTAGGCACTGTGGAGATCAGTGTGAGACCACAGGGAATAGAGCAGCACAGAAGCTGCTTTACTAGCTTTGTTGGAGATATAGCTGCAAAAGAGAAAAGGAAAAAAGAAAATTCTTAAAAGAGAAATTAAAGATCTGTAATCCCTGAAACAATGTAGGAAGAGTGTAGAATTTGGCAAATGTATAGGCCTTCTGCTTCTAACTACTCTTTATCTGAACTTCTATCTGTTATCACCACTGTGACAAGAGGCATTTCTTTTTTATTTTAGTATGGTAGGTGATAAAGAGATGAACTTAGAGTCAGACCGACTTTCAAATCCTGCCTCAGATGCTTACCAGAGTGCCCAGTCTGTAGGCAGGTGACTTAATTTCTGTCTAATTTCCTTCAACTTTTAAAATGGGGAAAATAGTAGCTACTTCCCAGGGTTGTTGTGGAGATCCAATAAAACAATATCTTTAAGTGTCTTGCAAATTTTAAAGAGGTTTAAATGTTAGCTATTATTTCTCATAGTATCCAACACAATATAATTCAACACCCAATAAATACAGGAAATTTCTGATTTACAAAAGGGTTTTATTATAACAAGTTTGTATTTTCAGTCCTACAGCTGGAGTTTAGAATATATTTTCCCACGGAAATAATGTTGCAAATACTTGTTAGGTTGCAAGGCTACTCCACAAAAAATATTTAATTTATGATATATTATCATCAACTACTAAAAGAAGCAGCAATGATTTCTTATTCTCTTATTCTAGGTGTAGTTGCCTTTTCCTCAGTTCAGAGGTTTCCTGAAAAGGCCAGCCTAAAAGGGCCAAAGTCTCCCATTGCATCCTGGGCCATCTCCAGTCATTCTGATGAATATCTTGGTCACTGGACCCAGATGGCTCAGCAGGAGAAAGTGAGGTTGGTGACCTGCACAGTCCTCCCTCCCTCACAACAAAGTCAAGTGCAAGTCATGTTATCATTTCTCTGATGTCATGGTCTTCTTCAAAAACTGAGCATACACATACAATTCAGAGAAGGTAGAGGGAAAAAATTAGATTAGATTGTTGCTCTGTGGAGGCTGGGTGATTTTTTGCTACTAAATGGCACTTAGTGATACTAAATAGGCAACTCAGTAGCATATTCGTTTGTTGCATATAGCTTTCAGTAAGCTTCACTTTTTCAAACAGTTTCTATTAACGACAACTTATTTCCCTGTGAGGGTCACATCTCTATGCCTAAGTTATTAAAATAATGTTACCTTATAGAGTTTTGTCCACATGCATGCCATGAGTCTGATTTTTTCTAACATGGAAAACTTGTCGGCTTACTGAATCCCTCAGTTTTCCTTGCCACAATCAGTTTTGTTCTGAATTGTTCAACTCACAGTACTTCAAGCTAGGAAATGGAAAACTAGCTTAAGTGATCTGGGGCCTTTTTTTGCAGGGGGAGCAGTGACAGGAATCAGAACTACTCCCTCAAATAACTAGGGAGGTGTAATGGAGGTGGCTGTATTTTCATTAATGTGGGGTTAATGTTACCCAAAAGTAAAAGGGTATAGACTTTGATGCTTCCCTCCCTCCTTCCCTATCACGTGATGGAAATGGATTGGAGGTAATCCATACCTAGTCCCCCTTATAATAAATAGCAAGAATATGTGATGTTAATGGCACTACTAGTGAATCTGACTATATGGGAACTGAATCTATGACTGCTACCTCATTTGCATGAGATTCATGCTAATGGAATAGTTGTAATGGCCAAATACTCTTTTATCATAAAAAGGGTTTCATGGAGGAATTGATAAACAAAGCCAGGAAAGCAGGATTTATCTGTTATTGGTATTTCCCTTTCACCTTCCTGCCACTGCCTCTGGATCAAGTAGAGTGATGTCAGTTTTTCAAATCAGAGTAGGTAAACCCCACAGAGACATTAGGAGTCATTGTCCCATATGAGGTTACCTGGATCTTAGCTGATATTCTACTCCTTCCTCCTCAGTTACATTTGTATGTATTCCATGATCCTAGGGTCCTGTTAATACAAAAAGTGATTGTTTTCCCATTTTGCTCAGTTAAAGATTTTAAGTCATGATCTATGATCCCAAGGGCAAATCAGCATATTTGTGTAATAAAACACTAGAATAGGACCTTAGAATCTTGATTCCTAGAGATATTTTAAGGACAGACTAGGTAAGCATCTGAGAAAAAGGGGCTGGATCAGGGGTGGGGAACCTGTGGCCTCGAGGACACATGTGGCCCTCCATGTTCTCAAGTGCAGCCCTGAATCCAAACTTCACAGAATAAGTCCCCTTAATTAAAAGGATCTGTTCTGTAAAATCTGGGCTCTGTCAAAAGGTTGCATCCAAGGCCACAGGTTCCCCACATCTGGGCTAGATCCTATCCAATTCTTTCTGTTTCTGGAAGCTAGATAATGCACTATATCTGGAGTCAGGAAGACCTGAGTTCAAATCCAACCTCAGACACTTATTAGCTATGTGACCCTGAGCAAATCATTTCACCTCTATTTGGCTCATGGTGCCTGTTCTGTAGGAGATGCTATAAAAATGCTTATTCATTTCTTTTCCCTTTGCCTATTAGCCATGTCACCTAAAGGTCATGCTGAAATCTCTAGTACAATATATGTGGGGAGAACACTACTCAAAGAGCTTTAGAGTGTGTGTAGGAACATGGTCATTATCTTCAAATATCTGTAAGACTCTTACTTGGAAGAGGGATTATAATTGTTCATCTTAATCCCAGAGGAAAGAAAAATGTGTAGAAGGCAGATTGCAGCTCCAAATAAGGAGTAATGAATTTACTAACAAAAATGGAATTGGATGCCTTAGTTGACAGTGAGTTCACCATCACTGGAGACATTCAAGGAGCCTGAACCAGTATTGAGGATTATTGAAAAGATTCATTAGTATGTCAAATTGAAACAGATGCCTTCTAAGGTCTCTTCCAAGATCATGACTCACCTATCACCCATGCTGATAGCAATAATCTTCAGAAAGCCTCCAGTATTCAAAAGATCTTGTGCATTTTGCTGGCTATTCTGGATTAAATTGTTCAAGGTATAACAGGCAGAAGCTGTAGTCTCAATGAGCAGATCAGAACTTGGCACTCTGTCAGGAATTATGGAAACTAAATCAGGTAAGGTTTCCCTAGCTGTAAGATAAAGCAAAATATTTGGTAAGGCATACAAAACATATTTCCATAATAGTCATGTTAGAAAAAAAAAACCCAGCAAAAAAAAATAAAGTGAAACAACTTCTTTCTCTGAATGCAGATAGCATCTTTCCTCATATATCCTTTATTTAGGTATTTATAATAGACAAAATAACTTATTCACTCAAAGTTGTTCTTAAAACAATATTGCTGTTATAGTATACAGTATTCTCTTGATTCTAATGATTTCATTCATTATTTCATGCAAGTCTTTCCATGCTTTTCTAAAACCGAGCTCATCATTTCTTACAGCACAGTAGTATTCCATCACAATCATATACCACAATTTATTCAGCCAATTGGATATCCCTCCAATTTCCAGTTCTTTGCCACCACAAAAAGAGCTGCTACAAGCATTTTAGAACATATAGGTTCTTATTCTTTTTTCTTAATTATCTTTGGGAATAGACTGAGCAGTGGTATTACTGGGTCAAAGGGTAGATAGGTAGTTTACTAACTCTGGGCATAATTCCAAATTACTCTCTAAAATGATTAGATTGATTCACAACAGTGAATTAGTGCCCCAATTTTCCCATATCTTCTCCAACATTTGTCAGTTTCCCCTTTTATATTTTTAGGCAATCTGTTCAGTGTAAAATGATATCTCAAGGTTGTTTTAATCTGTATTTCTCTACTCAATAATGATTAAGAGCATTTTCTTCATATGACTATTAATTGATTTCATTTCTTCATTAGAAAACTGCTTATTCATATCCTTTAACCATATACCAATTGGGGAATGACTCATATTTTTTAGATATTTGATAAACTTCTTTTTGTACTTTTGGTGAGACCTTTGTCTGATAAAAACTGTCTATAATTTTTTTCTCCCAATTTTCTGCTTTTCTTCTGGTCTTGAGTATATTTGTTTTATTTCTACAAACTTTTAAAATTAACGTAATTGAAATTACCCATTTTACACCTAATTTTGGTCTCTTTTTCATTCATAAATTATTTGGCTATCCATAAATTTGATAAGTAATATGTTTCATGTTCTAATTTTCTTGTAAAATCTCTCTTTATATCTAGGTTATGTATCTGTTTTGATCATATCTTGGTAAATGGTGTGAGATGGCCCATGCCCATTTTCTGCCCCACTACTTTCCAGTTTTCCCAACACTTTTTACCAAATAATGAATTCTTATCCCCAAACTTTAAGTCTTTACACTTGTCAAATACAGGGATATTATGCTTATTTGCTGCTATATTCAAGTGTATCTCTTATAAACAACAAATTGTTTCTAATATATTCTGCTATTCACCTCTGTTTTATAGTTTGCTGACTAGATTAGTTTTGATTGCAAAACCTGCTCCAGGTACATGGTGCTCCCCTTCACTGCAGTCATTCCAGAAAAATGTTTATCCAGCTCCATCTTCAGTAAACTGGTCTTTATTTGCCAGTCTTGTTTCAGTCAGGGCTGGTATTTGGATGAGATACCTGTTGAGTTCTCTTGCAGTTGGTCTTTCAGATCTACTGGATTTTGTGTTGTTTATAAGTGTGTGCATGTTTCATGTGCCAATGGTGAGTGAAATCATCTTTGCAGATGTTTTTGTTATCTCTTCTTCATCTATTTTTCAGGTTATTTATTTGTTTTTCTAATTAGGCATTTTACATTTTCTACTATTTTTTCGTTCTTTTTACTATGTTTTAGTTTTTTAGTTTCCTTAATATCTTACAGAATCATCAGCTTCCAGTTGCCCAACTGTAATTTTTAAGGAATTCTTTTCTCCAGTGATGTTTCGTATTGTCTTTTCATTTGGCCAATTCTGATTTTTAAGCAGTTGTTTTCTTCAGTGAATTTTTTTTTAATATCCTTTGCCATTTGGTCTATTCTGTTCTTTAAGAAGCTCTTTTCTTCTGTGAATGTTTGTGCCTCTCTTACCATTAGATCAATTCTGTTTTTTTTAAGGTGTTATTTTTGGTACCTCTTTTACTTAGCTGTTAATTCTCTTTTCATATTTTTTTTTTTGTGGCATCACTCTCATTTCTTTCCTCAAATTTCTCTCTAGCCCTCTTATCTCTTTCTTTACCCCTTTCAGGAATGTTTTTGGGCTTGTGTCTGATTAGTATTTTTCTTTGAGGCTTGCTTGTAGCTCTTTTCACATTATTGTCTTCTGAGTATTTGTGTTGGTCTTCCCTGCCACTGTAGCAGTTTTTGTTTTTTTGGGGGTCAAGTTCTTTTCTTTGTTGTTTACTCATTCTTCCAGCCATGTATTTCTTGCCTTTGAATTTTATGTTAAAACTGAGGTCTGCCTACTGGGGGGTAGGAAAGTCTTGTCTCAAATTTCAGGCTTTTTTGTGCTGCTGTTCTAGTTCTTTAGGTCTGCAAGTTTTTGATGCTTCCAAGGTCATATGATGCAGAAAAAGGTATGGTCACTGCTCTCCTGGTCTGTGCTCTGGTCTTTATGCAAGAAGGGCCCCTGTTCTCCTGCAGTTGCAAGCTCTTAGGTCTCCTCTTGTCCCTGGAACTGTGACCAACTCCTCTTCTCTTTGGCAGCCAGAAGTGTTGATCTCTCCACCTTGGAACTGCAACCAAGGCTTTTGCTCCCTTGTGACCAACTAAAGCACATTTTTCTGCCCTCTAGTTGAGATCCAGAACTGTGAATGGGCAAGAGTTGCCACAATACCCAGTCCTATTAGTGCCAATAAAGGGTCCCCTATAATCTCTTTTTGACTAGTTGCCTGATCACTTTGCCATCTCTGGGCTGAAAGCTCCCAAAGTTGTTGCTGCTTCTTGTCACAACCATGTACAAGGCCCACTTGCTGGTAGTGCTGCCTTGTGTGCTCCGGGATGTACCCTCCCCCTACCTCTTCAGACCTTCCAAACTGTCATAGTCTAGAAAAATTTTTCCTTTTTATTACATCTCTCCAGAATTTGATTTGAGGAGCTTTTAAAAAAGTTGTTTGAAGGGGAATGTTGGAGAAGTTTGCCTGAGATGCTGCCTCTACCATGCTATTTGGCCTCACCTCCCAATTCTTTTTTTTAAGGTGTTATTTCTTACATCACTCTCATTTTTTTCCCAATTTTTTCTACCACTTTTATTTGATTTTTAAAATAATTCTCATTGGGCTTGTGTCCAATTTGCATTTTTCCTTTGAGGTTTTGTTTATAGTTAATTTTTAACATCATTGTCATCTGAGTTTGTATCTTGATCTTTTCCATCATCATAGTAGTTTTTTGTGGTCAGGTTTTTAAAGATGTTGGTTTGCTTATTATTTCCCGGTCTGTTTATTGGCTTTGAACTTTATGCTTAAGTTGGGCTCTATTTGCTGGTGGGGCTAGGCACTGTCCCAGGCTTTTTTATACTAATGTTTTTTGAGCCAGTTCTGTGACTTTAGAAATTTTCAGTGCCTCCAAAGTTGTGTGATCCAGGAAGGGGTATGGTCACTGCTTTCCTAGTCTGTGCTCTGCTCCTTACTCAGGGAGGGCTCCTAGTCCCTTTTAACATTCCTGCTTTTTTGAGCTCCTTTTCCCTTGTGACCATAAGTGTTATTGCTCCTCAGGGCCTCTGCTCCCTTCAGACCAATAGCCCTATTGCTTCTCAGGGCCTTTTTTCCCTTGTGGCTCCAAGTGCTCCACAATGCCCTGAAACTGTGACCTAAAAATAGGTATGAGCAATGGAGCTGCCAAACATAGCTGGGTTCTGCATCATTGTTAGCACAGAGATCCTCTGTAATCTCTGACCAACTGCCCACTCCCTTTGTGGTCTCAAGCTTGTGAGCTCCCAAAGCTGTTGTTGCTGCTGCCTCCAAGCCAAAGCCCAGAATAGCTAAGGGAACAGAAAGTGTTGAATGATTTTGATTGCTTACAGTCACTGATAGTTGATTTGCCATGAGGGTATCAGCACAGCTATTATGAGTTACCTTAAAAAGGGGATATAATGATTTACTTGGGTGACTCAATCTACCCTTCTCACAATGCCTACACTGCATGGAAGAAATAGTATAAATAGAATAAGAACATCATTAAGAAGGTGACTAACTAGAAAAGGTGAGCCAGTCATCTGTTGAAAGTGATGGTGAACAGACAGATAGTCAGAGTGTTGCATTGCTATCTATAAAATATTAAAAGAAACAGAAGCAAGCCTGGAATGTTTTGGGAGAATATGCTGGAGAATCTATGGGAAAATAAATAAATGAATGAGTGAGAAACTATTAAATATTTACTATGTACCAGGTTCTGTTATGTTCTGGGAATATAAAAAATTTCAATAGAGACATCCCTGCCCTCAAGGAGATAGGGAAAGACAATACAAATAGGGGACAAGTGACCAGGGAAGGCAGTTTGGAAAGGTAGAAGTGCACAAGATGGTCTGGGTAAGTAGTGGGATGGTATATGAAGTTGAAATATGGTATGTGTATAATGGGGTTGAGAAGCAGTAGATATAATGGGCCACATGGAATGGCATAAACACTTTTAGCCACTAACCAAATATATCTGGTCCTAGGATAGGAGTTCCAAAGATAAGTAGAGAAGAGCACTGTAGGATGAGAGTCATGGATGGGCTTCAGTCTACACTGGTGGACGGAGTATTTATATTGATGAAATTCTGAATCCATATGTAATGTTCCATTAAAATTTGAGTTGGTTCCATTTTATGCTTCATTGTTATCTGTTAAAAGTTCATGTGGCTAGGCAGATTGATTTCTTCTGGTTAGGTGGGGAGATTGGTAAGTCTTCAGGCAGAGTCACTGAAGCTGTAGGGAGTCCAAGTAGAAGCATCACATCAAAATGATTATTCTTTTGCTTTCTTCCTTTCCTTCACAGGACTGGGAAAAATCAGTATCTCCTCATTTTTATGTAACACGGTGTGTTTAGTCAAGAGTTAACAGAGCTGTATCAATGTCCCCTGCCACAGGCATAACCTGTTTGCCCTAACATAGGTATGTGGATTCTGGTGAAGAAAGGGCACTGAGTAATACCTCTAGGTATTATAGTTTGCCAGTGTTGATTTGCAAGGTGTTTTACTTGGCTAGAATTTGGGAGTTAGGGTCTGTCATTTTCTTCTGTGTATTTAAATGTAATTAACTTATATCTGGTGCCTAATAATTTTTTTTTTAGTAGAATTGAATAGATTCACAGAAAACAACTTATCTGCTATCTTGCTGGTAGGGTTAAGCAAACAGTTTTCAACAGAAATTTGTAAACATAAATGATTACACAAAACCTGGTCCAAAGTACTATGACTAAGAGAAATGCAAATTAAAATATCCCCAAAGTTTCACTTGGCTCCCTGAAAAGAGGTAAAAAATAAGAAAAGATGAGAACAATCTATGTTTCAGTGGTTAGACAAACATATGTGTATTAATATCTTCTTTGTGAAGCTGTAAAATAGAATTTCAACTTTGACTTACAGAAGAAAAGTTACCAAACATATTTATATACTTTGACCCACCAATACCTTCCTGTGAATAATAGCTCAAAAAAGTCAAAACAGAAACACAAGTCTAATACATCTCCAAGCATTCACAGTAGCACTTTCTGGCAGCAAAGAACTGGATATGAAATAGAAACTCATCTGCTGAGAAATGGCCTTAAAAAAACTAAAGCATATAGATGAAATGGAATATTGTTATACAATAAGAAATTATGTCTATTTAGGGAAACTTGGACTTTTTTTGAAAATGATATAGAGTGAAATTCAGTAGACCCAAGAAAACAATATACAATATAGTTCAAAAGATTACCAAAAGGAAATTGAACTCTAAAAACAATAAAACTACTGAAATTTCAGAAGAAGCAATAATAAAATACACCTCTTCCCACACTGCAGGGAGGAGAGGGATTACTAGATGGAATATTATATATACATTGTGAGACAAATTTTCTGTGCCGGATATTTTTCCTTAATTGCCTTTTGTTGGCACAAAAGAGAACTCAGTCTTGAGGATGGGTAATGACTGATGTAAAGATGAAAGGCATCAATAGAATACAATATACAATACAAAATACAATTTGAGCAACTGACAGCCTGAATTTTAAAAATGACATTCTGTAATAGCTAACATCATCACAACAACTGAGAGGTGCAGAGATTCTAAGACCTGAGTGTGCTTGTTAATTACTGAAAATAATTTTACTTGGTACAGCAAACTGTAGCTTTAAAAGTTCTCCTCAAACAAGGTGTTTCCCCTCTTACATGTTAAAATAATAAAAGATTCCATGACATATGGGACCATGGAACTGTTTATTTTTGTTCAACAATCCACTGAAGAGGAACAAGGACTAAGGAAAGTATTAAAATCAATATGGAGAGACATATGTTTGTCAGGGCCTTGAAAGATTAACCTGCAGAGTTCAAATAGAAGAACTGATGAAGAAATTCCGTAGCTGTGTGTCATTACAGACAATGTGTTGTTAATTATAATCTATTCCTAGAATGTTAGCGGGTCTTCTCAATAAAATCAGCTGTCACTAAACTGAGATTAACCAACTGATTTACAAAGGAAAAGCAGGTGAATGAGGAGTGAATTTTGCCTCAGTTATGGCAGGCAGGTGGATAGGTTATTGAGTTAGTCCATGAATGAACATGCCCTAGACAGATATCATAGAACAATAGTAAATTGAGCCTAGATCTGAAAAAGAAAGAACAAATGAGGCTGGATTGCATTGGAAAAATTGCACAGTGATATTCATGATTCTGAGATGCTTGCTGCCTTAAAAGCCATCTTTTTAACACCAATATTCATTCTGCTGTTGAAACTATTTAACTATAAATCACAGAACATCACAATGTCATAAGATACACAATGTCACAATACCCAAAGGAAAGTGGAAATTTTATATGATTTAAAGGACTTGTTGAATATAAACACATTAGCAGTAATGAACCATTGAGAAGTGGCATGAAAGACATGGTAAAAAATGAGGGCTGGTCATATATTGAGAATAAGAAAAATTGGTGTTGCCCAGTATTGTTTTGGTAGCCATGAAATACTGAAAGAACTAAAGAAAGGTATACAGTATAACAAGTGAATCTTCAGTGAAGGATTTACAGAAAATATGGACAAGAACTGTATGAGATAATATGTCATAAGTCAATTGTTACTTGTACTATAGAGTATCCATGATGAAAAAATCATAGGTCTACTATGAATTTATTTTATTTATTAGTTATTACAAAGCACTGAAGTTATTATGAAGCACTTTCCAGCTCTTCTTTCTGTGCCCACTTTAAAACAATTGCTGACATAAAAAAAGGAAATTTCATTTAAATTCTAATGAATGCCAATAATCTAAAATTCTAGGTGCTAAAAACCATCATATTCTATATTATTCAATTAGTACATATTTTTCTGTTTCCTTTTTTTTGCAATATTTTCATAATGATTGGGGTTTTGAATACACCAAAAATAAACACTTAAATACATTTTGGAAAAAACTCACCAATTTCATTCTGCAGAGACAAATTCCGAGACAGGTTTCTCAGCAACGAGACTGCAGTCTTTTTCACACTTAAATCACTCACATGTAGCATCTTTCTTGTGTGCTGAAGGCCATTTTCCTTTTGGACAACAGTCTGGGCTACAGAAGATGGCATCTATATATAAGGCATATGCTGTCAGTGTTCTGGGTAGCATTTAGTTCTTAGGAAGACAAAGCAATATCTAGACTTTTTTAATGACTTGAAGTTGAGTAGAATGTTTTAAAAACTGACTTTATGTCAATAATTATCATTCAACTATTTAATCTATTTTAAAAAACCCTTAAAAATAAAAAAAAGCATTTTTCAGTTTAAAAAAGTCAATTTAAAATCATTTGCCCGGAAATAGACACTGACCCTTTTAGAAAATGATTTCTGATATAGGCTGAGATACCTTGGACTGACTGCTACTTTGACAAAGGGCACTGAATATTTAAAAGGGCTGAAAATATTTGTATTCCTTTAACAGGTAGAAACTGGAAATAGCAATGTTAGGAAGGATAATTATTTAAAATATTTAGTTATTAAATTACTTCCTTTCTGATAAACACTTCTTCACATACCACTCCTTTTCCTGGTAGGGGCCTCCCAGTTGTCTCCAAGAGGACAGTACACAATTGTCCAAGTCCCCTTCTGTAGGTCATGATCTTGACATGTCTCCCCCATAAGGCCTGGTGTTCTAAAGTCTGATGTCTCTGTCTGCTAGACTTAACTTCACTTTTCCTAAAAGTTGAATTGATTCATTTCATTGCTACATGATCCGAATTGCTAACTACATCTGATCACAACTAAGGTATGAAAGCTGCTGATTTAAAAGGACTGTCAGATGCAAATTTTATATCACTGAAGAGCAATCCAAGGAAATCAAACTAGTAAAGAGTGGGGATTTTCTTCTCTAAAATACAAAATCTAGGAAAATTTCTGATGAGGATAATAAAAGCACTTACAAAAATATTTTTTCTTGGATTCTCCCTTTAAGATATGAAAAAACAAAAGAACAGATTTGCTCACTTAAAAATGACAAAACTGTTCCTTTAACCAATTCTAGAAGTTCAGGCAAAGTAAATGGATATTGGGCATTCTTTTTCCCAAGAAGCCTTGAATATGTTCAGGAGACTTCCTAGAGGTTTGGGTCAATATTAGGTCTGAGATCCCCAGGATCATTTGTACCCTTCTGGATAGACTTGATGAAAGGGACATTGAAAGCTTCAACTGGTCATGTCACTCTGCTGTACAGAGAAAGAGGGATGATCCTCAGATCAGTCTGAATTCCCCAAGAAGGCCTTAGATCGGAATATTCTCAATCCCCAAGTCAGTTGCAACTGAACTTGTCTGAGTAACATAATGAGTTTAAAATTTATTTGAATTAATTTAAAGTCAGGCAGTAGTGAAAAGGATAGATCATATGATTTGAAATTAGTATGGAGGACTTTCATGATAATGTACAGAAATTATATAAGGAAATAATATTCTAAGAGATTACAATGTATTATAATGTATAGTGTATGTATATTAATGTATATTGGTCTCTCTGAGAACACTTTCCTAACTTTCATGCTTACTCACAAATACCTCAAAGTCTTCTGAGGGTGGCTCTTTACTACTTAACTTCCTTAAAGATTTGAGGTTTATTGTTATTCACTTGTCTCAGTCATGTCTGACTCTTCTTGACCTATTCGGAATTTTCTTGGCAAAGATATTGGAGTGGTTTGTCATTTCCTTCTCCACTCATTTTAGAGATGAGGGAACTGAGGCAAACAGAGTTAAATAACTTGCCCAGGGTCACATAACTAGTAAATGTCAGAGGCCAGATTTGAACTCAGGTCTTCCTGACTCCATGCTCAGTGTTCTGTCCAATGTGTCACCTATTTGGATTTGTGGAATTTTCTTTAACTGTCTGTCACACATGAATTCCCACATACTTTGTGTTATGCTTCTCACTGATTACCAGACAGTGGTAATTTATATTTTAGAACTGAGTTGGTACAGAGAAGACAATTGTTACAGAAACATCCCCCAACCAGGAGAAGACTGTGCATATACCAGGTCCCTGGGGACACTGGGTTCAAATTTGTAGTAAAATGGTCTCAAGAAACATGTGTAGGAAACTAGTATGGCAAAGGAATATCTTGCAGCTCCTAAAACTGGAAGTTTTTTTTTTTTTTTTTATATTCAAGAAATCCTCAAGAAATTCTCTTAGGGCAGCTTCTCTATTGTTCTCTAAGTATTAGTTCCCCTGGAGTCCTGAGGCTGTCTTTCCTCAATGTGACTAATATGCCCCCAGTCTGTCTTTGAATTTCCAACGTAAAGGCTACTGCTCGATGCTGCTGCTCTGGAGATGTGGGGAAACACTGTTAATGATGCTAACAGAATCTCCAGGTGTTCTGTTCTTTTGTAAATCAGAAAGTTATAACCTGGTCCACTCAACCTCTGGATACTGAAGTGCTTTGTCTCAAGAGAGTGAGAACATTTTTGTCTTTGGTATGAATCTCTCCACTTCCAGCTGAATTCATTGTCTTCTACTATTCTAATATAATCAATGAAAGGAGAAGAAGAAAAAAAGGGCAGTCCTCTCCACTCAAGAGTCTGGAGTTCTCAGATCCAGAATTTATAATCTTCTCTCACTTGATCAACTGGCCCCAAACTACTTTGTTGTTTTCTATGTCACAACGAAAGTTGTGACTTGATCTTCTTCCATCAGTGCTTGTGGCATCATGTGCTTTTATCCAACAACTTTTCAGTATTTCCATGATCCTTTCAAATTAATTAAGGATTTACATTCACACCTGTCTTTGGATTGATTAAATAGAGATGTCTGAGCCTTCTATGATTAACAAATGTAGACACAGCATCCATAGGTCTATAGACATTTACTTTTTTTGGAACACAAGTGAATCTTGCCCCTAAATCAAAAGGTTGTATTCTTCATAGTGATTAGATGTGACAAGGGACTTTTTTTTTTTTAACATTCTGTTTCTTTCAGAGCACTAAACTACATTTTAGTACAAACACAACCATCCTCAAAGAAAAATATTAACATTCATCTCAAAGCTAAACATGAAATACTTTTGAATGATCAATTTGAAATTATCCATAACACTGTTCTCCAATAGAATGAACAATTGAGAAACATTGTATTTTCTCAAAAATCTGTCTTGTTTTCATACTCTAGGATAATTTAATGGTCACAATTCAAATCTGAAAATTAATTTCTATAAGTTATTTATCTGTTATTTACATAGTGCTGAGCAAAAGAACTTCTGGTAGGAATCATACCTTCTAATGCTTCTTATCTAAATTGTTCCAACAAGGAAGTTTCACTATATTAAACAAGAGTCCGTGCAGGTCTACCTAAGGTAAAGTCTTAGAATAGAAACCCAATTTCTTTTTCAGAGGGGCTAGCACATTTCTGGTAAACAAAAAGAAGTGTTCACAAATTTCACCTTCAGTAAACAAGAGAGGACAGAAGAATATTTGAAATTTTATCATCAGATTTCTGTGAATAAGTGTTAGCACATAATTTCTTTCTCTACAATTTGACACCATATGAGCTACTCCTTTGTAATCTGACACACCTTGGGAACAAAAGGAACATGTCCTGGAAAACTACTAGGTAATCGTTTCTTGTGATTCTTCCTGGAATTGAAGTGGGCACATTTCTGACTTATTACAGGCACCCATCTTTGGGCCTAATGAATTTTACTTTATCTTTTAAAAAAATATTAAAATAGAAATGAAATTTACCGGTCCACTTCCTGCTGTGAGATTTTGGAGAGCTCCCAAAGATGCTTCTTGTGTGTAGTTTCGTATACTTTTGGCTATCAAAGATAGATACATTCTTATCACAATGGAGTGCCACAGCCATTCCACACCTTTAGGATTACTCTTTTCCTCTGGCAGTGGTATGTCTTGGTATTGCTATTCAAATAAACATATTAGATGATAGAATTAATGTATTGCAATCATTTAACAATTCCCTATTCAAACCAAAATAGATTGGAACAATTGTCTAAAACAGTGGGGGAAAAAAGAGCTGAGAAGCAGGGAAAATGGTAGAAGTAAATTAAGAGAACATGAATGGTTCCACTTCTCAGGGTTGTGCTGGTGAATGTTTAACAATTAGCTCTCTTCCCACCCTCATGTACACATGACACATTTTTAAGTTTGATTTGCTTTGTTATCATTTGTTATCACTTCCTTATGTCTAGAAAATCAGCAAAACAATTAATTAAGGCCAATTTTGGAGCCCTTGCCTATTTCTGAGTTGTAAATTCTGAGTTGTAAAGTTGAAAGGAAAATTAAACAATAAGCTCTACTTTAAGCTAACTTCAGCATATCCTTGTGCCTCAACTCAGTTTTCTCCTCCGTAATTCTACTTCCTTTTCAACTTCTTCCCTATGGGACACCCTCTAGGAATACAAGAAACCAAGAAGAGGTTAGTTTGGAATTGGTTCTTACGATGTTGATAAATCCCTAACTAAATTCAGCTGCAAAAATTTTATGTTTCAAGAAAATAGGATCATAGATTTAAAGTGGGAAGGAATTCTAAAAGTTATTTATTCAAAATCTCTTCTTTTATACCTGAGGAAACTCAAGCCAAGAGAAGTGATTTTCCCTAAATTACTCAGATTATACAACGAAGACAAAATTTGAAGATAAGTTCTGTACTCCAAATCTAGTCCTATTTCTACTATACCATGCTGCCTATCAAAGGTGAGCTATGTGTCTTTTAAAGATATAAAAAAATCTAGATGTTATATACCCCTTTGTATTATCATTATGTTTGACACATTATAAGTCACTGCTGTCTGAAAAATCATAACTAGGAGAGAAGGTCATATTCTATTACTTTTCATGTCAACATTGTATTGATCATGTAATGAGGACTGGTTACTGTCAAAAGTGTGCAAACTTAATTAATTTGTATTGTTTGCCTCTAGCCTGCAAATGAGGGGTCGAGTTTTTAGAAACATACATTATATAAAACCATATTATGAAAACATATCACAATATACCTCCTTCACTTTCCTGCTTCGACTTCCAAAGCACCCAATACTTTTGTTATTGGTGGGCTGGATATTCCTGTTTTGAATGTAATTACTCTGTGAATATCTTTCTGGGAGTTCTGCCTCCAGTTGGTAAGACAAGTTATGGAGAATGCACACACAGTTCTCAGTAGCCTAAGAGAAGAAAAAATGAAAGCTGATTATATCTCACACATACGTGTGTGTGTATGTATATATATATGTATATATATACATATATATATATATATATGCATTATGCCTTTTCTATAGACTATGCATCTCTTCAGTTATAAAGTCACAAAATTTTTGTGGGTCCTTGCATCTAATCATTTGAGGAACAGAACTTCCAGTCATTTTATGATGAAATTTTATAGCCCAAGCATTGAATAAAATAATAACTTATGAACAATCAACCTTGTGTGGGGAGGAAAAGAAAGAACAGGGTTTTCTTTTTTGCTTCTAACAGTGTTTTAAGTTTTACCAAGCACTTTCCTGAAACCAAATTGAGCAAGAAGAGAAAGAATGATCATTCCTATCGTATTCCATATCTTTCATTAAAGTTCTGTTCTGATGCCTCACAATGGCATAGAGATAACCCTAAGATTTTGAAGGCCATATTATATAAGTATAAGCTCTAATAGTTTACAAATTCAATTAATTAAACAAATATTTGTTTACTACATGCAAAAACTATATTGGTACATAACAGACAAAAATGAAACAGTTCCTAACCAAATGGAAGTTACATTCTATTGTGGATTAGAGGGAAATGGATATACATATACACATACACCCAAAGGTGAATTTTGATATATTGAACCTATGGGAAATAGGTTCTTATGACCACTAAAAACTGTAATCTTTTGCTAGAGATTGCTGAAGCAAGATTAAAAAAAAACATGATAAATGCATTGAGAAATCTAGAGGAAAAACCTGAAGAAGAAATAATAAAACATAACCAAAAGAATAAAAAAAAGAAGAAAACATGAAATATCTCATTGGAAAAGTAAATGACTGGAAAATAGATCCAGTAGAAATAATCTAAAAGTATTGGACTGCCTGAAAGCCATGATAAAAACAAGGCCTAGAAATCATCTTTCAAGAAATTATCAAGGAGGGGGGTGGAGCCAAGATGGCGGAATAGAAGGCCGCACGTTTACGAGCTCCGAAACCAAAAGCCCATAGAATTAATGTAAAAAGAGTCCCCCATAACTTCTGGGTCAATACAAGGTGTGCAGAAACAGAGTGGAAGAGATTTCCGTTCCAGGGAGCCCTGGAGACCCGTCCCCAGGGTCCGGCATGCCCTGGAAAGTGGACCCCACCCCCAGCGCTGTGCTGGCCGTGGCCCCAGAGAAGCGGATCCGAGCAGGCTTCAGAGCCGGAAGCTGCGGCAGCCGGGAAAGTCCCTCCGCCCACAGAAGCTACAGGTCAGTGAGAGAGAAGGCCGGGCTGGAAGAGAGGGGAAGCAGGGCGTCTCCGTGACTCGGGCCCCCTCAGGAGGAAGCGGCGGGCGGCAGAGACGGGGGCAGGAAGCGGCGGAGGCAGAGGTGTGGGCGGCGGCTGAGGCGTCAGCGGACCGGGACTCAGGAATCCCCCAGCAGCAGGCAGGATATTCGTTACGGAAGATGCCTGCATAAAACCTGAGGGAGCTGAGCCTGGGAGACGGCCCTGCCCCCACCCCGCTCTATTACTGAAGGCTTCTGCTTAAAGCCCCCAAGGAAACTGAGCTTGGGAGGCGGGCCCCCCACTCTGCCCCCACCCGCTCCGTTCCTGAAAGTCTCTACATAAAGCCCCTGAAGGATCTGAGCCTGGGAGACGGCCCTGCCCCAACCCCAGCACCTGAACTAAAGCTCACTGATTGACAGCCAGCAGGAGGAAAGCCCATTTAAATCTCAGAGGCCAAGCACTAGCTGGGCGGACCCAGGCGGGGGTGGAAAGGAATCTCAGAAGTCAAGTAACTGGCTGGGAAAATGCCTAGAAAAGGGAAGAAAAATAAGGCTTTAGAGAGTTTTTTCCAACAAATGCAAATGATCCCGACATTCGGATCTGATGATGAGGACGTATCCTTGCCATCAGGGAAAGACGTGGAGGGTGGGGCCTCAGTACCCCAGACATCCCAGGGGGATGTCGGGTGGGCTCAGGCCTTGGAAGAGCTCAAAAAGGATTTTGAAAAGCAAGTTAGACAGGTGGAGGAAAAACTGGGAAGAGAAATATCAGAGATGCAAGAAAAGTATGAAAAACGGGTGAATACCTTGGTAAAGGAGACCCAAAAAAATACTGAGGAAATTAACACCTTGAAAAATAGGCTCACTCAATTGGCAAAGGAGGTTCAAAAAGCCAATGAGGAGAAGAATGCTTTCAAAAGCAGAATGAGCCAAATGGAAAAAGAGGCTCAAAAGCTCACTGAATTTAATAGTTCTCTCAAAATTAGAATGGAACAGATGGAGTCTAATGACTTTATGAGAAACCAAGAAATCACCAAACAAAACCAAAAGAACGAAAAAATGGAAGAGAATGTGAAATATCTCATGGGAAAAGCAACTGACCTGGAAAATAGATCCAGGAGAGACAATTTAAAAATTATGGGACTACCTGAAACTCATGATCAAAAAAAGAGCCTAGACATCATCTTCCATGAAATTATCAAGGAAAACTGCCCTGACATTCTAGAACCAGAGAGCAAAATAAGTATTGAAAGAATCCATCGATCACCACCTGAAAGAGATCCAAAAAGAGAAACTCCTAGGAACATTGTGGCCAAATTCCAGAACTCCCAGCTCAAGGAAAAAATCTTGCAAGCAGCTAGAAAGAAACAATTCCAGTACTGTGGAACTTACTTCTACATTAAGGGATCGAAGGGCGTGGAATAGGATATTCCAGAAGGCAAAGGAACTAGGACTCAAACCAAGAATCACCTACCCAGCTAAACTGAGTATAATACTTCAAGGGAAAATATGGTCTTTCAATGAAACAGAGGACTTTCAATCATTCTTAATGAAATAACCAGAGCTGAAAAGAAAATTTGACTTTCTAACACAAGAATGAGAAGAAGCATGAAAAAGGAAACAGCAAAGAGAAGTCTTAAGGGACTTACCAGAAGTGAACTGTTTACATTCATACAGGGAAAGACAGTAGTTGGTGGGACCACACATACCCATGTACACGCATGCACACACATACACACATGCACACACATACAGAGATAGAGAGCACAGATTGAACTGAATAGGATGGGACCATACCTTAAAAGAAACTAAGGTAAATGGTGAGAGAGAAATGTAGGGGGAGGAAAGAGAGGGAAAGGGAAGGGGGTAACTATATGTCATTTAAGAGGCAGGTAGGAGTTTTTTTTAGTGGAGGGAAAAAGAGGAGAGCTGAGAAAAAAAAATACAAGAAGTTTACCCTCATCACATTTGACTAAACGAAGGAGTGAAATGCACACTCATTTTGGTATGAAAACCTATCTTACAGTATAAGAAAGTGGGGGAGAAGGAGATATTGCAAGGGAGGGGATGATGGAGGGGAGGGTAAAGGGAGGAGGGAGCAATTTGAAGTCAACACTTGGGGAGGGACGGGATCAAGAGACAGAAGAGAAACAATGAGGGGCAGGTTAGGAGGGATGGTAATCCAGTTAGTCTTACACAACACGACTATCAGGGAGGTCATTTGCAAAACCACACAGATATGGCCTATATTGAATTGCCTGCCGTCCCAAAGGGAATGGGTGGGGAGGGAGGGATGGGGAGAATTTGGAACTCAAAGTTTTAGGAACAACTGTTTAATATTGTTGTTGTAACTAGGATAGAAGACATACAGTTAATGAGGAATAGAAAGTCATCTGGCCCTACAGGAGAAAAGAGAAGATGGAGACAAGAGAAGGGAGGGATGACAGAAGAGAGGGCAGATTGAAGATAGGGAAAATTAGATTGCTTGGGGTATTGGGATGGGGGGAGGGGATAAAAGGGGAGAAAATTTGGAACCCAAAAATTTGTGAAAATGAATGTAAAAAAATTAAATAAATAAAATAAAAAAAATTAAAAAAAAAGAAATTATCAAGGAAAACTGCTTTGATATTTTAGAACCAGAGGGTAAAATAGAAATTGAAAGAATCCACCTGTCAACTCCTGGAAGAAATCCCCAAAGGAAAACTGCCAGAAATATTATAGCCAAATTCCTGAGTTTCCAGGTCAAGGAGAAAATATTGCAAATATCCAGAAAGAAGCAACTCAAGTATGGTTGAGCCACAGTCAAGACGCAAGATTTAGCAGTTTTTACATTAAAGGACTGGAGGACTTGGAATATGATATCTTCAAAAACAAAGGAGCTAGAATTATAAATATGAATTGCCTGCCCAGTTAAACTGAATATAATTCCTGAGGGGGGCAAATGGATATTCAATGAGATAGAGGTCTTTCAAGCATTCTTGATGAAAAGAACAGGGTTGAATACAAAATCTGACTTTCAAATATAAGACTCAAGGTAAACAGGAAAAGGAAATAACTGTTTGCATTCCTACAAGGGAAGATGATATTTGTAATAAGACCTTTCTCATTGTTAGGACAGTCAGAAGGACAGAAGACTAGAAAGAGGGAAAAGGTGTGAGTTCAATATGAAGGTACGACATCTAAAAAATAAAATTGAAGGGAAAGGGAGGAATGTTCTGGGAGAATGAGAGAGGTAGAATGGGGTAAATTATATCACATAAAAGAGGCAAGAAAAAGCTTTTAAAATAGAGGAGAAGAAGGGGGAGGTGGGAGGGAATGAATGAATTCCACTTTCATCAGAATTGGCTTAAGGAGGAATAACATATACATTCAATTGGATATGGAAATTTATTTTAGAGGGGGATGATATAAAATGGAAGACAGATTGGGGGAGTGAATGAACCTTACTCTTATCAGAATTGGTTCAAAGAGGGAATAACATACACAGGCAATTGGATTCAGAAATCTATCTTATTCTACAGGAGAGAAGGAGGGGATGGAGATAAGAGAAGAATGGGATAATAAGAATAAAAATAAGAGTAACAATAGCAACAATAATAATAACAATTCTGCATGCAGTCAGAAAGAAAGAATGCTCAGAAATTATAGCCAGGCTCACACAGTATTTAGCAGCTACCACTAAATGAGCAGAGAACATGAAACATACCATTAAAAAAAACAAGCAAAAATACTGAGCAATCCTGAGTATAATTCTACAGCAATGCTGAGTATAATTCTACAAGGGAAACATGAATCATCAGTGAAATAGAGGACTTTCAAGAATTCCTGATGAGAACAGAGATGAATAGAAACTTTGAAATACCAATACAAGAGTTGAAACATAAAAAGATGAACTATTTGTATCGAATTGAGAAAGGGGTGATACAAATAACCCTTAGAACCCTAGCTAACATTAAAGGCTTCTAGAGCAGGGGATCCTAAGCCCCAGTATGATGGAGTAGGCAAACATGAACACTAGAACCCCCATGTGCCTTAGCATAGCCAGGGGAACCAGCAGACTCCAGTTCTGAGAATCACCAGCTTAGTCCCAGGCAAACAGGCATCCTCCAGTGACCAGAACTCCACATGCTTCAGTGTAGCCCCAAGGAAACAAAGAAACAGCCCACTGGATGCACATGCCAAACACCACCACTAGGACCTCAGCTCAGCAACAAGCAAGCTGCCAGATGCTTAAATCCTCTAGCAACACCAGATACCCCTACCCTGTCCCTTCAATATAGCACCAGATACAAGGAATATCAGGGCAACATCAGCAAATCACTGGATAAACGGCTAGGGCTTGCAGTCAGTGGTACAAGAAGCCTGAGACAGTGCCCCTTCTACCCCAGATCCCAAGCTCAAACTTATTTATTTATTTATTCCTGTTGAAGGTGGGATTTCTATTTTATTTTTTTAAATATAAATTTATTTAACTTTTTACATTCATTTTCACAAAATTTTGGGTTCCAAATTTCCTCCCCATTTATTCCTTCCCCCCACCCCAATACACCGAGCATTCTAATTTCCCCTATCACCAATATGCTCTCTCTTCTATCATCCCTCCCTTCTCTTGTCCCCATCTTCTCTTTTGTCCTGTAGGGGCCAGGTGACTTTCTATTCTCCATTAACTGTATTTCTTATTTCCTGGTAGCAAGAACAATATTCAACAGCTGTTCCTAAAACTCTGAGTTCCAAATCCTCCCCATCCCTCCCTCCCCACCCATTCCTTTGGGAAGGCAGGCAATTCAATATAGGCCCTATCTGTGTAGTTTTGCAAATGACTTCGATAATAGTTGTGTTGTGTAAGACTAACTGTATTTCCCTCCATCCTATCCTGCCCCCCATTGTTTCTATTCTGTCTTTTGATCCTGTCCCTCCCCAAGAGTGTTGACTTCAAATTGCTCCCTCCTCCCATTGTCCTCCCTTCCATCATCCCCCCAACCCTGCTTATCTCCTTATCCCCCACTTTCCTGTATTGTAAGATAGGTTTTCATACCAAAATGAGTGTGCATTTTACTCCTTCCTTTAGTCGAATACGATGAGGGTAAACTTCATATTTTTTTCTCAGCTCTCCTCTTTTTCCCTCCACTAAAAAGTCTCCTGCTTGCCTCTTGAATGAGATATAATTTACCCCACTCTGTTTCACCCTCTCTCCTCCCACTACATTTCTCTCTCACCGTTTACCTTAATTTCTTTTAAGATATGGTCCCATCCTATTCAATTCACTCTGTGCTCTCTGTCTCTGAGTGTGCATGCATGTGTGTATGTGTGTGGGCGTGCACGCGTGTATATGTATGTGTGCGTGTGTGTGTCATCCCACCAACTACCCAGATACTGAAAAGTTTTAAGAGTTACAAATATTGTCTTTCCATGTAGGAATGTAAACAGTTCACTTCTGATAAGTCCCTTAAGACTTCTCTTTGCTGTTTACTTTTTCATGCTTCTTCTCATTCTTGTGTTTGAAAGTCAAATTTCCTTTTCAGCTCTGGTCTTTTCATCTAGAATGCTTGAAAGTCCTCTGTTTCATTGAAAGACCATATTTTCCCCTTAAGTATTATGCTCAGTTTTGCTGGGTAGGTGATTCTTGGTTTTAGTCCTAGTTCCTTTGACTTCTGGAATATCCTATTCCACGCCCTTCGATCCCTTAATGTAGAAGCTGCTAGATCTTGAGTTATCCTGATTGTATTTCCACAATACTGGAATTGTTTCTTCCTAGCTGCTTGCAATATTTTCTCCTTGACCTGGGAATTCTGGAATTTGGCCACAATGTTACTAGGAGTTTCTCTTTTTGGATCTCTTTCAGGCGGTGATTGGTGGATTCCTTTAATACTGATTTTGCCCTCTGGTTCTAGAATCTCAGGGCAGTTTTCTTTGATAATTTCCTGAAAGATGATGTCTAGGCTCTTCTTTTGATCATAGCTTTCAGGTAGTCCCATAATTTTTAAATTGTCTCTCCTGGATCTATTTTCCAGGTCAATTGTTTTCCCCATGACATATTTCACATTCTCTTCCATTTTTTCATTCTTTTGGTTTTGTTTGGTGATTTCTTGGTTTCTCAGAAAGTCATTAGCCTCCATCTGTTCCATTCTAATTTTGAGAGAACTATTTTCTTCAGTGAGCTTTTGAACCTCTTTTTCCATTTGGCTAATTCTGCTTTTGAAAGCATTCTTCTCCTCACTGGCTTTTTGAACCTCTTTTGCCAATTGAGTGAGCCTGTTTTTCAAGGTGTTATTTTCTTCAGCATTTTTTTGGGTCTCCTTTACCAAGGTATTGACCCATTTTTCATGCTTTTCTTGCATCTCTCTCATTTCTCTTCCCAGTTTTTCCTCCACCTGTCTAACTTGATTTTCAAAATCCTTTTTGAGCTCTTTCATGGCCTGAGCCCACTGGATATCCCCCTGGGATGTCTGGAATAGAGAGGCCCCGACCTCCACATCTTTCCCTGATGGCAAGAATTATTCCTCATCATCAGAAATGAAAGGTGGGAACATCTGTTCCCCAAGGAAGTAGCTTTCTATGGTCTTATTTTTCTTCCCTTTTCTGGGCATTTTCCCAGCCAGTTACTTGACTTCTGAGATTCCTCTCCACCCCTGCCTAGATCCTCCCAGCTAGTGCTTGGGGTCTGAGATTCAAATGCTGCTCCCCAGCCTCAGGGCTTTCTGCAGCGGGCATGGCTGCTATTCAATGTGAGCTTAAGTTCTGGTGCTCAGGTGGGGGCAGGGCCGCCACCCAGGCTCAGTTCCCTCAGGGGGTTTATGCAGAGATCTTTGGTAAGGGACCTGAGCTCCTGCCTGTTCGTGGAGTCCCAGGCCATGGCTGCCTCTGTTGCTGCCTCTGCTGCTGCCTTCCAAGGGGGCCCGAGCCACGGAGACACCCCACTCCCCTCTTGGCCAGCCCAGAAGTCTGTCTCACTGACCTGGAGTGCCTGTGGGCGGAGGTTCCTTCGCGGCCGCTGGAGGTTCTGTTCCTGAAGCCTGCTTGGATCTACAACTCTGGGGCTGCACAGCCAGGGCAGCGCAGGGGTGGGCTCCGCATCTGGTGTGCAACGGACCCCTGGGGATGGCTTTCCAGGGCTCTCTGAAACGGAAATCTCTTCCACTGTGTTTCTGTGCGGGTTGCACCACTCCAAATTTGTGGGGAGTTCTTTTTACAGGAAATTTATGGGTTGTGGGTTCGGAGCTAGCGTACAGTGAGTCTTTCTACTCTGCCATCTTGGCTTCTCCCCTCTGCAAAGCTCAAATTTAAAAGAAAGGAAAAAGCCCCCCTCCCTCCACCAAAAAAAATAAGCAAAAAAAAAAATCTGACCATAGAAAGTTCTTATGGTGACAGAAGACCAAGACACAAACTCAGAAGAAAACAACAATGTCAAAATATCTAAGGGTAAAACTCCAAAGAAAAATGGAAAGTGGTCTCAAGCTCAGAAAGAATTCTTGGAAGAACTCCAAAAGGAGCTTAAAAATCATATAAAAGAGGTAGATGAAAAATTGGCGAAATAATGAGGATGCAAGAGAATTATGAAAAAAAGAGTCAACAGCTTGGAAAATTGCTTAAAAAGTAGAATTATCTACATGGAAAAGGAGATACAAAAATCCAGAAGAAAGCCAACTCCTTAAAAAGTGCAGCTGGCCAAATGGAAAAGACAAGAAAAGCTAATTGAGGAAAACAATATCTTAAATGTTATAATTAGGCAAGTGGAAGCTAATGACTCTATGAGAAGTCAAGAATCAAACAATTCAAAAGAATTAAGAGAAATGGAAGAAAAATGTAAAATACCCCATGGGAAAAACAATTGACTTGGAAATAGATCCAAATGACATTTCAGAATTCCTACTCTACTTCACAACCCCACCCACACTGCATCAGTGAGCTTGTTTTCCTGAAACCCTTCCTACAGTTTTCACATTCTTCTTTTCCTTCTTTTTTCTCAACATAAAGGTGAGTTGAGACTTCATAATTGCTTTGGTTTGCATCTTGCTAATTATTAGTCATTCAAACCATTCTTGGTACAGTGGTTACAACACTAGAACCAGAGACAGGAAAACCTGCATTCAATTCTATCAGCAACTTACTTACTTTGTGACTATGAGCAAGTCACTTAATCACTGTCTGCCTTGGTTTCCTCAAATGTAAATGTAGGTAAAAATAGCACCTACCCTGCAGGGTTGTTGTGAAGATCAAATGAGTTAATAGTTAAAGCAGTTAGCATAGTGCCTGGCACATAGTAGGAGTCTAATAAATGTTTATTTCCTTCCCCTTTTTGTGGATTTTCTTCTTTGAAAACTGTTCTCCTAAAGGCTACTTTGTATGCATTCCACATATACGTTTGTGTCATTTTCTTTGATGCTATCCATTGTCAATTGTTTCTATAATTTGTTATTTAACCTACACCTCATCAATGCTCCCTGCTACTGGAGCTTGTCCCTTCTGCTGACTGGAGAGAGAGGAGAATGGAAAATGGAGAGCTCCTCTTAGATTTTCTATGTAAGGAGAGCTCTCAAGGCAGCCATCTCATCATTTACCATCTAGACTTCATCATACTTTCTGGAATCTCATCATCTTGCAATCTCATTATAAAGAATCACATGAATCCTGAAATTCATACCTGCTCACAACCCCCAACCCCATGCTAGACATTCTTGCCCTGCTACCTTTTTTTTTTAAATTCAGCTGAAGCACAAATTTTATTTTAACCCTGCATGAATATGTATGTTTCATGTGAATTTCTTTTTCTCAACCCTAATTCTGTTCTCTTCTGTCTTGTACAAGAGTTCATCCCATTTTTATTTGTAGTTATTAATTGTGTTTTTATTCATCTAATTCCCTAATGCTTTTCCTTCATTTCCCCCTCAATATCCTCTTTATAAAGAAGAGTGGCAATTGAGGAAGAATGAGTACAGCACTAATCCTCTATGCTTTATGCAATCTATTTATATCCCCTGCCCCTCCTTTCTTCCTCTGAGCCATCCATAAAGAACAAATTCTATTTTTCTTTATTTCCTTTTAAATCCCTCTTTATGATCTAAGCTGAGGTCTGAGTTTGTTTTGCTTATGACTAACCCACCATGAACCTATTCCCTCTTATCCTCCCCCCAGTTCCTTCCTGTTTTCTGTAAAATTGAATGTATATGTTCTACCCTATTTTGACCAACTCAGATGAAAATGAGTCTCAAATGACACCTCTTTTCCTCACCCCTTCCTCTTTGTATAGTCTTCCACTTGTGAATACTGATTGTGTGAGATAATAAGATTCTTCTCTTTTTCTTCTCCATTTCTTCTGTGGTGTATTCCTTTTTCTCCCTCTTATTTTAAGATTATCCAAATATAATAAAGCCACTCCCAGGCCCTTTGCCTTAACTCCCCTTATGACCTTTGGGGCTCTGAACATTTGTCTCTTCTCCAATTATAATGTAAAGACTTCAGCATTGCATCATCCCTTCCAATTTCTCAAATGTATTTAGCTTTTTATGTTTCTTTTGACACCTGTGTTAGCTTTTCAAAAATGTCTCTACAATGCTAGTATTTTCATCAGAATGATTGGAAGTTATTTTTCATTATAAAAAACTATCCTTACCTCACCCACACCCATACCCACCTTTGTTCTTTGCAGAATAACGTGTAGTAATGAACAGTAAAGTTATAAGATTTTATGGGGCTATAAATGCCTTTGAGCATATCATATTCCAATCTCCTTCCTTTATGTGGTTGCTGCCAAATCTTCTGTAATCCTAATTGTGACTCTTCACTATTGAATATTTTCTTTCTAGCTGCTGGGGGTATCGTTTTAATGGACCTGGAATGCCTGGATTTTGGATATAATATTCCTGAAAATTCTTCATTTTGGAGTTTTGTTCATGTGGTTAACTGGTGAATTCTTTTTTAAAAAAAATTATCATGACTTCTAGGAGTCAAGAGGGTGAAGTGAGCAGTAAGGTGCTCTCACTCTCCTTTACCAACCTGGAAAAACCCAGAAAATACTGCCCCCAGAAAAATCCTGGAACAGCAGAGCCAGTAGAAAGATGGGATGTAGTAGTTTTTTATCTCAGGAAGCTAGGGGAAATTAACAGGGGAGGTCCCTCTTGCTGTGACTGAAGGGACCAGTAGAGGATGAGAGGTGTCCAGGCAAGCCAGCAGCAAGTCCCACCTCAGCAAACCAGCAGGAGATCCTGAGCCCCAGGGTGGTGGAGCCAGCAAGCACCAACACCAGGACCCTTACATGCCTTCATACAGCCAGAGGAATTGGCAGACATCAGCATAGAGAACCAGCACTTGCACTGTGAAGAGGCATCCATCAGAAGCTGAGCCTACCCATGCTCTAGCACAGCTCTGGGGGAGGAAGAGATGTCTATTCCTCTCCCACATCTCATTCTGTGAGCCTCAATGTAACCCTGGGAAAACAGAACAACTTCACCTGGCCTTGGCACTAACCAGCTAGGTTTAGCTCAGGAGCAGGTAAGCTATAGCATTATTTAAATTCCAGCTGCCAGAAACAGAGGCCACAGAATACAAAACCAGTAAACAGACCCGTATCTCCCAATACAATTAGTGTGGGACAGAGTCCCCTGTGCCCCAGAAGCAGAGATCCCACTTTAAAAGCCAGGAAAAAAGCAAACACAATGAGCAAAAAGCAACTTAGAAAAGCAAAGATCATACATTCTTACTATGGGGATATGGAAGAGGAAAATACATGTTTAGAAGAGGACAGCATTGTCACCATAGCCACATCCGAAACCTCAAAGGGGAATATGAACTGGCCTCAAGCCCAAAAAGCCTTCTTGGATTAGCTAAAGAAGGATTTTAAAAGTCAAATTAGAGAGACAGAAGAAAAACTGAACAATTTCTTTAAAAATGCAATTGACAAAATGGAAAAAAAATTACTAAAGAAAACAGCTCCTTAAAAAGTAAAATGGTCAAATGGAAAAGGAGGCACAAAACTAACTGGAGAAAACAACTCCTTAAAAAGCAAAATTGGCCAAACAGAAAAGGAGGTACAAAAACTGATTGAAGAAAACAATTCATTAAAAATTAGAATCGGGCAAGTAGAGGCTAATGACTCTATGAGGCATTAAGAAACAGTCAAATAAAAACAAAAGAATGAAAACTACAAGAAAATGGAAAAACAACTGACCTAGAAAAGTGATCCAGGAGAGATAATTTGAGAATTATTCATCTACTGGAAAGTAATGATGAAAAAAAAGAGCCTGGACAGTATCTAACAATAAATTATGAAGAAAAACTGCCCCAAGGTCCTAGAACCAGAGGTTAAATAGTCATCAAAAGAATCCACTGATCACTTCCTGAAACAGATTCCAAATTGAAAACACCAAGGAATATGGTAGCCAAATTCCAGAATTATCAGGTGAAGGAGAAAATACTGCAAGCAGTCAGAAAAAAACAATGAAAATATTGGGGAACTACAGTCAGGATCACACAAGATCTTGCAACTTCTACATTAAAAGATCAAAGGGCTTGGAAAATGGTATTCTGTAAGGTAAAGGAGCTTGGATTACAACCAAGGATCAACTGCTCAGCAAACTGAGCATAATCTTTCAGGCAAGGAGATGGACATTCAATGAAATAGGGGACTTCAAGACCTTCCTGATGAAAAGATCACAACTCAATGGAAAAACTGATCTTCAAATGTAAGACTCAAGAGAGGCATTAAAAGGTAAACAGGAAAAAAAATATGTTATTTAATAAGGGCATACTGTTCACATCTCTACCTGGGTAGATGATACTTGTAACTCTTGAGAATCAGATCTTTATTACAACATGTAAAGGCTTATACATAGGCAGAAGGTATGGGTATAAATCAACTTATGTAATGATAAAAAACCCAATTAAGGGGTGAAAAGGTATTGTAATGGGAGAAGAGAAAAGGAGGAGGCAGAAAAGGGTAAATTACATCCCATGAAGAGGCATAAAAACATATATAAAAACATATGAACATTGTTTGAACTTTACTCTTATTAGATTTGGTTCAAACAGGGAATAACATAGTTAAGTAACTTGCCCTAAAGACAGTTTGTTAAGTAACTTGCCCTAAAGACAGTTGTTAAGTAACTTAAGTAACTTGCCCTAAAGACAGTAGGAGGGGAAAGGGGAAAAAAAAGGGAGAGGGCAGTTAGAAGGGAGGGAAGAAATAGTAAGAAAAAAGGGAAAGGAAAGGGAGAGGGGTTGGTAGAAGGGAGAGAAGATTGATGGAGGCTATGGTGAAAAGCAAAATTCTAGTGAGCTGGTTAAGAGAGAAGGAAGAAATAAAAGAATAAATGGGGGGCAAATAGGATGGAGAGAAAGACACATATGGTAATCTTAACTGTAAATGTGAACTTATTATAAGAATAATACACTTTGATTAGGTAAGATTTGTACCAGGAATGCAGGGCTGGTTCAATATGAGGAAAACTATACATATAACCGATCATATCAACAACAAAATAGAAACCATATGATTATCTCATATATGCAGAAAAAGCTTTTGACAAAATATAATACCCATTCCTGTTAAAAACAATAGAGAGCATAGGAATAAGTGGAGCCTTCCTTAAAATAATAAGTAATATCTCCCCAATACCATCAGCAAGCATTATATGTAATGGGGATAAAGTAGATGCATTTCCAGTAAGATTGGGAATGAAACAAGGATGTCCATCATCACCACTGTTATTCAATATGGTACTAGAAATGTTAGCTTTAGCAATGAGAAGAAAAAGAAATTGAAGGATGTAGAATAGGCAAAGAAGAAATTAAATTATCACTCTCTGCAGATGATATTATGGTATACTTAGAGAATCCAGTAAAAAACTACTTGAAATAATAAACAATTTCAGTATAGTTGCAGAATATAAAATAGACCCATATAAATCACTGGCATTTTTATATAGTACTAACAAAGCCCAACAGCAAGAGATAGAAAGAGAAATCCCATTTAATATTACAATAGACATTATAAAATATTTGGGAGTCTACCTGCCAAAACAAACACAGGAACTATATGAACAGAATTACAAAACACTTTTCACACATATAAAGTCAGATCTACATATTTGGAAAAACATCAGTTGCTTATGGGTAGGCTGAGCTCATATGATAAAAATGACAATTCTACCTGAATTGATTTATTCAGTGTCATACCAAACTATCAAAAAATTATTTTATGTAGCTGGAAAAAATAATATCAAAATTCATCTGAAAGAACAAAAGATCCAGAATATCAAAGGAACTAATAAAAAGAAACACTAGGGAAAGTGGCCTACCCATATTAGATTTTAAATTGTACTCTAAAGAAGCAATCATCAAAACAACTTGGTACTAGCTAAGAAATAGAGGGGAAAATCAGTGAAATAAGCTAGGTACACAAGATTCAGTAATCAATGACACAGTAATTTATTGTTTGAGAAACACACAGACCCCAGTTTCTAGGATAAGAGCTCACTATTTGACAAAAACTGCTAGGAAAACTTGAAAATAGTTTGGTGGAAGTTCGACATAGACCAATGTCTGACACGTTATACCAAAATAAAGTCCAAATGGGTACATATTTTACATATTAAGGTTGATACTATAAGCAAATTAGAGTAGCAAGGAATAGTTTATCTGTCAGATTCATGAAGAATGAAGGAATTTGTGGCCAAATAAGAAATAGAGAACATTATGAAATGCAGAATGGATAAATTTGATTAAATTGAAAAGTTTCTGCACAAACAAAGCCAATGCAACCAAGACTAGCAGGGAAGCAGAAACCTGGGAAAGAATTTTAATTTTAAATTATTTTATTTGTTTTCAGTTTTCTACAATCATTTCCATATATCTTAGATTTTTTTCCCTTGCCTCCCCCTCCTTCCTCCCTCCTTCCCCACTCCCTCCCAAAGGTGGTATGCAATCTTATATAAGTTCTACACATACATTCCTATTAAATTCATTTTACCTGATTTCTGTTGCATAGAAGAATTAAAATGAATGAGAGAAATCATAAAACAAAACATAACACAAGAGAAAATGGTCTGTGATTCAATTCCATAGTTCTTTCTCTGGATGTGGAAGGCATTTTGCCTCAAGAGTGCATTGGGAATTTTTTAGGTCCTTGAATTGCTGTGAAGGACTAAATCTACCAGAAAAACTTCTCACACACTGTGGTTGTTGCTGTGTACAATGTTCTCCTGGTTCTGTTCCTTTCACTCAGCATCACTTCATACAAGTCCTTCCAGGCTTCTCTGAAGAAAGAATTTTTACAAGAGTCTTGGATAAAAGCCTCATTTCTAAATAGAGAACTGAGTCAAATTTATAAGACTACAAGTGATTCCCCAGTTGATAAATGGTCAAAGGATATGATCAGACCGTTTTCAGAGGAAGAAATTAAAGCTATCTATAGTTATATGAAAAAATGCTCTGAATCACTGTTGATTAGAGAGATGAAAATCAAAACAAATCTGAGGTTCCACATCACACTCATCAGATTGGCTAACATGACACAACAGGAAGATGATAAATGTTGGAGAAGATGTGGGAAAATTGGAACACTAATTCATTCTTGGTGGACTCATGAACTGATACAAGCACTCTGGAGAGCAATTTGGAACTATGTCCAAAGGGCTATAAAAATATGCACACCCTTTGACTCAACAATACAACTTCAAAGATTGTATCCCAAAAAGATCATAAAAATGGGGAAAAGACCCACATGTACAGAAATATTATAGTGACTCTTTTTGTGGTGGTAAAGAACTGGAAATTGAAGGGATGCCCACCAATTGGGGAATGACTGAACAAGTTATGATATATGAATGTAATGAAATACTATTGTGCTATAAGAAACGAAAAGGCAAACTTCAGAAAATCTTGGAAAGACTTCTATGAACTGAAGTTTAGTGAAGTGAGCAGAACAAAGACAACATTATACACAGTAAATGAACATTTACCTCCATAAGTTTTAAATTTTCTCCCCCTCCCCAAGATGACATACAATCTGATACAGGCTCTACACATATATTTCTATTAAACATATTTTCACATTAGTCTTGTATAGAAAACTTAAAACTTATGGAATTAAATGTTTAAAACTAAAAATAAATAAATAAACTTATTAAAAATTATTTAACATTTTATTTTTCCCCAGTTACATGAAAAAATAATTTTTAACATTACTTTTTTAAACTTTGATTTCCAAGTTCTCTCCCTTTCTCCTTTCCCAATGAGAAGGGAAGCAATTTGATATAGGATATACATGTGTAGTAATGCAAAATATATCCATAATAGTCATGTTGTGAAAGAAAATATAGACAACAAAAAACTCAAGAAAAGTAAAGTAAAAAAGTATGCTTCAATATGCATTCACACACTATCGGTTCTTTCTTTAGGGATGGGATAAACACTTTTTATCATAAATCCTTCAGAGTTATCTTGAATTGTTGTATTGCTGAGAATAGCTGTTATTCACAGCTAATCATCTTGTAATATTGTTATTACTTTGTGCACAATATAATTCACTTTGTATCAGCCCATCCAAACCTTTCCAGGTTTTTCTGAGAGCATTTGCTCATCATTTCTTACAGTACAATAGTGTTCCATCAGTATCACATGCCACAATTTGTTCTTCAATTCCCATCAATGATTGGTGGGCATCCCCTTAACTTTACACTCAGGAAAGAGCTGCTATAAATATTTTTATGCATATAGGTCACTTACCTTTTTTTTTTTTTAACTCTTTTGGGATGTAGACCTAGTAGTGGTATTGCAAGATCAAAGGATATGCATGGTTTCATAGCCCTTTGGGCATATTCCAAATTGAGCTACAGAATGTTTGAATCAATTCACAACTACATCAATAATACTTTTAAGTCTTATTTTTCCTAAATCTCCTCCAACATTTGTCATTTACTTTTTCTGTCCTATTAGTCAATCTAATAGGTATGAGAGTAGTACCTCAAAATTGTTTTAATTTGCATTTCTCCAATCAATAGTGAAAGTATTTTTTCATATGCCTATAGATTGCTTTGATTACTTCATCTGAAAACTGATCATATCTTTCCATCACTTATCACTTGGGGAATCACTCTTATTTTTATAAATTTGACTCAGTTCTCTATATGTTTGAGAAATGAAGCCTTTATTAGAGAAATTTGCTTCCAAATTTTTTTTTCACAAGTTCTATTGCTAACTGTATTTCCTTACAGTCTATCTCTCCAAGTTTATTTTATTCTCTCTCCTTTCACCCTGTCCCTCCTCAAAATTATTTAGCTTCTGACTATCTCCCTGCCCCAATCTGCCCTCCCTTCTATCATCCCTGAAGAATTATACTCCATTTTGCTGGATAGATTATTTTTGGTTGTTTTTTCTTTTTAATGATATGTTTCATGTTCTCTGTCCTTTTAGAGGCAGATACTAAATACTGTGTGATCCTGGCTATAGTTTCTGAGCATTCTTCCTTTCTGGCTACATGCACAATTGTTAGTGTTAGTGTCATTATTACCTGGAAGCTTTAAATCTCAGAGTTCTCATTTTAGAGTATCTATTAGGAAATGACTAGTGCATTTTTTATATATTCATTTTTATCCCTTGTTCTAACATGCATAGGCATTTTCCTTTCATTATTTCTTGAAATATGATAATCAGAGTTAAATTTTTTTAAATCATCCTTTTCCAGTAGTCCAAGAATTCTTGAAGTCTCTTTCCTTGACCTTTTCCCCCCAGATCAGTTTTTGACATGATATATCTTTTATTTTCTTCTATTTTTTTTCAGTTTTTGAATTAGCTTTCATGTTTCTTTAATGTTAAATTAAGAAATTAATGTTAAATTAACTTCTAGTTGGTACATTATAATTTTCAAGTAAACTATATTTGCATAAGGTTCTCTTGTGCTAAACCATTAATTTTCTTTCCAACTCTATTGGAAACTGTCATTTCTTTTCCAACTCTTTCCTAATTTTAATCATTCCTCAAATAGGACCTTTTCAACTCTTTAAGAACCTTTGCTTAATTTCTTCTAGGAATTCTATTTGATGGACAAGCTATATTTTCTCTTTGAGGATTTGCTTGAAAGTGTTTTGGAATTATTCTCCTTTTTGGAGTATGAATCTTGGGCAACCCACTCTTTACTTTTTTTGTCTGTCCACTCATTCTTCATTTTATTTCTTGAAATGGGACTTTACATATGAACTAGCAGTTTGAAACTTCTGATGCGATTGTAGTAGCCTTGTCAGATCTTGGCAAACAATTTGGAACTATGCTCAAAGGGCATACCTTTGCATACCTTTTGATCTAGCAATACCACTCTTATATCTGTATCCCACAGAGATTAAAAAAAGGTTGGTTGGGGAGAAAGGACTTATTTGTACAATTGAGAGGATGTTCGGCATTTGGAGAATGGCTGAACAAATTGTAGTATATGATTGTGGTGCAATACTATTGTACTATAAGAAATGATTAGTAGGATGCTCTCAGAAAAACCTGGAAAGACATAAATGAACTGATGCAAAGTGAAATGAGCAGAACCAGATTAGAACACTGTTCACAATAACAGCAACAATGTGTGATGATCAACTGTGAATGACTTAGCTCTTTTTAGCAATATAATGAGGAAAAATCCAGAGTTCTCACATCCATAGAACTAATGGAGACTGAATGCAGGCAGATGTATACTATTTTTCACTTTATTTTTTGCATATTTTTTTTCTTTTGGCTTGTTTCTTCCTTCATAACATGACTAATATGGAAATATGTTTTACATGATTGCACAGATATAACCTACACCAAATTGTTTGCCATTTTAGGGAGGATACAGGGAGGGCAGGAGAGAGAAAATTTGGAACTCAAAATTTAAAAAAAATATTAAAAATTGTCTTTATATGTAATTATAAAAAAAATACTATTAGAAAAAAAGGAATGCTCAGAAATCCTTTACTTCATTAGAGTTTCATTTCCCCCTCTAGCATTATATTCAGCTTTTCAGGGTAGGTTGTTCTTGATTGTAAGTTTATTTTGTTTGTCTTTTAGAATCAGAATATATTAAATTTCTGTATATTTTGGTAGAAGCTGCCAAATCTCATATGATCTTGGCTGTAATCTGCTGATACTTGACCTGATGTTTGAAGTTCTTTTTCTTTGATGACAATTTTGCCTCTGACATTTCTGGCACGTTTCCTCTTGAGGGTCTTTTTGGATAGCAATAGTTGGATTTTTTTTTATTCATTTTGCCTTTTGATTCTAAACAGCTTATTAATTTCTTAAAATTTACTAATCAAGCTTCTTTTTTAAAATACCTTCATGATTTTGGAGTCCACTGATTTTTAGATGATCTCTCCTCAATTTGTTTTCTAGATCAGTTTCTTTACACTATTTACCTTAATTTTCTTCATTTTCTCAATCTTTTCATTTTGCTATTTAATATTTCTTGTCATTTCATGGATTTATTGTTTTTAATTTGATCAATCTTAATTTTCTGGGAGTTCAATTCTTGAGTAAACCTTATATGTTTTAAAGTATTAACTGTTCTTGCCACTTTTTCCTCCCTACTTATTCCACTTTATATCTCATTTAATTTCTTTCAGGCTCTCTTCTAATCCTTGAAGCATGGACATTCTTTTTCCAATGACTCTACTTGACTTTGTTATGGATTTTTTCTCTTCATCTACATTGACCCTTGGAGCTTCTTTGGGTACAAGATATTTCTTCGTCATGTTTGGCATTTTTTCTCCCTGTTTATTTATATCTCAGTTTATGGATTAAACACGTTAAGAGTCGATGTTAAATCATGTTAGAAAGTATCCCCGATTAGTGCTATATAAAATATTATTTAGATTGATAGATTATTGGGGATCAGTTAATACAATACTAACTATCCCATGAAAAGATATTTTTAGTAAGAAAGGAAGGTACATAAGAGGTGGGGATACTGGGTTTTAGTTAGACAAGTCACACAAGTAAAAGACCAAATATAAATACTAGCACCTACTGAGAATAACTTATGCCAAGACAATAACAATCTTTGTGCAAAGAATTGTCTCTTGTTGAATTGTCTTGATTTACCTTATCATCTGGCTGATAATCTGCAATGGTTCCTCTAACATAATGCACAAGAGAATCTATCAATCCTTCACATCTTCTCATCACTTTCCTTCCGTCAGGTCCGGCAGAACTCATATTTCTGTTAAGTAAGAGGTAAAATCACAAGAAATCCATTATGAGTGAAGTGGGACTTTTTCACTTAAATCTCTTTCCTGTGTTGCTTCAATTCATTGATCAAGCACTAGACATTATGCTAAACACTGGGTATATAAAGACAAAAGCAAAACCCATCCGTGCCCTTAAGGTGCTTATATGTTATGGGGTGAGACAATACATACATACATATATGTATACATATATATGTATATACAATAATATTTGAAAAATGAGTACAAGATCATTATGAGGAGAGGTTTTATGTGAAAGGTGAGACTTGAGTTGAGTCTTGAAAGATAACAAAAATTGTAAGATGCAGAAATGACAGGAAAGTTCATTCCAGGAAAAGGAGACAATTAGTTCAAAAGCAAGGAGGTAAGTCAGAGTCTCATGTGTGAACACCAAGTTGGCTAGATTATATCATGAAGAGAAGAGTTATGTAATAAGACTGGGAAGGTTGGTAGGTTAGGACTGGGTTGTGACTTCAAGTATCAGAGAGAGGAGGCTATATTTTATCTCAGAGGTAAGTATCCATTGGAGTTTATTGAGTAAAGAAATGACTATTAGATCTAAAAATGAGAAGATATGGGAGAGTTGGAACACTAATTCATTGTTGGTGGAGCTGTGAGTTGATCCAACCATTCTGGAGAGTAATTTGGAACTATGCCCAAAGGGCTACATAAATATTCATACACTTTGACCCAGCAATACCATTCGTTTCTAGGACTGAATCCTCAAGAGATCATAAAAATGGGAAAGGGTCTTCTTATATGTAGAAAAATATTTATAGCAGCTCTCTTTGTGGTGGCCAAAAACTGGAAATCAAGGGGATGTCAATCAATTGGGGAATGGCTGAATAAATTGTGGTATATGAATGTAATGGAATACTATTGTGATATAAAAAATGATGAACAGGACGATTTCAGAGAGGCCTGGAAAGACTTATATGAACTGATGTTGAGTGAAAGGAGCAGAACCAGGAGAACTTTGTACACAGCAACAACCACAGTGTGCAAGAATTTTTTCTGGCAGACTTAAAACTTCATTGCAATGCAAGGACTTAAAAAATTCCCAATGGTCTTTTAAAGCAAAACGCCTTTCACATCCAGAGAAAGAACCATGGAATTCAATCGCAGAATATAGCAGACCATTTTCTTTTGTATTATGTTTTGGTTTGTTTTATGATTTCCCCCATTCATTTTAGTTCTTCTATGCAATATGACTAAGGTGAAAAATGTATTTAATAGGAATGCATGTGTAGAACCTATTTAAAATTGTATGCTATCTCAGGGAGGGAGGGGGGAGGAAGGGAGGAAGGTGGTGGAGGGAGGGGAAAAATCTAGGTTATATGGAAGTGATTGTAGAACACTGAAAACAAATAAAATAATTAAAAAAAATAAAATAAGAGGACTGGACTTAGTAAATATTTGTGCCTCTTCCAGCTCTAGAATTCCAAATTACTGTATGGTCTCAGGGTTATCATTCTGAACATCAATTCTCATCAAATAATTCTGTAAATATGACTTGTTCCAAAAATCCTTCTCTAAACCTCAGTTGTCTCACCTTTTGGGTGAGAAGAGGGGAGAAATTTGTTTTGCTATCTTGTCTAGGCTTGAAGTATAGAGACTACTTTTGGGCCCTGTCCCAACAGTGATTGACAAAGAAGCTTTAACTTATTCCTTTTTTTCTGATCTGGTCTGATTTGTCCCTCCTTAGGCAGTATGGTGGCTCTCCACTTTCAGGGGCTCACCATATTTGTGCCAGACAGTGCAGACACCTAGTCCTACTGCAGCTCAGAATTCCCAAAGTTAAGTGATCTACCACCTTCAGCCTTTCCTAGTATCAGGAAGTAGCATAAGCATCCACTACCATGTTCCATGTACCTTATGTATTGTTCATACATATTAACGAAGTAGTGCCCAGCACTTATTAGGAATGCAGTGCTATGTTAGGAACCATGGGTGACATAAAAACAATATATTGTTCCTACTCTAAAAGACTTTGCAACCTAGCTAACAAAACTAAAATATGAGAAAAAATTACAGCAATGTTTCCCATTTAGTGATTCATAAAGTCAAAGCAATGATGGCCCAAGGGGTTCATGCTAAAAATGTAGTTACCCTGTAAGCAGTAAATAACTGCCCAACAGTATTACAAATGTACTTTCCCTCCCTGACAACAAGCGTGTTTTAAGTATTGTAAATTTATTTCTGCAGTGATTTGAAATTTTTATGATCATGTGCGCAATAATTTTGGCATTCAGACCCTGACCACTTATTGTACTATGTGCAATGTGTCTTTGCATTTTCTCAACCTGTCACTGGAGTTTTTCCAAACTAATAGAGCAAATGTATCCCCAATGGATGATTAAATATATGCCCACACCTTCATTTGTATTCCATATACTATTACTATAATAGCTTGCTAGTTTCTCTGTAACCCTGAGTCACATCTGATCATCTGTGTAATCATGTGATCAATATAACATATGATCAATATAACAATAGCATTCTTCTAGCCAGACTGTTGGAAAATCATGCTTGTTGGGCATGTACATTATAAACTATCTTGAAAACATCATGGACTATTATAAACATTGCACAGAAGCAAACCTTATCTTGCCTCTTGTTGAAGTATAGAGCCTGTTTTCCAGGTTAAACTCATTCTCTTCTTATATTAGTATTCTTCTATCTGGCATAATTTGAAATGAAGCAGTACTAGTTAGTTTAACAGAGTTTAGCTCATGTGTCAGTGATAGCTCTCACTTCTAGAGAAATTTCTCACTTATAAACACTACAAAAATGAAGCAATAGATGCAATTTAACTTTAATATAGCACTTGTCATTTGCCAGTAGAAAAGCAAATATTTTGTTATAACTAGCTATTCATTTTCATTAATTAAAAGTAGCTAAATTAGAAAAAAATGAATTTCCAGCTCTTTTTTATAAGCAGGAGAGGTTATAAAATTCTCCTATGATTTTCAGTCACATACTTGTATATTAGTATTTTTACTTTATACTCATTTTAAATAAAAATTCAGAAATAAGTTTGACTGGAACTAGACTTAAAAATGTGTTTGGTGTCAAGTCAAATATTTTGAACTTTTCTTCAAATAAAAAAGTCCATGTGGGGCTTAGGATTATTATGTTATATTAAATAACTTCCAAGTATCAACTTATTTCATTTAAAATCTAATTTATATAAAGAAATGATAGAAAGCATTATGAAATGCAAGATGGTAATTTTGATTACTTTAAACTGAAAAGTTTTTGCACAACCAAACCCAATGCAATCAAAATTTGGAGGGATGTAGTAAATTGGGAAAAAATTTTTACGGCTAAGCTTGGGGATAAAGGCCTCATTTCTAGAATATATAGAAAACTGACTCAAATATATAATCATACAAGTCATTCCCCAATTGATAAATGGTCAAAGGATATGAACAGACAATTTTCAGGGGAAGAAATCAAAGATATCTATAATCATAGAAAAAGTGCTCTAAATCACTACTGATTAGAGAGATGCAAATCAAAACAACTCTGAGGTACCACATCACACCTATAAGATTGGCAAACATGACAGAACAGGAAAATGATAAATGCTGGAGAGGATGTGGGAGAGTTGGAACACTAATTCATTGTTGGTGGAGCAGTGAGCTCATCCAACCCTTCTGGAGAACGGTTTGGAACTATGCCCAAAAGGCTACAAAAATGTGCATACCCTTTGACCCAGCAATATTGCTACTAGGACTGTATCCCCAAGAGATTATAAAAACGGGAAAGGGTCCCACGTGTACAAAAATATTTATAGCAGCACTCTTTGTGGTAGCCAAAAACTGGAAGTCAAGGGGATGCCCATCAATTGGGGAATGACTGAATAAATTATGGTATATGAATGTAATGGAGTACTATTGTGCCATAAGAAATGATGAACAAGAAGACTTCAGGGAGGCCTGGAAGGACTTACATGATCTAATGCTGAGCGAAAGGAGCAGAACCAGGAGAATTCTGTGCACAGCAACGACCACAGTGTGGTAGACTCGGAACTTTGTAATAACACAAGAACTTACTGAGAAAAAAAAAATCCCAGTGTTGGTCTCCTAAGGCAGAATGCCTTCCACACTCAGAGAAAGAAATATCGAAGTCATTCACAGAATGTAGCAGATCATGTTTGTGTGTGGGTGGGTTTCAGTGTATTATGTTTTGATTTGCTATATGATTTCTTCCATTTATTTTAGTGCAACTACATAGCATGACTATGGTGAAAATGTGCTCGGTAGGAAGGTATATGTAAAACCTATACAGAATTGTATGCTCTCATGGGGAGGGAGGGGGGTAGTGGGGGGAAGGTGTGGGGGGGATAAAATCTTAATTTTAAGGAAGTGATTGTAGAACATTAAAAAAAATATAAAAAAAATAAAATCTAATTTATATTTAACAAAATTTGTAAAATCAAATAATATAATATGGAGTCCTTCAGATAATAAGCAAAATAAATATATGAAATCTTTCTGGATTACTTCTTTTAATGCTGAAAGAATATCTCATATAAAATATTCATGATTGTTTTGTAATTATATATGTATATATATAACAAATTTTAGACTTGTAATTGCAATTATTTAACAATTATTAATTTTGAGTTTTGGGGGGCAAAAATATTTCATCACTAAATCTAAAAGAAAATTTTGAGTAGTATATTAAATTATTCTGACAGTTTGCACACATGTTGTTGTTGCTGAAAGGGGTTCATAAAACCAAAAATGGTGAGAGCCACTGAATTAGAGTTATAGACACTGAATTTATATTAGAATTTTTATAATACAGCTGATGGAAGATTCCTTTGCTATCATTTGACTTTCTTCTGAAATGGAACCACAGTGAGAAGAAAGGGAAATGTCATTCTACTGAATTACATACTGGTTAACTGGTGCGGGTGCATGTGTGTGTGTGTGTGTGTGTGTGTGTGTGTGTGTGTGTGTAAGTAAATATGTATGTATAGGCCAGAAGGCAGTTTTCCCTTTTTTTTAAACAAACCAGAAACACTAAAAATCTATAAAACCCTGAATTTGTATAGGTTTCTTTAAAGAAATGATGCTCTCCACTTTTGTCTTTCCTTTCCACATTTTTCTAACAAACTCTATTAGAATGAGAAAACTCACAATGCTGGAAAGAACTTTGGAAGATGTTTTCTAGTTCTATCCCCTAAGTTTACAGATGAAAGAACACTAAATATTCTCTCTTGTATTTGTCACACATATTTCCCAGAGTTTCAGTGGCTACAGGCATACTTCGAAAAATTGGAGTTGTTTGACATAATCTCAGAATAAAATCTGACAGTCTGCCCTGAGTAGTCTTATTCAAGTCAATTAAGAAAAAGCTGCCTACCAAGTGGAACGGGATCTCTCTTTAAATGAACTATTCACAGGAGACTAAACCAAGCTGCAAACAAGGAGAAATTGGGAGACTTTAAAGATAGTGTTTCACTTTTTCTTCTAGTTTTTTTCTGTAAACTTCCTGATACTACACATACTGGCCTACACTTGCTTTCACTTGTTTCTACTAAAGTTTCTACTAAAGACATACTGATTTGCAGTTTGCAAACTCCCTTCTTCCCACCCTAACTTTTGCTCCTCTTTACACGCTGTCCAGGTAGCTTGAATTTAATATCATTAGCTCATCAGGGCAGCACGATTCTTCCTTTTAATCCTATTGAGGGCTTTGCAAGAATATGTGAAGCCTATGGATTTTTTGCCCTGCTAGGTGGCTCAAGGGTGAAAAAGATCTAACAGAAACCTAATTTGTCTCTCTTTTGGGTAAAAAATATAAAACATTCTGAGAAATAAAGTACAATGCTTTCAGAAACCTAACAAGGAGAAAATTCGTAACCTCCTCAATACTCCATCTCTTAACTAAGAAATTGTTCCCTAAATCACTGATACTGACTAGGTCCACTACAAATTTATCAAATCTCAAACAAGCTAATTGTTTTTTCCTCTTTAGTTGATTCTTTCTTCTATTCACCACAACTATTCCAGACCTTCTCTTCAGTACTCAGATCTCTAACAGGACTTATTTCCCCCACCTTGTCAGCTGAGGACCTTGCCCCATATTTTTGGAGAAGATATGAACTCCTTTTTCTTTTCTTCACCTCATCTCGCAGCCTTTTGATATCATTCCCTTTTCTATAGTATTCTCATTTTATACAATCTCTGATGAAGAGGTGACCTTCTCCTGGTCCTTCTTGACCTCACTGCAGGATTTTACATTGTTAACTACTTGAATAGTTTTTTCTCCCTATTTTTTCCTGACCTTGAGCTCTCTTGATTCTTCCTGCTTATTCCTTCTCAGTTTTCTTTATTGTATCACCATCCATACAATGTTCCCTGATTGGGAGTGTACCTAAATACTCAATCCTGGACCTTCTTTTTTCTCTCTCTACATTCTCTCACTTGATGACTTTATTAAACATGTTCATATCTCCCCCATCATGAAAAAAATTTAACTTCATCCTTCCATTTCTATTAGCTATTTTCTTCAATTTCTTCAGCCTGTTGTAGATAAATTCTTCGAAAAAGCCATCTATGGTAGGTGCCTCTACTTTTTTTCCTCTCACTCCCTTCTGAACCCCTTACAATCTGGCTTCTGATCTCATCATTCCACTAAAAACTGCTTTTTCCAAAGTTCCCCATGATCTTTTAGTTGCCAAGGCCAATGGCCTTTTCTCAGTCCTCTTTTTCTTTAACTTCTTGGTTGCCTTGAGTACCCTTGAGTATGATTTTTCTCTTTGATACTGTCTTTTCTTTAGGTTTTTGGGACACTTCTCTCCTGGTTTTCCTCCCACCTGTCTGACCACTCCTTCTCAGTCTCCTTTGCTGGATCCAGATCATGATCTCTAATCATATGTGTCCCTCAGGGTTCTATCCTGAACTCTCTTCTCTGCTCCATTTGTACCACATTTGGTGATTACATCAGTTTCCATGGATTTAGTTACCATCTTTATACTGATGATTACCAAACATACCTATCCTTCCCTAAATTCTCTGCTGACCTCTAGACTCACATCTCCAAATGCCTTTCAGATATCTCAAACTGGATGTCCAATAGACATCTTAAATTCCCTATTACTATCAATGGCAATATCATTCTCCCAGTCCCTCAAGCTTGCAACTGAGTGAAATTGGGTTAAGTGACAACCTCTCCGGCATGAATTCCCCCAAACTGCCACTCTTCTTGCTAAAGCTAAAATAACTAAGTATCTGCCTTATGCAAATAAAATCCTTCAGGATGGAGGAGAACCACTAAAGTTCCAGTCATGTGACCTAGTATACCCACCCCCCCTTCCTTTCCCCTTCACCACCCTCATGCCACATCAACACTTTCCCCTTAAATTCCATATTTGGTAACAAAAACCCTCATTGGTAAGCAATGTTCCTTTCCATGTTCTTTGTCTCTGGGATAGATTCCCATGCTTAGACTGTACTCGTAGATTCCTAGCCAATGGGAAGAGAGGCTAGTGGGCTTCCTTAAGGACTAGATGACATTGTACTCTGCTGTGCTCAGGTGCACTCCCTTGCAGTCACTGCCCATGATCACATGGGAAGTGCCCCTTCTCATGAGATTATAACAAACTCCTTCTTGGCTTTTGAGTTTAATTTGAGTAAGAGTTGCTGTTGCCCACACACAACCTAGAATTCATCCTCAGTTCCTCACTATCTCTCTCGTTTCCCATTTCCAATCTGTTGCCAAGGTCTGTCAATTTCACATTTGCTATAACCTATCCCCTCTTCTCACCTTTGATACTACCGCTGTCTGAGTGCAGGCCTACACTGCCCCACAGCTGGACCATTTCAATAGCCTACTGGAGGGTCTGCCTAACTCAAGTATCTCTCCACTGCAATCTATTCTCTATTGCGCCACTAATGTGATCTTCCTAAAGTGTAGGTCCTATTGGTTCACTGTCCTACTCATTAAACTCCAGTGGTTTCCTATTGCCCTCAGGATCAAATACAGAATATTCTATTTGGCATTAAAAATCCTTCATAACCTAGCCCCTTCCTATCTTTCCTGTCTTCTTATACCTTACTCCCTGCCACATTCTTTTTGATGCAGTGACACTGGCCTCCTTGCTGTTCCACAAACAAAAGACCTCTTCTCTCCGCTGTATGCATTTTCTCTGTCTGTCTCCCATGCCTGTTCTCCCTCTTCAACTCTGTCTATTGACTTTCCTGGCTTCCTTAATTAAAACCTCATCTTTTACAAGAAACTATTATCCTGTATATAGTTTGTTTGTAAATATTTGCTTCCCCTATTAGATTGTGAGTTTCTGAAGACAGAGAGTATCTTTTGGCTTCTTTTGTATCAAACACTTAGCACAGTACCTGGCACATCATAAGCACTTAATAAGTATTGATTGATTGGTTTTCAGTTGCCCCAGGTTTAATTATTATTGCTATAGAGATGACACATGAATCTAGAAATTCAATCCTAATTCTCTTGAACTTCCACATCATCAGCTATTGGACATTCACATCTAGATGTTCCGTAAGTATTTGTAATTCTGCACCTTTAAATATAAATTGATCAGTTTTCTCCCACACCCTACTCCTCTTCTGAACTTCCCTGTTATTGTAAAAAGTGTGACCATCATTTTAATTACCAAAGTTCTTAACCACATTCTTGATTTTTCATTTTATCTCACCACACATATCCAGTCATGTGCCTCATGTTTTCCCCTCTCCATTCATGTACCCAGCATTTTAATTCAGATCTTTATCCCATTTCTCCTGGATTATTACAATAGCCTCCTAATAGCCTTGCTGTAAGTCTCTTTCCACTTGAATCCATCCTCCCTGCTAAAGTGATTTTCCTAAAATTCATAGTCTTTTTGGCAAATGTACATTTTGCATTCAAACACTGTGGTCAGCCCTTCGGAGTTGCGCTCTCTGCTTGGCAGTTCGGTTCAAGCAAGGGCTGCAGTGTCTTATCCTGCCAGGTGATCCTCCAAATCTTCCTAAGACAGTTCCAAAGGGATGAAACAAAGAGATGAAGAAGGATATGACAGAAAGCATTTGAGATATATGAGATGAAGAAAAGGAGAGAAGAGGGAGCTCTTGGTGAATGACCTCAATTTTTTTCTATAAAATTTGAAGTAAGGTTCTCATATGGGAAGGTAAGAGAAAGAAGGGAAAGAGATTTGGGGAAGGATGAAAAGATTTAGAAGAGTTATTGTGAAGTGAGGGATAGTCAGTTGATAAGGGAGGTAAAGATGGATTGCTTAACAGCAGTGAAGGCCAGTTGAGGCTGTGTAACAAATTTGTAGTTGACCTGCATAGAATGGTTACATTATTTTCTCCACTTGTTTCAGGAGCATGTGTATAGTAGCAAAGGTAAAGGATGATGCCAGTGATCTGAGGCTGAGGCTGTGGCTTAGCAGGGCACATGTGGCAAGAACTCAAGAGAAGAGGACAAGATAGACTCATATTGGTTTCTCAGGGAGTCAAGATGGGGAAAAGAAGAGAGCCTGAAAAATGCAGGAGAAAACTGAGAGATTGAAGATTGTGGGGTGAATCAAGTATAGGACATTGTATGGGAAGGCAGAGGGAGAGGCATAAAGCACAATAGATCATGACCAGAAATTCTTGAACATGGAAGTGGTGCAAGTTCAAAGGTATATCAATCTTTGTGTGCGACTTGGAGGCGAAAATAAATTTTTTTAACAGTATCAGTCTGAGGATTTAATTAAATGAGGAGAGGTTGTTCTCTGGGGTTACCTTTGTAAAAATGTACAAAACACTGAGGGGGTCATGTGGAAGGGGATAAATATGTACAGGGAACAGCCTTCCTCCCCACACCCCCATCTTCTCTTACCCTATTGAGGAGGATCACGTGACTTCTAATGAACCAGCAGCCCACTCTGCTTCCCCCAGAGGTAAGGGAGAAGAAGGTGCATGAGATAACATGGCCTTAAAAAGGGAAAGGGAAAGGGATAGAGAGAATAGGAGAGGGAATATAGCATTGCCTCTCAAGTGGTTCATAATCCTCCCTGTAGGTGACCCCTATCTCTCTAGAGAGAAGCTCCTGCATTTAACCTCTTAGGGGGCTGGATCTGAAGCCTCAATTTTCAGGATGATCCCATGGCTGGGGTAGTGACCTCTGACCCCAAGACAATTACACAGAAACCTGGGAGCCATGACCTTTGCTCTCTTGAGTTAGGTCACATATCCAACTCCCCCCCTCAACCTGTCAGATCTGGGTGGTTCTGGAAGTCCAGAATGGGAGAGATTAGGGAAAGGGGTGTAGAGTCCACAGGAAGGCCTCAACAGGTGTCTTGCCAAGCAGTTGAGGGTCTGGGAGCTGCAGTTGGGGGGGTGAGGAGGTGGACAGGTGATTATAGGAGATGGGCAGCTTCAGACCACAGAAGTGGGCTGTGACCCTAGCTTCTGCCTTTCCTACCTCCTCACCAGTCTCATAGAAACATGGCGGGGAGGCCAAGCATTGAGAGCTTGGCAGCCAAGGCTCCAAGAAGCAGGGCACATTTGTTGGAGGGGCTACGACCCAGGTCAGTCAATGAACTAAATGTTACACTGTTTGAGGATTAGTCAATACACATGCTGAAGTCCTCTAGCATGAGGGCAGAAGTTGAGGAGGAAAGAAAGATTGTGAGCCAAGCACTTAATTTATCGAAGAAGGAAGGGAAGTCTGTAGAAGCTCCTCTACTGAGTAGAAGATGTTGATTGTATGATCCTCAAAGAAGAGATTACTGAGTGATGGAGCTAGGGAAAGAACCTGAAAGCAGTGACGGGGAGCAAGAAATATTCTGATTCCCTCACCTTGATTAATGAACCAAAAAGAATGAGAGCAGCCAGGACTTGTAGCCAGGAAGGTTGTGTCATCAAGGGGCAGTCAGGTCTCCATGACTGCTAGAAGATGGAAGGAGTAGAAGAGGACAAGATTTAAGATGAAGGTAAGGCCTATGGAACAGGCATTTCAGAGGGCACAGAACGGGGTGGGTAGAATTTGACTGAGACTTTGTGGCAGGAGGCTTGAGGGAGACAGGAATAAGGAGTTAGTTGTTAGGTGGCATGGAGTTGTGATGATGACCTACAGGGGTACAGAATCATTGGCATGTGTAGAGATTGAACAGGAGTGTGTTAATCATTGAGTGGAAAACGTGACTCCAAGGGACTTTGGAAGATTATGCAAGGAGACACATGCAACACAGAAAGAAGGCACATACTGGATGGACCCAATTCATTTCTCTTCTTCCCGCCAAAGGCTGGAGATTATTAGGCAGGAGGTAGCACAGCAGGATATGGAAGAGGAACATGAACAGCAGGAGATGGAAGTCCTGCTCTCCGCAAACTTTCCTCTTCCTGTTCCCTCAGAGGACAGGCACAGCAGGGGATGGAGGGTCCTTGTTCAGAGGTAACACTGCTCCTCTTCACACCCAGAGGAGAGGGAAGCTCTCCTTTTTGCAAGAGATCAAGCTTGCAGGAGGTGGAAGGAGTGTTGTGCTGGTGCTGATGGAAGTCAGCCCATATCATCTTCCCTCATGAGACAAGATGTCATAAAAGATCTTGTAAAGTAGCATTTTATTATACTAAATTGAATGCTTTTTCAGAGTCAATTAAAAATACACCCAAAAGGATATTACATTCTCCTTATCTTCCAGTTAATTGTGATATGGTAAAGATGTTGAATATCGTTCATGAAAGCGTGCTTGTTTCCTATTAATGCTTTCGTTGAGGATGCCCTCAATTTGTGGATAGATGACATCCACAAAATACTGTATGCATGGGAGAATATGTATGTAGGAAAATAACGGTTGGTGTTTTGTTCTACCACCTTATTTTAGAAACATTAAGGCCCAAGATGTTTCAATGACTTTGGTATATTTCTCTTCTTTAAATTAGTTTTTTTAATGCTCTTTTAATTATGCCTCCAATGTGAATTTTATCTTTATATACTTGATCCAATCCAGCAGTCAGGCATCAAAGCATTTATTAAGCACTTACTACGTATCATTTTGCTAGGAAACTGGGCTAGGTGCTAGGGATATAAGTATGAAAAAAATGAAACAATTCCTAATCTAAAGGAACTTACATTCTAATGGGGAAACAAGAAGTACATTCATTTGGATAGATAGATAGATAGGTAGATAGATAGATAGATAGATAGATAGATAGATAGATAGATAGATAGATAGATAACACATACAAATATATACAAAGTAGTTCAGAAGGAAGGGCAGTGGAAATTGGATGAAGTGGGGTGTCATAAGAAGCCCAGTGCAAAATATGGGGACTAAGCTGTATCTTACAAGAGAAGAGAAAGATGATACAAAATGGAAGTTAGGAGGGAATACATTCTTCCACACATGGGAGATGACCAGGACAATAGAAAGGAGGTGGGAAATTGAGTTTCATGAGTTAGAAAGATTGGTTGGGGCTAGGTGGTAAAGGGTCTTAAGAGTTAAATCAAAAAGTTTACATTTTAGCACAGGGAAATAGAAAACCGTTGGAGATGTTTGAATAAAGAAGTCATATAATCAGATATGCCCTTAAGGAAAATTGTTTTGGCAGTAGGATGTTGGATAAACTGGATGGGGAAAAAGACTTAAGGAAAGGGGATGAATTAGGAGCTCTACCAATATTCTAGGTAAGAAGAAATGAAGGCCTGAACTAAAGTGGTGGCTGTGGGAGTAGAGAGAAAGGGTTAAGTTTGAGAGATATGAAAGTAGAAACGGCAAGACTTGGCAAGTGACTGGATATGTGCAGTGAGTCAAGAAAAATGCAGAGATGACATACCCAGTATTCTGGAAAGATGGTGATGCCTTTTTATCTTTTTTAACAGAAAAATGCAAGCATGGGAGACGATTGGTCTTACGGGGAAAGACAATGAGATAATTTTCAGACATGTTAATATGTCTCTCAGACATCTATTTTGAACCATCTAACAGGCAACTAATGAAAGCTCAGAGGAGAGACTAAGGCTGTATATGGTGACCTCATAGTCATCTGTTTACAGATAATTAAAACTAAGGCAGCAGATGAGATTACCCAAAGAGAGAGATTAGAAAAGACTAGCCAGAAGAAAACCTTGGGGAAGATCCACCATTAGGGGCAAAATGTCAATGGTAAGCAAAAGAGTCTAAGGAGTGATTATATAAGTAAGAGTTCACGTGAACTAAGGGAAAGCAGTGTCACAAAAACACAGATTGGTGTACGGAAAGATAGGGTGATCACCAGCAGCAAAAGAACCAGATAGGTCATAAAGGATTAGGAGTCAGAAAAGATCATGTTCTTGTGGCCAAAAACATTTCACCACTTAGTGACCACTTTTGTGGTGATAGGCCTCTCTAAACTTATTGCGATTTATCTTCAGATTATGGATGGATAACTCATTTTTGAATCCATATTCAAATCTCTTCTATTATCTTTGGGTATATCAGGCCTTGTACTATGCTTTAACAACCAAAGGAAGCATTGGAATAAGACATTGCTATTATATTATTAGGATAATTTTAAATTATTATTATCCCTCTCTCAGTTGCCTTCGTGGGTAGGTGTAGGATGGTTTGGGAAAGATCTAAACACAGTGCTTAAAGTATATACTGGAAAGGAATGGTAAGATTATAAAAGGGAGAGAAAATGACCTTACCTTAAACTTCCTGTGACATTGTAGAATATATCAAAATCAAGCAAGCCATTTGCTTTGGGGTATTCGCCTTCAGACCATCCTGAATAGGGGATGATGACACTATCAGTCAACGTTAGCAAAGCTTCTGTGATCAGCAGATTCTTGAGCTTATCATTAGAGGACAAATTCCACATCAAACCTACAAAACAAGGAAACAAGACAAGCCAGTAAGGGGTGATGTTTAACTGCCTATTCAATCATAGTAGGACCTTAATAGTGCCTGTTTAATAATTTATTGATCAGTTTACATCATCATCCCTTGGGTTTAAGATAATTAAAAAATGATCTTTAAAAAAACACACAAATTAACTCCTTCAAAGCTCATTAGATAAGCTGAAATAATTTCATAAAATATATGAAACTGTGAGGTTAAAATAAACAGGAATATGAATCAAAGCCAGAGAAATTGAATTATTTACTGTTACTTCACTGAAGAAAAAAAAAACCCATGGATCTGACCACATGAGAGTAACAAATTAGAATTTTAAAATCTAGGGCCCAGATCTGTGATTTCACTGACATGAGGTACTTCCTTCTACAAATAAATACAAGTTGGCACTTTCCATGCAACATGTATTCTTTTGAGAGTCCTAGAGCACTTCTAGGTCGATCCACTTGTCCAAGGTCACACAGATAGGTTACAGGCAGCACCTGTACCCAGATCATCCTGGCTCCCAGACTAAATATCCAATATACCAAATTATCTCTGCATAAGGCACACAAAAACTAAAACAAAGTTAAAAAAGAGATTTTTATTTGTTTTTATTTCCTTAGGAATCCACAAGAGCTCCACAGTATGCTTTGTTTACCTTTTGATACCTAGGGGAGACTGGGCAAATATTCCAATTGGACCTGTTAACACTAGTCTCATAAACTTCACCCTTTAATGTTTATTGAATGCTCTTCAGAACATACTGAAGACACAGTATATGCCCTTGGCAGAATTTATATTGGATGCGCCTTTTCTTCCTTATTTTATGGTCTGGCAGCTGAAGGAGAGGCAATGGTAACCTGGAAGATTCAATAATTCTAAGGTTTGTTTCAAGGTATTAAAATAATCTTCTCTGGCTCCTCCCCTAGCTGCTCTATGTTTCATACTAAAAGGGGAAATATAATCCAGGTACCAAAGGAAAAAAAGCTAAAATGAAATTGAATATGAATTCCACTTTCTATAAGAAGAGGGGAGGGAGAATCACTGTCAAGTAATGGAATTCGTAAGCATTTATTTTATTTTTTATTTCAAACTTCATATCTAGAGCTTAAGTATCTTTGGTTTAGAGAATTAAGAACCAGATGACTACCCACAGACCTAGGTTCAATCATTCAATCTACAAGTATTCATTAAAAGCCTCACAAGCGCTGTGTAAGGCACTGGTGATACAAAGACAAAGACAAAGCAGTTCTTGTCCTCAGAGTTTACATTCTTGATTATAAGTGTGCATCAAGGGTTATAATTTCATTGGGAGGAAAAAACACTTACACATTTGAAGGATTTAAGGGGAGGGTAGAGGCACAAGTAGGGAAAGATAGTAAGAGCCATTTTGCATTTGAGCTGAGCTTTGAAAATGAGGAATCTAAATGACGAGGTGGGCAATGACTATTTCAGGCATGAAGGCAAGCATGGAGATGGAAAATAGAATGTAATGTGTGAGGAACACACACACATACTCTCTCTTTCTGTGTAAATATATATACACGTATATACATATATTTTATACGTATGTGTGTATGTATGTATAAAAGTCTAAATTCAGAAACAAATGAGGGGGCAAAAGGATAGGGCGGGTGGAAGGGATAAAGGAGGAACTCTTAAAGCAGTGGATAGGTTAAGGAATAGGAGGGTAAGGTAGTGGATAGAAGTGAATTAGAGGAGTGAGGAGAGATAGGGGAAATAGGATGAGAACAGTGAAGAAAACAGAAAGGAGGGAAATATACAAGTAATGATAGATAGCTTAGAATGTGAATGGGATGAATTTACCCATAAAATGGAAATGGACAACAGATTAAAAAAAATCTGAATTCAACAATATGTTTCTTTCGGGAAAAATAAAAACAAGAGATACATACAAATATAAAATAAAGGGCTGGAGTAGAATCTACTATGTAAAAAAATGAGATAGTAATCATCATCTCAGGCAAAGTTAAAACGGATTTAATAAAAAGAGAAAAATAGGGAAACTACGTTGTGTCACCAATATCATTCAATTTTGTTTAAAATAAGTAGACCTGACCAAGATGGCAAAGTGAAGACAGAGACTTGCTAAAGCTCTCTCCAAATCTTCCCAAAAATCCTTAAATGATAACTTAATAATATAATTATTATTAATAATCCTTAAATAATAGAGCAATAAAACTCACAAAAAGACAGAGAGAAACAATTTTCCAGCCCCAGACAAGTTAGAAGGTCAGTAGGAAAGGCTTGTTGTACCAGGGTGGAAGAGAAGTGCAGTCTGGCACAGGCCATATCAGCACAGACCCGGCCCCAGCAAACCTGGAGCAGGCCTTGGGCAACTGAATCACTGGTAGCTGTGGAGGTTTCCAGACCTCAGTCATGGACACCAAACACAAATTAGGTCAGCAAGAAAAGTCTGTCAAACCGAGGTGAGAGTGGTACACAATCCAGCACAGGCCGGATCCCAGCAAACCAGGAACAGGCCTTGGGAGTTACTGAATCAGCAGCTGTAGCAGTTGCTTCCAGGATTCTCAGCCCATAGATGGTAAGGGGGTCAGACAACTGGTCAGAAAGAGATTACAGAGGAGTCTTTTTGCTGGCACTGAGGCAGGACTCTGTTACTTTGCAGATACTTGGATTTGGGTCTCAATCCTGGGTGGTAGCCCCAGGGCAAGGAGAAGCATAGTAGACTTTGTGGGCACAGTAGAGGAGGGACCCTCCTCACAGTTCCAAGGCAGAATAGGGTGCTTGTGGTCACTTACAGGTCAGGAGAGTAGTAAATGCCTCACTGTAGATCATACCACTTTGGAAGAATGAAAAACTGACAGGTCCCTAGAAGTAGTTCTGAAGACAGCTGCACAAAACCCTTGAAACTTGGGATGGTGCACACCCTCCACCCTGGAAGAAGAGCTCTACTTTAACAAACTGTTAAAAGTCAAGTAATAGGTTGGAAAAATGAACAAACAGTGGAAAAAAACTCTGACTATAGAAAATAGGGTGACACTCAGGAGACAATGAAGTCAGAATGGTTGGATCGTTCGTGTTCCGGTTTTCCCACATTCTCTCAGACATTGATCATTTTCCTTTTTTTTTTTTTTTTTTGTCATACTGGACAATCTGATCGACGTGAGGTGGTATTTCAGAGTTGTTTCAATTTGCGTTTCTCTAATCAAAAGCAACTTAGAGTGCTTTTTCATATGTCTATAGATAGCTTTGATTTCTTCATCTGAATTGCTTTTATTCTCTTACATTTGACTTAGTTTTCTATATATTTAGAAATGAGACCTTTATCAGAGATACTTGATGTAAAAATTGTTTCCCAGTTTTCTGCTTTCTTTCTAACCTTGGTTGTATTGGTTTTGTTTGTACAAAAGCTTTTTTAATTCAATATTATCAAAATGATGTTTAATATTTTGTAATGCTTCCCTGTCTCTTATTTGGTCATGAATTCTTCCGCTCCCCACAAATGACAGATGGAGTATTCCTTGATCTTTTAATTTGATTGCTTCATTATCTGTAGTACCTTTTAGCAAGACGTAGTTTCCTTTGTCTAAGACTTTCAAGCATTCTTGATGAACTGACCAGAGCTGAATAAAAAATATGACTTTCAAACACAAGAATCAAGAGAAGCATAAAACAGTAAACAGGAAGGGAAAATGATAAGGGCTTTAATAGTGTTAATAATGTTAAAATTCCTATATGGGAAAGATGATATTTGTAATTCATAAGAACTATCTCATTATTAGGGCAGTTAGAAGGAGCATATATAGACAGAGGGCAGAGGCGTGAGTTGAATATGAAGGATGACATCTAAAACAATATAAATAAGGGGTGTGAGATGAATGCACTAAGAGGAAGGGAAAGGGATAGGTAGAATGGGGTAAATTATCTCAAATACAAGAGGCAGGAAAGAGCTTTCACAGTGTAGGGAAAGAAGGGGAGAGATGAGGGGAGTGAGTTAATCTTATTCTCATCAGCACTGGTACGAATGAGGGAATAAAACATGCTTTCACATGGGTACAGTAATCTCTCTTACCCTCAGGAAAGCAGGAAGGGAAATGAATAAGAGAAGAGGAGAATGGTGATAGAAAGGAGGGCATATTGGGGAAAGGGATAGTCAGAAGCAAATAACAGCAGTATTGTAAGATGATCAGCTGTGAATGACTTAGCTATTCTCAGCAATACAATGGTCCAAGACAACTCTGAAGGACTTCTGATAAAAAAATGTGACTCATTTCCAGAGAAAGAACTGATTGAAATATACTCTTTTAAACTTTTTTTTCTTAAGGTTTTTTTTTTTGGGTGTGTGGGGTCTATATTTTCTTTCACAATGTGACTGCTACAGAAAAGTTTTGCATGACTACACATTTACGACCCATATTGATTTGCTTGCCTTCTCAATGAAGGAAGGTGGGGAGGGAAAAAGGGAGAAAATTTGGAACTCAGAGTTTTCAAAATAATGTTAATTATTTTTACATGTAACTGGGGGAAAATACTAAATAAGTAAAATAACTAGTCAATTTAAAGATACCTGAAAGTTTATCTGCCAAAAAAGACACAAGAACTACATAAACATAAATGTAAAACACTTTTTATATAGTTAGATTTAAAGAGTTGGATTAAAACATGGTAAAGCCATATAATTTTTAAAATGACAATTTTAGCTAACTAATCTATTTTTTCAATGCCATCCAAATTAAATTACTAAAAATTATTTTACTGGGTTAGAAAATTTAATACCAAAGTTCATTTGGAAAAACAAAAAGTCACGAATTTCAAAGACACCAGGGGGAAAGTAAGTAAAGGAAGGAGATTAAGTACTATCGGACCTTAAACTATATTAAAAAGTGAGAGCATTGTTGAAGTGTAAATTAGATAATTTTGATTATTTTAAATCAAAAATTTAATGTATGTAAAACCAATATAGCTAGTAATAGGAGGGATGCAGAAATTTGGGAAGAAACTTTCATAGACAGTCTCTCAGATAGAATGTGATTGTGTTGGAATATTGTTGTGGTGTAGGAAATAATGAGCTGATTAATTTAGAAAAACATGAAAGAAACTTGAACTATGAAGGAAAATGCTATCTAGCTCCAGAGAAAGAGATGACAAGTGGAAATATGCACAGAATCATCTTACATATATGCATATAATTGTGTATATGCATGTATGTGTGTATGTGTGTGTAAAATCCACATTTAACTACAGCTCTCTTGTATGAGGAGTTAGGGGAGGAGAAAAAAAGTAAAAATATAAGCAGAGAACAAAAGAAAACCTAGAAGGAAGCAGAGAAAAGATGCATAGCTTTGAAAACAATGTGTAGTATGTTGTTGAAAATTTATTGTTGTATATTGAAACCTCTCACGTTCTGCTGCATACATGGAAATGGATTATTTTTTTATTTTGCATTTAAGTTTAAAATGAATAAAAAGCTTACAAAAGAAAAACTAAAAACTGAGAGAGAGAGAGAGAGAGACGTGGAGGAGGCTTATTCAAGCATTCAATTTCATTTTTCCTCTATGGAAAATGTGCTTTCTCACCCCAACCCCCTGCCCAAAAAAAGAAAAGTTTTTTCTTGGCTGACACATTGGGAGTGCTACACAATCATTTCGTTCATACTTTTTACTAGTAGCCAGCTAATTCATGTCATTAATTAGGTCTCTAAAGCACAACTTGAATGATGCTATCAATCCCCATTCTGTTATATTTCTTCTGAGCACAATAGTTCAAAATATGATAGCTTCATAGTTAGCGTTCTAGACTTTGAGTCTGGAAGGTCTGAATTCAAATTCTGCCTCTCCCACTGATTGATCTTGGAAAGTTACTCTCTCAGTTTCCTCATCTGCAAAAAGGGAGAATAATAGTATTCGCTTCCCAGTGTTGGTAAGAATCAAAGGGGATAACACATGTGGAAGTATTTTGAGGAAGCAAGGTTGCTTAGCTGACAGTGTTGAATTTGGAATAAGATTCTGACTCCAGAGCCTACCTCAGACACTTAATTAGCTGTGTGATTCACACACGCGCACACACACACACACACACACACACACACACTTCACTTCTGTCATCCTCAATTTCTTCATCTTTAAAAGGGTAAGGATCAAATGATATAATGTAGCATGTTTTGCAAACCTTGAAGCAGTATGTAAATGTTAGGTATTCGCTCTTACTGGGTTAACTGACTGCTGATAGCGATGAGTATGTAAGTATATATGTGAGGGAGAATCACAGAAACGGTGGAGGTAAAAGACTCAACTTGTGCTTTTAAAGGGAAGGACATAATTTAGCTTTCCAGGATGATCTGGGTTTATTTTTAATTCCTGGCTAATTTATATATAGCATCAAAGTTTCTATGACTGCTATTTAGGAAATAAAAAAAAAACTACATCACTTAGAATCCAAAGAGGATGTTTTTGCTCCAAATTTTGAACTACACACAGATAGCTTCTAATTTTCCAGTACCCAGGATTTTCTGAATCCTCAAATCATAGCGTATAAATTATTCCCCAGAACCAATTAGCATTAAGGCTTTGCTGGGGCAAAATATTATTTTGGGGCAAACAAAATTACTATGAGTAATTTTTTTCTTCCCACAAATGCTCTTTATGATGCTTACAAGATGCCTCTGGAAAAGAGTTGTGGCATATGAAGAATTTATGAAGGAAGTCGAGCATTTGAAAAGCACATCTGAGGAAACTTAAATAGGGTATGTATGCAAGCAAGTTCTATGTATAAACTAATCTAATTAAAGCGGTAGATGCTTAGAAAAGCTAAAAATAATGACCATACAATACAGGGGTCATCAATCTATGGCCAAATCCAGCACTCTGTTTTTTGTATAGCCCACAAGATCAGATCTGGCCTGCAGGTCAATCCCTGGATTAGACAGTCATTATGTTTATTAACTGTATTTAACAAAACCAAATAAACCATTTTAGTTAGCAAGCCTAACAAAAAGTAGTAGCGTGCTCAATTTGGCCCATCTGCCACAGCTTGTGAACTCCTGGTTGTCTATTCAAATTGATAAATACAGTTTATATTAAGTATTAATCTGAATAGTAATCTGTGTGGGATAAATAGAGAGGAAAGTAGGGAGTCAATTTGGGGATTTATAGTATAGTGTATAATTTAACCTATAGAATGGTCTAATTTACTTTTAAATCCTGCCTTATATTTACACAGAGTATTCAAGTTTCTGACTCTTTCCATCCCCCAAACCCACTCCCCTCTTTTAAATTTCCCTTTAATTGTTGAGGGTACTACCATCCTCCCAGGCCTGCAATACCAGTGTCATCCTTGACTCAACTCTTATTCACTCCTTATATCCAATTGGTTGTCATCTTGTTTCCACTTTCACAATAGCTCTCCTCGCACATTCTCCTCTCTCCACTCATACAACTGCCATCCTCGTGCAGGCAGGTCTAACGATCACATATCTACAAGATTTCAATAGCTTTCTATTTGGTCTCCTTTCTTCAAATCTCTCCCCACTCCAAACCATCATCCAGCTGTCAACGTAATTTTTCTAAATTAAATGTTTCACCATATCATATACACACCCTATGCAATAAGTTCTAGTGACTCCCTATTACCTGTGACAAATGAAAATCTTAAGAGACAGTTTCCAGGTAATTAACAATTGATTTATTACTTAGGCTAGTTAATAATAAATTGATGATTACTGATCTCTTTCAACAACCCAAGACCAAAACATGGAGATCACTGAATGCTTAAATGCTTTTGGAAAACAGGGTACCCCGACAGGTGAAAATCAACCCTGACTGATGGACAACTGATGAGGGAGTGGATATATTAATGAGGATGTAGGCTAAAAGTTTTCACCTCCTCCTGCTGAGAACATGGCTTGATCATAAGACTCAGCAATCTGGACAAGGGAATCCATCTCTATCCAGATACTCTGACTGGTTTTCTCTTTCTTGAGCTGGGTTACCCTAGACTCCAATGGCAGGGTGCAGGGACATAGACTTGATGTTTTGGGATTGGAATTCATCTAGATTTGATTTTGTTTACACTTTAAACAAAAGTAAGATCTTCTAGTTGGGAGCATGTACACTAAGGATTAAATCAATCTCATCTATCAGCTTTGTCCTTCAGAGAATGGATGAATGACCTAGGAGGGCTAGTCCCTGAATGAGGAAATAAAGAGAAAAAAGTTAACCTAACTTAATAATTGATTATTAACATGACAGAAAAAAATCACTTGTCTCATACTGATGGAATCTTAATAAAGCTGTCCCTAACCCCAATATTCCACCTTCCTTATGGTCCCTACTGAACAACAGATCCACTGCCCCTACCTAGCCACTCACACCATTCCCGCATTCAATACCCTGACTTCTTCATGTATACCTCACTGCTCACCAGAACAGCAAGTGTGTCCATTTCTCACAGAAACAGCAGGTGTGTCCATGTAATGGAATTCCAGCCACTGCCCCCAGACCCATTCTTCATATTTCCCACAGAAACAGCAGGTGTGTCCACGCACTCAACCGCAACCCCATCCATCTAGTCTCAGACAGGATCACAATGCTCAGCCAATCAGAAAGCAGCACCACCAGGATGCCCGAGCAGGATGTGTACCCCAAAACAATAGAAGGGACTTTCCCTAAGTAGACCCCTGTGCAGTAATGATAAAGAAGTGATCTAGATGTAGAGAGGCTTATTATATCATTCTCTTATATACATACCCCCAAATGGATTTTTCTGTATGCGTTGTAGGTAATCACATGTGCAGTTCTACTGGGGCTGGGATCCCTCCCCTATTACCTAATCCTTTAACAAACCCATCCTGCCTTTTAAATATTCATAATTTCCATTATATAATTGCATCTTTACCCTATAAAGATCCATCTTGCTTTCTCTTAAGTTGCTGGTTCTTCTTGAAACTTAGCCCATTTCATGAGCAGTGTCAATCTCACTAAATGCCTGTACTTGGATTAGAGGTGGTCTGACTGAATTCCTTGAGATGATTTCACAGCAACACATCATGAAACCAAAACCCCCAACAGTTTTTGGCATCCCTGGGTGGAAGGAGCCTAAATCCTAACAATACCTTTAAGATAAAACAAACTCCTCTATTTGGCATGTAAAGCCTTTCATCACTTGGACTCTTCACCTGCATTTACTTCTGTCGTCCAGTGACACTGGTCTTCTTTCTCTTCCTCTCCCAAGTTCCCCAATCAATGCCTTTTCATTGGCTACCCCTCCTCAATGCCATCTCCTGGATTCCTCAAGACTCCTTCAAGCAGGAAGTCTTAACTGGTTCTCTCTTGTCACCTATTACTCACTGCTAGTGCCTGGTCTCCGAAATTACCTGTAATTTGTACTGTTTATACTTGTCCTTCCATTAAAATGAAAGTTCCCTGAAGGCAGGGACTGTTTTTTTTTTTAAAATTTTGCTTTTCCTTATATACACAATGCTTAGCACCATGCCTGGCATATAGCATATGTTTAATTAATGCTGCTGATGGTTCTCTGTGATGCCTCTTTTCCCTGTGCTATTCCAGAATTTTTCACAAAGCAGGGTTTTTTAAGATGTTATTTTTCTTTTTGCCTTTATTATATCCTCAGGGCTTATCACACTTTCTGGAACATAGTAAGTCCTTAATAAAATTATAGTGCAAAAGGGGAGGGACTTGTTCCTGAAAAGAGACGCTGCTACACATGAATGACAGCTACAAGGAGAAAAGCGATGCCAAAAGGAAACGGTATAGGTCTTTGGTCCCATGTCCCACAGTTCCATGGTGGCTCAGATGTGCAGCAGGATGCTCGAAGTGTAAAGCCACCCAGGCTTCAAATTTATAGAGTTTAAGATAAAGAGTTAACATGGCCCTAATAGGAGACTTCTTTCCCCATCACTAGTGACAAGGGGGAGTCTGGATCACTGACATGACAGTAGTCTCAGAACTGCCTAATAAGGAATGAGGAATGAAGGGCAGGGAGCCAGGAAACCTAACTCTAACCATGCCATAGTGAAAAAGCAGTTAAGCCTTAGCATACAAAACTGAACCAGTCAAACTGGTTTCACTAACTCACACAAATGCTTGTTGACTGACTCTGTGATAGCTACTCTCCTTGGTGCTCTACCACTACTTTCTAGAGAGCCATGGAGTTTTTAGTTGGCAGAACTCTTAAAAAAAAATCATCTAGTCTGTTACCTTTTTATACATGAGAAAATTGAAGCCCAGAGAAACAAAATAACTTGTAAATAGTCACGGAGAGAGTGAGTAACAGAACTGGCACTGAAAATCAGATCTTCTAACTCCAAACGCAGTTTGTTCTACAGTACATTGTCTCCAATTCTTCCATCTCAACACACTTCTAATAACAGGCTGTCTTGTTAATAATCAGTGGTGGATAGATGCTGGAAGTTCTTTGGTAACTGTGACATCTGCCCAACATTAGCAAATTAGTTCCTCTCAGAATTTTATGGAATTATTACATACTTTTTATTGATACTCCTTTGGATCAAGAGTTGTAATTGTTTACATTACTATAAGGACATTTTTTTGATCAGCTGAATCAATTGCTACTTTGTGGTGTAAAAGCATAAACCAGGAGACAATGAAAAAGCATCTTTTTGTTCTTGATTAATTCAAAATCTCAAACCAGATAACCTACACCCTCAGGTAATGAAAGAGTCTGCAGACATATTTGTCGAGTTGATGTTCATAATATATAAAAGACTGTGGAAAACAGAAGCACAACAATATTCCAATTTTCAAAAAAAGGGGAAGAGAACAGAATTAGAAAATTATGGCATTTCTAGGAAAATTCAAGGACAAATAATTGAAGATACGGTTGGTGAACATTTAGAAAGGAAAGTAGATCCAACAAGGTTTCATCATGAACAAGTCATGCCAGACTAAAATAGAAAACACCAAAAAAAAAAGCCTTCTTTCTTTCATAGATCTACTAAATTAGTAGGTTAGGGAAATGGTGTAGCTATAAATTATTGTCACCATCCTTCCAAATTTCCACATTATTTTGTATTTATTATCTTTATATTTAAAATATACATTTTTATATGTACTTGTTAACTTTCCCATTAGACAGTAGGCTCATTACAGAAGATGGTTCTTGAATTGTGTCTTAAAGGAAGAGGGGCACTCTGTGAGGCAGATGTAAGGAATGAGTACATTTTAGGCATGAGGGATGACTAATACAAAGCCGTGAAGATGGGAGATGGTGGCAGCTAGGACGCACAGTGGACAGGGCACTGAGCCAGGAGTTAGCAAGTCGAGTTGAGTCATTTCAGTCATGTCTAACTATTTGTGACCCCATTTAGGGTTTTCTTGGCAGCGATATTGAAGTGATTTCCTTCTCCAACTCATTTTACTGATGAGCAAACTGAAGCAAATAGGGTGAAGTGATTTGCCCAGGGTGACATAACTAGGAATGAAATGGACTGAATTAATAAGTCACAGGCAAAATTAATTGGAAATTTCAAGAGCACCATTTATTAGCCAGGCTGGCGGCTGCCTCATGTAGAGACCCAGAGGAGACAGCCCCGAACTGAGGTGAGTGAGTGCATTTTAAGCATTTCGGCGCTACTCGGTACAGCCTTGCAGTTTCCACAACAAACAGGGTTCTGACAGAGTAAGTTCTAGGCAAGAACCCCCAAAACAGAAGAGGTTGTCAGGGAGTTACTAGGCGCAGGACTCCTAACAGAAAACAGGTGCCAGGAGAGGTAGCCAGTCAAAGACTGGTTGTCATTCAACATACGGTAGTTGTCAGGAAGGGGGGTGCTCAGCAGAAGGTGGTTACCTGGTAATGGGGGTCTAACATTAGGTGGGGCACAGGTGGTTACCATGCAAATGGACTAAACAAGAAATGACAGTTAACAATTCATCAGATATCAAACCAAAGGGGAATAACATTTTGACAGGGGCTTAACGGAAACTGTTACTATTCTGCCCAGTAACCTAACAGAGATGTCTCGGCCTAGGGGCCCAGGGAGAAATAATGTCCATTTTAGGAAGTGTCTGAGATTTGAACTTAGGTTTGCTTGACTCTGGTCCTGGCACTCTGTCCACTGCACCACCTAAATTCCTGAGGACGATAACAGCCAAGGTCAATTTAATAAAATAGATTCTGTTCAGTCTTTTTTTTTTCTTTTGAGGGAGGTGGGAGTGGGGAACTCCTGTAATTTCATTGATGTAGAGAGCTCCTGTTATAGTTGCCTCCATCAATGCAGCTTGACAACTCTTCTGTAACTTTTGAATTTAAAGATACCTGGGTTACCACTAAGTAATTTGCCCAGTTAAACAAAAAAACTTGGTCTCAGAGGCTAGACTAGTTATACGGACAATTTGAGAAATTCAAGAAGCAAACTAATTGAGATAATTAATGGCTTCTGGAAAATTATAAGACATAAAATAATACACCAATATCAACAGCTTTTCTATATAAGAATACCAAAATCCAGGAGGAAATAAAGGGAAGTCCCACAAAATGAATAAAACATAATGAAAATCAATTGCTCAAGAAGCATAATTATAAAGCACTTGTTAAAGAATTTAAGGTCAAATTATTTACCTATATTTATTACTGAGAGTTAAACAATTGTTGTTGTCAGGTCATTTTCAATCATGTCTAAAATGAGTTTTCCTGATTTCAAGTCCAATGCTCTGTCTACTTTGCTATCTATCTGCCCCAGAGCCAGGAAGCCTTGAATTCAAATATAGTCTCAGACGCTCATTGTATCACCTTGGGCTAGTCATTTAACCTCTGTCTCCTGCAGTTTTCTCAACTGTAGAATGAGGAAAATAATAGTACCTATCTAACAGGGTTGCTGTGAGAATCATACGAGATAATAAATGTAAAGTGCTTAGCACAGTGTCTGGAACATAGCAGTTACTTAATAAAATGCTTGATTCCTTTTTTAAACTGTTAATTTCATAAGAATAGGGATTTCTGTTGTTTTTATCTTTGTGTCACAAAGCGTGCAGCGCAGCCTTTTGACATTTTAACAAATATTTGTTGAACTGATCCAATGAATTTGTAATTAAAAATGAATAATTATGCCATTGCTCCCAACGGTTGTTATTCATAATTTAGAATTAGGATGACTTTAGATTTCTATCTACCTAGCTTCGGTCTAAACGCTAAGATAAAATGCTTAAAACATTCGTATTCAAAATGAACAGCTATTAGTCAAGCACATAATTGAAACAGAGGACCAAGTTACTAGGATAAGATTTGATACACATACTGTACTCCGAAATCTTCTTTTTCATTTATGAAATTTGAGGTCTGAACCTTCTAATGTCAGTTATGTCATAATCCTCTCTGGTATTTTGGGTAAGAACAGCAAATTCACATTTGTTGAATTTATGCTTTAATTGGGACAGGTCACTTGTAATGTCTGAAGACAGACGACTATATGGCAAAGAGACAGACATATACACATGTATGTATATATGATAATGTATATCTTATGTAATATATATGCAATCATTGTCATGTGTATAATATTATTATTATGATATATTGGCAGAAAAGCCAAATATGATTATAAATTTTATATATTATATTTCCAGAGAATCACCAGTTAGATTTCTTTTTGTACAAGGCATTAAATCACAGCATTTCAGTATAATGGGGAAAGACCCAAACATAAATCTTTGGTATTCCCCTTCCTTTCCCACTTCCCTAATAAATAACAGTGAAAATGTCTAACTGCCATGGCTAGTGTTTACAGTGAGTTATTCAACTATTTTTTTTCTTTTTTAATTTAGACAAATATATAAAAGAAAAAGAAACATATAAACTTAAATATTAAAACTTAAATATAAAATAAGAAAAACATATCATGTACACAGCAGAATGTAAGAGAGAATTCAAAATACATAGCAATAAATTTCCATTTCAAGAAAGCATAGATATTAAATACTATGCATTGTGTTAAGAGCTGTCCATCTTTTCTTTGCTTCCTTGTAGGTTTTCTTTTGTTCTTTGCTGTACACTTTTTACTTTCTTTTTTCCCCTTTCTTCCGCCCTCCCCCCTGGAGGCTACAATTAAGCTTGGATATAGTTATACATAGATATAGCTATATACATATACATATGCATATATACACATGTATACCTATACAATCATAAACATATACTTTCCCTAACAGATTCTACTTCCAATCTTTGTTTTTATGTTTGTACATCTCTTATTTCCTATCCTTCCTGACTCTTTACTTTACCTCTACCTGCTACCTTGCCTATTACTTAAGCTCCTCCTTCCAATGATCCCTCCCTTATCCTCCCATTCCCATACACCTAAATAACCTTCTATATCCCCCTTTAACCTGGAGGTGTTTACTTTTCACAGGGACCAAACCTTGCCCTGGGATTTTTCTTCAGATATTCTCAGATTGTTCCAGCAGTACCACAATTCTGCCCCTTCTGTTTTAAATTTTTGCAGCTCTATGTTTGCCCCTAAGGTGCTGTCTTTTTGTGGGGGAAAATCTTGAGAGTTCAAAGTTTTCTAACCTACTCTCTATCACCTTCCCAGAATTCTCTCTCTATTCAACTATTTTTAATGTTATTTTATTATCTTCTTATATTTGCAAAATGTCAGAGATGAGGGAGTCTTTAATGTTCAGCTCTTTAATTTTATAGATAAGAAAATTAAGATTGTTATTTGCCAAAAGAGATTACTTGCCAAAGTCACAAAGTAAATAAATCGCACAGCCTGGACTTGAACTCAGTTCTTTGTACCCTAAGGTTAGTACTCATTTCATTATACCATATTGCCTCCTTGCTCATCAATAATATTTACTCTACTGATTGAAGTGTGTGTGCATGGTAGGGAATGCTCAAGTGCCATCTATTTCTAGGTCCCTTCTTTTAGGCTACTCTAAATGAGAGTATGCACATATGCTGGGAGGTGGAGGTAGGAATGTTCTTTACCTCCTATGATGACAGTTGAAAGAAATGTAGTGCAACTTTTGTTAATCAGTCAGCAAGTAAACTGAGCACCTAAGATTATGCCAGGTACAACAGTAGGCATAAGGGATACAATGGCAAAAATAGTCTTTGCCTTCAAGCAGCTTATATTCTATTGGGGGAAACAACATGAACACGCACATATATGCATCTATCTAGATATACATATGTATAAATATATACACATTTATATGTATATATGTGTACATATTGGAGTCATAAGGTCATGAAGAAGTGTACGTAATTAAACGATAACAAAAAAGCTCTAGAAACTGTGCTAAGCACTCTACTCCTATTTTTTCATTTTATCTTCACAATCATTAAAGTAGGTGTTATTATGATCTTTGTTTTTTAGTTGGGGAAAGTGAGGCAGACAGAAATGAAAAAATTTTATTTATGGTCACATAGTTAATAAGTGTTTGAGGCCACATTTGAATTCAAGTCTTCCTTACTCCATGACTCTACCCACACTGTGCCACCATAAATTTGGAAAGATAGATCTAAGGCTTAAAATGTCAAACAGAAGAGTCTGCATTTTATCTTGGAGGCAATAGGAAGTCAGTAACCTACGCCACTTGGTACAGATGCCAGCAATACCAAAAACTGAGAGGCATGTGAGGACAGATAGGTAAGTCGTGAACAGCAGTGAATCACCACCCCTTCATTCATTGCTTGTGGTCTCATGTGAAAGAGACAACACCTAGTTAGACAAATTATAACCTCCAAGGACCTGCCCTCATCCATTACCTTACAGACTAGATCTTTGTCCTGCCTGATGGAATTTTATTTTCTTTATCCATTTGGAAGAAAAGACATTGGAAAGAAAGACAATCTTGTTTTTATATAGGCAAGAGCGCTGAAATAATTTAGGGGATGAGAGTAAAATACACTAACACAAAACTGGACTACCCATATGGAATGAGACTGATCAGTTTCAACATGTGAAGTGCTCAACTTTCCAACTCTGACTAAAGAGATCTAATTTGAGTCAAATAAAAGAGAAGCCATCATGGTTTCTATTAAGCCACTATGCTTAGTCATTTGAGATAATACTACCTATCCATTTAAAGAGTAAATGCTCATATTACCTGAGTGTGTACACACTTATTTTTCTTGTAGGAAACCTTGACAAAAATTTTCTTCATGACTTTTAAGTCACAGATTGGTAAAGTTTTGATTTTAAAAGGTTAAACTGAAAATTTAAGAGAGTCTTCCTTTCTGGTAAAAAAGGGAGAATGAATAACAATGTCCCTTTAGAATTATCTTCTGCCATTTGGAACTTAAAGTTTTAAAAATGAATGTTAAGAATTGTTTTTACATATAACTGGGGAAAAATCAAATACTTAATAAAAATTTTAAGAAAATAATTATCTTCTGCCTTGTGGCAATGAACCCATCAATTATTTGCCTCTGAAGACTTAGGGAAAATATATGCCATAACACATCTGGGTGGTGTGTCCACTATTGTGGCCATACACACACACACACACACACACACACACACACACACACACACACATTTGGAAAGTAATACCTGTTATCTGCTTTTTAGTCTCCAAGTCTCTGGTTTGCTTCAGGACCTGGAGCAATCGAGGAACCCCATTCAGTTCAGCTATTTCCATCTTGTTGTCATTGTCTTCAAATGCCAAATTTCTTAGGGCTCCACATACTGCCCTCTGTATATCCTCATTCTGTACTTTTAGGAGCTGTAGAAGCTTGGGAATGCCCCGAAGATGATTAACCTGAGAGAATAAATTCACATTCTATCAAATTTATTTACCTTGTGACTTTGCTGTAGTATAAAGGCATATAATGTAATGACACCAGATTTTGTTCTTTATTATTTTGTGGTTTTAATATATCAATCAAAAACTATTTATAAGCATATTAAGTGATACAACATAACAATAATGGTAGCTAATATTTATATAAACTTTAAGGTTTGCAAAATGCTTTTACATATATTATCTCATTTGATTCTCACAACAATCCTGTAAGATAGATAGTACCATGACCTCTATTTTACAGATGAGGAAACAAGGCTGAGAAAGGTTAAATGACAGTGTTACCCAGTTTGTGTTAGAGATACGATTTCAACTGGGGTCTTCCAGACTTCCAGAACAGTGTTCCATATACTACTACACTTCGTGTGGTCTCTTCCTCTCAGAGCTTATAATCTGTTTGGAGAGACTATACTAAGACACTTGAAATAATTAAGAGAAAAATGGAAGACACTGTGTGATTACAGGTCTAATGATACAGAAGACAAATATAGAAAGAACTAAGAGAAGGGAGAGATCAATAGGAGATATCAGAAGAGTTAAAGATTCTTAGTGGACTATCAAGTTACACAAATTTTTATTCTAGGCAAAGTATTTTAATTGCAAAATAAATGGAAATTCAGGAAAGAAATAATTTGCTGTATTAATCCTAATTGCTAGTTATTTGTGTAATCAACTACAGAATTATGTACAAGTATTTATATAAATTAGCTGTCTACATAGAAGCATTTGGACTTAAAATAGTTTTGTAGTTTTAAAATGCCATTTCTTGACTTTTTTTTAGAAAGTGGTGTAAATTAGGGAGAATATCAAGAAGGTAAGGAAAAGAGAAAAGTCAGAGAATGTCTAGGGACTAATAGACTAATAGAACTAATTCAGGTGAGATTCTGATTTCTCTGAATTTTTAGAAATAGAAAAGAATAAAGCCAGCTTAAGTAGGTTGCTGTTGTATAATAGGTTACACATGTAATATGAAGCATATAGCTTAAGAATGGAGATAGATCCTATGCCAAGAGGGTTTTGTTGGGGAAATTTCTCAAAGTTGCATGGCCTCTGGTGGTTTCTCTCCTCTCAGATTTATATTAATATCAGATTTGTTTTTCATTTGATGTTGGAAATATTAATCTTTTGTTGTTTTCTGGTTCATTTTCGTAAGCAGTCTGTTAGTTCTGGTTTTGCCTGTGAGAAGAATGTGTTATTGTTGGGAGCTTGAGGAGAGAAGAAAAGATTTGGAACAATCACTGAAGGGAATGGGACAGAGTCAATTAAAGAATAAAAGTTTTATCATGTAGCAGTGGGGGCTGTTCTGGTTGAGATTAAATAATGAGAATATATAGTGAACTCACTCAGCCCATATTACAATAGAACTTGTACATCATTTCTAACAATATTCTGCTAGTAATGCTACCTAAGATCACCTTAGCTTTTTTTTAAGTGCCCATGCCACACAATGTGATATGGATATAACAATAACATGCAGATGTTTTCACTTTTCTTTGATCTCTTTGGGATTAGACTTAGAAATAGTATGCTGGTCCAAAGGTATGCACAGCTGCATAGCCCTTTAGGCATAAGAAGTGATTTTCTTAAATCTGACTATATCCCTTTTGTACAAAGAGAGGGCATTTCAAAACAGGACTCTTACAAATTCTTCTCAAAAGGTAGGTCTGTGATAAGGCAGTGGAGCAAAGGAAGACTTGGGATCAATGAACACTCAAATAAATATCTATTTATAATTTTAAAATAAAAAACCTGCCCTTTCCCTCTCTTACTACTCAAGGAGTTGGCCACCACCATGAATGACACTGTGACCATTAGAAGTTCATGACAAATAGATTTCTTCAGTGTAAGCAGATGGTTATAGATGCTTTTCATCCTGGAAAGGCCACAGTCCCCAAGTTTGAAATTTGAGAAAAACTGGCCAAGATGTGTAAGACAACTCTAGATGTCATTTTTGTCTTTGGATTCAGAACCTATTTTGGTGGTGGCAAAACAACAGGCCTTGGCATGATTTACGATTTCCTTGACTATGCAAAGAAAATGAACCAAAGCACAGACTTGCAAGGCATGGCCTGTATGAGAAAAAAAGACATCAAGAAAGCAGTGAAAGGAACACAAGAACAGAATGAAGAAAGGCAAATGTCAGTGCTCGGAAATAGAAGGAATAAAAGGCACTATGGATATTGTTTATTGGTGAAGATAATTTTTCATCAGAGAATAAATAAACTATGTAAAAACTTAAAAATCTGTATCTAATTTTCATGCAGTATTTGAACATCGAATCCAGTACACATACAATTAAGTTAGTGCCTTACCCTTTTCCGGGCTTCTGATTTCTGGAAACATTCATGCTGGATAAAGGTGGCTGCAGCTTGAATCCTAGAAGCTAGTGTGTTATCTGAATCCAGCAGGCTTACTGCATACTCCAGAGTCATCTCTTCATGACTACACATGGAAAATATAATAATTTAGAGTTCAGTAAAATATAAGATGTTTTGGGGGTATATTTTTCATATTTGTCTTAAGTTCACAAATCTACAGAAAGTTTTGTAGAAAAAAAATAGCAGGTATGTGGGAGAGTGGATAGAGAGGGGAGGCCTGGAATCAAATAGACCTGATTTCAAATCTGACGTCAGCGGCAAGTTTGCCTCAGTTCCCTCATCTGTAAAATAATAATAGCACCTACCTCTCAAGGTTGTTATGAGGACCAAATGAGACAATATGAGACAATAAACTGCTTAGCAGAGTGCCTGGCATAAAGTAAACACTATATAAATGTTAGCTATTATTATTATTAATAAACTTTAGATAATAAACTTTAAGGTAAATCAATGTATTTTCAACTTTCAAAAGCCTATATGAACAATTTTTATCTGTTTGCAAAATAAAAAAATCAAAAAAGGGTTGCAAGGTCAGATACTTGGAACTATAATATCAAGACTCATAATGTCCCTCTAAATCAGAAGGTGGCAGACCTGTACATAGATATTATATAAATATTATTTTCCTAGGTCAAAGAAATATCACCGGCATATGTAAATATACTGGCCATGGCATGTGAAACATTGTGAAATACAGAAAAATTGGCTTAAGACAAGTCTTACCATCATTACAAGGATAAATCACAAATATTAATACTTAACTACTGAGGAGCAATTATCACATCTTTAAAATAAAAAAAAAAGAAATGGTGATCTGTTACTATCTGGTTTGTCATCAAAAGCACAATTGGACTCTGTCCACATAGAACTTTTTTCTTTTAATAAATAACTCAGTGAATTAGTACATAAACATTTATTAAATGTTTACTATGTATCAAGCACTGTGCTAATTGCTGGGAATATGAAAAGAGACAAAAGACAGACCCTGCCCTCCAAGAGTTCACTATGTAATGGAAGAGGCGAATACGTATAAAGAATAAATGTACAGGATAAATGGGAAGCAGTTTATAGAGGGAAGACCCTAGGATTAAGAAGGTTGGGAAATGCTTCTTGTATAAGATGGATCTTAGGATTTAGAGTTAGCCAGGGAGAACAGTAGGTGGAGATGAGGAGGGATAGTGAAAGAAAATATACGAATCTGAGAGGTGGACTGTTAGCAATTTGGAACAAAGAGGCATTGAATTTCTCTTTTTCTAGTGTTACATTAAGAGGGATTATAATTTATGTCAATTTAGTGTGTCCTTAACAGTTAATCTAGACTCATTTTCAGGCTTCTGATAGAGCTGGGTCTAAGTTATTTCAGACAAAATACTATTGAGTTTGTTTCTAAATGCATTTATGCAGGAAGATTGTAGATAGTTTTCTCAACAACTCCAGACTGCTGTGGAATCCTGGCCAAATTACTTCATTTCTCTGGACTTCGGTTTCCTGTGATGCAAAATGAGGGGATTGGCTCAAATTAGAAGCTTTTAAAATTCTACTTGCAGAATCATATTTTCTTATTAGGAATCTTCTCAGTTAGAATGCCCAGTGATATTTAATAGTGAAGTGTCCAAATTGCCTGAGGCATTTTTTCCTTTTCCTCCTCTAAAATCATTGAGGTTGTTGCATTCAAATTATTTGCATCTATTAAAATGTTCTCATACCAAATAAAAATATTTCAAATTCAGTTTGAAAATGATAGCATTTGAATGATTTTCCACTAATTAAAGCTAACTTTTAAAATATGTTCAATCTTGGAATGAAAAATTATTAGCTAACAGTCTCATAAGCCAAAAGTTTTCAGCTTCGCTTTTTTTTACAAGACATTCTTCTTTTATTTTTTCTCAGTTACATGTAAAAATAATTTTAACAACTTTTAATTTGAGTTCTAAATTCCCTCCCTTCCCCTCCACTAACAAGGGAAGCAATTTAATATAGGTTATACACACATATTGCCATGAGTGATGTTGCAAAAAAGAAAATGCAGATTAAAAAATAAAAATCAACAAAGTATACTCTGATCTGCACTTAGACTTCATCAGTGCCTTTTCTGTAAAAAGCAAAAAAGTACTTGCTTCCAGCCAAGGGATAGCACTTAGGATGTCAGACCAGTCTGTAACTGCCTCTGCTTCCCTCCAATCCCCATCACCTCTCCCCAGGAACCCAGTTTTCCCAGAATGTTTGTGATGGGACTTAACTACACAATGGTGGAAGCAGTGGGTCAGGACATGAGGCCAATAAACATACTGTTGCTGAGGTAACCCTTCTTGGTGGGTTAAGCATTTGCTATACCAGAATTGCCATGTCATAACCTTGTTTTTAGGAAGGTCTCAACATCTCTTTCACTTCTGGCTCTGAGAGAGAACATCTAGAGAGACTCTGCCAGGCTTTTTGCATGGTTTGATCAGGCTGTAATTTCTAGCTTCCACCCCTTTGGGCACTTTTTCTATTGTCCTATTGTCCATATTTTCTATGTTCTATTCATGGCCTAAGTCTTTTCTTATGATAGAAATCAGATTTGGAAGCAGTTTTAGAGAATAGCATTGGGAAGCCAGAGAGTCCTCGACTGAAAGATAATTACTCAGGGACCAACTGGTCTAGGAGCACCCAGTTTCTCCCATTCCTGTTCTTTACATCTGCCCTACATCATTCCTAACTGTAGCTTTGAGGAAAAGAGTCCCCTTTCCTTTTCTTTACAGCTGCAACCTCCTTCCATTCCCATAACACTTTGCTGATGGAGACTTAATCACTGATAGTCTAGGGTTGGCATGGCACTAGAGGATAGGGGGAAGATGTGGACAAGGGCAGAAAAGCTGTGGCATACATACTGTTTTAATGGACATCCCTTTCATCAGTGGGGAAGCAGATTGGTCTGTAAGAATGAACTGATTCATACACCAAAGGCCATTTTGGTATGGAAATCTACCATTTGTTTTTGGTTAATTTATTTGAGGAGTTGGTGATTTTCTCCCCAAATGGTAAAGTTTAACAAATTATCCATTTTGGGGTGAAGCAGGAAAAAAAGTCCTTCAGGACTATCATGTATCATTGTATTGCTGAGAATAGCTAAGTCATTCACAGTGGATCATCATACAATATTGCTGTTACTATGAAAACGTTCTGGTTCTGCTCACTTCACTTTGTATCAGTTCATATTAATTCTTCTCAGGTTTTTCTGAAACCAATCTGCTTATCATTTCTTATAGCACAATAGTATTCCATCACAATCATATACCATAACTTGCTCAACCACTCCCCAGTTGATGAGCATCTCTTCAACTTCCAATTCTTTGCCATCACAAAAAGAGCAACCATAAATATTCTTGTACAAATAGGCCCCTTTTCCTTTTTTTTTTTTTTTTTTTGTCTCTTTGGAATAGAGACCTATTGGTCTCTATTTGGAATAGTAGTAGCATTGCTGAGTGAAAGACCATGTACAATTTTATAGCCCTTTTGTGGATAGTCTTAAATTGCTTTCCAGAATGATTGGATCCATAAATAGTGCATTAATGCCACAGTTTTTCCACCTCCCCTCCAAAATTTGTAATAGGTATGAGGTGGTACTTCAGAGTTGTTTTATATCTCATTGTGATCAATTTCCCTTATTTGGTTAGAAATTCTTCCCTTATTCTTAGATTTGTGCTTATAATATCACACTTTATGTCTAAATCATATACCCATTTTGACCTTATCTTGATATACAGCATGAAATGTTGCTGAGATGTAGAAATCTAGTTTCTGCTAAACTGTTTTCCAGTTTTCTCAGCAATTTTTGTCAAATTGTGAGCTCTTGTTCCCATAATCTGACTCTTTGGGTTTATCAAACACTACATTATTTTGGTCATTTACCACTATATATTGTATACCTAATCTAGTCTACTAATCCACCACTCTATTACCTAGCTAGTACCAAACTGCTTTGATGATTACTACTTAGTAATACATTTTGAGATCTGGTACAGGTAGATGCCACACGTTTTCCTTCACATTTATTCCCATTAATTCCTTTGATATCCTTGACCTTTTGGTCTCCCAGGTGAATTTTATTATTATATTTTCCAGCTCTACAATATAATTTTTTTGGCAGTTTGGTTGGAGTGGCAGTGAATAAGTAACTTAAGTGAATTGTGATTTTTATCATATTGACTTTACCTACTCATGAACAATTAATATTTTTCTAATTATTTAGATCTGACTTGATATGAAAAATGCCGTGTAATTGTGTTCATATAGTTCTTGGGTTTATCTTGGCAGGTGTTCTCTCAAGTATTTTGTACTGTCTGCAGTTATTTTAAATGATATTTCTTTTCTCCTTGACACTGTAATATTAGAAATGATGATTTGAGTGGTTTTATTTTATATTCTGAAACTTTGCTTAAGTTGTTGATTATTTCAACTGTTTTTTTAGTTGATTCTCTAAATATATCAACATATCTGCAAAGAGTGATGGTTTTGTTTTCTCACTGCCTATTCTAATTCCTTCAATTTCTTTTTCTACTCTTATTACTATAAATAGCATTTCAAGTATAATATTGAATAAGAGTGGTGATAATTGCACCCTTGTTTCACTTCTAATCTTATTGGGAAGGCTTCTACCTTATTCCCATAACACCAGAATTGTTTCTTTCTAGCTGTTTGCAATATTTTCTCCTTGACCTGGGAACTCTGGGATTTGGCTACAATATTCCTAGGAGTTTTTCTTTTTAGATCTCTTTCAGGAGGTGATTGGTGTATTCTTTCAATATTTATTTTGTCCTCTGGTTCTAGAATATCAGAGCAGTTTTCTTTGATAATTTCATGAAAGATGATGTCTAGGTTCTTTTTTTGATCACAGTTTTCAGGTAGACCAATAATTTTAAAATTGTCTCTCCTGGATCTACTTTTCAGGCCGGTTATTTTTCCAGTGAAACATTCCACATTGTCTTCTATTATTTCATTCTTTTGGTTTTGTTTTGTAATTTCTTGGTTTCTCAAAAAGTCATTACCTTCCATCTGCTCCATTCTCATTTTTAAAGAACTATTTTCTTCAGTGAGTTTTTGAACCTCCTTTTCCATTTGGCTAATTCTGCTTTTTAAAGCATTTTTCTCCTCATTGGCTTTTTGGACCTCTTTTGCCAACTGAGTTAGCCTATTTTTAAAGGTGTTATTTTCTTTTAGCAAACTGTTGACTTGCTTTTCATGATTTTCTTGCATCACTATCATTTCTCTTCCCATTTTTTCCTCCACTTCTCTGACTTGATTTTCAAAATCCTTTTTGAGCTCTTCCATTGCTTGAGACCATTGTATGTTTATTTTGGAGGTTTTGGATGTTAAAGTCTTGACTTTTATGTCTTCCTCTAATGGTATGCATTGTTATTCCTCATCCAAAAAGATGGAAGAAAATATCTGTTCACCAAGAAAATAGCCTTCTATAGACTTATTTTTTCCCCCTTTTTTGGGCATTTTCCCAGCCAATTACTTGACTTTTGAATCCTTTGTCAAAAGGAGGGTATACTGTAGGACCTGTAAGTTCTCAGTTCCTCCAAGGTGGCACAATCAAGGGAGATGAGTTTACTCCTCTTCTGGCCTGTGCTCTGGTCTGGGAGCAGTCACAAGCACTCTTCTGCCCAGGATCTGCAAATAGGATTACCTGTCCAGAGCCTCCACTAGTTCCACCAGTCAGTGCTCCTCCTCATCCCAGGACCTCCACTCAGGGCTGAGACTCAGATCAGCCTCTCAGTTCCCCCAGGGTCTTTAAGCTGAGGGCTTCAAAAATGGATGCTGCTGCTATAGTGGCTGCTACTGGTGGGTCCAGATCACATTCCCTTCTCACTTAGGTGAAAGAGTTTTCTGACTGACCTTTGAAGCTGTCTTTGGCATCTGTGGGTTGAGTAACCTGAGCACTGCTGCTGCCAGTGGTGCCCTGAAGCATGCTCTGGTTCTGTGCCTGCTGCACCATGTGGCCCACACTGGACTGTGCTCTGCTTCAAGCCTGGTGTGATAGTCCTTTCCCGCCAGCCTTCCAGGGTGTCTTGGGCTGGAAATCTCTTTCACTCTGTCATTCTGTGACTTCTGTTGCTCTAGAATTTGTTTAGAGTCATTTTTTACAGATATTTTATGGGTTATTGGGGGGGGCGAGGTGCTTCTACAGGTCTGTCCTCCTACTCTCCCATCTTGGTTCCACCCCTGAGGAGAATGCTTTAAAATGAAGAACTGGCGAAATGGAAAAGGAGATCCAAAAGCTCACTGAAGAAAATTTTTTTAAAATTAGAATGGAGCAAATGGAAGCTCTATGAGAAATTATAAAATAAAACCAAAAGAATGAAAAAAATAGAAGACAATGTGAAATATCTCATTGGAAAAATCACTGACCTGGAAAATAGATCCAAGAGAAAGAATTTTAAAATTACTGGACTACCTGAAGACCATGATCAAAAAAAGAATCTAGCTACCATCTTTCAAGAAATTATTAAGGAAAATTGCCATGATATTCTATAATCAGAGAGAAATAATAGAAATTGAGAGAATTCACCAAATAATATTCTGAAAGAGATCCCAAAATGAAAACTCCAAGGAACATAATAACCAAATTTCAGACTTCCCAGGTGAAGTAGAAAATATTGCAATCTTCCAGAAAGAAACAATTCAAGTATGGTGGATACCACAGGATAATACAAGATTTAACATTTTCTACATTAAGGGATCAGAGAGCTTGACTTGGAATATGATTTTCCAGAGGTCAAAGGAGCTAGGATTAAAACCAAGAATCATCTACCCAGCAAAACGGTGTAATCAATAAGGGGAAAAATTAATATTCAATGATGTAGAGGAAATCAATACATTCATGAAAAACCAGAGCTGAATAGAAAAACTGACTTTCAAATACAAGACTCAAGAGAAGCATGAAAAGATAAACAGCAAAGAGAAATCATAAGGGACTTATTAAAGTTGAACTGTTTACATTCCTACATGGAAAGATGACATTTGTAATTCATGAGACCTTTCTCATTTGTTGGGGTATTTGGAGGGAATATTTATTGACAGAGGCCACAGGATGAGTTGAATATGAAGGAATGATATATAGAAAATAAAATAAAGGAATGAGAGAAGAATGTACTGGGAGAAGGAGAAAGGAAGAGGTAGAAGGGGTAAATTATCTCAAGTAAAAGAGGCAAGAAAAAGCTTTTACAATGGAGGGGAAGAGAGGTGAGGTGAGAGGGAATGAGTGAACTTTACTCTCACCAGAATTGACTTAAGGAGGGAAAAACATACACACTCAATTAGATATGAAAATCTATCTTACCCTACAGAAAGGGGAAAAAAGTGGGACAGGCAATAGAAAGGAGAGCAGACTGGGGGAGAGGGTAATCAGAAGCAAACATTTTTGAGGACAGAGCCAAAGGAGAGAATAGAATAAACGTGGGGCAGGGGTGGTATGAGACAGGATGGAAGGAAATATAGTTATTTCACAACATGACTATTATGGACTATTATGCATGACCAACCATGTATAATCTGTATCAAATTGCTTGCCCTCTCAATGAGGGTGAGTAGGGAGGGAGGAAGGGAGAGATTTGGAGTCAAAGTTTTAAGAATCACATGTTAAAATTTTTTTGTATATGCAACTGGGAAATAAGATACACAGGCAATTGAATATAGAAATCTAGCATACCCTACCGGAAAACAGAAGGGAAAGCATATTAGAGAAGGGGGTGGATATGATAGAAAAGAGGGCAGACTGGGGAAAGAGGTAATCAAAATGCATGACATCATGAGGAAGGGAAAGATAGGGAGAAAACTTGCATCTTAAAACCCTGTGGAAGTGAATGTTGAAAACTAAAATGAATAAACTAGAAAAAAACCCAATAAAACTGATAAATATAAAATAAAACTGATTTTTAAAAGAAAAAAAAACCTAAATTACCAGTGTCAAAAATAAATAGAATGAATTCAACACCAACAAAGAAGTTAAAGCAATAATTAGAAGCTATTTTGCCCAACTGTATGCCAATAAATCTGACATTCTAAGTGAAATGTGTTAATATTTACAAAAATAGATACTGCCCAGGTTAATAGGAGAGGAAATAGAATGCTTAAATAACTCTATCTTAGGAAAAGAAATTGAACAAGCCATCAACTGATATTCTATGAAAAAAATTTCCAGGGTTAGATGAATTTACAAGTGAATTCTAACATGTATAAAGAACAATTAATTCCAACACTACATAAGCTATCTGGGAAAAATATTCAAACAAGGCATCATACCAAAATTCTTTTATGACACAGATATGGTGCTGATACCTAAACCAGGAAGATCTAAAATGGAGAAAGAAAACTATTCATCAATTTCCCTAATGAATACTGATGCGAAATTTTTAAATAAAATACTAGCAAGGAGAATACAATTATCACAAGGATCATACACTATGATCATGTGGAATTTATACCAGGAACGCAGGGCTAGCTCGATATTAGGAAAACTGTCAGCATAGTTGACCATATCAACAAAAAAACTAATTGAAATCATGTATTATCTCCATAGATGTAGAAAAAACTTGACAAAATTCAGAACCCATTCCTATTAAAAATATTAGAGAGCATAGGAATAAAGGAAGGGTTCCTTAAAATGATAAACAGTATCTAATGCCATCAGCAAGAATTATCTGTAATGGGGATAAATTAGAAGCCTTCCCAGTACAATCAGAATTGAAACAAGGATTTCCATTATCACCACTACTATTCAATATTGTGCTAGAAATTTGAGCTATAGCAATAATAGCAGAAAAATAAATGGAAGGAATTAAAATAGCCAATGAGGAAACAAAACTATCATTCCTTGAAGATGATATAATGGTATACTTAAAGGATTCTAGAGAATTAACTAAAAAAATGATTGAAGTAATTAACAACTTTTATCGAAGTTGCAGGATATAAAATAAACCTATGTAGATCATCAGCATTTTTTTATATGACCAACAAAGTCCAGCAGCAAAAGATAGAAAGAAAAATTCCATTTAAAGCAACTGTAAACAATATACAATACTTGAGAGTTGGGAGTCTACCTGCCAAGACAAACCCAGGAATCATGAAAACACAATTATAAAACATTTTTGACGCAAAGTTGTATCTGAACAACTGGAAAAACTATCAATTGCAGATGGTTAGGTCGAGCCAATAATTAAAATGACAATTTTACCTAAATTCATTTACTTCTTCAGTGCCATGTTAATTAAACTATCAATAAACTATTTTATACAGCTAGAAAAAATAACAAAATTCATCATAATAAACAAAAGGTCAATAATATCAAGTGAGTTAATGAAATAAATGTGAAGGAAGGTGGCCTAACTGTACCAGATCTCAAATTGTATTAATAAAGCAGTAATCATCAAAACTGTCTTTTACTCGCTAAGAAACAGAGTGGTAGATTAGTGGAATAGGTTAGGTACACAGACTTATTAATAAATGACCATATTAATCTAGTGGATTAATTCCCAGCTTTGGGAACAAGAACAAGAACTTACTATTTGATAAGAACTGCTAGGAAAACTGAAAAATTGCAGAATAGCAGAAACTTGGTACAGATCATACCATCAACCAAGATAAGATCATAATGGGTATATGATTTAAACATAAAAGGTGATACCATATACAAAATAGGAGAGCAAAGAAGAATTTGCCTGTCAGATATATGGAGAAGAGAAGAATTTAGGACCAAAGAGAGAGAGAACATTAAGAGATACAAAATGGGCAATTTTGATGATATTAAATTCAAAGGATTTTGCATAAACAAAACCTATGCAACCAAGATTAAAGGGAAGCAGAAACCTGGGGAACAATTTTATAGCAAAGATCTCTGATAAAGGTCTAATTTCTCAAACAGACAGGGAACTGAGCCAAATTTTTAAGAATATGTCATCCCCCAGTTCATATATGGTCAAAGGATATGAACATGCAGGTTTCAGAAATTAAAGATATCTATAATCCTATGAAAAATGCTCTAAATCACTATGGATTATAGAATTACAAATTAAAACAATTTTGAGGTATCACCTCACATCTAACTAGCTAATATGATAGAAAAAGAAAATAATAAATGTTGGAGGGAATGTGAGAAAATTGGAACTCTTATGCCTTGTTGATGAAGTTGTGGACTTATCTAAGCATTCAGGAGACCAATTTGGAACTATGCCCAAAATTATGCATACCCTTTGATCCAGCAATACCAGTACAAGGTCTGTATCTGAAAGAGGTTTTTTTTTTAAAAAAAAAAGGGTAAAAACCTATTTGTACAAAAATATTTATACCAGCTTTTTTTGTAGTGACAAAGAACTGGAAACTGAGGGGTTGCCCTTCAACTAGGGAATGGATGAACAAGCTGTATATGATTAAAATGTAATAAATGATGAGCAGGAAGACTTCAAAAAAACCATGGAAAGACTTATAGGAGCTGATGCAAAGTAAAGTGAGCAGAATCAGGAGGACATTGTACATGGTAACAGCAATATTGTACCATATCAACAACTACAAATGACTTAGCTATTCTTAGCAATACAATGATTCAAGACAATTCCAAAGCACTCACGATGAAAAATGTCATTCACCTCCAGAGTAAGAACTGATGGAGTCTGAATGCAGATTGAAGTATACTGTTTTTCACTTTCTGTATTTTTATGCTTTTTCTTGTATCTGTGTCTTTCATAACATGACTAATATGGTAATATGTTCTGCATGATTAAATATATGCAACCCATATGAAACTGTTTATTATCTCAGAGAACATCCTCCCCCTCAGAGAGGATAAGGGAGGGAAAGACAAAATTTGGAACTCAAAATAAAAAAAAATATTAAAAATTATCTTTACATGTAAGTGGGGAAAATTTTTTTAAAAAAGATCACATAGTCCATTCTCATCAGCATTAGTACAAGGGTAGAGAGATCAGTAGGTCATAGAAGAGCAAGAATTATCCATAACTAAACTAACCTATGATTTGCAAATTTGCAAAATGAACATGTAGCCAGATGATAATGTTAATGTTTTCCATTGCAATGTGTACTTTGCTCCTGATCAACATGCTCCTCTTCTATTGTTTTTTTCTCATTTATGTTTATTTGAGTAGTATTAGGATCATGCATTTAATGTCCAACTTGTTCAATAACAATATAAAGGACTAGCATTTATATAGCACCTACTATGTTCCAGGCATTATGCTAAGTGCTTTACAGATGTTATCTCATGTAATTCTTCCTACAACCCTGTGGAGTAGGTATTACTTTTATTGCCATTTTACAATGAGGAAACTGAGGCAAAGAGAGGTTAAGTGGCTTGCCCAAGGTCACACAGTTAGCGTCTTGAGGTCTCTTTTGAACTTTATTCAACTGGAGTGTTCCTGACTCTAGATCCAGTGTACTATCTACTGTACAACCTTGTTACCACTGTGAAGTATGGATACATAATCTGATCATTCTGCAAAGTTAGCAATGTTATCATCACTTTGACTTTGTTGCTATGGGAATTAGTTTTTTTTATATGGATATGCAGGTACTGCTGAGAAACAAGCATGTAATATATCTTGCAAGTAAATTAGAGCCATAATCACCAAAGCAGGGAATATTCTGAATTGTACTGGGTCTACTGCATGTATTATTGATATTTATTTTCTCTTAATGGCATCCACTATTGAGAGAAATTACTATTTTGCTATTATATTAACAACCAAGAAGGTTTTTCTCCTTTCTTTCCTCCTCTAGGGCCCAGGCCCTGTAGAGGGTCAGTCAGTCTCTCAAGGATGTGGCTGATTGATGAGCTGTCCTTAAACTTCAGGAAACATGCTCCTCAATCTTGGGCAGCATTTCACCCAACTGGGATGGGGGGATGTAAGTAGACTGGGTGAGTTCTTAACCCAAGGAAAACAGCCCTGTCCGTCTACCTCTCCATTAGAATTTAGATGATCCAGCTCATGAAGGAGAAAAGCAACTGGAGTTGTCTAGATGTAAATGGATTCCTCTGTCCACATTGCTAGAATTGGTGGGGTCGCATGATCAAGTCACATTCTCAGCAGGAGGAGCTGAAGACTTCTGGTCACTTCCTCATTAAATATTTGCCCATCAAGGTTGATTTTTACTTGCCATAGCATCTCCTTTCACAAAGGCATTTAAAGCACTCAGTGGATTCTTTGGTTATTGAGAGAAATTACTGACCATCAATTTATTTATTATTAGCTGGCCTAACTAATAAATCGATTATGCAGAAACTCTGCCTCTCTTCTTCTTCATTTGTGACATTATCATTTTAGGCAGATACCTCCTAGATCTATAAACCTAGCCCTAGTCTCTTTGCTGAGCTCCAGTCTTAAATTACCAATTGCCTACAGGATGCTTTGAACAAGTATCCCATAGGCATTTCAAACATGCCAAAAACAGAACTCAAATGACTTTCTCTTCAAACCCATCTCTCATCCAAAGTCCTATTTTATTGAGAGCATTACCATTATTCAGTCTCTAAACCTCATAGTAATCCCTGACTTTTCACTTAACATATCACTTCTCACCTCAAAGGCCTCATTGTACACTCATTGAAACAAATACAAAGTATTGAGCCTGGCATTGAAGGCCAATCTCTCTTTCTGTAAGGTCCTATTTCATGGTACTCATTGTCTACTTTTTGCTCCAGATAAATTGAAATACTAGCTGTTGTTCCACAATCTCATCCATCATGATTCTGCTTCCATTCATGAATACAACTACCATCCTATTTTATGTTGCCTTCCTCTCATCCCACAATCAACTAATAAAACTCTCCTTTTACAAGAACTATTTAAGAGAGTGCTTCCTTTAAGATGCCCTCCCTGATCTCCCCAGGTATAAATGTTTACTCTCTCCTTGAATGCGTCAGGCCACTCTGACTTCTACAACAGCAATTTGGTTCAGTGAATAGACTGCTGAGCCTAAAGATAAGAAGACATAAATTCAATGCAGTCTCAGACACTTACTAGTTGTGTGACCCTGAGTAAGTCACTTAATCTGTCCGCCTTAGTTTCCTAAATTGTAACATGAGAGCAATAACAGCACCTACATCCCAATCTTGTTGTAAAAATCAAATGAGATATATTTTTAAAGAACTTAACATGGTGCCTAACACATAACAGGAGCTAAATAAATACTTCTCCTTCCCCCTTTCCTTTGAACCTATTAATTTTCCAACTTCTATTATAGCTACTTGGGTACAAAGCTCATCCCTGTCTCTTCCTGAACCCCAACTATACTATAAATTCTTAAAAGGTCAAAACTTTTAAATAGTTTTTTAATCTTGGTATTCCCAGGACTTGGCACGTAATAGGTATTTAATACATGTTAAATTGAATGTTATTGTCCATAAGAAAAATAGAACTGATTGTAGAAAATACTGATACACTATCTTAAATGATAATTTAAAAATAACTGATTAAACTCAGAATAGTTAATTTTCAAATCTAAAAGAATCATAGAAACAAGAAAGACATGATCGGCAAGGAATAACAGCAGATTCACTAGCAGCTGATTCTAGGGACAATAGGTATTAGTCATTCAAAAATAAATAGACCAATATATATTGTTAAATATATCCCTTTGTTTTCAATTTCTTTATTATATGTGGAGCTCCCTCCCTCTAAATTTGTTTACATTAAAAAGAAATGCTTCTTTCTCTTCTTCCAAAAATAAAGGTCAAAAAAGTCATAAAATAATGCATATCATGGTATACAATGAAATTCACCTTTTAATTTACTTTTATAACTTACCCTCCTCTCAGACCTGATCTTAGTCCTGTACAGTGAAACATACTGCTTCACACATTTAACTTGGACAAAATTCCCTGAATGTCATAGAAAATGCTCAAGCTCCAGTAGCTTGGGAAGCAGAAACATGAAAGGGTACCTTGGCTTTTTTCCCAAGGTAACACAACAAACGTACTTGCCAGTTAGCCAAATGGCTGAATGTGCATTATTTTAATTGCTTATCTCTGGAAGGCTTTCTTTCTAGATTGGGAAATAGCAGCTCACATGTTAATAGGTTCAGGAACAGAATGTGCTAGTACTGATCATAAATGACAGATTCAAGAGGCATACTTACCCAGCTTGGGAATCGCTCAAAGCAGTTCTTTCAGTTAGTAAATTTCCACCTGCTGCTGCTGCTGCCTGGCCAATTGTCATATGTGTTTGTTTCCCGCTGGTTCCTACACTGACACTGGGCAGAATATCTCTCAGAGCATGAGAGCTGCGGAAAGATCTCTGATGCCAGGTGGAATGAGAAGATTGCTTATTTTGGAGACTTTGTTGTATATTCACCAGTGGTCTGACTTGTCCTGAAGCGAGCCCTGAAGTTAGGTAGTTCTCTTTCTCCAAGAGGTTCCCCATACTTCGGCTGGTTCTTGGCCTGGGGTATGTGAGTACTGCTGGACTGGCAGGGAAGCTATCAAAAACTGTGTCACTAACAGATCCATACTGGTATTGCCTATGGTAAGTATCATAATGACGTTGCCTGCTCATAGTACCTCGACGGTTTAATTCAACAATTTCTGAATGAGCATATCTTGGTGGCATGAGGACAGTGGACCTCCTGCTCTCATGAGGCCTCAAATTGTGTCCTACCTGGTTTTTCTGGATATAATAGTAATCACTATGTGCATAATTAACTCTCTCAGGACTACTCCCAGGAGAAATCTCCAGTCTCTTCAGAGGCTGCCTTTGAGACCTTTCATCCATTGACTTTTGTGAATTATATCGTGTTCTTTCTCTTTCTAAGTGATTCTCATAAGTAGCTGTTGTGCCTGCCTGAAAAGAAAAGACAATTTTATTTAAAGTGTGCATCAGATTTTGTTTAGGATTATTAAATAAGCAATAAATAAATGAAAAATAAATGAAATAAATGAAAAACCAAAACCTCTGAAAGGGTGATGAGTACCTTCCTAGGCAAAGACTGTCAACAGAGATTCTAGTCATTGTATGAGGCTGCATGTACTGTTTGCAGCTTCCAGTTTTCCCCACTGCCCACACAAAATTAATTTTCCCATAATTCAATCATGAACCGATTGTACCTAGGAAAGCAGTACAGGGGACGGGGAAATCTAAGAAAGCCCATAAAGCCCCAAACTGATAATCTGTTAAATATGGAGTTCTGTCCTGTAAAATTCTCACCTTTAAAATGTCATATGTTTTGGTAACAGGGGAATACCCTTGAGAGAGATGGTTTTCAACTAAGTTCAGGTTGTAGACATATTCTGGAACACTTCTGGTTCGAGGCAGGCTTCCTAGAGTAAAAAAAAAAAAAAAAATCAAAGTAATTCAGACCATTACCAGATTAATACCTGTTAGTTCCATGAGAGCCCTGGGATAGGTTGAAGGAATGTAATCAAGGTCAGTAATATATAAGTAAATTTGGAATAGAGAATCCTGATGCTAGTTATCTCCAGACCCATCCTTAATCCCATCTTGGTTCCAGGCTCTCTCCCACCCCCAGTCACCCCAGACTACTGGCCACTCCTATCAAGATCTTCCCTAGATCCCTCTTCCAATCACCTAAGACTACTTGGTCAACCCTAGATCCCTCCCACAGTTTTTCTGTATGTAAGATCCACCTTGGCCTCCATGAAGGTATTCAGATGCAATCTGGCCCCCTTACACAAACATCACAAATACTCAAATTTCTTAAGAACCTAGCCAATGCAGAGATTCCTTGAGTCTGGTCAATATGGTGGATTTTTAATAAACTTTGTTTTTCTTTGGCTGAAAGAAGGCTTGGGTTGAATTCATTTGGGCAGACCCCCATACCATTATTTTGGGGCCCTAGAACTCCTAAACCTCAATAACTATGTTTGATCCCCACTATGTTGGTCAATATTTGGAAAAGTGATTAAAAAAGGAATAGACAAATCTCTGACCTCCCCAGAGCACACCAGTAATTATGTCACACACATATAATAGTCATATAATATATACATATATTATATATACATGTATATATATACACATATATACATACATATAATAATACATATAATATCTTCAGACCAAGAGAATGACAAATCCAGTAGTGTCAGAAGTCTACCTTTGCTGTGATCTGAATAACTCAAACACATTACACACTAAATTGTTTGAACTGAAATGGCAATGATTTCATAGATCTGAACTAAAAAGGAAAGAAAAAAAAGTTAGGTGCCAGAAAAAAAATATAGCATAAAAAAATGAAAAGTTGAAAGTCATGTTAAAAATATACTAATATATTACTCATATCTTCTTTGTTAGGAGTGCAATTCACATTCAGAAGTTTTTGTAAAAAAAAATTACAGTTTGATGGCCTAAAAGTTATCTTAAAAAATTGGAGAGGTTTGATGCTTTTTTGTTAAAACTAAACTGGTTGTTGGAAATATAACAAAACAAAAATCATTTTATTTCTTATATGAAAGCTATGTGTCTTTCTACCAAGATTTGTAGAAAAACCACTCATAATATGAACTACATGAGCATTTAGGCTGGAAAACTTGTTAAATTTCTCATATTTTAAAGAGTCTGAGTCTTACCTCCCCCCCTCCATTTTCTTTCTTCTCACACTTAACTCCCTATAATCCGATTTCCAACTTCTTCATCCAAAGTCAAATCTAATGGCTTTTTCTCAGTCCTCATCTTTCTTGACCTGTACAGCTGTTGACACTGTCTTCTCTTTATACTTTCTCCTTTCAGTTTTTATGACACTACTCTTTCCTGATTTTCTTCTTACATATCTGACCACTCTTTTTCAGTCTCCTTTGTTGACTGGATCTTCACTAGGTTATATTTGCTAACTTTAGGTATGCATTCCCCAGAGCTCTGATCTGGGACTTCTCTTCTTCCTTCGTTATTCCACTGGATGAGCTCATAAGCTCCTATGAATTGAATTATAATCTTTATGCTGATTTGGAACTCCGTTTAACCAGTCTTAACCTCCCTGCTGAAGTCCAGTCTTGCATGTCCAACTGCTTATTGACTATCTGGATATAGAGAACTTGTAAACATCTTAAACTGATACGTCCAAAATTGAACTCATTTTTTCTCCCGAATACTCACCCTTCTTCCTAAATTGTAGCTATTGAGGATGCCACCTTCCCCCCATCCCCGCAGGCTTGAAATGTAGGTGTCATCCTTATACTCACTAATCTTACTGTTTCTACTTTGCCAATATCTTTCAAATGTGCCCCATTCCCTTCTCTGACCCTTTGACCATCCTGGTGCAAGCCCTTATTACCTCACATCTGGACTACTCAAATAGTTTGCTGATTGGTGTCCTTACCTCAATAGTCTTTCCACTTTGCCCATCTTTCACTTAGCTGTCAGCGTGATCTCCCTAAAGCACAAGACTAACAATGTCAAATCTCTATCTAACAAACTCCAGTTGCTTCCAGATCAAGTATAAAATCCCTCATGTGGCATTTAAAGCCTTTCATAACCAGCTCCTTAACTTTCTAGTCTGCTTGCACCTTACACCCCACTCCATCACCATATACTTTATGATACTAGCATCCATGCTTTTCTTCAAACAAATTATTCCATCTCTTGATTCCAGACATTTTCATTGGTTGATACCATGTCTGGAATTTTCTCTATTCTCCAGTACTTTCAAGTGTTTTTAATAGAAATGCGTGTTGAAATTTATTAAAAGCCTTTTCTACATCTATTGATATAATTGTATGACTTTTGAAAACTTTTATTATTTATATAATCAATCATATTAATAGTTTTCCTTATATTAAACCATTCCCTACACTCTCAATATAAATCCCACTTGATCATAATGTATAATCTTTGTATTATGTTGTTGTAATCTTTTAGCTAGTATTTAATTTGGGATTTTTGCATTCATATTCATTAGTGAAATTGCTCTGTAATCTACCTCCTCTTTTGCTAATCTAGGCAATTTATATTTTTGCAAGTATTCTTTTTCACTTAAATTGTTAAACGTATTGGCATGTAATCAAGCTAAATAACTCCTTATAATTGCTTTAATTTTATCTTTGTAAGTAGTAAGAAGACTGGAAAGGTAAGAGGGAGCTTTTTCATGTAGACAACTCTGGTCTTCCTCACTAGATTTTAAGTCCATTAAGGAAAGGATCTTTATCTTATATTGCCTAATAACCTCTTTAGCCCTAACATAGTGCTTTGGTAGATGATTAATATTTGGTGATAAGTCTTCTCCCTATCTACACTGAAAATGTAATTCTATCCTAAAAAAAGTAATTCTATTTGTAAATGCTCAGTTTACAATCAGCTTCTTAGGAACACAATTATAAAGGTTAATATGAAAATATATACTATGTATATAAACCATAATGAATGAGCTACATCTCTATTGTTCAGTCATTTTCAGTTGTGTCAAACTTTTCATGACCGCATTTGGGGATTTTATGGCAAAAATACTATTGTGATTTGCCATTTCCTTCTCGAACTCATTTTACAGATGAGGAAACTGAGGTAAAATGATTTGCCTTGGGTCACAAAGCCATTAAGTGTCTAAGGTCAGATTTGTATTCACAAGATGAGTCTTCCTGGTTCAGCAGTCTATCTAAAGTTGCATTAGAAAAAACAGGACTGTGATGGGAATTCCTGCTAAGAGGTTAAGTACAAACCCTGAAGTTCCTACCAAACCAAATATCATTTTAAAAAAATTCAATTAGAAACTACATTAAGAAACTTTCCACAACTGCACAAAAAACTTAGCTGAGGGTTTTTGCAAGCAAAACCAGCACTAGTACAGGTAGTCTTCAACTATGACCAGATATATGGTCAAGGTTATACAGGTTATATACTTGTAACCTACAAGATTCTGTGTCTAGAATCAAGAAGCAAGAGAGGAGGGCTTCCCTGAAAAGACTTGAGGGTAATGAGGAAGCCCTAGGGAGCAGCAGCAGGAAGTGCAGTGCCATGCAGAGATCAGAGTGGGACATAACCCAGGGCTCTCAGTTCCCTAACATTCTGGCCTCAGAAACGAGAGAGAGCCCTGAAGATACGGCACTCTGAACCTGAAAGGTGTGGTTTGAAAGTGTAACTGTGAGAGGTGAAGATCAGTGCGGTGCCCAGGAGAATGAGCACAGACCAAACAGGACTGAACACCTCATTCAAAAGAGTTGATTCAGAAACTATAGCTGGAGAGATAAGTAAGTCAAAGAAAACACCAACCAGTGCCAAAATCGTTGCATTAAAGCCACAAGCAAAGACTAAAAGAAAAAAAGGTATTTTCCTCAAGGCCTACATGGATACCTAGAAGAAATAAAGCTCTTGAGGAAAGAAATGGGAGGAAAAAAGAGGAGTTTAGAAGAGAAAGTGGTATATCTCACCTAAGAAAGGGAATCCCGTAAAACTTAAATAGACAGAACAAAAATCAATGACTCCATAAGACAGCAACAAATATTGGGGAAAAAAAATCAAAAGACTGAAAAAATAGAAAATATATGGTATCTTATAAAAATAATACTTGATCTGGAAAACAGTTCAACATGAGATAAGTTAAAAATCATGACTCTTAGAACCATGATTAAAAAAGAAAAAGTCTCAACAGTCATAAGAATCATACATAAAAACTGTCAGAACCAAAAGCCAAAGCAATCAAAATTAATTAACTAGTGAATTTTCTTTAAAAATGATTCAAAATTGCCTCCTGAAATGTTCCAGGAATGTCATTGCCAAAATCCAGAGGTCCCATGTCAAAGAAAAAATTTGTTGTTCAGTATTTTCAGTCATGTTGACTCTTTCTCAACCTATTTGGAGTGTTCTTGGCAAAGATACTAGAATGGTCTGTCATTTACTTCTCTAGATCATTTTACAGATGAGGAAATAGGGTTAAATGACTTTCCCAGGGTCACATAACTAGTAAGTGTCTGAGGCTGGATTTGTATTCAAGTTTTCCTGATTTCAGGCCTGGCACTTTATCTACTGTACCACCTAGCTAAAAGAAAAAAAAATACTACAAAAATACTAGAAAAATCTTTAGGTATCAAAGAATTACATTCAGGAGGACAGAAGACCTAGTAGCTTCTACCTACCATTATCTACTTTCATTCTTTTCCAGGTTCCCACCTCTCTGGACTTTCTCTATAATCCCACACTCTTCAAACCTACAGCTCCTACCTCTGATTGGCTCTTTTCTCCCAGAAACTCCATTTTACAGAAAATTCCCAGATCAACCTTGTTTTCATTGCTCTCCAAGTTCTTCTACTGACTCTTGGATTTTCTCTACTATGTTTTCCCTTTACAGCTTCCCTTCCCACTTTACAGCTTGCTTTTATGTATTGATTTTCTCCACCAGAGTGTAATCTCCTTCAGGCTAGGGACTTTCTGCAAATATTTGTTTTCCTAGTATTTGGTACACAGCCTGACACATAGTAATAAAATGTTTAACAATATTTAATGCTTATCGACTTGACTAAAAAATAAGAGGAGATCTTGAAATACAATACTCCAAAAAGGCAAAAAGAAATGATGTTTATGACCAAGAATAACATACCTGGAAAGTTGAGTGTAATACTACAAGAGAAAAATGAACCTTTAGTGGATCAAGGACTTTCAATGTTTTTTATAAAAAAACAAACATCAGCCCAGATAAGCCTAGAAAGCTAAATTTATTTGAGGTACTGACTGGAAGGACTTATATCATAATGAGGTACTGGAAGGAGTGGAAGGACTTACATCATGATGTTACCATTCTATTAGAGGTAGAAGGAACAAACATCTCTTCAACACATTAATGTGTTCAAAAGTTATTGAGGGGGTAAAATATGAAAAATACAAGTCCTATGGGTGGATTTGTCTTTAGAAAGGAGGAAGAAAGGGTGAAATTTGCTACTTCTAATAACTGGAATACTTAAGAATAAGACTATACAGGGCATTCCAAAAGGTTTTTTGTTTTGTAGTTTTAAGCTCTTAAAACTTAGATATACCAAATGAACATGGAGAAAGGGGTGAAAAAGTGGTTATCATGTGAAACTCTTATTGGAAGAGGATAAAAGAGGGTTAAATATACCCTTACCCACAAAGAGTTTAGTGTAGAAAAATATCAAACTCAATAGCTGAAAAGGGATGGAGATTAAGAGGGATGATAACTCCAGAGAGGAAAGTCACAAGCAAAATAAACTTCTTGATCCTGAAGGACAAATCTAGAATCTAAGGGCATGCCTTAGATTGCCTCAGGCAAATGGGAAATGTTAAATAAATTGTGGGATATGAATATAATTCAATATTTTTTTTATCTAAGAAATGATAAAGAGATGATTTCACAGAATCCTGGGTGGTTTGGGCACAGGGTTAAGTCAGTAGAATCAAAAGAATAATTTATACAAGGAGAACAACATTGTAAAGAAAACAGTTTTGAAAGGATTAAGAATTCTGAGAAAAGCATTAACCAGTCCCATCTCTGGAAGATATATGATGGGGCATGTTACCCTTGTTGTTCTTCATAATCCAAGAGGACCAAAATGACATCATGATGTCAGGATCACACATGTCTGGCTGTGACTGATCAAACCAAGATGAACTTAGTAGGCTCTACCTCAGGTTGGGCACAAATAGTCCACATGAACATCTGGGAAGGAAATGTCTCTAAATTTGTGCATCTCACATGTCTTTTAAGCTACTGTAATTCTGCTTTGTTCATAGAGCACAGCACCTTCTTTGATGTGGGCATGCCATGCTGGGTGGTCCTGTACCAGCATCTTCTATGTTTGAATTGATACCAAAGTTCTTCGTGAAACCTTGAGAGTGTCATTGTATCACTTCATCTGACCTCCATGCAAGTGCTTGCCTTCCGTGAGTTCTCTGTAAAACAGTCTAGGCAAACATACATTGGGCATTTAAACAATGTCACCAGCCCTTTGGGGTTGCACTCTCTTCCTTAGAGTTCGAATGCTGGCATTTCAGCTCAAGAAAAGACCTCAGTGTCCAGTACTTTATCTTGCCAAGTGATGATCTTCAGAATCTTCCTAAGACAACTCAAATGGAAGCAGTTCAATTTTCTGCCTTGGTGCTGTTAGACAGTCCAGGTTTTACAGGCATACAACACTGAGGTCAGTACAATGACTCTGTAAATCTTGGTAGGTAGCCTAATACCTTTTATCTCCCACACTTTCTTTTGGAGCTCCAAAACAATGAGCTAGCTCTGGCAATGCATACATCAACCTCATCATCTATATGTTCATCCCTGAAAAGTATACTGCCAAAGTAAGTAAACTAATTCACAGTATTCAAAATTTGTCCATTTCCTGTAACTGATGGTTCCATACCGCTGAAAACATTATGCTAAAAAGCATGGGAACAAAAACGTATCTCTGCTGTCACTCCACTGTTGACTGGGAAAGTGCAAGAGCATGGTCTGTTATCCTGAATCTGTGCAAGCATTCCATCGTGAAACTGACATACAGTACTGATGAAATCCTCTGGGCAACCAAATTTTGTCATGATTTCCCACAAGTCCTCAGGACTGATGATACCAAAGACCATATTGATGAATGCTGTGTACAAACCTTGGTTCTGCTCCCAGCATTTTTCCTTAAGTTGCTAGGCAACAAACACTATCCACAGGTCCTTTCTGAAGCCTGACAGAAATGATTATCTCTCTCCTATTAATAACCAATTAATATTGGGGGGGGGGGAAGAATCCAGGTTTTTTCCCTTTCTATTTCCTTATTCATAACCCAGTCCCTTAAGGACATTTCTGACCTTGCTCAAAAATTTACTCCACCTAGGCCATCTGATCTAAGTTCATTGATTGGGTAGAGAATAAATCCTTTCGACAGCACTTTGTAAAGAAGCACTGAAAGGGTCCCAAGAGGAAAAAGTTTAAGTCCTGAAGACTGCCCAAAGGAAAGAATGATCTGGCTTGAGATGAGTGTCTCTTTGTCCATGACTGACATGATCAGAGAGCCCCTCATTAGATAGGGCCACCACTCATTATAAAATTATCTCATTAATTATTAACCAATCAGAAAAGATTTCTACCCATCAGGACTGCCTAAGGATCAACTGGCCTCCATGATTCATCTTTGGTTTACAAGAGAAAGATAAATGGCCATCATTTTATTGTCTGGTAGCTATAATTAATAAAATTTATTATTAATTACCCAGAAATTATGTCTCTTAGACTTTTCATATGTCAAAAGACACACTGACTCTCAGGTAGATAACCATCTTCCAGGTGCAAGATCAGGCTGTTAAGGACTCTGCTAAGAATCTTGCTGGCACTGACTTAGGGATAGACTCTCCCTCCCAATCTCCTTCCCTTAATTGTCACAGGTTAACCTATTTCCTTTTTCTTTACAAAGACAGACAATGGAAATACCCTTGAACTTCTGGGGGATTACCTCCTCTTGCCTTATAAACCAGAACATTTCAGTCAGCTTTTATATGAGCAGCGAACTCCTGCCTTGTAAATCTTTTCTAGAATAGAATTAGCAACAGATAACTTGCCACAAAAGAGGAGTCTAATAGCATTTAAAACTTCATCATTTTGGAAGTTCAATTAGAATGAAATTTACTTCAACCTGAGGTATATGGTCAATAGTTTCAGCACTGATTGATGGAAAGTCTGTCAAGAACATTAAAGGAGTGTTCTGCCCACCTCTCCAGGATCATGTCATTATCACTACTCAGTTGTGCTCCATCAGAGCTGAAAGGTTGAGATTCACCATAGGTCTTTGGCCCATTTAGCCTTCAGGGCATCAAAAAAGCACTTTGTTTGGATCGTTAAGTATTTGCTAAGTCTCTAAAATTCCCTTATATTTTACTCTTGATAGTTAACTGTTACCTTCTTAGTAAATAATTTATCTTTGATCTCATCAGGATTCATCACGGTGGGAGCATACACAATGATGGAGGTATGACATTTTTCTGCTAGTGGTAATTGCATTGTCACAAGTATATCCTTCACTCCTTTTAGGAGGTATACATGTTTGTTGATTAGATTTATTATTGTTATTCTTGTTGTTGTTGTTTTTGGAGGCAATCAGGGTTAAGTGACTTGCCCAGGATCACACAGCTAGTGTCTAAAGCCAGATTTGAACTCAGGTCCTCCTGGTTCCAGGACTGGTGTTCTATACTCCTACCTGCCCCTAGATTAATTTTGACTGTGAATCTTAACACCAGTTTTATGGGGCTTCCCCATCACTGTAGCCACTCCAGAAAAATGTATATCCAACTCCCATTTTAGGAAGCTGGCCTTCATTTGCTAGCCTTGTGAAAATTTCAGTGAAAATTCCAGGTTGCTTCTTGGATGCAATATCCACTGAGTTCTCTCACAACAAGAGCTGTTTGTCTTTCAGGTCTACTAAATTTTGTGTTATCCAGAAATGTGTGCACATTCTACATACCAGTGATCAATGGAGTCTTCGCAAAGACTTTGTACATTTTTTTGTGTTTTGATCACAGGATGAGATCCCTACATGCCTCAATAAGCAAGCCAAAATTAGGTGAAGCAGATGATTTTTAAGGCATCTTTTGTAGCCCTTCCTCACACCAGTACATGAGCAGTGGGATTCTTTAAAAAGCTGCTAAGACACCTAGGGGGATGCTGAATTCCACAGCTATTTCAGTCCAGTGAGATGACCTCATGCTGTGTGTGCAGGGTTGTGATTACAGCTCCCAGGGTATCTGTATCCGCTGTTTCATCACTAGCTTTTGTCACAGGATTTTGAGATAGGTAAAATAATAAAATAGTAACATAATAAGACAATAAGATAGTTGAACAGTAAAATAATAAAATAGTAAGATGGTATGAGTGATGCCTTTTGACTCATGTGTAAATTGGATTTAAGTAAGGCAGAACTTTACAAAGCCATCTGCTTCAGTCTTTGGAGTCCAGTGCAAGGCAAAAGTCAAGAAGAGCAGTGATGGCTCAGGGTGCAGTGGATGACCTTGGTATCTTCAATGTCTGACTAAACTTTAGGTACTCCACAGTGCCTGCTTCAATTGCCTTCATGAGCTGTTGGAACAAATTGCTCTCATCCACTCATTCCACCGAGGGTACACATTCATCTAACTCACTGACAGGTTTGAGACCTGTTGGTTACCCTTAACCTAGTTTAGCCCATCTACCAAGATGGTTTTACTAGGCTGTGGTTGCTGCATGTGGCATAGGTGAGAGTCATTTAGCAAATGGACACCAAAGGTGGATAAGCAGCTCTGAAAAGGGCTCAGTAGCCTTCACAGCTGAACACCCTATACGTAAGTCATAAGTAAAACAAACTTCCTAATTTTGAAGGAAGAATTCAAAGGAAGACAACAAGGGGTAGGGGTGGGGGTGGGGGGGGCAGAGAAAGGACCTAGAATGTAAGGGCATCACTTAGATTGCCTGTTATACAAATGGGGAATGTTGAACAAGTGGGATATAAATACAATTAAATATTTTTGTTCTCTTAGAAATGATGAAAGAGATGATCACAGACAATCCTGGGTAGGATTAATGGACACAGGATTAAATAAGAAGTAACTAGAGAATATTTTATACTAAGAAAACAACATTGCAAAGAAAATAGATTTGAAAGGGTTAAGAATTCTGAGCAAAGTAATGACCAGTCACATCTCTGGAAGACACATGATGGGGCATGTTATCCACCTTCTACTGTGGAAGTGATGGAGACAAAGTACAGAGGCATAAATTTTTGGACCTGGCTACTATGTGAACTTGTTTTGCTTTATTATTACAAGAGTTCCCCCTCCCCCTTTCTTTGTCTAAGTTAATGAGTTAGGGAAGAAAAGAGTTAGGAATAGTAATGATTACAACAACAAAAAAATACCATTTTAATCCTCTAAAAAACATACAGAAAATAACAAAGAAAATTCATAGGGAAGCATAGACAAGCAGGAAAATTATATATAATAGAATGTATAGAATTTATGATAGTAAACTAGCATTTATTAAACACCTACTACGTTCCAGGCATTGTGCCTAGGGCTACATAGTTTTACATAGAATCCTCTTTCTCTTTCCTCTTTCTTTCTGAGTTTTGCTCTCTGTATGATAATGCTCTTTCTCAATATAAATAAATATTTTATATATATAAAGAAAGTGTGAACAATATAGATAGAGGTTAAGTAACAGTCAGGTACACAGTTGAGAACAGAAATGAAATAAGGAAAAACTGGGTAGAGCTAAAATGGTAGAGTAGCCAGAAGAAATATAGCCAAGCTGGTACAAAGATGCTACAGACTGAATCCTGATCAGGAAATCCAAGAAAAAAACCATAGTGAATTAGTTTTCTAGACCAAGTTACCAAAAGGAAACATACAAAGTCCTGAGGACACTAATGTTATCAGACAAAGCATTTCTGAGCAGAAACTGAAAGAGAAACAAGGCTATAATCCAGGCAAAAAGGGAGTCTCAGACTACACAGTTTGAGATCACAAAAATGGAGGAGGGAAACTAGGCTTAGGGGTGACTTTCTAAGATTAATAGCAATTAAGAGCACTAGACTATGTACTGAACAGAAGTAAGATGTGGCTGTGAGGCAGAACCAAGAGTGGAGTGGAATTTTATTTCAAGCCCCTAGACCAGTATCAAAAAACCATGCCAGGAATCTCAGCCCAAAGGAGAGAAAGAGGGAGGGGGAAGATGAGCATTGTTTACTGTCATTGGATTTGGCTCAAAAAGGGAATAACATACTCAGGTACAGAAATCCAACTTACCCTCCTTTATAGGAAGGAGGGAGGAGTGGATAGAAGGGAGAAAAGTACTAGGAGAAAAGGAGAAAAAAAGGGAGGGGGCTGAAAGAAGGGAGTACAGATTGAGGGAGGTGGTGGTCAAAAGCAAAACTCCAGTGAAGAGAGAAAGGGAGAAAGAAGCAAAGACATCATAAACAGGGGGGAAATAGGTTGGAGAAAAAGACACAGATAGTAATCATAACTCTGAATGCGAATGGGCTGAATTCTCCCATAAAACAGAACCAGGTAGCAGAATAGATTATATTCTAAAAGAAGCCACAGAAAACAGAGTGTAGGAGATTTCTAGCCCAGAGTGACCTGAAAGACCTATGGGAAAGGTCTGTAGCACTAGACATGGAGCAGAGCCCAGCCTGGCCTTGGCAGCGTGGCATCGGGAAGAGCAGGACCGAGCAGGCTTCAGGAACAGAATCTTCAGCAGTAGTGAAGATCCTTCAACCCACAGGTAGTAAAGGTGAGTGAAAGGGTTTTTTTGGCTAGCTGAGAAGGAAGCAGGGTGTCCCTATAACTCAGGACTACTCAGGTGGCAGCAGTAGAGGCAGCAGCTGATGGAGGCTTCCAAGTCAGGCAGCAGCCCGCATCCATTGTTGAAGGCCTCATCATAAAGCACCTGAGGGAACTGAGCCCTGTGTGGCAGCCCTGCCCCAACCTGAGCTGCTGAACTTAATCTCACACTGAATAATGGCCTTGCCTCCACCTAAAGTCCATGGGGGATCAGAGCAGCTCATCTGAATCTCAGCCTCCAGTGCTGGCTTGGTGGAACTGGAGGCGAGGTAGGTGTGGAGAGGAAACTCATAAGTCAAGTAACTGGCTGGGAAAATGCCCCAAAAAGCAGAAAAAAAATAAGACCACAGAAGGTTACTTTCTTGGTGATCAGATGGTCTCCTCCCATCCTTTTGGATGAGGAAGAACAAGGCATACTGTCAGTGGAAGTCAAAGGCCTTCGGGGCCGCCAAAGGGAACTTAAATTGGTCTCAGGAAATAGAAGAGCTTGAAAAGCGAGTTAGCAGCTCGCTAAAGGAGAACCAAAAAAATGCTGCGGAAAATAACATCTTTAAAAAGAGGCTAACTCAATCAGAAAAAAGAGGTCCAAAAAGCCAATGAGGAGAAGGAGGCTTTAAAAAGTAGAATTAGCTAAATGGAGGAAAAGGTTCAAAAGCTCACTGAAAAAAACAGCTCGTTATAAGAGAAAACTGAGTTCAGGGAAAGGAATGACTATGAGTGAAATCAAGCAGTTAAAAAACAAAACCAAAAGTTTAAAAAAAAATAGAAGATAATGCGAAACATCTCATTGCAAAAACAACTGACCTGGAAAATAGATCCAAGAGAAACAATTTAAAAATTATGGTAATACCTGAAAGCCATGATCAAAAAAAGAGCCTAGGCATCATCTTCTATGAAATTATCAAGGAAAACTGCCCTGATATTCTAGAACCAGAGATCAAAATAAATATTGAAAGAATTCACCAATCACCTCCTGAAAGAGACCTAAAGAGAGAAACTCCTAGGAACATTGTGGCCAAATTTCAGAGTTCTCAGATCAAGGAGAAAATACTGCAAGCAGCTAGAAAGAAACAATTTGAGTATTGTGGAAATACAATCAGGATAACACAGGATCTGGCAGCTTCAACATTAAGGGACTGAAGGGCATGGAACAGGATATTCCAGAAGTCAGGAACTGGGATTAAAACCAAGAATCACCTACCCAGCAAAACTGAGTATAATACTTCAAGGGAATAAATGGTCATTCAACAATATAGAGGACTTTGAAGCATTCATATTGCTGAAAAGACCAGAACTGCATAGAAAATTTGACTTTCCAACACAAGAATCAAGAGAAGCATGAAAAGGTAAACAGGAAAGAGAAATCATAAAAGACTTTCTAAAGCTGAACTGTTTATATTCCTACATGGAAATAAAATATTTATAACTCTTGAATCTTTTCTCAGTATTTGGGTAGGTGGAGGGATTGTACATACACAAACACACACACACACACACATGCACATATATAACAAAGAGTACAGGTTATACTGAATCAGAAGAGATGATATCCACACAAAAAAATAAAATAAAATAAAAATTAAGGAGTGAGGGAGGAAAATACTGGGAGAAGAAAGGGAGAAACAGAATGGGGCAGGCTATAACTCATAAAAGAGATAAGAAAAATCTTGTTCAATGGAGGAGAAAAGGGAGAAGGGGAGAGGGAAAAGTGAAACTACTTTCTTCACATATGGCTGAAGGAGGGAATAACATGCTCACTGAATTTGATATGAGAAATTTATCTTACACTACATGAAAGTAGGGGGGGAGGTGACAAGTGGGGTGAGAGGAATGATAGAAGAGAGGGCAAATGGGAGAAGGGAGTAACTAGAAATAAACACATTTGGGAAGGGACAAGGTCAAATGAATGAATAAAAAAATAAGGGGGATAGAGTAGGATAGAGGGCAATATAGTTAGTATTACACAACATGATTATTATGGAAGTCTTTTGTGAAACAACACATATTTAGTCTGTATTGAATTGTTTGCCTTTTCAGTGGGAATGGGGAGGGAGGGAGGGAAGGAGGGAGAGAAGTTGGAATTCAGAGTATTAACAACGAATGTTGAGAAATTTTATTGCATATAACTGGGAAATAAGAAATACAGGGAATGGGGCATAGAAATTTATCTTGCCCTACAAGAGAAGAGAGGTGGGGATAAGGGAAGAGGGGTGTGATAGAAGGGAGGGTATATTGAGAGGAGTAATCAGAATGCAAAGTATTGCAGGTAGGGGGAGGGGAGAGATGGGGAGAAAAATCAGACAAGTTGCAAAGTGATGTAAAAGCAATTAGTATTAAAACAACTGACTGAACTAATAACTGAAACTAAATCAGAAACATCTTTAGTTTGGGGAAAAGAATTTAAGTCTAAGTTTTCTAGAGGCAGGTAACCTCAAGTAAAATTTGGCATTGATGGAAAAGTTAAGGTTTTAATGGTAAATTTGATTTTATGTCTGCTATTTAATCAGGAACTAGAACATGTCTAGAAAGGCATGTAAGCCACTTAAGACCTGCCTCAAAGGATGTTCCTTAACCAAAGTGAAATTATAGTCATATTTGAAACCTGGTTATTGAAATTTGCTATTTTAAGATGCTATGGGACTATTAAATGACTATTCTTCTGAGTCTTACTCCAGGTATGGACAGCAAGAAAGGCGATCTCAGCCTGCAATCCATGATGCCGGTAAGCCTGTGAGATGTTATTATTAACTAAAAAAGATGATCTCATGGGAAGGGTGGGAGAGCTGCTGTTCAGCCTGGGCTGAGGTAGGATTCTCCTGACTCAATTTCCCCACTGACACCTGGCAGACTTTAAGTCTGACTGAATGCAAGTTGACAATCTACTCCTATCTGGAACATGAAGTTGGGGAGATATTGCTTCCCTGCAATGTCCATACTCTTAATGACAATTTCCTATAGTCAAAAGGTTTGTAAGCTTAATACCAGCTCTATTAAATTACAGATTGTTGGTAGGGGAACATCTGAGGTTAAGTCTAAAATTAAGCTATTAAGCTTTGGATTTTAGACCAACAACAATAAGTTAGGGTTCTTTAATTCTTAGTAATACTGTGAAGACAATTAGGTCAAGGGAATGTGAAGTTAGCAACATAAATATTATTTGTGTCTCAGTTGGTTAATGTTTTAAAAAAATTCTTTTGTGGTCTATACTGTAAATGTTTTAAAAAGAAGTATCACCTGACCAAAAGTTGGAATTGTTTCATGTGATATGAACTGTGTTTAAAATGAAAAATAAAAAAAGAAAATTATTGAATAAATAAAACTAAGAACTGGTTTTATGAACAAACAAATAAAATAGATAAACCCTTGGTTAATTTGATTTAAAAAAAAGAAAGAAGAAAACCAAATTACCAGTATCCAAAGTGGAAAGGGTGAATTCACTACTAATGAAGAGGAAATTAAAACAATAATTAGAAATTATTTTGCTCAAATGTATGCCAATAAACACGATAATCTTAGTGAAATGGATGATTATTTACAAAAATATAAACTGCCCAGATTAACATTAAGAGGAAAAAAATACTTAACCTCATTTCAGAAAAAAGAAATTGAACAAGCCATCAATGAAATCCCTAAGAAAAAATTTCCAAGACCAGATGGATTTACAAATGAGTTCTACTGAGTATTCAAAGCACAATTAATTCCAACACTACATAAACTCTGGGAAAATAAGTAAACGATCAGTAAGAAAATTCTTTTTGCAAGAAAATATGATGCTGATACCTAAACTGCAAAGAATCAAAACAGATAAAGAATTTCCCTAAAGAATATAGATGCAAAAATTTTAAATAAAACATTAGCAAAGAGATTATAGCAACTTATCATGAAGATAATACACTATGACCAGGTAGGATTTACACCAGGAATGCAGGACTGGCTAAATATTAGGAAAACTATCAGCATAACTGATCATATCAATAACAAAACTAACAGAAATTATATAATTATCTCAAAGGATGCAGAAAAAATTTTTGACAAAATACAACATCCGCTCCTATTAAAAACACTAGAGAGCACAGGAAAAAATGGATTCTTCCTTAAAATGATAAGTACCATCTACATAAAATCATCAGCAAGCATTATATTTAATGGGGATAAGCTGGAAGTATTTCCACTAAGACCAGAGATGAAACAAGTATGTCCATTATCACCACTGTTATTCAATATGGTACTAGAAATGTTAGCTTTAGCAATAAGAAAAGAAAAAGAAATGAAAGGAATTGGAGTAGGCAAAGAACAAAGCTATCACTCTGCAGATGATATGATGTTATACTTAGAAAATCCTAAAAAACTGCTTGAAATAATAAGCAACTTAAGCAAAGTTTAGCAAACCCACACAAATCATCAGCATTTCTCTATATTAGAGGTAGAAAGAAAAATTTCATTCAAAGTTGCTGTAGACATTATAAAACATTTAGGAATCTACCTGCCAAGACAAACCCAGGTACTACATGAACACAATTATAAAATACTTTTCACAAAAATAAAGTCAGATCTAAATAATTGGAAAAATACCAGTTGTTCATGGGTAGGCTGAGCTCATATAATAAAAATGACAATTCTGCCTAAATTAATTTACTTTGAATAAGTACATAACTCCCAAAAAATTATTTTATAGAGTTCGAAAAAATAATATCAAGGGAATTAACGAAAAGAAATGCAAAGGAAGGTAGCCTAGGCATACTAGATCTTAAATTATATTATAAAGCAGCAATCATCAAAACTATTTGGTATTGGCTAAGAAATAGAGAAGTGGATTAGTAGAATAGGTTAAGTACATAGGTTAAGTAATCAATGACTATAGTAATCTACTATTTGATAAACCCAAAGATTCCAGCTTCTGGAATAAGAACTCACTATTTGACAAAAACTGCTGGGAAAACCAGAATATAGTATGGCAGGAACTAGGCATAGACTAACATCTTACACTCTACACCGAAATAAAGTCAAAATGTCTACACAGTTTAGACATAAAGTCTAAACTATAGACTATAAGCAAAGTGGGAGAGCAAAGAATAGTTTACCTGAGAGATTTATGGAGAAAGCAAGAATTTATGACCAAACAAGAAATAGAGAACATTATGAAATGCAAAATGGATAATTCTGATCACATTAAATTGAAAAGGTTTTGCAATGAAGATTAGAAGGGAAGAAGAAAACTGGGAAACAATTTTTACAACCAGGGTCTCTGATAAAGGCCTCATTTCTAAAATATATAGACAACCATACACACACACACACACACACACACACACATATATATAGAGAGAGTATAATTTATAAGAATACAAGTCATTCCCCAATTGATAATGGTCAAAGGATATGAACAGGAAGTTTTCAGAAGAAATTAAAGCTATCTACAGTCACATGAAAAAAGGCTTTAAATTACTATTGATTAGAGAAATGCAGATCAAAACAACTCTTAGGCACCACATCATACCTATCAGATTGGCTACCACACTGGCTACATGACAAAACAGGAAAATGATAAATGTTGGAGAAGATATGGGAAAAGTGTTACACTAACTCGTTGGAGGAGTTGTGAACTGATCCAACTACTCTGGAGAGCAATTTGGAACTATGCACAAAGGGCTATAAAATTGTGTATACCCTTTGACTCACAATGTCACTTAGAGGTCTGTATCCCAAAGAGATCTTAAAAACACAAAAAGGTCCCACATGTACAAAAACATTTATAGCAGCTCTTTATCATGGCAAAGAATTTGAAATTGAGCGGATACTCATCAATCAGGGAATGGCTGAACAAGTTATAGTTTATGAATGTATTGGCATACTATTGTTCCATAAGAAATAATGAGCAGCTTGACTTCAGAAACACCTGGAAAGATTTACATGAACTGACACTGAGAGAGTGAGCAGAACCAGAAGAACATTTTACACAGTAACAGCAACAATGTGCAAAATAGTTAACTTTGATAGACTTATGTCAGCTTAGCAATGCAAGGATCTAAGACAACTCCAAATGAATCATGATGGAAAATGCTATCCACATCCGGAAAAAGAACTATGGCATCTAAATGCAGAGTGAAGCCTAATATTTGCTCTCTCTTTTTTTTTTTTCTGTTTCATGGTTTCTTCCATTGGTTGTAATTCTTCTTTACTGCATGATTAATATGAACATATATTTGACATGAATGTATATGTAGAGCCTGTATCAGATTGCATACCTTCTCAGGACGGGGGAAGGAGAGGGATGGAGAGAAAATCTGGAACTCAAAATCTTATGGAAAACTAAAATAAAATAAAAACTAAAAATAAATAAGTGAATTAATTTAAAAAAACACATTAGAAAGCATAGAATAGAAATGAAAGCATATTTCTTTAATATGATATGCATTATCTATCTAAAAACATGGGCTTACATTCTATTCTGTAACAGGGATTAAAAGGGAGGCATTTCCAATAATATTAGAGATCAGCAGTATGTTCAGTACAGCACAAGAAATACGAGCTATAATGAAAAGAAAAAGAGAAAGTGAAGGAATAAGCATAGATAAGGGGAAAAGGAATATTGATTTCTGTAGATGATATGATGACTTGCTTAAGAACTTACTTAAGAGCTTAATTAAGGAGCCATGAGTCAACGAAAAATCAATTGAAACAATTAACAACTTCAACCAAATTACAGAATATAAACAAACCTGCATAAACATTGGCATTTCTGTACATCACCATCAAAATCTATCAGAATGAGAAGATTCCATTTAAAATCATCAGAGAGTATAAAATATTTCAAGGCATACCAAAAAAGACACACCGAAACTATATGAACACAATCACAAAACTCTCTTTACACAAAGAATTGAAGAAATATTAATTGCTTATGGTTAGATTGAGCAAATATAGTGAAAATTTTAATGCTGTGTAAATACCCAGTGCCATACCAATCAAACTACCCAAAAGAGTACTTTAAAAAATCAGATAAAATAACAAAATTCTTCTGGAGGAACAAAAGGTCTACCGCAGGAGTGGGAAACCTGTAGTTTCGAGGCCACATGTGGTCCTCTACATCTACTGGATCATTGGAGTTGGATTCAGTCAAAGGGCCACAATTGAGGACCTAGAAGACCACATGTGGCCTCAAGGCTGCGGGTTCCTCACCCCTGTTCTAGAATTTCAAGGGAAATAATTTTAAAAATTAGAAAGATGGGAGGGGGCGCAGCTATGAGTATCAAATCTTACACTATACCACAAAGTTGTAACTACAAAAGAATTTTATAGTGATTAGGAAACCAAGAGATTAATCAGTGAAATGGATTATGTACATATATATAGAAGCAATCAAGTTTTTCAAAATTTGTTGTTGCTGTTTAGCTATATCAATGGTGTCCAACTCTTTGTGACCCCATTTGGGATTTTCTCAGTGAAGCTGCTAGAACAATTTGCCATTTCCTTCTCTAGCAGATTAAAGCAAATAGAGGTTAAGTGACTTGCCCAGGGTAACATAGGTAGTGAGTGTCTGAGGTCATATTTGAATTCAGATCTTCCTAACTCCAGTATCAGCACTCTATCCACTGAGCCACTTAGCTGCTTTAAATTTTGTAGTCTAATAATAGTTTAATGTTTGGTAAACCTAGGAATTCCAGTTATTAGAGCAAGAACTCACTCTTTGATTAAAAAAAATAACTTTTGAAAAAGGACTTCTGGATCATATGACAAACAAGATGGTGTACCAGACATTTTCTCTGATACTCATGACCTCTCAACATCTACAAAACAGAAGGTAGGTGTCAAGCTCAACTTTACACTCTGACACCTGCCTCATCCTAGTTCCTTGAGTTGAAAACTCCAAAGGGTGGAAATTTGCCCAGGCTGTAATAGCACCATCATGGAAGCATGCCGTACTGCTAGATCAGATAACTAAGGAATAGAAAAAATGGAAAGGACACGTAACGTGAAGAGTTTTGTAGCACTCCACAGAGTCAGAGGAAAAGAACCCAATGTATAGCTGTAGTGAGTACTGTACACAAAAAGTCACGTGGGGCAGAGGCCTAATCTAATGAACCCTGTGTTATATAGCATGGGAAAAGGCTGAAATGTTTTGAAATTCAGCCCCCAAGGAAACCACTATTTGAGGAGAGGGAGTCAGAAAATGAACAAAACGAGAACATAAGGAAAAAACGACTAATATTACCAAGGGTCTCAGGAGGGAAAAAAAGAATACAAAACCTTCAAGAACTTAAGCATAAGCAGATATCAACCAAGAGGGAAAACATTAACTGCAGAAGGAACTATATTCTACAGAGTTAGAAAATGAGTTCAGGTATCTATAGATAAATATTGCAAAACACAGGAAAGCCATTCAACACATGAGGCAGAGGGCCCTTGGATTTTGCAGAGAGTTCAGACCCACAACACACTGTTTCTAAGTAGCTTAGAAGAGATAATAGAATTATGACAACAAAATTTATGGCTTGCATGGCAAAAATAATAGTACTTTCAAGTCTTAATAAAGAAACAAAGGAGAAGACATATGATTGGGAAATGTAAATACACAGAATTGAAGTACAATCTGGAAGAAGAGATACAAAATGTATTAACATAATACAGAAAAAAGAAAACATGTTCTCCACATAAACTAAATATATTGATTTCAAAGAAAGGATATGTATGGATAGCCTAAGGATTATAATCTCCCAGAGGAATACAAGTGAAAAAAATTAAATATTACAATGCAAGAAATGATAAAGAAACCTGCCCAGAACCTCTGAAACCAAAAAACACAGTTCTAATTGAAAAAACTCGCAGATTGACCTTAGGAGGAAAAAAGAAATAAACTGTTGGGAAAACTGGTACACAGTCTGGAAACAACCAGGTATAGATCATCTCATACTACATACCAAGATGACACCATAAATAATTTAGAGGAGCAAGGGAAAAATTAGCTGTCAAATTTAGGGAATAGAGGAAAAGTTCATTACCAAATGAGATAGACAGGGTCACAGAAGATAAAATGGACAATCTTGATTGCATAAAATTAAAAATGTTTTGCAAAAACAAAACCAATGCAGCCCAAAAAAAGAAGAGAAGGTAGATAAATTTCTCTGATAAAAGTCTCATTTTTAAGATACATAGGGAAATTATTTCAATTTATAAGAGTAAGAGGCATTTCCCTATTGATAAATGATCAAAAGATAAGAACTAGCACTTTTCAGAGGAAATCCAATAAATTAACTGTGATAAAAATGTTCCAGATCACTAAAAAAATTAAAATAACTATACTTTTCCACTTCATATTGATGAAATGAACAATACCAAAAAAAAAAAAAAGAAAATGGTCACTACTGGAGGGGCTGTGGGAAAGGAGGTACATTAGTGCACAACCTGTTCTTGGTCAAGCCACTGTGGAAAGCAATTTGAAACTATCTCCAAATAGTTATTAAATTGTGTATAGCCTTCATTATTAGGTCTACATCCTAAAGAGATCAAAAAAAGAAGAAAAGGACCCAAATGTACAAACATGTTTATAGCAGATTTTGTTTTGCAGGAGAAAGGAAATTGGAAACAGAACATTTACCAATTGTATGACGGTTGAATTAGTTATGGTATATGAATGTGACAGAATATTTCCGTGTTATAAGAAATGATGATGGGGATGGTTTCAGAGAAACCTGAGAACGCTTATATGAACTGATACATAGTGAAGTAAGCAGAATCAGGAAAATAATTTATACAATAACAATATTCCTGTAAAGAAAAACAACTCTAAAAATACTTTAGAGTCAACCACAATTCTAGAAAACTCATGAAGAAACATGCTACTCCCCTCCATAGATTGAGATGTATTTTTTTCGGATATGGCTAATGGATGAATTTGTTTTACTTGACACTATATGTTTGTAATAAGACTTTTGTTTTCTTTTCTTTCCCTTTGTGGGTCAGAAGAGGGAGAGAAAGAAAAAATGTATTTTCATTTATTAAAAAAAGATAAAAAGAAATTAAGGTATAGGCAGTAAGCTCCTTTTATTTATATAAAAATGTTTTATTAAGAACTTGAGAAAGATCAACAAATATGAAAATTTCAATATAAAAAGAGACAGATTTTATGCAAAGTTCTGAATTTCTATTAAACTTGTTTTATTTTTCAAACTATATATTAATCTTAACACTAGAGTAACAAAAACAGATTTGCTTTTCTACATCCCTTTCTGAATTTATTTTATGTATTTTTAGTGTTTCAGAGGTACTCTTTTCTTTCCTTTCTTTGTTTTTTTTCATCCTTTTCACTATCCAGCAAGTCACCCACCCCTCTCCCCACCAGAAGGCCAGTTAAAAAAAAAACACAGCCAAACAAAAGAAGTAAATTCACACACTGGCTCTGTTTGAAAATATATTTCATGACGAACCTCTTCCCTTTATGAATCAGAGTGAGAACTAGAACAGTATGTTCACAAACCCCCAAGAAGAGAATCTTTGAACACAATTATAAAATACTCTTCACACAAAGGCAGATCTAAACAATCAGAGAAATATTAAATGTTCATGAGTAGGCTAAGTTAATATAACATAATAAACATGATTCTACTTATGCCGATTTATTTACTTAATACAATACCTATCAAACTATCAAACAACTATTTTATAGAGCTAGAAAATAATAATAACAAAATTCATTTGGAAAAAGAAAATGGCAGAAATATCAAGAGAATCAATGAAAAATATGTAAAGGAAAGTGACCTACTCATACCAGATTTCAAACTATATTACTAAGCAGTAGTCATCTAAATAATCTGGTTTCCAGATACACAAAACACAGCAGTATAGTAATCTAGTGTTTTATAAATACAGAGATTCAAGTTTTTGGAGTAAGAATTAACCAACTGACTAAAATTATTGAGAAACTGGGAATTATTGAGAAATTGAGAAGCTTAGAAGAAACTAGGTAGATACCAAGATCTTTTACTGTACATCAAGATAAGATCAAAATCGATAAATGATTTAGACATAAAGGATTATACCATAAATAATTTATATATTCAATGCCATTAAATTACCAAAAATATTTTACTGAAATAGAAAACACAATAACAAAATTCATTGGGAAGTATAAAAAGTAAAGAATATCAAAGCAACTAATGAAAAAAATGTAAAGGCAGAAGGTTTTAACAGTACCAGATTTTAAATATATTAGAAGTCTGTAATTATCAAAACTATCTGATGCTGGCTAAAAAACAGAAAACAGACTAGTAGAAGAGAGTAGGCATAAAAACTTACAAGAGCAAATTACATATAGTGACCTTGAATTTGACTAGTGTAAAGACTTACGTTTTGGGTAAAAGAATTCATTATTTGGTCAAAATTGTTAGGAAAACTGGAAAGCAGTCTGGCAGAAATTGGGCATAGACCAATGTCTTACAACATTTACCAAGATATATGGATACATGGTCTAGCTATCAAGAGATATTACAAGAAAATCTGAAGAACACGGAATATATTATCTATCATAGTTATGGACAGAAGAGCAATTTATGAATAAACAAGAGATAGAAAACAGTGTGAGGCGAAAATGGATACTTTCAAGTACATTAAATTAAAAAGGTTTTGTACAAATAAAACAAATGTAGTCGAGAATCATAAGGAAGGTAGAAAACTGGGGAAAAGATTTTATGGACAGATTCTTAGATAAAGGTCTCATATTTGAAACAGATAAAGAACTTTGTCAAATCTATAAGAATAAAAGTCATTCCACAATTGATAAATGGTCAAAGGATATGTACAGGCAGTTTTCCAAAGAAGAAATCCAAACAATCTATAATCATATGAAAAAAGGCTCTAAATCATCATCTATTAGAGGAATGCAAAGTAGATATTTGGATGCAAGTGTCAAACTTTGCATTCTTATTAAATTTCATTATATCCAGTTTGACCCAAAATTCTATCTGGTTCAAAGTTCTATCTTGATTGCATACTGATTCTGTCAGCTAAGGCTAGGTGGGTTAGGTATGCTACAGTGTAGAGAAAATTCTTTTTCAGATATGGGTTAGATAAGACCAATCATTGATCCTTTCAACTCTGAAATTCAGGGCTTGAATGAAACTGATGCATATAGTTACACCAAGTAAGTCTCATTAAAATAATGTATCTTGAAAATGTTTACTTCCAAGGGATGAAAACAAATGGGAAATTTCTGTTGTAGATTAGAGAAAAATATTGTAGATGTTAATAGCATAAATCATCCAGAAGGAGCCAGTGGTTCAGTAGAAAGAGCAATGGATATACTCAAATAAGTTCCAAAGGTCACAAAATTAAAAATTAGATGAGGAGAGAAAGAAATAAATTTCACAACTAAGGATCAGGGAAAAAGTCTTACCTACATAAAGAACAAAGACCATAAAAGATAAAGAACCCTGATTATAAAAATTGTAAAATGAAAATCAATGCTGTTAGAATTTCTCTACATGAAAATGACATTCCAGATACAGTACTGACATACATTCATGTCTTATATAAGTAGATGAGTTATTATACAGGTAAATGGATAAGTAATCAAAGGATACAAACATCCAAATGTAAAAAAAGGTTCAAATCACATTAGAGAATAGATTAAAATGACTCTGAAGTTCCATCTCAATCCTACTGGATGACAAAAAGAGAAAATAGCATTGTTAGAGTTAATGTAGGACCAAAGCCATGATAATATAAATTATAAAGTGAATCTGTGAATTCTCCCCTTTCTTTGTAATCCTAGTACAAGCACTTAATCCTTATTAGTTGAGTGGATTGACCTAACCATTCTGGAAAGCAACTTGGAACTATTTTATCCCTGAACTATATGCACACTTTGACTCCGCAATATTACTGCTAGACATACTTCAAAATAGGTCACTGATAGAAGGAAGCAACTTATAAGTACAAAATTATTTATAGTAGTACTTTTTACTGTGGCAAAGAAATTGAAGAGCAAAGTGTGTGTCTATCATTTAGAAAATACTTGAACAAAATTATGGTATATCAATAACATGAGTGAAAAACATGTAACATGAGTGACAAATATGACATTCAAAAATCTGGACCATTTGTGTAAACTGATGTATAGTGAAATGAGTAGATACAGAACAATTTGTACAATGCCTACAATATTGTAAAAGAAAACAACATTGGAAACCTTCAGAACTGAACAGTTCAGTGACTATGACATCAAAAGACCAGTACTAAATTATGATTTTTATTTTTTTGGTAAGGAGGTGATATACATGGTTTTGACCATAGCAAATGTATTGACTTGTTTTGCATGACTATACTTATTTGTTATCAGGGAAGGCTTCTCTTGGGGAAAGAGACAACAATGAGAAAAAAAAGAAAAGAACATCAATAAGATATTTTAAAACACAAAAAGAAAGCAGAGGGAATTTCAGAAGTAGACCCAATCAAAAAACTTTTGTTATTACCATCTTAAAATTTAATTTGGGGGAGAGAGATTGGACCTATGATTTCAATGATATATGCAGAGATGCCAAACTCAACTGCCTGCAAAGTTGCCAAATGCAGTTAGAACTAGATTTGGGAAATGCTTAAGAAAATAAATAAAAATACCATAAAATAATGTTAATTATTGGTTTCAGTCAATATGAGGTCTGTAGGGATCTATTTCTATTTGAGTTTGACACCACTGGACTAGTGTACTGCTAAGTTACAGGGAAAGGGAGAGTAAAAAACACACTATAACAAAGTCAGATCCCAGAGAATTCTCCCTGCTGCACTCCCTCCTCCCAAAAAGGAAAGAAGAAAACAAAAAGAGTTAAGTACATAGTTTTATCTTGTTTAAGTACATAGTTTCATCACATTTGAAACTATTTCCTGCATCATATCTGTGACTCATCTGATAATGCTCTTGCATAAGCAAATTTTATTGTTTTGGGCTTTGAAATTTCAGCAAAGTTGTGTTACTTCTGAAAGATCTCTCCCAGCAGTAAAAAGGAATCCTAGTCGATTCTGGTACGCAATGTTTGGCATTTTGATGACCAACTGATTCACACTCTATCTTCCTTTCACGTTTAGAAAGAGTAAACTCATTGTAGTGAAAAGATCTTCAGGTAAACAACAGGTTTTTTTTTTCTTTTCCTCACTGAGTTAAACTTCTCAGATCAAAAATCAAATGGTTTGTGACCCATTTTAGACAGGAAAGTAGGATATTTAACTCTCCTGGCATTCTAAGCTCACTATAGATTCCTTGTTGGTGTTTACAGCAATACGATCTTTGTATACAGCTTTCCTCAGCCCTCTCCTGCTCTCAGACCTTTCTTTGCTAGGATGGGATTACATTCATCAACTTCCCTTCCCACATGTTCTTCTATTTTCTTCTCTATTAGTCACCCTTGGCACTCCAAACTACTTCATACAAGGAACTAACAAAAGAAATCTCTACAGTCTACTTAATACCTACAAATAGCCTTTTTATATAAAAGACTCGGTTTCCACATCAAGACAATCCCTGAATTAATAGCCCCTATGTTTTATAAGTAATGAATGAAAATTGATCTGCTAACAACCTGCAGGAAGAGGGAGGTGAAATAAACAGGAGAGGGATATTTTCAGCAAAGACAAGTAAAAGGAGTTCTCCCTCACTCTAAAATTGACTTTTTAAAAGATATTAACTTCCTTGGGAGTTTTTGTTAAGTGAGGGAAAACATTCTAATAACTACAGCTATTCATAAGTAGAATGGACTGCCTTGGAAGAGATTTTCTCTAAAAATTAATAGGTGTTCAAGCAGAGGTTAGATTTTTATGTACCAGGTTACATTTTTATGTACCACTGAAGTCCCTTCCAACTTTAAAATTCGGTAATACAGTGATTCTGTGAAATGAGACACTGCCTGAATTTCTATCCAGACCCATTAACCTCAAAGAAGTAAACTTTCAGAAAAGCTCTAGGGTTTTTGAGTTATTTACTATCAAATTCACCTACCTATGCTGCTATTCAGTCCCCTAAATAGTGAGCTAAGAAAAACATTGGAAAGAGCTTCAAAAGTTGTATAACTAATGACAGATCACTTACATTTATCTTATCTTCTGTTTTCAGGAGATTATTGCTTGCCTGCAAGTCCCTGGAATGCCAACAATGCAAGATTGCCCAAACATTTTAATTCCTTTCAAGCAAAACTTTCAAGGCACTTAAGCAGGAATCCTGCGGAGCTTTTCTTTCCAGAATTACACATGTTGATAAGGGATTCTTCCCAAACCAACACTCTTTCCTGGGGAACTTTGGAGGAAAGATAATCATTATAGCCCCCATTACTACAGTGTTTTAAAAGCACTTTCCCCCTCCACAATGACGTTATGAAATAGGCAGTGCAACTATTATTATGATCATTTTATAGATCAGGGAAGTGAGTGAAGCGTCTCGAACGCAGGTCTCCTGACTGTTACAATACAGTAATAAGTAATAAATAATAATTCTCAGTGGGGACTTGAACACAGTGCTCCATTTTTAAAGGGCTTTAATTAGCAAACTACTTAGATTCCAATGGAGGGCATATCAATAGATCTGTCTCTGACAATTGTCAATTCCTCTGAAGTTAATATCCTTTTTGCAGTTCAGAAAACTGGAACCTGATGGTCAGGAACTATTGTGTTTGCACTAGATCAACCCGATTTGTAGTTCTGGGAATGCTAGTGAAAGCATTTCAACATGCTGTGTACTATGTTTGCAATATTTAAACACTTTGCTTTTTAAAAGATCTTCATAGTTAATAACCCAAACTATAGGACAGAAATATCTTACTCCTTATAATGCACTCCTTAATAAGCCAGTTTTAGGAGGCTTCCGGAGGTAAGATTTGAAGATTGCCTGCTCTACTTCCCATTTTTCATCCTATACATTCTGGTTATTTGAGGCTTTGAGTCTTTATGGGGCTTAATAAAAAAGAAAAACCTCTGTTTTAAAGTGGAATGTTCTGACATTGAAAAATGGGTGTTTCTACATAGCAGTATTTAAAAGTGAGAGGCAGCATGGCACGGGAAGAAAGGAACCCCAGGGCCAGAAGGACCTGAGTTCAAGTCCCACCTCTCGCAGAGTTAGTCTAGGCATGATGTCACTTAACTGATCAGTGCAGATAAGGTGCTGACCTACAATACTTCTGAATGATCTCTCCTCACAATAAATGAGGAATCCTGTTCAATCCTGGCATATAAAATTTCTCAGTTTCATTACCAATTGATTCACTCACATTCTAGCTCCCTTTCCAATTTAGAACCAATAAGCTCACTGTAGTGAAAGGACTTAGAGACAAACATTTTTTCCTTTTCCTTATTAAAATGAATTTCTCAGACTAAAAAATCAAGTAGTTTGTGACCCATTTCAGAGAGGAAACACCAATCTCCCCCTCGAATCTAGCAGTAACTCATAGTCTAATAAGGGAGACAACCCATAAACAAGACAGACAGGATAAATTGAGGAGAAGTCCCAAAGTAAAGGTACCAAGGTTAAGGAGGACTTAGTAAAGGCTTCTTGCAGAAAGTAGCACTCAAGGTGACACTTGAAGGAAGCCAGAAATGAAGACAGGGCTTTCAAGGAATGTGAGACAAGCAATGAATGAAAGAAAATGCTTAGATTCAGAAGATGGAATGTCTTAAGTGACAAATGGCAAGGAGACAAATGTCAGTGGATCACAGAGTGCCAGTAAGATATAAGAACATTAAAAAGGTAGGAAAATTGACAGGTTATGAATGGCTTTTATACTGTTCTTACAACCTGGTACAGGTTCAGCACATGGAAATGCGGAATCCACATAAGACAGTAAATAAAGGAAGGCAGCTTTATTAAGAGGACATACTACAAAGAAGGGGAGTCAGGGAGGATGGAAACAGGTCAGATCCACTGAGATTCCAGGAGAAACTTGACACACAACCCAATAAAGTGTGGTGGGTTTTTATAACATTCTTTCTGGATTGAGCAGGACCAGGCATTGGGGGAAGGGACTTGGAGGGAAGGGCTGATTCATACTAGTGGGGATTTGGGGGAAGAATCCTAAGGAACTGGCAGTTAGTTGATATTCAAACTCTCCAATGGTAGGAAAGGAATGGCCTTGTGACCTTTTGTGGTTTTTATTTTGACAGGGAGACTCAGGGGATCTGAGCTTCCCTGGAGCTTCTGAATTTAGTAAGATGAGGTTACTGAGGTCCTCACACTTTCAGCTTGTTGGCAAGCTTTCTATATCACATTTATTGATGCCCTATCATTTCTCACATTATTGTTCTACATTTGCCTCTTTCCTGTCTTCCACATTTAAAGCAGATAACATTTCCTTTATTGAAAAGACAGGAACTCTATCACTTTTCAAAACTTCTTAGTACCATCAAACGTTCTTATATGTGAAGAAGTATTTTTAGCCATTTCTAGGATTAATCCTTCTCTCTGCACTTTGATTTCATTCAGTTCAATTAGATTAAGCAAAAATGTATTAAACATTTACTAGTTAAACATATACAACAGGCAGGGTATACAAAGATCAAAACCCAATGGCCCCTGCCCTCAAGGGTCTTTCACTTCCTCCTCATCTCCAGGATCTCGTTGGAGTAGTCATGCATCTTCAGTTTCTCTTTCTCTACTGCCTTCTTAATACCTGGTTATCAAACATGCATATTCAAGTGGAAGACACTGTCTTTGAGACCTCAACCTAGGAAAAAGACTCAGTGTGTGGTGATGTGACATACTGGCATGCACTGGTGGGAAAATGCTATTTAGGAAATGAATCAAGTTTTGTCTACTTTCTTCTATAAACTCAGAAGGTGTAGGAGAAAGTATGCCCTGACAGTATTGAAGGAATTACTTTTGTTTGTTCTGTATATTTTTGAATATTTTCTAAAAGCTACTCAATGGTGAGAGATTAAAAGGAAATAAGATTTTAGCAAATGAGGCCTAATAATGGGGAAGGTGGGGTCATAGCAGAGAAACACTCCAAACCTTTAGGTTCAACCCCTGGGTCTCATCCTGGACCTGAGAGAGTGAGACCACAGCAAACATGCTATATGCATTACTGAAAACAAGAAATCCTCGTCTTGGTCTTTCCACTTGTGATCTCATCGTTTTCTTCTCCTTTACTACTAGACATATTGAAGAAAAAAAGTCTTCTTAAAGAAAGATGCCTCAGACATACTCTCATAACTTCTTTGGTGTTTGCCTTTCACTTTTTTGAATTGTATTTTGAATAAATAATTTCATCGAAACAGAATAATTTTATTGAAACTGTCCTTCCAAAAGTTGTTAATGACCACCAAAAGGACATTAAAAATCATCCAGCCCAAAGAGATAAGAAAACTGAGAATCAGAACTTAGGAGATTTCCTTAAGACTCCAAACCCAGTGCTCTTTCATTATTTACAATGCCTCTCAGTAAAGTGAAGTTCAGAGAGGTAAAGGGAGTTTAGCTCACAGTGGAAGATTCTGAGCCACCGTAATAACCTCAACTTCTAGTTCCTACCTCTCTGATTCAAATCTATAATTCTAATCACACAGACATATACTGAGTTCCAGCTCCTTTTTTCAATCTATCCTTCAAAACACTGAATGATGACCTATTTGTATTTGAGTTCAAGCAGAGGGTGTCATGAAGACCAAATTGTTACCATTATGAAGAATATATAAATGCCTGCTGACTGCCTCTTAAATAGAGTTCAATTCTCTATCATTCTAAGTCCTTCGCAGTCTAACATCAGCCTTCTTTTCTATGTACTCTGCTTTACATACGCACCCTTTGCTTTTTGCTTCTATGTCTTTTGATCATGTTGCTCTCTATGCTTGGAATGAACCTTTACTCCTCCATCCCTATTGTCGAATTCCAACCCTTGCTTTAAAGCCTTGTTCAAATTTTGTTCCCTAGCTACACACTTTCTTTCCTTAGACATCACAAAACACTTTGGTTTACTTTCTTGTGTATTTATCCTGTATTATAGTTATTTGTGTATTATCTACCTTTTGTAAATAATGAGATACATGACAGTAGGACTTAAATTTACCTATAATTTTTCTTTCCTAAAGAGTAGGGAAAGTAGGAAAGTAGGCACTTGCAAATTACCGGACTGAATTGATACACAATGTACCTGAAAAAGCACTGGTTTTGGGGATGGGTCAGAAGACTTTATTGTACCCCAACTACCAGGGCAAAGAAGATATTGAGACCCTTAGACAAATCGCATGACCTCTCCGGACATCTTCCAGGCAACACAAAGGCTTCCTCTGTAAAAGGGGTTGACTGGACTAGATCAGTGTTTCTTAACCCAAACAATAGAACAGATTGGGAGAATGTGAATATTCTCTATTAAAGAATACTCAGCCTTAGTTCTCTGGACTCCAAGCATAGGGCCTGGGAGCTTTGAAGAAGAAAAGATCCATGAAAGGAAGAGAACTAAAATTCAGAATGGTATAGAGAAATGAGCCCTAAATTTGGAGTCAAAGGGCCTAGATTTTAACCCCAATTTTGACACTTAATGGCTAGGCCACATTGGGCAAGTCATTTAATTTCTCTGGTTCTCAATTTCCTCATCTATAAAAATACCAGGCTTGGAATAGATGGCCTCTGAGATCATTTCTAGCTCCATAATTTTGAACCATTTTGGGACCATCCAGATTTTTTCTGTCTCTCAAAAGGTCAAGGTCCATCTAGGAAAAGAATACTGTAATAAAAAAGAAGATTGCTAAGGAAGTTAGTGAATAAGGAAGGCAATTGAACAGTCATGTAGCACAAGCTTCTCCTTTTATTAATGAGAAAACTGAGGCTCAGAGAGAATAAATGCCCAAGACCATATATCACATAATCAACAAATATTTATTTGATAGAGTGGCAGGTATAGCACTAGGCTATGAGACTATAAAAAGAAATAGAGGATAGATAAGAAATAAATACAAAGTAATGGTGGGGGGCGGGTTGAGTAGACAGAAGGAAATGTAGAGCCAAGAAAGATTTATTGCAGGATACAGTAACTGAAATGACCTTTGAGGGGGTTCTAAGACTTAGAAGTTTAGGGGAAGAGAATTTTAAACATGTGGGACAGTCTGTGTAAACATGGGAGATGGAGTGTCATGTGTTAGGAATAGCAAATAAAGCAGTTTATCTGGAGTGCAGAGTGTGTGAAGAGGAGAAGGAATGCATAATCAGCCTGGAAAGATAGGCTGGAGTCAGAATGTGAAGGGCTTTAAAGGCCAGGAGAATATGTATTTTATCCTAGGACAGCAGGAAAGTGACATGATCAGATGTGTCTGAGGTATATCAGTTTAGCAGCGGTGTGGTGGATGAATTAGCATGGGGAGAGATTGGATTTAGGTAAATCAATTAGAAGGATACTGTAATAAATAAAATGAGAGGTAATGAGAAACTGAGCTGGGGAAGTTGTATGAATGGAGTAAAGGCAATGATATTGAGATGAATGATATTGAGAAGACAAAATTTACAAAAATTGAAAACTAACTAGATAGGGGTAGGTTGCCACAAACAAATAAGTCCACAGTGACTCCTGATTTTCTAATTTGGGTAACTGGAAGAATAAAATCTACTGAATCTCCCAAAAAAATAGAAATTAAGGGGAAGAAATGAGTTTAGGTAGAAAGATAAAACATTTGACTTTGAGCTAATAATTGCTCAATTACTTTCTGTTATTATCTAAAGTCTGCAAAATATTTTACACATATTATCTCATTGGATATTCATTTGAACATATGAAGTGGATGCAAATATATGCTCATTTACAGATGTGGAAACTAAGGCTATTAGGGGTTAAGTTACTTGCAAAGGGTCACATAGCTAGTAAGTACCTGGAAGGACTTCCTGAATGCAAGTCCAGTTCTCTTACCCACTGTACCACCTAGCTGCCATTTTGAGTTTGAGATTGCAATAGAATATGTAGATGGAAATTTCTAGCACTTAATAAACAGTTATTGAGTGCCTACTATATACCAGGCACTCTGCTAGGTGCTAGAGATACAAAGGCAGAGGAAGATGTACGATTAGAACTTTGGGAGGAGATAAGGGCTGGATACTGTAGTAACCTGCTTAAGTTGATAAGTGAATCTATGGAAATTGATGTGATCACTGAAAGAAAGAACAGAGAGTCCAGCAAGGATGGAAAAAGAGGGAGCAGTAGAGACCATGTCCCATAGCAACTCCAACAAAGATGGAGGAAGAGCACAAGACTGAAGAGTGATTGGGAAATATGAGGAGAAACTGCAGTAAATCTTTTTTCCATCCAAGGTCATGATAGAGAGTCAACCAAAAGCCTTTGGAGACTGGAGAAGGGGTTCAGCAAGGAAAGCCAGAGAAGACATTCTAAGCACTCAGACCACTCAGACTGGGCTGGGGTTGCATTTGTGCTGGGTGAAGTGAGCAAAACAAAGAGAACAATTTATGCAATAAGAATGCATTGCTAAAATGAATAATTTTCAAAGGCTTAAGATCTGATTAATCATGACTCCGGAGGACTCATCAAGAAATATGACAAAAGTTTGGGAATAGTTTTGATAATCTTAAAAGAAAAAAGGCAAAAGAAATTCACTACAGTGGAAAGGGAACATTGTGCAGTTGGTGACTTACTATCTTATATAATAAAGCTGCAGAAGAAAGACCCACTGTTTCATACCTAGAGATAACTCCAACCCTTAGACCAACCCCCTAGAGATGAAGATAACCTACCTAAACACAATCTTCAATGATTAACATATTCCCATCCCTTCATACCCTCCCCATCTCAGTGATTCTCAGTCTCTGGCTATCATTATTTAAACTTGTCCTCAGTTTTCCACTGATAACCCCTTTTCCCCCCTCTTCTGCAATGTCCCCCAACTCCTGCCCTCATACTAGGGGAATTAAACATAAATTTTGGTATTCCCTCCAATACCTCACCCTCCCTTTTCTTTAATTCACTTACTTCCTATTACCTATTCCTTCACTCCACCCCAACTATACATCAAGATGATTATATTCTTGATCTTGCCATGACCCATGAGTGCTCCACATCTATGTTCATAAATTCTGAAATTCTTTTATATGATCATAATCTATTATCAGTCCACCTCTCTCTGCCTTGCAACTCCCAACCTTGTTCTTTGTCCCTAATCGTGACCTCCAAGAACTTTCAGTTCTTTCCTAGGTCATCATTGGTTACCCTCTCCTCCCTTCCCCATCTTGACCAGTGGGTGAAGCAATTCAACTCTGCATTGTCTTCTTTTCTCAAGCCCTTTACCCACTTTATCTTATCACTTATCTTTATCCTAATAAACGTCAGCTTTGGATTATTCCCCCTATTTGCTTTTATTTCTATTCACATGCTGCTTAACAGAGTTGAAGGAAACTTACCAATTCACCAATTCAATGGTGAATTTGTCCACTACAAATCTATATTACATAATCTTAATTTGGCTTTCACTGAAACAGGGCAATCCTTTCATGCTTCCCTAATTGATTCTCTTCCCCACTCACCACGTTGACCTTTCAGACCTTCCCATCCTTCTTCAAACATCCCTCCTTACCTCCATCCTCTCATCGGATAAACATTTCATATTTCATTGAAAAACTTGAAGCCATTTGCCAAGATGCCCCTCTTGTTCCCTCCTCCTCAAGTCATATAAACAGATGTGTTACGCCATTATCTATTCCTTCACCCCTCTCTCATAAGAAGAGTTAATCATTCTTCCTTGCCAAGGCAAAACTCTAAATGCAGAAGTGATCCCAATCCAGCTCATCTTCTCCAGCAGATTGCCCCTTTTACCATCTTTGATTTCTCACTAACCTTCAATCTCTTCCTGCCCATTAGCTGCTTCCCTACTCCTTACAATCATGCCCATGTCTCCACCATCCTCTAAAAATCCTTAAGTGATCTCTGCCCACTCCTGATAGCTATTATCCTGTATCTCTCAATTCTTTCATTTCTAAACTCCTTAAGAAGTCCATCAATAATTAGTGCCTTCACTTCCTCTCTTCACTCTCTTAACTCTCTGAAGCATGGCTTCCTCCATCATCATTCAAATAAAAATGCTCTCTCTCAATCTGAATTGTTCTTGACCTCTCTGCAGAGGTCAATCACCCTCTCCTTCTTGATATACTTCTCATGACTCTACTGTTTTCTAGTTCTCCTATTTGTATGACAATTCCTTTTCAATTTCCTTTGGTAAATCTTAGCCAAGGCCACTAACACTTGATGTCCTCTCAGTCGCTGTCCTTGGCCCCCTTCTCACTTTATGCTATTTCAATGTTTTTATCTCATTGACTTCCATGGTTTTAATTATCATTTCCATGTTGATGATTTTCAGATACACTTATCCTGTACTAACCTCTCTCTTGATCTAAAGTCTCTAATCTCCAATTATCTGTTGAACATCTAAAACGGGAAGGCCATAGATATTTTAAACTTTACATGTGCAAAACTGAGCTCATTATCTTTTCCCCAAACTTTCCCCTCTTCCTAACTTTCCTATTATGGCCAACGGCATCATCCTTCTCCTAGTCACCCTGATTGACAATTTAGGAGTCTTCCTTCCACCTTCCACTCCTCATTCCACCCCCTTTAATCAAATCGGTTGCCAGGTCTTGTTGGTTCTACCTTTGTAATGTCTCTCTTAAATACCCCTTCCCTCCTCTAACACTGCTGCCATGGTGCAGGCCCTTATCAGTTCAAGCCTAGACTATTGCTATAGCTTGCTGATTGGTCAAAGCTCTCTCCACTTTAGTTCATCTGCCTCAGCTGCCAAATGACATTTCCTAGAGCATAGATCTGACCATGTCACCTATCTAGTAGCTCCTTATCACTGCAAAAATCAAATATAAAATCCTCTGACATTCAAAAGCCTTCACACCTTGTAAGCTCATACCTTTTTGGTCTTCTTACACTTTATTTCTTACCTCCAACTACCATACTTTATCACTAGACTGCTTCTTTGCTTCTTACAATCATTCCCATGTCTCCTCCACCCTCAAACAGGAGCATTTTTACTGGCTGTTCCTCCTGCCAAAAATTCCTTCCTCACTCATCTTTACTCCTTAGTTTCCCTGCCTTTCTTCAAGTCTCAGCTAAAGTCTCACCTTCTGCAAAAAGGCTTTTGAATTTTTCCTTAATGCAAGTACCATTCCCCTGAAATTATCTCTAATGTATCTTGTTTATATATAAATATTTTCATCTTGTGTCTCCCAATAGACTATGAACTATGAAAGACCAAAGGAGTTGTTTTCACCTAGCTTTTTAGCACAATGCCTGGCACATAGCAAATAATTAATAAATGCCTGTTGGACTGACTTGAAGTCAATATAGCCCTACTAGACTTAGATAAATATAACCAAAAAAGCAAGAAACAAGTGAAAGATTTGAATAGAGTTCTAGCAAATTTAGATATGATAAATTTATGGCAATGGGGATAATAATGAGTGCATATATTCCTCAATTGTGCATTGTACTTTTACAAAAATTGACCATGTATTAATGCATAAAACCTCAAAACAATAGATAATTTAATCAAAGTTAACTTTTTATCTGTAAATCCCATTGAATTAATAAATAATACAGGGGGTGAGAGGAAGAACATGACAATAAAATAGATAAATCAATAGCAGGATGACAAAAGAGAAAAAGGAACAGTATCAAAAATTTAAAAAGAATTCAGAACAGATAAAGAATAAACTATTAGAAACTCTTTACCCTAACTTCACTTATGTAAAAAAAAAACCTGAATACTTAAAAATTTAAAAAAAGATATGTAAAATGCAACAACTCTGAAACATCACCTCACATCTGGCTAATACCACAGAAAAGGAAAATGACAAATGTTGAAGGTGACATAGGAAAACAGATGTGAACTGATCTGTAAAGCAATTAGGAACTATGCCCAAAGGATTATAAAACTACATACTCTTTGATGCAACAATATGTAAAAAAATTCCAAAGAGATTTTAAAGAAAGGAAAAGGAGTTATATGGACAAAAATATTTATAGCAGCTCTTTTTTGTGTTGGCAAAAAAAATGAAAATTGAGGGGATCTTCATCACTGAAGAATAACTAAACAAGTTGTAGATATGACTATGATAAAATGAAATGATATGATATGGTAAAATAAAATACTATTGTGCTATAAGAAATGGTAAGCAAGATACTTTCAGAAAAACTTGGAAAGACTTACATTCACTGGGTCACACTGGAGTGAGGAGAACCAAGACAACAGTGTATACAGTAACAGGATCATTGTAAGGATGATCAACTGTGAATGATTTAGCTTTCCCAGCAATACAATGATCCAAGACACTTCCAAAGGACTTATGAAGAAAAATGCTATCCACCTCCAGAGAATGGATGGAGTCTGGGTCTGAATGCAGATTGAGATATAGTATCGTTTTCCTTTATTTTTTTTTTGGTTTGCATTTCTTTTTACAACATTACTACTATTGAAATATATTTTGCATAACTGCACAGTATAACCTATATAAAATTGCTTGTCTTCTCAATGAGTGGAGAGAGGAGGAAGGAGAAGATTTGGAACACAGAATTTTAAAAAACAAATTTTAAAATTTCTTTCACATGTAATTGGAAAAAATTAAATATTTAAAATAAAAAGAAATATTAAATACCTAAATTAACAGAAGAAATGATGGCACTAATAACCTAATCTCAGAATTAAATATGACACAAAAGAAACACCAAAAAAATACAAGACAATACGAGGTTTACAAGTAAATCCCACTGAATATTCAAAGAAAACTAATTGCAACATTACATAATGTTTGGAAAAACAGGAAAAGGGGCCCTGCAAATTCCTTTTGTGATACAAATATTATCTTGATACTTAAACTAGGGAGAGCCAAAATACAGAGACTACTATAGAATATTCCTAATGAATACTGAAGTACAAAATTAAATAAAATATTAGCAAAGAGACTACATAAAAATATCAATTAAATTATATTTTATGACCAGGTTGGATTTATATCAGGGATGAAAGCTTTTGTACTTTAATCTGCAAACAATCACATCAACAAAAAAAGAGAGAGAAAACAGATCAGTGAATTGGGTATGCAACTTAGAAACTAGAAAATCAACTAATTAAAAAACTCAAACAAAATGTAAATTCTAAAAATCAAAGAAGAAACTAATACAACTGAAAGCATAAGACCCCACTGAATTAATAGATTATACTAGGAACTGTACTCATGCTACTATGCTATACCATACTTATGTATTCATTTACCAAGGGACCTATTAGGTCATCCTAGGCCAAGGATACCATCTTTTGGATGCAGTTGAGCAAATGTTAATATTTTATCTCCAATTTGTTTTAGGAATTATAATTTAATTTATGGAGATATAAGGTTCTTACCTTAGGTCTTACTCAACAGGAATTGAATAAATGGGGCTAGTTAACACTTTTGGGGATTCTTTTATTTAAATTGGTATCATTAATTTTCAAGCAATCTTATATTTTACATTTGATTTATAAACAATCATTCACCACCCTCCTAGCATCAATGGGATCTAATTTTCTCATGCCAGTTAGACTCTGGCCATTGCGTTAAATGCATATTATCATATAGGGTATAAGACCGGAAGGCACTTTGGAGGGCCTAGTCAACCCCTCTAACTTTTATGCATATGGAACTTGCCACCCCAATCTTCTTTTATTGATTTGCTCAAGGTTATACAATAATCTTAGTAAGTGGTAAAGTCAAGAATTTAGAACTCTGACTCCAAATCTAGTTAGCCTTTGAAACAGAGGTAACAATTTAATTTCTTTATTGATCTGAAAAAATTAGTGGACCTAAAAGAATTTAGCACCTCACTATCCTTATTTGTGTAGTTTTATTTTTATCTTTGCTTGCAAACCTTGATTTCTTTGTCTTTCACCACCTCAGCTGGTCACATTTCACTTTTCCTCCTTTTCCCTCAGTACTTCATGTTCTAGGCTAAAGTTGTATTTAGGGCACCCTTTAGTCTCTCTCCTCAATCTGATCTTCTAAGAAATCCGTTCTGCCCTAGGACACCATGTCTGGGAGGGAGCAAGTAGCCAGTGGGAGCGGGCTAAAATCTCTTTTCTGTTCATTAAGGTTTTTATCTTTATACGTGGCTCTCCAAAAGAATCTTAGATAAATGTTCGAATTATTAGAATGACCTGAATTCCCTCATAAAATGCCAGTCATTAAGATGAGAATGTATGATGATCAGTGAGGAACTCCCAGATCTTTAGGAAAAAAAAGAGGCACTATGCTAAAGTGGACGGAGTGCTGATTTTGGAGTGAGAGAATGTGGATTCAGATCCTAATTCAGTCATTACCTGTGACCTAGGGCAAGTCAGAACCTACCGGGGGACTAGTTTCTTCAATTGTAAATGAGGAGTTTGGACCTGATGATCTCTTAGGTTCCTTTCAGATCTTAATTTATGATTTTAGAACACAGGTAAATATGAATTTAAAAAAAATTCAAAGGAGGGTACTTGGTACTGGGTATAATGGGCCTCTTATTTTAAAGTATATCAACATAACTATATTATGAAACCCTGAGATATTATTTTTAGGCTTTTTTTCAAACAAGTTACCGGTGAGGTGGGGAGCTGCAGGAGAGAGGAGGAAGGTGTAGCCAGTGTCACAGAAAGAGCAACAGGTCCAACTGCGAATAAAAGTCCTCCCCAGGTTTTCTGCGGCCTTTCCCAACCCCGAAAGGCCACCGGTAATCGGGGTGGGGCAGATCCATGGGAAGCACAGGAAAGGGCTGGGGAAGAAAAAAATGTCCCGAGAGGAGAGACCTTTCGAGGGATCCGCCCGGGGCTCACTCACCGTTCGCCACGAAACTCTTGCCTTTCCTGGCCAGCGTCTGCTGGACCTGTTCCTGGATTCTGAGGGTTTTAGCGGTCTGGTCAGTGCGGCTACTGCTCCCAGCCAGTTTCAGCTTGGCCTCTGAAGGCAGAGCCAGACTGGAGCTGTCCAGCTGCTCCAGGATCTGCTGGCCCAAGACGGTTCTGATGTAGCCACACTCCGCAGGTAAGCTTGGGGCTGCCATGGCCATGAGGAGGGGGTGGTAGGGTGGCGAGGAGACTGGCGGCAGCGGAGCTCCGCTCCCCTTCCTGTAGCGGCGAGACCTGGGAGAAAAGAGGCGGTCGGAGGTAGCCCTGGGCGCTAGCTGGCTCACTGTTACTGCCCCGGGTCTCCGCCCATGAGTCACGCCTCCTGAGCTTGGGCCTCTCTGCAACTCCCTCCTCCCACCTGAAACACACACACACACACACACACACACACACACACACACACACACACGCACACACACTGACACGCATACACACACACGCACACTCACTCACTCACACACACACACTCACACGCACACTCACACACAGACTCGCACGCACACACACTGACACGCGCACACACACACACACACACACACACTCACTCACACACACACACACACACACACACACACACACACACACACACACGCGGAAGGATTTGATTTCCATTTGATTCTGGAAGAAACCGCCCAGCAGACAGGTGAACTTTGCACCTGCACCCTGGGGGAAAAAACCCAAACAAATCAGGAAGGTGTTGTCAACAGAGCTTAAGTGACTCCAGTGAAAGGTTTGAGAATGGTAGGTGCTATATGTGAAAGGGAAATGACAGAATTGAACTAAAATAAGCTAACAAAATGACATTTGTGAGACAAATGGCCAGAATCCAAAAGAATTTTATTAACTAGAGGCTTTGTATTTTTCTTTTTCTTTTTTGCACAGATGCACACACAAACATGTTCTTCATCATTCAGAGCTTCTGTTTGCCCTTTGCAAATACACAAACTGTACCCAGAACACTCTTGTTCACCCACTCTCTCCCTTAGAAACAAAAAAGTTACTGACATAAAAAAGAGTTCAAATAAGTAGCAAATTTTGTTTCCATTGTTAACGTTGGTTAAGTACTCATTGTAGGTTACCCTGAGAAAGATACTTTTGATTTTCTAATCTATGTTACTTATATTTATTATAATTCAATTCAATTCAAAGAATATTTTATAAGTCCCTAATATATGCATATAGTGTTCTTACAGAATTTATCATTTGCCATGAAGCTGGTGACCTACTGAGAATCATGCAAAAGTATACTAAACAGAAAATTTACCCTTTAGAAATATAGAAATATGCTTGGAGGGTCAAACTATCTGATTAAGAGGCCCCAGCTCTGGGCTCATACAGATTTAGATAATCTGGGGAAAGCTGACCTCAAAAAGAGGACCTAAATCTTTTTCAAAATCTCTGTCACATTACATCACCATTCCAGAGGAGAACTCTGGGGGAAATTTCTAAACAAAGCTTAGGTTTGGATCATGTCTAGGATTTCCCTAAAGGTTTTTAATAAAGTCCTTTCTAGAACAGAACTCAAGGCACAAATGTAACTGAGCTTTGCTTTGGCCAGTCTCAAATGAAAACAGCCCAAAATTCCAAGCATGTTTCTTGGGACCATAAGAATTAAATGAAAAGTATGTAGTCCTCACCCAGCTCAGTTCATGTGCACATACTGTGAATAAATAAGACCTGTACTTCTCTGGATATCATCAAAAAGGGAGAGATTGTTACAGTCTAGCAATTTTAAAAATGTATCCTATTCTGTATACACAACCAATAGAAAAGACTGCTTAGTAAGGGAACACATATTGTCTTTTCCATGTAGCAGGTCCTCAGCATCTCCCATGTAGTTATCTCCATGTTAGATGTTCTGGACATGCTCAAAGTGATACACAAAAAAGATCAAAGACTACTAATTTCCTCTAGCACAAAAGAAAAGCTTAAAACACAAAAGATTCTTAAATATAAATTGAAAAAGCATAATTATAATAATAGTAACTCATATCCTCTCAATTAGGTTGGTTGATTCTTAAAACATTAAAAGATGAACCATGTTGGACAGACTTTAAGACTAAAGTCTGTCCTAATATTTCTCATTCCTAACCCTAAAGAAGAAAAGTAAGAGCAGGGAGGGAGAGCTTTGTTTCCATACTAACCTCAGTGACAATCTTTTGATAAACTTTTGGGTCATGGTACTGATTGTTCATCAGAAAATGACCTCTGAAAAATTTCAGTTCCAAAGATAAGATATGAACCTTGAATGAATTACTCCAAAGTCTTTAGTCTAATCTGAATGAGAAACCTTGTAAAGTGTCAATTTTGAGATAACAATATTCTGTGCTGAAATTTTAAAAGACTTTTTCTAAAGGGAGAGGCCTATTCTATTCACAGAAGATAATTCTCTGAAATTGATTATATTAATGATCAGAGTAAGACCAAGAATATCTTTTGATGAATTCAATTAAGAAAAGCATTTCCTGGGCATAGACCAATGCCTGACACTACACAAGAATAAAGTCCAAACAGGTTCTCAATCTAGGCATAAAAGCTGATACTATAAGCAAATTAGGGGAGCACAGGATAGTTTATTTGTCAGATTTATAGAGAATGGAGAAATTTATGAACAAACAAGAGATAGAGAATGCTATGAAATGCAAAATGGGTAATTTTGATTACATTAAATTGAAAATTTTTTGCACAAACACAATGCAACCAAGATTTAGGAGGGAAACAGAAAATGAGAAAAGAATTTTGGCAGCTAGTGTCTGTGATAAAGGCCTCATTTCTAAAAATGTATAGAGAACTGAGTGAAATGTACAAGAATACAAGTCATTTCCCAGTTGATAAATGGTCAAAGGATATGAACAGGGAGTTTTCAGAGGAAGAAATTAAAACTGTCTGTATTCATATGAAAAAGTGCTCTAAATCACTATTGATTAGAGAGATGCAAATCAAAACAACTCTGAGGTACCACATCACTCCTATCAGATTGGCAAACATTGACAAAACAGGAAGATGATAAATATTGGAGAAGATGTGGGAAAGTTGGAACACTAATTCGTTGTTGTAGGAGCTATGAGCTGATCCAACCGTTCTGGAGAGCAATTTGGAACTGTGCCCAAAGGGCTATCGAAATGTTCATCCCCTTTGACCCACCAATATCACTTCAAGGACTGTATCCCAAAGAGATCATAAATATGGAAAAAGGTCCCACATGTACAAAAATATTTAGAGCAGCTCTTTTTGTGATAGCCAAGAACTGGAAATCAAGGAGATACATATCAATTGAGGAATGGCTTAACAAGTTGTATATGAATGTAATGGAATACTATTGTACTATAAGAAATGACAAACAGGCAGACTTCAGAAATACCTGGAAAGACTTATATGTACTGATGCTGAGTGAAATGAGCAGAACTGGGAGAACATTATACACTATAACAGCCACAGTGTGCCAAGACTATTTCTATAAACAACCCTTCATAGAAATGTAAGAACCTGAAACATTCCCAAAGGACTAAAGGCAAAATGCCATCCACATCCGGAAAAAGAACTAGGGAATCAGAATGCAGAATGAAGCAGAGTGTTTTCTCTTGTTATGTTTTGTTTTGTTTTAGTTCTTCTATGCAACATGACTAATGTGAAAATGTGTTTAATGAGAAATAAGATCCTATGCCATCTTGGGGAGGGAGAGGGGAAAGAGGGGGAGCAAATTTAAAACTTATGGAAGTGATGGTTGAAAACTGAAAACAAATAAACTAATTTAAAAAAAGAAAAACATTTCCTGAGTTTACCTTTGGCAAAGTTGAAAGGGAAATCAGTTTTTAAAAATTTTTTTAGTTGTCAATTTAACAAGCAGCAAATAAAATGAGCATCTCCATATACATTGTAGAATGGGATTGTATTGTATATAAAACTCTGTATATCTTATGCAGAAATAGCTTTTCTTCTCAAGTATACAGTCAATTGTAACTGTGAAGTTGTCATCTATTTCTTCTGGCCTTCTCTTCCCCTCCTCTTTCATGCCTTCCTCTCTCTCTCTCTCTCTCTCTCTCTCTCTCTCTCTCTTTCTCTCTCTCTCTCTTCCGCCCCCCTTCTCTCTCTCCTTCTCTCTGATGCAAAAATATATTACACACATAAGTGTGTATGTATGTATTTATACAAATACACACATATTCAAGCAAAACAAATTTCCGCAATGTTCATGTCCAAAACTTTATCTCTCATTCTACATCTTGAATCCATCACCTCTCTTTCAAGAGATGAGCTGCATGCTTATTATGGGTATTGTGATAGCTCATTATTCCATTGAGAAAAGGGCATTCCTAAGAGGGTGGCTTTAGAAGGCATTGCATTGTTTTAGGAAAATTATGCTCCAGGGTATGTCAAAATTAAGTTACTACCATTCCGTCTAAGTAAATAAAAAATTCTAACCTAAACTTTGTGCTTTTTTAAAATTTAAGCTATGAAAGCTGATCTTCATCAGTTGTTTCTGACAGATTTGTGCAAAATAAACTGAATACTGAGTTTTTTCTTTCACCATATGACAATATGCATGTCAAGATTACTGTTAGTTGATCAGGGGAAAAAACCCATAAAGCAAAAGAAGCAGTTACACAATACATGTTGCAGTTCCCATATTTGAGCAGTTATCATCCCTACCCTTGGGAAAGGGATGAGAAATCTCCTGTGCCACTCGTCGTAGGAAGTCTAAGGAGAGCTGTGGCAGTCTCAAGTCACACATTTAGAAAAAGGAAGATGAGTGCAAGGGTATAAATTAACTTTTCCTTTAATTTCCTCATTTCAACACTATTCCGCATGAAGGTGTGGAATATGGAGGTCACATTGGAGTTAAGCAGAAGTATCTGTTTGGGTGTGTCCTTTATTAAGGTGATGAATGAAAGAGGACAGAGTCCATGCATACTTAATGGAATGTCCACTATTAGAGAAGTTTATAATTGAAGTATGTACATATACTCTTGCTTACTCTCTCATGGAATGGTGGGACAGATTTCCCTTCAGGGAGTCAATGTAACCTGAGATATATGGAGAGATCCTAAACTTGAACCAAAACCTGAGCTTGAAACAATTTGTCCCTGGGAGTGTTAATGAACTGAAGAGTGTTAAAAGAGAGCCTAACCTCTCTCATTACAGGTTAGGGAAACTAGCATTATGATATTATATTAATAATTAATTATTAATTTGGAATTCATCTCTTTCTTTCCTCTCCAGTTTTTAAAAAAGAGTCACCCTGAAAAAGACAAGCATTCTCTTAAGGGCTTGATCCAGTAATGTGATCACTCCTAGCTCCCAAGGCATCTGCTCACAGCATAGTTTGGGCTGAATGTCACCTAAATGGGACCTTGGCTTTTGTTTACTCTATAAACAGGACTCAGTTTGAGATAAACTCTCCCTCAGCTTTATCCTTGCTCCCTTCACTGAAGTTTGGGGTGACCTGGTCCATAAAAGGGAGAACACATGATTGATATCACTTGTGTTTTTCTGGTTAAGACTACTAGCAACGTGTACTGCTTAGAAATCCAGGATAGGCATGATCTATAACATCTGAGGGCTAGCCCACTGGCTTCTCCACTGCCAAAGATGGGGAAAGAGTTGAAAACTCTTGACCTACTCCTCATTAAAATGTCCACCAATCCAGATTGCCAGGGTAGGTCTCAAAGATGTACTGTCAGGCCAATCAAAAAGAAGACATGTAAAAGACCCTGCCAGTCAGTTCTCACTCAGCATCTTTGACTCAGATAGAGGCATGCCATTTACCTGTCCTTTCTTAATAGATTGTATGTCCCTACTAATAAACGATATTCTGGTCAGTAAAATGGCTTTATGTCAGTTTTTTTGTTTAATTTTTCTGGAGACAGGTGCCAGGGTACCCCAGGACTCAAACCACTCCAGATTCAGTGTATGTATCCTGAAAAGAGAGGACTCTGAGCAAAACGGAAGTGGTGATCCACATCCCTGGGTCTAGCACTGGTTCCCTAGTGTTAGATTTAGTTGTATTTTCTGTTCATGTGTATTCAAATGAGAAAATACTTTGCACTATGTATATATGCTATATGAACAAAAGTAAAACAGATTTAAGTATGTTTTGTAAGTTTTCAAAGTTTGTAACAGCTTTAGACTAAAGGAATGAACTTAAACATGACATGAACCTGATTTGAAAGTAAAACATTATAAGAGTCTAAAATGAATGTATTTTAGGGTGAGCAGTAGTTAATAAAGGTTCAAATTCTACCTCTCTTCTAATTCCTCTATAATCTGACTTCTGAACTCATGTTTCAATTGAAACTGCTCTCTCCAAAATTCCTAATGATCTCTTAATTAGCAAATCTAGTGATCTTTTCACAATTCTCATCTTTCTTGATTTCCCTTCAGGCAACAAACTTTATTAAGTAGCTACTATGTGTTAGATACTATGCTAAGAGCTAGACATACAAAAAGATAGTCCCTGCTCTCAAGGAGTTCACAGTCTAATGGAGAGAACAACCAAACTATGCACAACTAACTATATATGTGATAAATTGGAAACAACCTACAAAGGAAAGGCACTACAATTTTCAAAATTCAGTTTTATTTTCAGTTCCAAATTCCCTCCTTTCCCTACCCCTTCTCTTACCTACCCCGAAGACAAGAAACACAAAACTCATTACAAATTTGTATAGTTATGCCAAACAAATTCCCATACTAATCATGTCAAAAAAAATTTAATGCTTCAATTTTCACTCTGAGTAAATAAATTCTTTATGTGGAAATGGATAGCTTGTGTTATGTATTTCTTTGAAATTGTGGTTGATAATTGTATTGATCAGAGTTACTGTATAAATTATTCTCCTAGTTCTCCATGCTCCTTATAAGTCTTCCCAGGTTTTTATGAAAGCACTCCATTTCTTATAGCATAATATTATTCCATCACATTCATATACCATAACTTGTTTGGGCATTCCCCAATTGATGGACATCACCTCAGTTTCTAATTCTTTGACACCAAAGAAAGGAGCTGCTATAAATATTTTTGTACACATGAGTCCTTTCCTTTTTCCTTTGGTCTCTTTGAGGTTTAGATCCAGTAGTGATTATCCCTAAGCTGAAAGGCAGTATACACAGTTTGGGAAGTTTTGAGGTATAATCTCAAATTGCTTTCAAGAATAGCTAGACAAATTGATGGTTCAATTAACAGTTCATTGATACCTGTTTTTCTACATCTCCTCCAGCACTTGTCATTTTCTTTTTCTGTCATCTTAGTCAATGTGATGCTTGTGAGGAGTACCTCAGAGTTATTTTAATTTGCATTTCTCTAGCCAATAGTCATGTAGAGCAGTTTTTCATATTACTAGAGATAGCTTTGAGTTCTCCCTCTGAAAACTGCCTTTTAATATCCCTTAACCATTTAGCAGTTGGGGAAGGGCTCCTGTTTTTGTAAATTTCACTCTATTCTCTACATGTCTGAGAAATGAGACTTTTAATAAAGAAACTTGAGATAAAGATTTTTTCCAATTTCCATATTTCTTCAAATTTTAGTGACATTTGTTTTGTCTGTACAGAAACTTAATTTTATGTAATTGGAATGGAATTCCAGGAAAATGGCAGAGTAGGTCAGAAAACTTCAGGCTCTACAAGTTTCCTTTACAAATAGACAAATCACCACAAAATGAATGTGGAGCAGCAAAAATAAAGAGGTAAAGCAGTTGTCCTTCTAGGAAGACTTGGGAGGACCTCAGGAAAGAAAGGCTGAGATTTACCCTCAGTGAAGTGTAAACACTCCTGCTCAATTTGGCATTGTCAACAAACAAGAAACAGACCCTGGAGGCAGCTCCTTTTAAGCAGACTAGGCCTCAAGAACTTTCACCTTATAGTCTCAGAAATTTTCACCTCGGGAATCTCATTAGAAAAACAACTGCTCTGGAGAGTCAACTGAGGAAAGACAATATAATAATTGTTAGACTGTCTGAAAGTTATGATAAAAAAAAGAATCTCAACATAATATTACAAGACGTTATTAAGGAAAATTGTCCTGAAGTTCTAGGACAAGAGGGTAAAGTAGAAATAGAAAAAAAATTCTACCATTCACCATCTGAAAGAGACTCCGGGAGGAAAATTCACAGTAATGTCATAGTCAAATTTCAAGATTTCCAGATTGAAGAGAAAGTATTGAACAAGAAAAAAAAATCACCCAACAATTTAAATACCATGGAGATACAATCAGAATTTCACAAGACATAGCAGCTTCTACACTAAATACCATATTATTGGAATTATATTTCAAAGAACAAAAGAACTGGTGTTACAACCAAGAGTAACCTACCCACCAAACTGAGTATAATCTTGAATTTGGAAAAGAAAATGAACATTTTATGAACCGAAAGACTTTCAGGCATTTGTGACAAAAAAGATCACAGCTCAATGGAAAATTTGATATAAAAATGCAGAATTTAAAAAGAACAAATTAAAAATTACCAACCAAACACTAAGTTGAAAATCCTAAAAATTGAAAGTGAGATTATTAAAATTGACTGCATAAAAATTGAATTAATTTTTTAAAAAATCTAAAAGTTGATTTTATGGGGAAAAACAATAAAATAGATAAACTATTAGTTAACTTGATTTAAAAAAAGAAAAACCAAATCATCAGTATTAAAAATGAAATGAATGAATATATCACTAACAAAGATGAAATCAAAGCAGCTATAAGGAGTTATTTTGCCCAATTGTATGCCAATGAATATAACGATTTAAATGAAGTGGGAGAATATTTACAAAAATACAAATTACCCACATGAGCAGAAGAGGAGATAAAATGTATAAGTGGATGTATTTTAGAAAAAGAAATTTAACAAGTCACAAATGAGTTTCCTAATGAAAAAAATTACAGGACCAGATGGATGTACAAGTGAATTTTTTCAAACGTTTAAAGATGAACTAATTTCAATATTAAATTAACTGTCTGGAATACTAGAAAAGGAAGGGATCCCACCAAGTTCTTGTTATGAAACAAATATGATATTGTTACCTAAGCCAAGAAGAGTAAAAACAGAAAGAAAATTATAGACCAATTTCATTAATGAGCAGGGATGGAAAAAATCTAAATAAAATACTAGCTAAAAGATTACAACAATACATTATAAAGATTATACATTATGACCAAGCAAGATTTATACCAAGAATGCAGATTGTTTAATATAAAAAGCTATTAATATAATTGATTATGTCAATAATAAAATTATCATATGATTATATCAATAGATGCACATAAAGCTTTTGATAAAATTCAAGACCCATTTCTATTAAAAACACTTGAAAGTCAAGGTATAAATGGATTTTTCCTTAAGTTGATGAAAAGTATTTACCTAAAACCATCGAGAAGCATTATTTGTAATGGAGAAAAGCTGGGAGCCTTTCCAGTAAAATCAGGTGTGAAACAAGGATACACTGTCACCATATTATTCATATGATTGCTATAAAATCCTAGCAATAGTAATAAGAGAAGAAAAAGAAAAGGAATCAAAATAGGGAATAAACTAATAAATTATATCTTTTGGCAGATGACATATTGATATACTTGGAAAATCCCAAAGACTCAACTAAAATGTTAGTAGAAACAATAACTTTAACAAAGTAGCAGGATATAAAGTAAGTCTATATAACTCATTAACATACCCATATACCACAAACAAAACCATGCAAGAAGAGAAAGTAAGAAACACCCCATTTAAAATAATAGCTTTACACAGTATAAAATACCTGGGAGTACATTTGTCAAAACAAATGCAACGACTATATGAACAAAATTATAAAAAAAAATTTATACAAATAAAATCAGATTTAAATAATTGGAGAAATATTAATTGTTCATTGGGTAGACAGAGTCAATATAATAAAAATGACAATTTTATTTGCCATTATTAAATGCCATCCCAATTAAATAATGAAATTTTTTTTTTACTGAATTAGAAAAAAAGCAATGACAAAATTGATTTGGAAGAACAAAATGTCAAGAATATCAAAGGAATTAATAAAAAATGTAAATGAAGGAAGTTTAGCAGTCCCAGAGCTTAAACTGTGTTGTAAGGCTATAATTATCAAAACTATCTGAAAGATTAGTGGAATAAAATAGACATGTAATTTATAGCAGCAAACATATATATATCAATCTTGTATTTCCTAAGTGTAGACCTAAGTTATGGGGTATAAGAATTCATTATGGTAACAATTGAGAAAACTGGAAAGCAGTCTGGCATTGACTAATATCTTTCACTATTTACCTAGATAAAATCAAAATGGATACATGACTTAGATATCAAGAGATTACAAGAAAATTTGAAGAATGTGAAACATATTACTTATCAGACTTATGGATAGGTGAGCAATTTATGAATAAACAAAAGATAAATAGCAGTGTGAAATGTAAAATAGATAATTTTGATTATATTAAATTTAAAAAGATTTAGTACAAATGAAACAAATGTAGCTAAGATCAGAAAGAAAGCAGAGAATTGGGGAAAACTTTTAGACAAATTCTTAAAGATTTCATATCTCAAATACATAAATATCTTTATCAACTCTAAAAGAATACAAATAATTCTCCAGTTGATAAATGCTCAAAGAATAAGAACAGGCAGTTTTCCAATGAAGAAATCCAAACAATTTATGGTTATATGGAAAAATGCTCTAAATAATTATTGATTAGAGAAATGCAAATTAAAGCAGCATTGAGATAACATTTTATACCTATCAAACTGGTTAAAATGATTGAAGGAAAAAATGACAAAAGTTGGAGAGAATGTGGAAAATTGGGACACTAATTCACTCTTGGTGAACTAATCCAACTATTTTGGAGACTAATTGGGAATTATGTCCAAAGAGCTATTAAACTATCTCTACGCTTTGACCTATTAATACTACTACTAGGTCTGTTTCCTAAGGTGATTAGATAAAAAGGAAAAGAATCTATATGTTCTAAAATATTTATTGCAGTTCTCTTTGTGGTGGAAAAGAATTGGGAATTGAAGAGATGCCCATCAATTGGGGAATGGCAGAAAAAATTGTGGTATATGACTGTGATAGAATACTACTGCGCTATAAGAAATGATGAGATCGATGATCTTAGAAAAACATGGATAGACTTGCACAAAATAATGAAAGAGAAAAATGAGCAGAGTCAAGAGAAAACTGCATACAGTAATAATAATGTTGTTTTAAGAACAACTCAGTGACTGAGTCATTTTGACTATTATAATCTTTCAAATTAACTAAGAAGGACATATGAAGGAATATGTTATCTGCCTCCAGAGAAAGAACTGATAATTAGAAGTATATATAGAATGGTTTTACACACACACACACACACACACACACACACACACACACACACACACGTCTTATGCAGCCATCTCTAGACTGGGGGTAGGGAAGATAAAAGGGGAAAAAAGAACATAGCATGATAATATCATTATATATTTAAGAGGAAGAGCAAGTTGTACATAATAGACTTGCAGTTTCAGGTACAATAATCTTCTCCCCCTATTTTTCTGTTATGGAAATGCTTGTCTGATATCTTAAGTTTAGAATACAATATATAAATTAAACAAAAAAGCTATCTCTTGTTTGGGCATGAACTCTTTCATTATCCATATATCTGACAGGCAATTTCTTCAATGTTTCACTAATTTGTTTGTGATGTCACCATTCAAGTCTTATTTATTTACTTTGAGTTTATCTTAGTATATGGTGAGAGATGTTAGCCAATATCTAGTTTCTGTCATACTGCTCTCCAGTTTTTCCAACAATTTTTTAATTAAATAGTGAGTTCTTATCCCAATAGCTGGGATCTTCGAGTTTATCAACCCCTATTACAGTGCTCCTTGCTTCTGTATATTGTGTGACTAAACTGTTTGACTAAACGACTTCTCTATTTCTTAACCAGTAGTAGACTTTACATTTCAACTTTAATTTATGGTCACTAAAACTGTGTGTTCCCATCTGTGTTGTGTCTGTATTTTGTCTCTTTGGGATTTGTAAAATTAGTCTGTATTTGCTAGGTAAAAGAAGAGTTGAGAAGCAGAGTGAGGTCTTAACCAGCAAGGAAGGTAAGATGCCTCAGGCTATCTACGTTTAAAGTTTAAAGGGAATTTAAGGAGAAAATTAAAAAACAAACAAAAAAACCCTCTGTTTTTTAATTGTGGCCCAAATCAAGAGACACACAGAAAAAGGGGAGCTTTCCCCTAATTTATAAAAGTTTAAAAATTTGAAAGTAGAATTAGAGGTAGAATTTTTCTTTGAGCACTTCCTTGAAATAAAACTCCATTTTTTAAAAATTTAGTACATCAGTGGTTTATCTTTAGCTCTAAACTGATGTGAGATCTCAGACCAAGCCACCCATCGATAGAGTCACTGTATGAACCTAGCTATAGCTTGCAAGGGCTCTACTTTAATTCTTATGGTGCACCCTACCATCTCAATTGAAATTAACAGCCAGAAAGGGCATTTAGCAGAAAGGAGTTTTATGAACTCCAAAAAACTGAGTCAGAATTTGAATTAGGATTTAATTGTTCCTAGGATAACTTAAGAATTTTCCATTTTGTTCATCAGTCCCTGCCTGAGATAGAAAAGCATTTCCACAAGGAATGCCCAGATTGGCATGAAGTGACCGCAGAAGACATTAAGGAAATTGCTATGTCTATGAAGAAAAGGAAACTAGAAAGGGACCAGATTGCTATACAGCCTATTACAACCCAAACCATTCTTTCAGGAGTTACTCTGCAGGTCATTAAAGAGGCCATGGTACAGGCTGTGTTGGAAATTATATCTAAGCAACCTTGGGTTTTTTCAAAGGTGTTTCTACTGTGGAAGGAAAGATCACATTATTCAAGATTATTTGATTAGAAATAGAGGTGCTAGAAATTGAAAGGGAAATGGTAGTAAGGGTTCCCTAAGGGACAACTATGTAGGAAGAGGGAGAGGAATCTTATGTAAGTTGGGGATCTCAAAGATAGATTTTCTTTTAAGTTGAATAATTTATCTTTTTATTGATTAAATTATCCAAGTAGAAATTTAACAAGTGCTAACTGAAGCTCAGTGTAGAAGTGAATTTTGTTTTAACTCAGAAGCTGCTAAAGGGTAAATTCTTTCTCCTTTTTAGGCTAAAACTTTAATTGGAAAATGATCTTGAATACTAAACGTTTATGAATTCAGATTTAATTGGATCCCAAAAGTAAAGTTTGTGAATTATATGTTCAATTTAATCTAAGGAGTTGTCTTTGCCCTCCTAATATATCCTAATATAGATAATATATAATATATATTATATATATAATATGTCCTAATATATATCCTAATATATTAGGGAAATGTGTTCAAAACTGAAAAATAAGTTTTTTGTCTTTTAAGATACCTTGATCAAGACTTTTTCTATCATAGCCTTAAATGCAATCACTTTAGAATTTCAGCAATTTATGTTTGAAATGTATATTGCCATTGTAAAAGCTGTTTATGTAAGTAATGTTGGAAAAATTGTGAGAGAAATACAATGTACTTGATTTATGAATTAAATTTTTTAATTTAATTTTTATTTAATTTAGGAATTCAGGCTCTCTCCAAAGTCTGAAAAGTGAAGGGTAGCTGGAAACAAAAGAATGTAAGATTATTAATCTGCGGGACTGTTTTATAGGTAACATAATAGATCTCTATTGTTAATTGGGCAGTCATGTCTTTTGTAAGCTGTTAACAGGGTTGGGAAAATCCAGAACCCTCTTCTATGCTTCAACAGGCCTCTTAAAAGTTTTTTGCAATTATTTTGGAAACAACAACAATAACTTAATGGCTTTTTAAAAATGGTTATTTGTCCCACAGACTTCTTCTGGGACTACAAATAGGCAGGACAGGTTTCAATCTCTTTTTGGGAGAGTGAGAGAGGTTTGGTGCTCTTTGTTCTACTAGAAAACACCTGAATAGCAGTCAATCTAGAAATATTAATATTTAATTGTGGTAGGCAAATTAATGAAAATCACCTGGGTTGAAATGAACGCTATAGCTTGGGGAGGTTTAACAGTAGCATGTGCCATCTGGGATATGTCTGAATGTGAAGGAAAGTTGTGTAGTCTGAGTAATGGGTTTGAAATATTTGAAAATAGGAATAAAGGCTAGAGGAAAAATAGGGAAGGTAGATCAGAAAGTTTGGGGACAAATGGGGGACACACTCATTTGTGGGTGGGCAGCAGCACGTGCTGCCAGTGTACTCCAAGCCCCTCTTATCTCTGGACAGTTGTTCTAGGTGCCCTTGTGCCAACTTCAGATGTGCAAGTTTGACTTTTGTGTAAGTAGACAGATTGAGAATGAAAATTTTGTAGCTTGATTTGGAAGCCAATACAGATAGTTTTAGTTAGTTTAGTTAGGAGAAATTTGATAAATAAGGCATTCTTAAGTGTGATAATTGGGGCAGAACACTCACTTTTAAAATCTTTTGCAGTAGATTAGCTGGAAAATGTTGAATTACATAATATGAAATACTTGGAATAAATAATCCTTGTGTAAAATACAATACTAAATAACTGAAATTATAAATTGAGATTTTATGTGATACCATTTGGGGAAATAGATCCAGTAATAATTGGATTTATTCTGCTCTGCCTTTTTACATCAGGGTGGTAATTATCATCATCACCATCATTATCTTCATACTATATGGATCAGGAAACTTGTTAGCCAAGTTATCCAACTTGCATAATTTGTAATATGTTAAAGAAGATGCCTGATACTAATTTTATATTTCATTGTTTTAGAAATAGTGTCAGAAAGGCAAACTCTTTTGAGTTATGGATTTATTAAAATACTGATGTAAATATATCATAAAATCTCTTTAGAAATATAGGAGATGGTTATGATGGTTTTCTGTAAAGTTGACGTAACAAGAACTTCTTAAAATGTCCTCATCTGTGACAGGTAAAGTCCTAAAATCTTATTAGACCCGTTAGTAATTTAAAGTAATGCTCATTGCTTGCTTAGTAGGGTGTCAATATTTTAAGACTTCAAGATCTAACCCCATGCTCAGGTTAAAGTACAGTGATTTGATTTTAGTTAAGAACGAGAAATCACAAAGAAAAAGATTCTTATTCCTATTTTTTAAAAAAGGAGAAAAAAAACCCCATCTATAACTATTGAATCATATTGTCCTAAGACTGATTTTCATCTTTGGCTTTAGTTTCTGAGTTAGATTAGAAAAGCATCTGGTTAATTGTATCTACCTCCTTTCAGTTTAGTCTGTAGGCAGCCTATATTATAAATCTAACACTATATATATTGGATATGGTAAAAAAAAATTGGTTATTTTGATCAGTGACTATAGGATGCTGAATCTTTCCTTGTATTGTTCAAATTGAGAATTATTTAATTAACTCCATCTGTGAAAGTTCTCAAAGTTTTCTGTCAGGGAAAACTGGCCATACTCTGCCAACAACTCCTGAGAGTTATCTGCCTAGTTCAAAAAGCAGTCATATAGAATTTTAGGAAAAGAAATTCTAAAGGCAGTAACTTATAATACTCAGCACAGTATGCTTTAAGCTAATCTGATAGCAGGTGTGAATTCAAACTGTTTGCAAACTTTGTATGTATTTCCTGGTATTGTTAATGTGAAACTAAGTCTATATTGGGAAACTTGGTAATACCTACATGACTAAAAAAATTGATTCTCTTGTGATTTGAATATTAGGTAATAAATTCAGTGTCAAGAGTATTTTATTTTACTTGGCGTATAATAATGAAAAAATTTTCTTTGTGGCTTTTTATCTGATATTTGTTCCAGCTCTTGTGGTGTCCTCTTATGAATTATATAATGTCTAAATATAAGAGCTACAGAAGTGAAAATACTTAGCACACCTGTAAATTACTCTTAAATATGTTCAGAACAATTTTCAGTGTAAAGTAATTTGGAAATGAGTTCAGCTGAATTAAGGTTAACTGATTGGTAACAGGTTTTGTTTCAAGTTTCAAATATATAATATGATTTATGGTGTTGTTATATTTCTAAATTTTCTTATATTATGAAATTTGTTAAACTATTGTATTGGAGGATGCTGTTAGAAAAGTAACTTCTCTTATCTGGATGTTGTTAGATTATAAATTGTACTATTAAAAGAAGGTAAAATAATGTTTGCAAAGCATTATGTCATTTTATCATCCCTGATGACCAAGTCTTGTAGTATTTTGAAGTACTATAATCTGAGAAGTTATAAACTTCCAGCCTCACCTATATTTAAAAAGAAGGGGTACCTAAAATTATTTGACTGTCAGTGATGAAAATTGTGAGATTGTTGGTTAAATTATTAGGTGTTTATGATAAGGCTAATTTAATTGGATTTATTTTTGGCATTTCTTCACTTTAAAAACTGCATTGCAAATGTTTTATGATGATGGGGGTGGTAATTAGGAATTTGTGGCAATTAGGAATTTATGGTACTTTGGGGATTTATTTAATTAAATAAAGGCATTTTACACCAACTTAGTTTTGATAAATTCCAATTTTAAAGATTTATTTTTGCTTTAAGTGTCGAATAAGAGATACCTTTTAGTTCAAAGGTTTGCAGTTATATAGTCACGATCTGTCTGAATTTGCAGCTTATAATATATTACTTCATTAGGTTCTGATAACTGCCTTTTCCCATCAGAATACATTTCAAGCTGTTTCTGAGAAATAGAAATGCTTTTAGAAAGGAATATAGAAGTAAACATCTTTTGTATAATTCTTGGAAGACCTGATTAATTTTATTCGCTATCTAATTTATTAACAACTTGATAGTATTGATAATAATTGTGTCCAGTCCTACTGTGGTTATTATGACTTTACTGTTTGACTTGAAACCTTTTTTTGGGACCCTAAATATTCTTTCTGAGTTTAATTTTAAATTTGTTGTCTCTGTGGACACACTTATTATAATAAGATGCTGTTGTAAGAATTGAGCTATTTAGCCTAGGATTTCAGTTTTTCTATATTCTACACAACTAAATAAATAGGCATTTAGCCTTGGCATCCATTTGTTACTAGTTATATATTCAACAATGCTAAGGGGATATCTATTTCAATGCTATGAAGATACCCCTTCCCTTCATATTTTTCCCTTTCATAAGCTGAAAAATTCTTCATGAAGTGTTTGTTATATCACTTAGTGATTCCATTGAAAAGACTGCATTTCTCAATAGAGTCAAATAGGGGAATGAGAAAAATGAGCATTCTATTGTTTACTATTGTTAATTATTATTTCTTATAACCAGTTTTATATATGGGACCCAAAGATCCTCTTTTTGATTATTAATAACCAATTATTGGTAGGTTAGTTATTAGTAGGATAAGTATGTCCTTGTGAAGGACAGGGCTAACAATGAGACATTCCCCTCAAACTTAGGTGGAACCCTCCCCAATTAGGAGAGCTTATTTCTCATTAAAGTGTAAAGAAGATCTAATAGAGGTGAATTTGAGCCCATTGTTCAAAAATTTAAGTGGTCTTGGTGGAGATGGATCCTTTGATTTAGGAGCAGCAACAGGATTAAAGTCCTGTCTACAGCCCCTCATTAGGAAAAGCCCACCTCTCATTCATTGCCTCATTGTCAACGAATCAGAGTTGATTTTCACCCTAGGGGCACTTCCTTTTCCAAAAGTATTTAAACATTTAGTAACTTCCATGGTGTAATGGTAATTTAAATGGGAAGATCTTTCCCCCATTCATTAATAGGCCCATATGACTTGCTTAAATCACATGGAAGCCTAAGTCATATATGGTGGGAGGAGCTTGCTGAATGAGTGTAGCAGGAAAGGTGGAGCAGAACTGGGAGGAAGTTGAAGAGAGTAGTGAGGGTGCAGGATAGAGAGGGCACAGGTAAGCTGGCACAGCTAGACTCCTGAATGTTTGTTTGTTTGTGGGAAGACCCCAGCTGTCGTGGGGGAGGCTTGAGAATGTCTTTGTCCCCTGAAGTGCTAATGTGTATTGATTTCTTGGTTGCTAGGACAGATTTGGCTCTCTGGTTTTGGGATTGGCTCTCTGGTGTCTGAATAAATGTTTCTCTTCTGCCTTCTATATGGAGAGTCTGATACACTTTGTAATTCAGAACTATACAGGCATATTTATAATCACCCTCAATGCTGTGAATATTGCCTGAGTGATACACATGTGGGGTCTTTGGTTATACAAGAAAATACTGACATCAATTTATTGAATATTTGCTGTCCTAATTAATAAATTGATTCTTGATTACCCAGAAACTCTGTCTCTCGAGCTTTTAATTCATCTTAATATGATCAGTTATGCTAATTATTTTCCTAATATTGAACCATTCCTGCCTTCTTGGTATAAATCCATCCTAGTCATAGTGTCTTCATGATACGTTGCCATTGTCTTCTTGCTAATATTTTATTATAAAATTTTTCATTAATAATCATTAGAGAAATTGATTTATAGTTTTCTTCCTCTGTTTCTTTTCTCCTTGGTATAGGTATCAAACCCATATTTTTGTCATAGTAGGAAATTTGTAGGGTTTCTTCTTTACCTGTTTTTCCAAACAGTTCATGTAGTGTTGGAATTAATTGATCTTTAAATATTTGGATGAATTCACTTATAAAACTGGTATTGAGTTTTTTTCTTTATGACTTAATTTATGGCTTCTTCAATGTCTTTTTCTAAGATAGAGTAATTTAAATATTTATTTCTTTTCCCATTAAACTGGACAATTACTATTTTTGAAAATATTAATTTCATTTAGATTTTCAGTTTTATTGACATGTTAGTGCATGTTAGTGGTCAAAATAGCTCCTAATAATTTATTTTGTTTTTCTTCATTTATTGCAAGTTCACACATTTTGGACTAATGATTTGACATTTTTTTTTAAATTTATTTTTAACACAGTTTATAACAGATAAAGCAATTCAAACTTTTGGTCAGGTGATAAATCTTTTTAAAGCATTTACAATATGGCCCACAAAAGAATTTTTTTTTAAACATAAGCCAACTGAGACACAGATTATATTTATGTTGCTAACTTCACAGTCTCTTGATCTAATTGTCTCCTCAGTATTACTAAGAATTAAAGGACCCTAACTTAATGTTGGTGGTCTAAAGTCCTATGCCTGATAGCTTAATTTTAGACAGCCTCGGATGTTCCTCTACCCAAATTGAATAGATCTGGTATTAAGCTTACAAACCTTTTGACTATAGAAAATTGCCACCAAGAGTAGGGATATTGCAGGGAAACAATATCTCCCTAACTTCATGTCTATTCCAGGCAGGAGTAGATTGTTCACTTGCATTCAGTTAGGCTTAAAGTCTGCCAGGTGTCAGTGGGGAAATTGAGTCAGGAGAATCCCACCTCAGCCCATGCTGAACATCCGCCCTCCCACCCTTCCCTTGAGATCACCTATGCAGTTCATACCAGCATCTCATCAGCTTACTGGCATCATGGATTGGAGGCTCTGATCGCCTTTCTTGCTTCCCATACCTGGAGTTAGACTCAGAAGAACAGTCACTTAGTAGTCCCGTAGCATCTAAAAATGGCAAGTTCCAATAACCAGGTTTCAAATATGATTATAGTTTCACTTTGGCTAAGGAACATCTTTTGAGGCAAGTCTTAAGTGGCTTACATGTCTTTCTATACATGTTCTAGTTCCTGGTTAAATGGCAATCAAAAATCAAATTTACCATTAAAACCTTGACTTTTCCATCAATGCCAAATTTTATCAGAGGTTACCTTTCTCTTGGAAAGTTAGACTGAAATTCTTCTCTCCAAACTAAAGATGTCATTGATTTATTCTCAGTAATTAATTCAGTCTATTGTTTTAATACTAATTGCTTTTACCTCACTTTGTAACATGACCAATTTTTCTCCCCATCACCCCCCTCCCCCCACTTCCTAATACCTTGCATTCTGGTTGCTCCTTCCCTCAATGTACCCTCCCCTCCATCACACCCCACCCCTGTCCTATCCCCATCTTTCTTCTTTTCTTGCAGGGCAATATGAATTTCCATACCCCTATCCCTGTAATTATTTCCTGATTATATGCAGTAAAAATTCTCAACATTCTTTTCTAGTACTTTGAATTCCAATTTCTCTTCCTGCCCCCCTCCTTCCCCAGCCCCACTAAGAAGGGAAGCAATTCAATACAGATTAAACATGTGTTGTTTTGCAAAAGACTTCCATAGTAATCATGTTGTGTAATATTAATTATATTGCCCTCTGACCTACCCTATCCCCCTTATTTTTCCCCGTACAATTGACCTTGTCACTTCTCGAAAGTGTTTATTTCTAGTGACTCCCTTTTCCCATTTGCCCTCCCTTCTAACATTCCCTTCACTCCATTTGTTGCATCCTCTCCTACTTTCTTGTGGTGTGATATAAATTTTCATATCAAATTTAGTGAGCATGTTATTCCTTCCTTCAGCAACATGTGGGGAAAGTAGCTTTATTCCGCCCCCTCTCCTTCTCCCTTATCGCCTCTATTGAATAAGATTTTTCTTATCTCTTTTATGAGTTATAAGCTGCCTCATTTCATTACTCCCTTTCTCACCCCTTAATTTTTAATTAATTAATTAATTTACTTATTTATTTTGTATATATGTGGATATCATCTCTTCTGATATAACACACTCTGTACTCTCTATCTATGTGTATGTGTGTGTGTGTGTGCAATCTCTCCAACTACCCAAGTACTGAGAAATGATTCAAGAGTTAAAAATATTTTCTTTCCATGTAGTAATATAAACAGTTCAGCTTTAGAGAGTCTTTCATGATTTTTCTTTCTTTTTTTTCCCCCAGTTTACCTTTTCATGCTTCTCTTGATTCTTTTCTTGGGAAGTCAAAATTCTAAATACAGATCTGGTCTTTTCCTCATCATGAAATCTTCAAATTTGTCTCTATCACTGAATGTCCGTTTTTTCCCTTGAAGTATTATATTCAGATATGCTGGGGATGTGATACTTGGCTTCAATCCCAGTTCCTTTGACTTCTGAAATATCCTACTCCAAGTCCTTCATTCATGTAATGTTGAAACTGCCAGATCCTGTGTTATCCTGATTTTATTTCCATAATACTCAAATTGTTTCTTTCTAGCTGCTTGCAGTATTTTCTCCTTGATCTGGGAACTCTGAAATTTGGCCACAATATTCCTAGGAGTTTCTCTGATTGGGTTTCTTTCAGGGGGTGATCGATGAATTTTTTCAACATCCATTTTGTCCTCTGATTCTATAACATCAGGGTGGTTTTCCTTGATAATTTCATGAAAGATAGTGTCGAGGCTCTTTTTTTGATCATGGCTTTAAGGTAGCCCAATAATTTTTAAATTTCTCCTGGATCTATTTTCCAGGTCAACTGTTTTTCCAATGAGTTCTTTCACATCATCTTTTGTTTTTTTTAATTTTTGGTTTTGTTTACTAACTTCTTGGTTTAACTCATAGTCATTCTTTTCCTTGGACTCAATTCTTTCTTTCAATGAATTATTTTATTCAGTGAGCTTTTGAAACTTCTCCTCCATTTGGCTAATTCTTCTTTTTGAAACCTCCTTCTCCTCACTGGCTTTTTGGACCTCTTTTTCCAATTGAGTTAGCCTCTTTTTAAAGCTGCTATTTTCCTCAGCGTTTTTTTGGTTCTCCTTTAGTAAGCTGCTAAGTTGATTTTTAAGGTCTTCTATTGCCTGAGCCAAGTTTAAGTCCCCTTTGGAGGAAGGGCCCTTGACTTCCTCTGGCAGTATGCCTTGTTCTTCCTCATCGGAAGGGATGGGGGGAGATACCTGTTCCCCAAGAAAGTAACCTTCTGTGGTCTTATTTTTCCCCCCCTTTCTGGGCATTTTCCCAGCCAGTTACTTGGCTTCTGAGTTTCCTCTCCACACCTACCTTGCCTCCAGTTCCCTCAGCTAGTGCTTAGGGGCTGAGATTCAAATGCTACTTCCCAGCCTCAAGGCTTTCGGTGGGGGCAGGACTGCTATTCAGTGTGAGATTAAGTTCAGGGCCACCACATGGGGCTCAGTTCCCTTGGGGGTTTATGTGGGGACCTTCAACAATGGATCTGAGCTCCTGTCTGCTTTGGGAGTCCCTGTCTGCTGCTGTCTCCACTGCTACCTCCTGAGGGGGCCTGAATTATGGAGACACTCCACTCCCCTTTGGGCAAGCTGAAAAGACCCTGTCACTGACCTTTGGTGCCTGTGGGTAGAGGGACCTGTGCTGCGCTGGAGATTCTGTCCCTGAAGTCTGCTTGGATTTGCTCCCCTTGGTGCCACATGGCCAAGGCAGGGCTGGGCTCTGCTCCGAGTCCGGTGCGTGACAGATCTTTGGTGTTGGTTTTTCAGGTTTCTCTGGAACAGAAATCTCCTCCACTCCATTGTTCTGTGGCTTCTGCTGTTTCAGAATTTGTTGGGAGTTCGTCTTTACAGGTATTTTATGGGCTGTGGGTTAGGTGCTAGCATATGTGTGTCTTTCTACTCTGCCATCTTGGCTCCTCCCCTAATGATTTGACATTTTTGTCTTGATTGAATTAGCTAATAGCTTAAAAATAATAGATTTTTTTTTTAAAAAAATAAGCTTTTATTTCTATTTGTTAATTAATTTGGAGTCTAATTGGGGTTTTTAATTTTGTTTTATAATTTTTCTAAACATGTTCAATTTTTTCACATGCTCTTTTTTCTTCTTTTATTGATGAAAGAGGTAAACAATATGAAATTTCTTCGAATTACTAATCTGGCTATATCCCACAAATTTTGGTACATAGTCTCATCATTATTTTTACTGAAATTTTTGATTATCTCTATAATTTATTCTTTGACTCATACATTCTTTAGTATTGAATTATTTACTTTCCAGTTAATTTTTAATCTATATTTTCTATTGCCCTTTATTGGATGTAATTTTTATTGCAGTATGATCTGAAAAGGTTGCATTCAACATTTCTGCTTTTCTGCATTTGATTGTGAGGATTTCCTACCCTAATACAAGGTCAATTTTTGTGTGTTTAGATGCCATGTACCACAGACAAAAAGATAAATTTCTTTTTATTCCCATTCAGTTTTCTCCAGAGGTCTGTAGTATCTACATTTTCTAAAATTCTATTCATCTCCTTAATTTCTTTCTTTTTTTTGCTTCACCCCCTAAGTGTTTTTTTTAGCTAACTTTTTCAGCCTGCTTCTTTTTCTGTGCCTCCTTTACCAAGTTATCGACTCTATTTTCATGAGTTTTTACATTACTCTCATTTCTCTTCCCGATTTTTTCTCTCTTTCTCTTACTTGATTTTTAAAATCCATTTTGAGCTCTTCCATGGCCTGAGTCCAGTTCATATTTCTCTTTTAGCCTTTGGTTGTAGGAGTTTTGACTTCATTGTCTTCTTTTGAGTTTGCATTTTGATCTTTCCTGTTATCATAGAAACTTTCTATAGTCAGGATCTTTTTCTGATATTTGTTCATTTTCCAGCCTATATCTTCACTTTTAACTCTATGCAGGACAACTAGGTGGTGCACTGGGTAGAGCCCTGGTCTTGGAGTCAGAAAGGCCTTACTAATTCAAATCTGGCCTTAGAAAAATTCTAGCTCTATGACCTTAGGCAAGTCACTTAGCCCCAATCACCTCAAAACCAAATACAAAAAAAATTCTACGCTAAAGTGGGGCTCTACTTTTGGAGTGTAGGGGACACTTTCCCAAGCTTCCAAGTTTTTTTGTGTAGCTGTTTTTTACTGATAATTCTGGTTTTCAGTTTTTCAAAGGTGGTATGTTTTAGGAAAAGATGTGTTTACTGCTTTTCTCTTCTGGACTCTGATTTGTGAGTGACCAAAAGCATTCTTTTCTAACCTGGAACTGTGGCAAGGGTTCTTGTTCCATGTGGCTGCAAGCTCTGGCTCCTCCTTGCTATGTAACTGAGACTCAGATCCAAGTATTGGTAATGTAACAGAATCTTATCCTGGTGCCAGCAAAGGCGATCCTGTAAACTCCATTTGACCAACTGTCTGGCCCCCTTGCTGTCTGTGTTCTGAGAGGTGCAGAAATCACTACAACTGCCACTGATTTAGTTACCACTAGGTCTACTGCTAGTTTGTTGGGTCCTGTTTGCCCTGGCACAGCCTGTACTGGACTGTGCTCTACCCTTACCCTCGTGTGGTAGATCACTTCTGCTGACCTCCTAAACTGTCTTGGGCTGGAAAAATTTTTCACTCCGTCCTTTTGTAGGTTCTGCCACTCTAGAAGTTCCATTGAGGCATTACTTAAAGTTTTTTGGAGGGTTTTTGTGGAGAGTTCAGGTTTGACCGTGACTTTTCTCTACCATCTTTTCTCTGATTTGTTTGATTCTTGATGCCATTAGCTACTGCTTGCCCAATTCTAATTTTTAAGGAATTATTTTCTTCAGCTAGTTTTTTTATCTCCTTTTCCATTTGGGCATTTAAAGAGTTGTTTTCTTCAGTGCATTTTTGTGCTTCCTTTTCCATTTAGCCAATTCTCCCTTTTAGGGAGTTATATTCTTTTTCTTTCTTTTTCATTTTTAACACAGCTCATATCACATAACACAATTCCAACTTTTGGTCAGGTGATATTTCTTTTAAAGCATTTATAATATAGACCACAGTCTATGCCCAGCAAAACTGAGTATAATCCTTCAAGGAAATAAATGGTCATTCAATGATGTAGAGGACTTTTAAGCATTCATGTTGAAAAAACCAGAATTGTATAGAAAATTTGACTTTCAAACATAAGAATCAAGAGAAGCTTGAAAAAGTAAACAGGAAAGAGAAACCATGAAAGACTTTCTACAGCTGAACTGTTTATATTTGTACATGGAAAAATAATATTTATAACTCTTGAGACTTTTCTCAATATCTGGATAGGTGAAGGGATTGTACATACACACACACACGCACATACACACACACAGAGTACAGATTGTGTTGAATCAGAAGAGATGATATCCATGAAAAAGAGTTATTTTCTTTTTCTATTTTTTTGAGCTTCCTTTTCCAAGCTGTTAACTCCTTTTTTTATGATTCTCTTGTGTAACTCTCATTTCTTTTCCCATTTTTCTTATACCTCTCTTATTTGATTTCTAAACCCTTTTTTAGATCTCCCAGGAGAACATTTTGGGCTTGAGATCAATTCATTTTGGCCTCTTTGAGGCTTCTCATGTGGGTGTTTTGACATTGTTGTCCTCTTCTGAGTTTGTGTTTTGATCTTCCATGTCACCACAGTAGCTTTCTGATGGTCAGGGTTTTTTTTGGTTTTTATTATTTTGCTCATTTTCTAGCCTATTTTATGACTTTTAAAGTTGATCTCTCCTCCTGGGGTACAGGGGACATTGTACCAAACTTCTTGCCCTGTAGAGTCAGGGAGCTGGTCACTGGCTTTTTATGATGGGGTGAAATAATTTTACTGCTCAAGATAATTTAGAAGAACCACAGAAAGCTAGATGCTTTCTCAATGAGATCAGGAATAAACAAGGATGTCCATTGTCACTGTTATTCAGTATTGTACTAGAACTATTAGTTATGGCAATAAAAGAAGAAAAATTGAAGGAATAAAAATAGGCAAGAAGGAAACAAAAACTATCAGTCTTTGCAGATGATATGATGGTATACTTAGAGAACCCTAGAGAATCAATATAATGGCAGCTAGATGGCTTTGTAGATAGAGCATTAGGCCTAGTCAGGAAGGCCTGAGTTAAAATATGACCTCAGACTCTTACTAGTTGTGTGTCTTTAGGCAAGTCACTTAACCTCTTTTTGCTAAGGAGGCAGCCAGGTGGCTCAGTGTACAGAGCTCTAGGTCTGGAGTCAGGAAGACTTCAGTTCAGATTTGGCCTCAAATACTTACTGGCACTTTGCTTTTATAAGCATAAAACTGAATTTTACCTACTTTGTTATTGAGTTAAGAATCTTGCATGCACTCGAAGCTTCACTTACACTTTACTTTTAATAGAATTAAATGATGCCTTCTCAGAGATGGATGAAATATCCTTCTGGTAAACTGTGGGGTTCTACTTTTTCATTTAGTAACTTCTGAATTTTCTCATCATTTTCATTAGACCAATTTTGTTGTAATATGAGTATTCTGGCCCAGATTAAAAATGCAGTACTGTACACCAAATCTCTGAATGCTTCCCACTTCTTTTCTGCTCCACTGTTGCCAACTGTGTCTAGGTTCAGTTTTCCCTCCAAGGTAGCAACAAACTGTTCAACCAAAGAGAAATGTGCTAATCTGTTGACATTAAGTCTTTGGGTAGCCATCTCACTTTGGGACTACTACTTTTGTTGAATGTGAGTATTTAGCTTGGAAAGGGTAAGTCTATGATCAGTCCAGCACTCTGCATCACAAAGCATCTTGGTCACTCTCATATCTTGTTTTTTCCCAATGACATAGTCTATTAAGTGCAAAGGTTTGTGACAAGGTGTAACAGTAAGCACCCCAACATAGACAGGGGAGCCTGCTACCACAGGTTCTTTGATCTGCTTCTCTGAAAGGAAAGGCAAACTTTGAAGGGTTAACAATCAATCACTTTAATTAAGCACATGTACCATTCAGTTAGTTCAGGGGAAAAAATCAGCATGCTGAACTTTAGAGAAAATAAAGAGAAATCAAAAGTCAACAGAAATGCTTCCAAAATGTGTGACCATTAACATACATACATCTTTACCAGAGAAAAAACATCTGGGTTTCTCAAAGTGGGGGGGCAGCTCCTTAGTGATTTCCCAGAGTCTTCTTCTGGTGGAACAAACACTTCTAGTCAGTAAGCCTCCAAGAAAAACCTCACCCTCACCCTCTGACCCAGTGCCTCAACAGAAAAAACAAAAGGTACTTGGGACCCTCCTACGAAACAACTCCTCTAATCAAGCTTCCCCAATGGGCAGACCCACCAATGGGTAGGGAAGATCCTCCTTAATCACATTCAAATAGAGGCATTATAATTCTTGTTATAAACAAAAACAAAAACAGCTGAAAGATCCTAATCTGATTGCCATCACTCAAGTACATATTCACAAAGTTTTATCATGCACTGTTTCTGATGCCATTCCTTCCAAGGATTCCCTGCCATGTCTGATACTCTCTTGTTATAGTCACCCAGAATTACAAGTTTGTCTTCATTCAGAATTGATGAGGAGGGACTCCAGCTCTTCATAAAATTTTTCTATCACTTCATTAGGTTTTGTCATGGTGGGAACTTTCCTACAAGTAGGACTTGCATTGTCACAAGCCTGTTATTCACTCCTTTTGGGAGGCGTACAAGCTTGCTAACTAGATTAGTTTTGATTGTGAAACCTATGCTGCCAGCTTCATGGTGTTCTCCGCCACTGTGGCTACTCTAAAAACAAAGTGCATCCAACTCTGACTTCAGTAAACTGGCTTGCATTTACCTGCCTTGTTTCACTCAGGGTTGCTATTGGATGCCATGTCTACTGAGAAGGCTGAACAAGTTGTGGCATATGATTATGATGGAATACTACTGTGCTATAAGAAATGGTTAGCTCAATGATTTTAGAAAAATACGTAAAGCCTTGCACAAAACAATGAAGAACAAAATGAGAAGAACCAAGACAACGTTGTATACAGCAATAGCAATATTATTTTAAGAATGACTTTGAGTGAATAAATTATTTTGTCTATTATAAATACCCAAATTAACTGTAAAGGATATAAGAAGAAAGATGCTACCTGTGAGCTGTTTGTCTTTCAGTTCTACTGGATTTCATGCTGTTCATAAGGATGCACACATTTCATGCACAGTGATGAGTGGGGTCATCTTAGCAAAAGGTTTTGTCCATTTTTGTGTGTGTGTTTTGATCATGGAGTAGGTTCACCACCTGCTGTGTAAGCAGGCCAGGGTTAGGTCAGGTGAAGCAGAAAATTTTTAGGGGATCCTTTTTTAGCACCTTCGTCACACCAGCACATGAACAATACAGTCCTTAAAAGAAGATTACTCAGACATCCTGAATCCCACTGCTGCTTGCGTTCAGTAAGAAGATGACTCCATCCTCTGGGCTGCTTGTGTTCAGGGTTGTGACTAGCTCCCAGAGTATCCGCATCTGCTGCTTTGTCACTTGCTCATTACCACAGGACTTTGAGGTAGGTAAAAATGGTAAGATGATATGGGTGATGCCTATTGACTCACCCATTGATAGGATTTTAGTGAGTCAGAACTGGACTAAGTTTTCAGCCTCACTTTCATTTCCAGAGTCATTAGGGTTCAGTGGCACGAATGATGTCAGGACTGGTGATGGCTTGGGATGTGATAGATGGTCTTGGCATCTTCAATGTCTGACCGAGTTCTAAGCACTCTCCAGTGCCACTGACTTCATGGCCCTTTGGAATAAATTTCTACATCTCTTTTACTGGGGTAGTCTTCATATGGAGGGTAGATGCCCTCCTGATTCACTGATGGGTTTGAGGCCCATCAGTTCCCCTGAACCTGGTTTAGCCCATCTGCTGAAACGGTTTTTACATTTGCATGCTGTACATACTACAATTTCTTTAAGCCACAGGTGAGAGTTGGGTGACAGGCAGACAATACAGATGGAAAACAGCTCTAAAAAGGGTTCACCAGTTGTCACAGTAGAGGCACCAGTCTTTCCTTAACACACCATATACCACTTTGTTTGGTGTAATTCATGGAGAAAGAAGTGGCTAATCATTCCAGTATCTTTGTCAAGAAAACCCCATGGACATCATGGTCAATGGGGTCACAAAGAATCAGTTGTGACTGAGTGACTAAATGATAACAAGAACAAAAAATCAGCTACAAAACTATTTGAAACAATTATCAACAAAAGTTCCAGGATATATAATAAACTCATAGAAATCATTAGCATTTCTAATATTAGCAATAAAGTCCAACAAAAAGAGATAAAAAGAGAAATTTCATTTAAAATAATAGTGAGCAATATGAAATACTTGTAAGTCTGCCTGACAAGATAAACTCAGAGACTAAACATAGAAGGTAACATCATAAACAAATTAAGGAAGTATGGAAAATTTTACCTGTCAGGTCTATGGATAAAGGAAGAATATATGACCAAACAAGAAATAGAGGGGATCATGGGAAATAAAGTGGATAATTTTGATTACATGACATTAATTTTTTTTCACAAACAAAACCAATGAAGTCGAATTAAAAGGAAAATAGGAAACTGGGGAAAATATTTTACAGCGATTTTGTCTGATAAAGGCTTCATTTCTCAAATATATAGGGAACTCAGTAAAATTTATATAAAAAAGAAGCCATTCCCCAACTGACAAATTGTTAAATGATATGAACAGGAAGCTTTTATAAGAAATCAAAACCATCAATGGTCACATGAAAAAAATTTTCTAAATCATTATTGATTAGAGAAATACAAATTAAAACAACTCTGAGGTACCACACCACTTCACTTTGTATCAGTTCATATGTCATCCTAAATTTTCCTGAAACCATCCAGCTTATCATTTCTTAGAGCATAATAATATTCCATCACAATCATCTACCATTCTGCCATTCTTCAGTTGAAGACATCCCCTTGATTTCCAATTCTTTGCCACCATGAAAAGAATTGTGATAAATACGTTTGTTTTCCCCTTTTCTTTCATTTCTTTGAAATTGAGACCTAGTAGTGGTATTGCTGAGTCAAATTGTATGCAATTTTCTAGCCCGTTTGACAAAGTTTCAAATTGCTCTGCAAAAGCAATGAATCCATTCACAACTCCATCAACGGTGAGTTAACATACTTAATTTGCACATCCTCTGTAATATTTGTCATTTTTCTTTTATTTTTTAAGTGTGAGATGGTACCTCAGAATTGTTTTAATTTTAGTTTCTCTAACTAGTAGTGATTTAGAACATTGTATAACTAATGATAACTTTGATTTTTTTTCTTCTAAAAACTGCCTGTTCATTTTCTTTGAGCATTTATCAATTGGGGAATGATTCATTTTCTTATAAATTTGACTTGGTACTGTTGAGGTGGCAGTGGTCTTCTCCAAAATACTGACACACTGGATTCTACTGAAATAAATTTGACACAAGCCTTCTTCAAGCCAAAGAAAAGCAAAATTTATTAAAGATTCACCATATTAGATTTACTCTTAAGCAGCCTAAGCATTTGTAATGCTTGTATTCACAAGCAGGCCAGATCGAATCTCAGTTAGACAGAGTCTGAACTGGATTGAATCTGAGCCCCTTCAAGAAGGTGAGATGGAACTTAAATACAGAAAAAGACTGAGGGAAGAATCCAGGTGTCACCAAGTAGTCTGGGGTCCCAGAGATGGTCTTGATAGATCAAACGCAGGGAGGATCCTTATGGTAGTGGCTGGTAATAGGATCAAAGGCAGGAATATTAAAAGAATGCTCAATAGAACATAGGGAATATCTGGCCCAGGAGAAATGGAAGGGGAATCCAAGGTACCCCCCTCAAGGCCAGGCTTTCCAGGGGCCTTTCAGACAAATGGGACAAAAGCCCTCCTGATTAAAGGGAAAAAGGTCTTGACTTGGGCTTGTACCTCATCAGTACTCTATATGTTTGAGAAATGAGACTTTTATCAAAGAAGCTTGCTGTAAAATCTACCCCTCCCCTTAGTTTTTTTTTTTTTTGCTTTCCTTCTAGTCTTGACTGCATTAGTTTTGTTTGTGTAAAACCTTTTTAATTTTACATAATCAAAATTATCCATTTTACTTCCTGTAATGCTATATCTTGTTTGGTCATAAATTCTTCCCTTATCCATAAATCTGACAGGTTAACTAGTCCTCTAATTTACTTACGTAATTTTATGTCTAAATCATGTACCCATTTTGATTCTAATTTGGGTTCTCTCTTTTCATCCTATCCCTTCTCAAAAGTGTTTTACTTCTGATCATTACCTCCCTCAAACTACTGTCTTCTAACAGCTCCCCTGCTTTTAATACTCCTCCCCTTCTCCTTCTCTGTAGAGTAAAATAGATTTCTATACCCAACTGAGATACATGTTATTACCTCTGAGCCAATTCCAATGAAATTAAGTTTCACGCTCTGCCTTCCACTCCATTCCCCTCCATTGAAAAAGCTCTTTTGTGCCTCTTTTATGCGAAACAATTTAGCCTATTCTATCTTTCTTTTCCCTCTTCTTCCACTTCATCCTTCATTCTCCCCCCCCTTTTCATATCTTCCCATCATGGTCAACTCATATATTTGCTCTCTATGTATACTCTTTCTAGCTACCCTGATAATGATAAAGTTCTTAGGAATTACAAGTATCATTTTCCCATGTAGGAATGTCAACAGTTTAACCTTATCAAATCTCTTACAATTTCTCTTTCTTGTTGACTTTTTTATGCTGCTTGTGTTTTATGAGTTTTATGAGTATTGTGTTTGAAAATCAAATTTTTTTGACCTTTGATCAGTGGGATTCTGGGAAGATGGTAGAATAAGGCAGAAAATTACCTTATTCTTTCAAATTTCCCCCCCAAATAATATAAAATAATGCTTCAAAGTGAACTTTAAAGAGGCAGAAATAATTAAAAGTTGAGGTAAAGCAGTTGTTCAGGATAACTTAGGAGGACTTTAGGAAAGAACTGACTTCCCTGGTCTGATTGAAGGGCAGATGCCTCCAGATACCAGATCAACAAACAACAAGACCTGATGGCAGCTGTGTCATTAGCAGCCTCAACTTCAGGAACTTTGCCTCCCAGACAATGTGGGGGTCAGTCAACTAATCAAGGGAAGATTACAAGACCCTCCACTGGCTAATGCTTGGCAGAGATGTGAACCAGTCTCTGACTATGGATGAAAAGGAGTGAGTGCATACTGTGAGTGCAGTTGCAGATGTCTGGGGAGCTCTGCTGGCTACAGTCACTCACTGGAGAGCAGAGTTCCTGATTTTGGTCCCAGGGCAAAGAAGCTTGCAGGCACAGGAGGAAAGATGGAGTATACCACTAATGAATACGAAATCAAAGAATTGTAAGGAGTTATTTTGCACAGTGATATGCCAATAATTTAACAATTAAGTGAAATGGAAGAATACTTACAAAAATAAAAACTGCTTAGATTAATATGAGAGGAAATAGAATATCTAAATGGATCTGTTTTAAAAAAAGAAATTGAGCAAGTCATAAATGAGCTTCCTAAGAAAAAAGTATCAGAACTAGATGGATTTACAAGTGAATTCCATCAAACATTTAAAGACCAACTAATTCTATTATTAAATTAATTATTTGGAATAAAAAGCAAAGGAGTCCTACCAAACTCCTTTCATGACAAAAATATGAGGCTGATATCTAAACCAAGAAGAACAAAAACAGAGAAAAAAATTATAAACCAATTTCACTAAGGAAAATGAAGCAAAAATCATAAATAAAATACTACCTAGGAGACTACAATAATATATCATAAAGATTATACATTATGACCAAGTGGGATTTATGCCAGTAATTCAGGGATAATTATATAAGCAATACTATTAACTTACTTGATTATATCAATAACAAAAGTAACAAAAATCATATGATTATATCAACAGATGCAGAAAAAGCATTTGAAAAAATACAGCACTCCTATTTTTTTTTTAAATTGAAAGCATAGGCACCTTCTATGTGAGAAGTGCTATACTAAATTCAGGGAGTACAAAGAAATTCATAAGACAACCCCTTTTCTTAAGGCACAAAATAGTATAATGTGGGCAGCAATATGAAACAACAATGTACAAGTAAAAAGATAAATACAGAATAAACTGGAGATAATCTGTAGATGGATGTGATTAGAATATTTTTTTGGAAATCTTCTACTATATCCCTTTTACACATGATGCTTGCTTTTTGAGAAAAATACATTTAAAAGATCCCTAATAATGATGACAATGATAAACTAGAAGTTACATAATGTTTTAAAGTTTACAAAGTATTTTATATATATTAATTCATTTTATTCTCACAACAAACCTGTGAAGTACGTAGTTTATTATCTCCATTTTGTAAATCAGGAAATAGACATAGAGGTTAGGTAACTTGCCCAGGTTCATCCCAGTAAATGTCTAAGGCTGAATTTGAAATCAGGTCTTTTCCCTCTAGGTCCCATGCTCTATATATTGTTTTATCTCCATGCTTATACTATGTCATTTGTTACTGTTTTTGTAAAAATTAGTATTTTACTTGGTCATGGTTTTTTCTGTATCTATTGAGGTAATCCTGTGTTTGGGGTGTTTTTTTTTCATGCTCTTCCCACAGGGTGGACAGGATCATGAGGCCTCTGGCCACCAGGAGTCAGTGCCCTGTCAGACCTTTCTTCTTCCTCTGACAGCACTTCTTATAATACATTTTATCATAAGCTTAATAAATGATTGTTGAATTTGCAGTCCTCTGATTATTTCAAAGCTGTCCTATTTGTTTGTGTTCTGCTATGAACCTTTCACTTTTTCTCCTTTGTGTTTTTTGTATGTGTCATCATCACTGCTCCTTACTTTATCCTGTCCTCATAATTAATTAAAAACTTTCCCTTTTTTTCATATAAACCCTGTCAAGCACAATAAATCCACTTATCAACCATGTCTAAAAATGCATGTCTATTCCTTATCAGAAAAAAGAACGCATATTAAGTTCTTAGTCCTTGGGAATACTGATTGATCATTTCAATGAATAGAGTTTATAAGTATTTCAAAAATGTTTTTTTCTTTGCAATCTTGTGGACACTGAATATTTCAGCTTATTTCGGTCTTCCTATGTTTCTCTAAATTGATCCTTTTTGTCCTTTCTCATGGTTTAATACTATTTAATTATATTCTTTTTGTTATGTTGTTCAGCTATTTCCACAATTAATGGGAATCCTCTTTACTTTCCAATTCTTTGCTAATCTGAAGGTGCTACTATTAATATTTTTGCACATATCAGTGTGTTTCCTTTGCATATGATATTTTAGGGGTATAAGTGTAGTAGTGCTATTACTACATCAAAGGTCTGTCATAGTTTGGCAAAGTTTTGGTTTGATAAGGCTAAAACGCTACTAACGATTATCATTATTGTTCCAAATTGTTTTCCAGAAAGACTGGGTCGTTTCACTGGGTCATTTCCTAGCTCTACCCACAATATATTAGTGTACCTGTGCCCTCCCATATCCTGAAACAATTGCCACTTTCTCTTTTTTTTGTTAACTTTGCCAGTCTGAAGGGTCACCTAAGTCTTTTATCAAGGATCCAGAGTACATGTATCTTCCCAGGAGCCAAAATACTTCATGAAAAGTGCACTAATCTAGGAGATCAGGCGGTTCATCAGATCACTCCTACTACATATAAGAAGTATAAGGGGAAAATGAAGGACTAAATAAGTATAAAGTCCAAGTATTTTTGTAAATATCTCCTTTTCCTTAATTAGATTTGAAAAAAAGTTCACCTTGGTAAACTTCATATTAGATTTTCAGTTGGGTCCATTAGATTTAAGGGAGCCAAGATGTGATGGTAGAATTTCCCTGCAGGCTGTATATATAGTCAGAAAGAAAGTACTGGGTGAAGTGCTTAAAGTTGAAATGAGAAACTTCTTTTATAGTAAATTTGTAGTTGGTTTTTCAAATTTTTCCTGTCTTTCTAAAGATTTACCTAGAAGTTATTTGAACTTAAAAGTCATAAAATTTTTGTACCTCAGTTTTTCTTATCTGCAAAATGGTGAGAATAGACTAGATGATCTCCAGCCTCAATCTTATTATTCTGTGCTTCTGTAATTCTGTGAATTTTCCACTTTGCAATTTGCCAAGTGGGAAAGCAGCTACTGTAGGGACATCTAGTGGCTGTTTTAGGGTATCATTTGTATTTCGGATTTTTACGGAGCTTGGCCATTGAAGCTTTCATGTTCATTGTTTAACCACATTGTCTTGATGAATTAATTAAAATTTGATATTGAATGAAAAATGCTTACTATTATAGAATTACAGCTAAAAGGGGCAAGAGAGTTCCTTCGTTTACTTCAAACCTCTTATTTTGAAGATGAGAAAACTAGGGCCCAGAGAGGTTAAGTCACTTACCCAAAGTCACACAGGTGACCAGAGATCTGGTATTTGAATTCAAGTCTTTGATAACACATCTAATTCTAACACCATAACAAACTCATCATTTATAGTAAATGCCTATACAAGACTTAAAAGGTAAATATGTAATTGTTAAGGGTTGTTTCTTAATATTGATTACAGGGAAATAAAATTTCAAACATAAGGGATCATAGATTTGGAACTGGAGGAGACATTAAATATTATCTAATTCAGCCTCCTCCCTTCACAGAGATGAAACCCAGAAGAGTGAATGAGTTGCTCAGGGTACCCAAAGTAATGACAGCCACAATATTGAATCTAGCTCTTCTGATTGCAAATCTAGCACTGTTTTTGCTGAGTATAAATTCTTATAATTGGTTCAGTTCTAGTTAAATTCTAAATGGTTCATGTTTGCACCAGGTACATAATAGATAGGAGGTATTTTTCTTTTTAGATAAGATTAATTAATTAATCTTGAACGCATCATAAGATAGATATGCTTGTATATCTTAGACACTCATATCCTGAGCTCTAACTCTACTTGCAGTTTCCTTTCTCAGTTCCCTTGCCCCATTGCCATCTGGACTTCTATATATGCACACAACTTGCTGAAATGTGTGGGGAATATGACATCCTACTACACTTATTTTTTGTTGACTATTAAGAATAGTTCTATTTAATAGGAAAAAAACCCCCTTGGTTTCAAAGGCTTTCTTTCAAGAACATATCATCTAGGTGTATATTAAAATCTAATAGGATTAATTTAAAGATGTAACAACAGAGATAACTTTGCTCCATGACCTTCTGATTAGTAATAATAAATGAGGCACAAAATAGGGAGAATGTTTACAAAAGGCATTTGCCATTATAATGAAGGATATAAAAATGTGAGATTTCTTACAGATGGTGAAGACCTCCTGTTTCCCTATGACATCGTGCTGATTACATCAAGTTCTAGAACATGCCTAAATCTCCTTTTAATTCAAAAGAATTAAACCTAACTAAACACATAAGAAAAACAAAACAGTTAAAGAATACCTTAATGGCAAGACTACAAGATTGGATAGACAATCTATGGAGCTGATTCATGAGGATATGGATCTTGTATAGATTCTGAGTATGAACTATCAGGTTTAAGTGAATCTACATGGAGACCATACTTAAAGTAAGAGTTTGCCAAAAAGAGGAAATTCAGAACATTTAGAGTATATGCATGCAAATAAATAGTCTGGAAGAAAGACTATACGAAAAATCTACAATGACACTTTTAAAACATAGATAAAAGTAGTAACTTCTAAAGGTAATATAATTCAAGCAAAAAATAACTATTTCTCAGAACTTATTTCAAGACATTTTTTAAAGAACTACAATTTTCAAATCCATTCTTTATCATTAATAACTTTCTAATGTTGTCCTAAACAAAAAATAACTATTTAACCAAGGAATTAGAGCACACAGCAGACTTCTTTTTAATTTTACATCAATTTAACCATTTTTCACATACTAAAATGCTTTAGACAACTAGTCCATTTAATGTATAAGGATCAACATATTGAGAAAAATGGGTTTCTTTTTTGAAACTAAGTGCTTTAGGATTATGTGACTGCAAAGACCTATTTATTTAATGAGTCCATATTTAACTTAGTGGGAATTCTAAGTACCTGAATGGGGTGACAACGAATCCTTATTTAGCCACTCTGGGAAAATGAGGCAGCCTTTTTACATAGGTTTCTAAAGAAAAAAGGAAATATGTATTTATTAAGTGATTTCTATGAATCAAGTGTTTTATCTCATTTAATCTCCACAACAACTCTGGGAGATATGTGATATTATTATCTTCATTTTACAGTTAAAGGAACTGAGACAGATGAATGTTAAGTGATTCATTCAGGGTCACATAGTGAGTAGGTGTCAGGAGCCAAATTTGAACTCAGGTCTTCCTGACTCCAGATTCAATGTTCTATCCACTGTGTCACCTGGATGTCTCTGTTAAAAGAGAAAACACATTTTCACAAATCTTTATTCCTGAAACTCAAAATGTAATAATAATAGTTGAGCACAATTTTTAAATACATGTCTATTAGTGAACATGAAATGGTTGGATGGAGGATGAAATGTTTTTTTGGTGAGAGCGGATAACCTTTCACTTAATTTGTGTTTGATGCTAGTGTTCCCTTTCGTTAAAATTGATTGCAAATGTTTATCTGTCAATGTTGATCTATAATGACATTTTATGTATTTCATCTTTGAAAATGTCTTTTCACGCAGATATTTTCTGCCAAATACTGATACTGATCTATAAGCAGATGATAAGTGGACAATATTCATAACTTGAAAGGTATGTATGGAATTCTATTAGATTCTTCTGTTGATGCATTGATAGCATGTAATTTCATTGCAGATGAATTATTTCCAGTTGAAGGTTAGGTGGAAGTTCCTCAGTTGTACAGCTAAATAGATTTTAAAATAGGGATACTTTGCACTTTCATTGTGGTCTAAAAAACATTGCTGTAACTATATCTTGAACTCCGAAAAAAATGTATTGACTGCAAATTTACATGCAAATGGAGATCTTACTTCTTCCTGTAACTTTTGGCAGTATGGAAAGTATATAAGGCAGTTTAACATAAATTGTAATCCCAACAACTTAATTGTTGTCAGCTTGGCTTTATCACAGTATAAATTTCACTTGTAAATACTATTTTGCCTCATAATTTTAGGTCGAATTCATTAAGAAACATTATCAAGTTTGCAGCAAAAGTTAATTTCCAAAAGCCTTTAGTGTTTGATAATAGTGGTTGAGGATATTGTTATCATTTAGCAAAATTTCAGTCTTGGTCCTGAGCTAAAAGAAAAACCCCATCACAATAGCTCTTTTTATTTTTTCTCTTCTTTTTTTTGCCTTGATAAGATTGGGTATGTACTAATGATAAAAAATAACATCAAATATCACAGTATAATGACACAGATGGCATTCCAAATATAGTTATTACATCACTGTAGTTGTGTTGAAGAGCAGTCTGAAATGTTTAAGATATGCTTCTGCTTATTTGCAATGGCAACTATACCTGTAATTAAACTTTTGCACTATCATCTTTACAAAGTTGAGGTTTTATTCATTGCTTTTAGGTGTTGCTTTTTGCCTGTGGATACCATAAAAAAATTATTGATATCCTAAGGTCACTGTCAACCAAGAACATTTGAGAATCTTTGTCTTTGATCACCATACAGCCCCTTCCATTTGATCAAACAAGTTTACCTGCATAGATTTTTCTTGAATCTTTGCATTTCAAAGTTTCTACTCAGTTTTGGTCTTTTCATTATAAATGACTGAAAGTTCTTTATTCTATTTAAGGTACAGTTTTTTAAACTCTGAGGGATGACAGCTTTTCAGGATAAGTTATTCTTGGCTGTAGTCCTATTTCTTTTGCCTTTTGAAATATTTTATATCAAGGTCTCCTCCTGCTTTTAGTAGAAGCTGACAGGTCTTGTGTGATTCTGATTATAGTTCCTTGAACTGTGTCTTTCTGAATATTCGTAGTAATTTTTTGGGGCGGGGGGTCATAGAAGGTCTGGGTTTTGTCTGTGCCATTCCTGGGACTTTTCTTTTTCGAGGTTCTTTTAGGGAAGTATTTGATGGGTTCTATCTTCACTTTGCCCTCTGATTTTAATAGATCTTGGGATTTTTCCTCGAAACTTCTCTTGAAATATACTGTTCAGATTTCTTTTTTAATCATGGTTTTAGGGAGTTGTTAAAGTATTGTTGATTATTAAATTATCTCTCCTTGACTTGCTTCCAGATTAATTTTTATGTGAAATATCATATTTTTCTATTTTGTTCAGTCTTTTGATTTTGTTTTATGTCATTGATTTCTATTTGATATATTCTAGTTTTCAAGGAGTATTTTACCTGTATAAAGTTTACCATTTTTCTTTAAAATAACTTATTCTCCTTTCAAACCTTTCTTTTGCTTCACATTTTTCTCTTCATTTCTTCTAGGTGTTCATGCACTTATTGTGGAAAATTGGTTCTTTCCTTTGAATGTTGGTTTCTAGTTGTGAAATTTGATTGGTATTGCACTAAGTAAATATTAGATTTTGTTGTCATTTTCATTATACTGGCTTTGCCTAATCACAAACAAATAATAGTTCCCCAGTTATTTAGTTCTGTCTTCATTTATGGAAAGCATGTTTTGTAGATATATTAATATACTTTCTGTGTGTGATTTGGCAAATAGACTTCCAAGTGTTTTATACTGTCTCTAGTTATTTTAAATGAAATTTCTCTTTTTACCTCTTCCTGCTGGGTTTTATTGGAAATATATCCTATAACTTTGCTGTAGTTGTTAATGATTTTGACTGATTTAATTGACTCTCCAGGATTCTCTAGGTAAAATATCATATTATGTATAAAAAGTGATAGCATGTTTCTTTATTGTCTGTGCTTATTGCTTAAATTTCCTTTTCTTATCTTATTGCTGTAGCTAGTATAATATTGAATAATAACATTTAATTATTGTGATAATGGACATCCTTGCTTCTCCCTTAATCTTGCTTGTTCTTGTTTAGTATCTTGGATGGATGCTAAGAAAAATCTCCATTTATTTCTAGCCTTTCTAATGCTTTTAGAATTTAACAAATGGATATCATTTTCCCTGTCAGAAGTTTTTTCTCTTGAAATAATATGTTTTGTTGCTTTATTACTGATGATTTCTTGGAAGAAGAAAAGTATGCAGTTATTGATTTAGCCAATGCTTTCTTTACTATTCCAATAGACTCTAAACTATGGGACCAATTGGCTTTCACTTGTCAGGATCAACAATATACTTTTACATGCTTCCCACAAGGATATCTGCATAGCTCCACTATTTGTTATAGGATTGTGGATGAACATTTGGATGAATTAGAGCTAGCTGGTGTACAGCTTACCCACTACACAGATGATTTTATGATATGGGAAAAAATGTAAAAGAAATAGAGAAGAGTTTGATGATTTTAATTGAGCATATGAAAAGCAAAGGGTGAGAAATTAATCCTGCAAAGATTTAAGGACCAGCTCAAACCATAACATTTTGGGGTATACAATGGAATAAGCTTCTGCTAGAAATTCTCCTGAAAGTCCAACAAAAGATTCAGGATTTTCCTATCCCCACCAGTAAGAAAGAGGCCCCAAAGTTTATAGGACTATTTGGACATTGGCAACATCACATACTGCAACTAGGAAAAATTTTGAGGCTCATATAAAATTACTAGGAAAAAATATGAATTTGATTGGGGACTTGAACAGAGTAAAGCTCTTGAGGAAGCAAAAGCCACTATACAATTGGCCCTAGGTTTATGGCCTATGTAAAGTGGCGTGGTGGAATTACAAGCTACTGTCCAGGATGAACTGGAGTTTATGGCAAAAACAACAAAGCTGAAATGCACCCTTAGAATTTTGGTCTAGGAAACTCCCTTAATCTAGAGTTTAATATACTCCTTTTGAAAAGGAGTTGTTAGCTGCATATTAGGCTTTGATAGAAACTAAACAACTGACTATGGTCCATGAGGTAATATTAAGACCTGGAATTCGAATTATGACCTAGGTAATGAGTACCCTAACTTGTTACCGAATTGGACATGCTCAAGAGGCTAGCATAATTAAGTGGAAATGGTATATTCAAAATGGATCCCTGCTTCTACTCCACCATCTTGACTCCACCTACATAGTTTCCTTCTAACAGCTCTAGTATTGATAATGATCTGAGGGGTTACATGCATTATCTTCTTATATAGGAATGTAAACAATTTAATATTGTTTAGTCCCTTCTGTTTTTCAACTCATGTTTGCCTTTTCATGCTTCTTTTGAGTCTTGTGTTTGAAGGTTAAATTTTAAATCAACTCTGGTATTTTTTATTAGGAATCCTTAAAAGTCCCCTATTTCATTAAATGTACATCTCTAACCATTCCCCTCCTGATTTTGACAAATGAAAAACCCGGAGAGAGAGTTTCTGGGTAATTAATAATAAAGTTATCAATTAGGCTAGTTAATAATTAATAAATTGATAGTTGGAGGTTTCTCTCAGTAAATCAGAAGACAAAAAACTCCATGGAGACAATGAATGCTTTAAATACTTTTGGAAAAGAGAGTATCCCTGACAGGTGAAAATCAACCTTGATTGGTGAACCATTAATGAGGAGGTGGGCCAAAAGTCTCCAGCTCCTCCCTCTGAGAACATGGCTTGATCATGCTGCCTCCACCAATCTGGACAAAGAAATTCATCTCCACCTGGACCATTCTGGTTGGTTTTCTCCATAAGCTAGATCATTGAAAGGAGGGATGCAAAGTCATGGCTTCATTGCTTTGAGGCAGGAGTTCAGCAAGATTAGATTTTGTTTACGCTGTAAACAGAAGTAAAGTTTCCTAGTTGGGTGGGTTTTGACCAAGCTTGAGGAGCATGTGCACCAAGTTTTAGTTCAATCTCTTCTACTATTTGTGTCCTTCAGAGACTGGCTGATTGACCAAAAGGAACTGGTCCCCGAATGAGGAATTATAAGCCTGGATAATAATTAACAATGGGTTCTTAATATAATACAGTATAATAATTTCTCTAGGGTTATACCCAGTTTTGCTCAGCTGGTTGTTCTAGCTGTTTTACCTTGTAGAACATCATATTCCAAGCTTTCTGTTTTTTTATTGCAGTAACTCCCAAATATTGTGTGTTTCTGATTGTGATTCATGGTATTTGAAAAGTTTTTTTCTGACTGCTGCTTGCAGTATTTTCTCTTGACCTAGGAATTCTTAAATTTGGCTATCATATTTCTAGAAAGTGATCAGTGGCTTTTTTCAGTTTTTACTTTGTCCTCTGGTTCCAACATATTAGCTCAGTTTTCCTTTATAATTTCTTTAAATATGATATCTAGACTCTTTGTTTTGTTACCAGAATTCAGATAGTCCAATGATTCTTAAAATATGTCCCCTAGAATTTTTCTGGTAGACTTAGTCCTTCATAGCAACACAAGGACCTAAAAAATTCCCAATGGACTTTTGAGGCAAAATACTTTCCACATCCAGAGAAAGAGCTATGAAATTGGATCACAGAATGAAGCAGACCATTTTCTTTTGTGTTATGTTTTGTTTTGTTTTATGATTTCTGCCATTCATTTTAATTATTCTATTCAACATGACTAGAGTGAAACTGTATTTAATAGGAATGTATGTGTAGAACCTATATAAGATTGCAAGCCACCTTGGAGAGAGAGTGGGGAGGGAGGAGGGAAAGAGAAGGAGGGAAGAGAAAAATCTAAGATATATGGAGGTGATTATAGAACACTTAAAACAAAATAGAATAATTATTTAAAAATTATGTCTCCTTGATCTATTTTCCAGGTTAGTTTTTTTTCAATGACACATTTCACATTTTCTTTTACTTTTTCATTCTTTTGCCTTTGATTTATTGCCTCGTGATGTCTCATGGAGTCATTAACTTTCCACTTTTTGGGGGTCTGAGACCAGTTCACATTTTTCTTTGGGACTTTGCATGTAGGTATTTTGATAGTGTTTTCCTTTTCTGTCAAAAGGGCCAAAGTTGACCAGTTATACAAAGACCTACATCATCTTCTAGAAATATTTTCACACCAAAAAAGATGTCACAGTCATCATACAAAATTGGACTGCTAAAGTAGGAAATCAAATGATAATTGGAATAACAGGCAAATTTGCCCTTGGAATACAAGGTGAAGCAGGGCAGAGACTAATAGAGTTTTGTCAAGATAACTTGCTGGTCATAACAAATGCTTTTTCTTTTATAAAAATTCATTAATTAACTATTAGTTTTCGACATTTGTTTTATAAGATTTTGAATTATAAATTTTTCCCCTTCCCTCTGCTTCCCCTCCCCATGACAGTATGCATTCTGATTGATATAGGCTAAGCATGTGTGATTATATTATGTATGATTATATTAAACATTTTCACATTGGTCATGTTGTAAAAAGAATAGAATCAAAGGGGAAAGTCATAAGAAAGAAAACAAAAAGCAACAACAAAGAGAAAATAGTATGCTTCAATCTGCATTCAGACTCCATAGTACTTTTTCTGGATGTGGATAGCATTTTTCATCATGAGTCTTTTGAAATTTTCTTAGATCGTTGCATTGCTTAAAAGAGTTATGTCTAACAAGACTTAAGTTGGTCATTGCACAATGTTACTGTTAACTATGTGCAATGTTCTCCTGTTTCTTTTCATTTCGTTCAGTATCAGTTCATGCAATTCTTTCCAGGTATTTCTGAAGTCTGCTTGCTTGTGGAATGATAATATTCCATTACATTCATATATCACAACATATTCAGCCATTCCCCAATTGATGGCCATCCCCTCAATTTTCAATTCTTTGACACCACAAAAAGAGCTTCTAAAATATTTTTATACATGTGGGTCCTTTTCCATTTTTTATGATTTCTTTGGTATATAGACCTAGTAGTGGCATTGCTGGATCAAAGGGTATGCACAGTTTTACAGCCCTTTGGGCATAGACTGAAATTGTTCTTCAGAATGGTTGGATCAGTTCACAATTCCACCAACAGTGCAGTAGTGTTCCAATTTTCCCACACTCTCTCCAACATTGATCATTTCCCTGATTTGTTATGTTAGTCAATCTGATAGGTGTGATGTAGTACCTCAAAGCTGTTCTAATTTGCACTTCTCAAATTAAGAGTGATTTAGAGCATTTTTTTCATAGAATTGTAGACAGCTGTAATTTTTTCATCCAAAAACTGCTTGTTAATGTACTTTGACCATTTATCAATTGAGGAATGACTTGTATTCTTATAGATTTCACTCCCTTCTCTATGTATCTTAGAAATGAAGCCTTTATCAGAGACACTGGCTATAAAAATTATTTCCAAGATTTCGACTTCCCTTCTTATCTTGGTTGTACTGACTTTGTCAGACATTTGTTCAACAACTCAAAAGGTGGCTCTATACACAGACATCACCATATGGTCAATATTGAAATTAGATTGATTATATACTTTGCAGCCAAAGGTGGAGAAATTTTATAGTCAGTTAAAATGAGACTTGGGGGCTGACACTATCAGATCATGAGCTTCTTATTGAAAAATTAAGACAAATTGAAGAAAGTAGGGGAAACCATCAGATTGTATAGGTATCACATAAATAATATTCTTTATGAATTAAGAAGACTTCTAATGAGAAAGTGTAAAAGCTGACTTGAAGCTTAACATAAGGGAAAAACTCTATGATCTTGGTGACTGATCCTATCAATTCCTGACAAATGGAGGAAGAAGAAATGGAAGCACTGCCAGATTTTATATTCTTGGGCTCAAAGATTACTACAGACACAATTACAGTCATTAAATTAAAAGAGGTTTGCTCATTGGAAGGAAATCTGTGGCAAATCTGGACAGCATACTAAAAATCAGAGATAGCACCTTGCTGACAAAGATCTGTATAGTCAAAACAATGATTTTTCCAGTAGCACTATATGGCCATGAGAGATGGATTATAAGGAAAGCTGAGTGCCATAGATTCAATATTTTTGAATTGTGGTACTAGAGAAGACTTTTGAGAATCCCTTGGAAAGCAAGGAAATAAAACCAATCAATACTCAAAGAAATTAATTTAGGCTATTCATTGGAAGATCAAATGCTAATTCTAAAGCTAATGATGAAATATTTTGGCCACATAATGAGAAAATAGGGATCATTGGAAAAGACCCTGATGTTGGTAAAGATTGAAGGAAAAAGAAGACAGCAGAGGGTGAGATGGGTAGATAGTATGGAAACAATGAACATAAACTTGGAGAGGCTGTAAGAGATGGTAAATGATAGAAGGGCCTGGCATACTATGGTCCATGGGGTCCAAAAGAGTTGGACATGACTAATTAAACAAGAGCATAAGTTCTCTGGGCCTGAGACCAATTCAATTTTTTTGAGGCTTCATATGTAGGTATTTTGACATTGTTGTCCATTTTTAAATTTGTGCTTTGATCTTTCCTGTTACCATAATAACTTTCTTTATTTAATCCTCATTTTCCCAACCCATTTGGATACTTTTAATGTTGGATTCTACTCCTGGGGTGCACTGTTGTAAGCTTCTTGTGTTGGGGCGTGAGACCTCAACACTGACCTGCTGCACTGGGGTCACTGGGAAACTGACTTGTTGTGCAGGGCATGCAGGTCTTCTCTGCTGGCCTGCTGAATTGTGGCTTGGATTCTCACTGCTGGTTTGCTGTGATGTGGTCTGCTGTTCCTTTTCTGGATACTGCCTGCACTGGATTGTGCTCCCCTTTTATTGACCTTTCCTGCCAACTTTGTAAATTGTCTTGGGCTAGAAAATTTCATTCCATCCTTTGTTGGTTTTGCTGTTCCAGAATTTATTTTGAGGCATTAATTTATATTTTTTTGGAGGTGAATTTGGGAGAGTTCAGGCAAGTTCTTGCCTTACTCCACCATTTTGACTGTACGTGAAACTTTTTTGAGGGAAAAAAAAAACCAGAAAAATTTATGCCTTCCAAAAAGTTCTTTTCATTCCACTTAATTTTTTGTGAATGGATCCATCTATCTACACCACTTTGACACTTTCCCCACAAAGGGATTTATTAAGGGATTGGTAGAGGTGTGTAACAGCAAGGACCATGACATACACTTGAGGGCTTACTATACAGGTTCTTAAATTTGCTTTTCTAAAAAAAAAGCAACTTTTGAGGGGGTCAACTATCTACTTTAATCAAGCACAGATATCATTTACTTAGCTCAAAGGAAAAAGTTAGCACTTTGAATTTCAGAGAAAATAAAGGGAAATAAAAATCAATAGACAGAGCTTCCAACTGTCTGATCATAAGCAATACATGCATAGTTACCCTAAAAAGAAGCGTCAACATCTGGGTTTTCAAAGTCGGGGGGCTTCTTTGTAGCTACTCAGAGTCTCATCTGATCAAACAAACACTTCTAATAAGTAATCCCCCAAACAAAACCATATCTCAGAATACACACACACACACATACACACACACACACGCACACACGCACGCACGCACATTTCAGAGTCAGAGAGCATCACAATCCTTGAGAACCAGTGTCTCATTAGAAATTAACAAAAGGTGTAGGCCTTCCTACAAAAAAAAAAAAAACTCTCTAAATTAAGCTTCCCTCAATGGGCAGGCCTATTAATGGGTGGGGAAGATATTTAACTCTCATTAGCATTGCAAGGTGAACCCAAGATGGCAGAATAGAAGAAGATTTACAGCTGAATTCTCCAACATTCTGCTCCAAAGAATTTTAAAATAATGCCTCAAACAGAATTCTGGGGTGGCAGAGCCAATAAAAGGCTGGGGAGACATTTTTCTAGCCCAAGACTAGCTGGGATGTTGGAAGGATTGGTCTGTAGCACTGGAGGTAGAAGATGATCTGGAATGCATGTGAAAGCAACGCCAGATATGGTCCTTGGAAACAATGAAAGGAGCAGCATCTTTGGAAACTCTCAGCTCAGAGAAGATCATAGGATTAGACAACTGAAAGAGATTACAGGGGACAACTGTGCTAGAACTGGATGTAGGACTAGATGCCACTGGGCAACTCCACTGCTCATATTGAGTCCACAGTTGCAGTTCCATGGCAGAGAAGAGCACTTGCAGATGTCAAGGAGTAAGCTACCAGAATGTTATTTCATAGAACTAGAGAAACAAAATTCACCTGGAGGAATAAAATGTCAAGAATATAAAAGGAAGGCCAAGATGGCAGAGAAGGACAAAACTGTAAAAACTCTCCCCCATAGCCCATAAAATACCTGTAAAAATGACTCTAAACAAATTCTAGAGCAGCAGATGCCACAAAATGAGAGAATGAAAGAGATTTCCCAGTCCAAGACAGCCTGAAAAGCAGATAGGAAAGGTCTATTGCACTGGGAGCAGAGTGGAGCCCAGCCCAGCCTCGGCCATGCAGCCTGGCAGGGACAGGACCAGAGAAGCCTTAGGGCATGGAATCCCTAAAAGCAGCTGCAGTTCTCAGATTGATCAACCCACAAATGTAAGAGACAGCTTCACGGGTCAGTGAGAAAGTTCTCTCACTGGGTGAGAAGGGAACATAGTCTGGCCCTTCCAGCAGCAGCCATTGCAATGGCAGCATCCATTTTTGGAGCCCTCCTGAGGGAATCAAGTGGCTGATCTGGGTCTCAGTTCTAAGTGACTGCCCTGGGGTGAGGAGGAGCTCTGACTGGCCTGGTGGAGCTTGTGGTGGCTCTGGAGAGGGAATTCTACTCTCAGATGCTGGGCAGAAAAGCCAGTGGTTGCTCCCAGACCAGAGCGCAGGTCAGGAGAGGAGTAAACTCCTCCCCCTTAATTGTGCCACCTTGGAGGAACTGAGAACTTACAGGTCCCTAGAGTATACCCTCCTCTTGAAAAAGAATTCAGAAGTCAAGTAACTGGCTGGGAAAATGCCCAAAAAGGAGGGGAAAAAATGACTATAGGAGGTTGCTTTATTGGTGAACAGGTATTTTCTTCCATTTTTTTGGATGAGGAAGAACAATGCATACCATTAGAGGAAGACCTAAAAAAAAAATCAACAGTTCTGTATTCACAACCTCTAAAATAAATATGCAATGGTCTCAGACCATGGAAGAGCTCAAAAAGGATTTTGAAAATCAAATAAGAGAAGTGGAGAAAACATTGGGAAGAAAAACGAGAACAACACAAGAAAAATTTGAAAAGTGAGTCAACAGGTGCTAAAGGAGAACCAAAAAAATGCTGAAGAAAATAACACCTTTAAAAATAAACTAACTCAAATGGCAAAAGAGGTCCACAAGTCAATAAGGATAAGAATTCTTTAAAAAGCAGAATCAGCCAAAATGGAAAAGGAGGTTCAAAAGCTCACTGAAGAAAATGGTTTTTTAAAAATGTGATGTGAACGGAGCAGATGGAAGCTAATGACTTTATGAGAAACCAAGAAATTACAAAACAAAACCAAAAGAAATAAAAAAAGAGAAGACAATGTGAAATATCTCATTGGAAAAGCAACTGACCTGGAAAATATATCCAGCAGAAACAATTTTAAAATTATGGGACTACTTGAAAACCATGATCAAAAAAAGAGCCTAGACATCATCTTTCAAGAGGGCAAAATAAATATTGAAAGAATCTACCAATCACCTCCTGAAAGAGATCTGAAATAAAAATTCCTAGGAATATTGTAGTCAAATTCCAGAGATCCCAGATCAAGGAGAAAATATTGCAAGCAGCTAGAAAGAAACAATTTGAATATTGTGGAAATACAATCAGGATATTACAAAATCTAGCAGCTTCTACATTAAGGGATCAAGGACTTGGAATATGATATTCCAGAAGTCAAAGGAATTAAGATTAAAACCAAGAATCGCCTACCCAGCAAAACTGAATATAAAACTTCAGGGGAAAAAAATGATCATTTAATGAAATAGAGGACTTTCAAGTATTCTTGATGAAAAGACCAGAGTTGAATAGAAAATTTCACTTTCAAACACAAGAGTCAAGAGACGCATGAAAGTTAAACAGGAAAGAGAAATCCTAAGGGACTTACTAAAGTTGATCTATTTACATTCCTACATGGAAAAAATCATATTTGTAACTCTTGAAACTGTTCTCAGTATTTGGGTAGTTGGAGGGATTACACACACACACACACACACACACACACACACACAGGGAACATGGTGAGTGAAAAAGAAGGGATGATATCTAAAAAAATAAAATAAAGGGGTGATACAGGATTATATTGAGAGAAGAAAGGGAGAAATGGAATGGGGCAAATTATCTACTATAAAAGAGGCAAGAAAAAGCTTTTTCAATGTAGGGGAAAAGGGTGGAGGTGAGTGGGAAAAAGTGAAACTTACTCTCATTGCATTTGGCTTAAGGAGGGAATAACATGCACACTCAATTGGGTGTGAAAATCTATCTTACACTACAGGAAAGTAGGGGATAAGGGGATAAGTGGTGTGGGGAGGATTATAGAAGGGAGGGGAAATGGGAGGAGGGAGTAGTTAGAAGTAAACACTTTTGAGGAGCAACAAGGTCAAAAGAGACAATAGAATAAATGGGGGCAGGATAGGATAGAGGGAAATATAGTTAGTTTGATACAACATGACTATTATGGAAATCTTTTGCAAAGCTATACATATATAGCCTGTACTGAATTGAATGTTGAGAATTGTTTTTTGCATGCAACTGTGAAATAAGAAATACAGGTAATGAGGTATTATAGAAACCTATCTTGCCCTATAAGAAAAGAGAGAAGATGGGGATAAGGGAAGGGAGGGGTGTGATAGAAGAGAAGGCAGAATGGGGGAAGGGGTAATCAGAATACACAATGTTTTCGAGTGGGGGAAGGTTTTGCATAAATAAAATACAGCTAAAATTAGAAGGAAAACAGGACACTGGGAAAATTTGTAGCTTCTTTCTAAGGACCTTATTTCTTTTCTTTTTTTTCTTCTTCAAAATTATTTTATTTCATTAAATATTTCCCAATTGCATGTAAAATTTTTTAAAATTTTTATTAATTTTATTTATCTTCAGTGTTCTACAATCATTATCATATAACTTAGATTTTATTTTTTCCTCCCTCCCTTCTACTTTCCCCCTCCCTCCCTGAAATAGTATACAATTTTATATAGGTTCTACACATACATTCCTATTAAATACATTTTCACTGTAGTCATGCTGTGTAGAAGAATTAAAATGAATGGGAGAAATCATATAACAAACCAAAACGTAATACAAAAGAAAATGATCTGCTACATTCTGCAATTGAATCTCATAGTTCTTTCTCTGGATGTGGAAGGCATTTTACCTTAAAAGACCATTGGGAATTTTTTTATGTACTTGCATTGCAATGAAGTTCCAAGTCTACCAGAAAAACTCTCACACACGTAGTCACTGCTGTGCACAATGCTCTCTTGCTTCTGCTCCTTTCACTCAGCATCAAATCATATAAATCTTTCCAGGCCTCTCTGAAGTCTTCCTGTTCATAATTTCTTATAATGCAATAGTGTTCTATTACATTCATATACCATAATTTATTCAGCCATTCCCCAATTGATGGGCATTCCCTTGATTTCCAGTTTTTGGCCACTACAAAGAGTGCTGTTATAAATATTTTTGTACATGTGGGACCCTTTCCCATTTTTATGATCTCTTGGGGATACAGTCCTAGAAGCGATATTGCTGGGACAAATGACAAATACAAATATTTTTGCAGCACTTTTGGCATAGTTCCAAATTGTTCTCCAGAATGGTTGGATCAGCTCACAACTCCACCAACAATGAATTAGTGTTCCAACTCTCCCACATCCTCTCCAACATTTATCGTCCACCTGTTCTGTCATGTTTCCCAATCTGATAGGTGTGATGTGGCACCTCAGAGTTGTTTTGATTTGCATCTCTCTAATCAGTAGTGATTTAGAGCATTTTTTCATATGACTAAAAATATCTTTAATTTCTTCCTCTGAAAACTGCCTGTTCACATCCTTTGACCATTTATCAATTGGTAAATAACTGGTATTCTTGTACATTTGACTCAGTTCTCTATGTATTTTAGAAATGAGGCCCTTATCACAGACACTAGCTGCACAAATTCTTTTCCACTTTTCTGCATCCCTCCAAATCTTGGTTGCACTGAGTTTGGCCGTGCAAAAACTTTTCAGTTTAATGTAATCAAAATTATCCATCTTGCACTTCATAATGCTCTTTATCTCTTGTTTAGTCAAAAGTCCTTCCCTTCTCCACAAATCTGATAAATGCGCCATTCCTTGCTCCACAAAATTGTCCGTAGTATCAATCTTAATACTTAGATCATGGACCCATTTGGACTTTATTCTTGTGTAGAATTTCAGGCATTTGTCTATTCCTAGTTTACTCCACACTGTTATCCAGTTTTTCCAGCAATTTTTGTTGAAAAGTGAATTCTTATCCCTGAAGCTGGGGTCCTTGGATTTATCAAACAGTAGATTGCTATGTACATTGCCTACTGTGTCTTGAGTACTTAGTTTATTCAACTTGTCTTCCCTCCTGTTTCTTAGACAGTACCAAGTAGTTTTGATATTTGCTGCTTTATATGAGATCTGGTAGTGCTAGGCCATTTTCCCTAACATTTCTTTTCATTAGTGCCCTGGATATTCTGGACCTTTTGTTCTTCCAGATGAATTTTGATATTATCTTTTCCATCTCTAGAAAATAATTATCTGATAGTTTGATTGGTATGGCAATCAAATGGTAATTGCTGTGGTAAATAAGTAAATTAATTTTGGTAGAACTAACTGTCATTTTTATTATATTGACTCAGCTTACCCATTAGCAACTGATATTTTTCCACTTAAATCTGATTTTATTTGTGTGAAAAGTGTCTTGTAAATGTGTTTGTGTAGTCCCTGGGTTTGTTTTGGCAGGTAAACTCCAAAATATTTTATAGCGTCTAGCCTAGCTTTAAATGGGATTTCTCTTTCTATCTCTTGCTCTTGGGCTTTGCTAATAATATATAGGAATGCAGAAGGTTTGTGAGGGTTTATTTTGTAACCTGCAACTTTTTCAAAGTTGTTTATTATTTCAAGTAGCT